>OY776289.1:38281902-38881902 GCA_963675345.1 Trididemnum clinides | reverse complement strand
AAGGAAACTAGAGATCGATGTCGTTGTTGCTCCTCCTCTGGAAGCATGGCATGAAACGATTTTTCAGATTCGTGTGGCAAACCTAATTAAATTTGTCTAGGGCAGTGGTTCTTAACCAGGGGGGGGGGCATACACAAATTTTCAAGGGGGACGCGAGCCCTAATGTGTTTTTCAACACTTTCTTTATTAATTTTAAGATTTAACGTTTTCTCGCCTATTGTATGGTTGTCAGTGCTTAAATACTGTCTGAGATATTATTGCGAGTAATTGTAGCCTATCATTATATGGTAATCCTGTTTCGTAAACACAATAAAGTATGATGTCATAAAACAACTGACTTATCAATCGTGTTTACTTCATTTTGATAATAATTTAGCAATTGCAAATCTACAGTGTTGAGTAGACTGTTGCCTACCATGTCATGCTAAACCCAGTCAGTGAAAAATCTGAATAGATCAAGGCAGCTATTGGTTTGTTAAAGTGGTAGAGGGTATATGTAAACTTCGTGAAGCAATCTAGAATAGACCTAATCTTACAATTGACTAAGTTTATGTTTTTATCATGTTGCAGTGCCCACGTAGATAAGTAATAAACTTAGATAATCAAAATGGCTGGGAGAAAAGAAAGCATATTGATGAAATGCAATTGAAACACTACTTTTTTATTAATTTATAAGGATGGTGGGCATAAAGCGGGTAATCATCGCTCAAGGGAGGCACGGTACCAAAAAGGTTAGGAACTGCTGGTCTAGGGGAAAAGTGGCAGCTCATTTGGAACCAGTCATGAATGCAAATTACAGACTGGCACCCCTGCCACCAATAAGGGGGACTGCCATTGGTGGCTACCCGGAAGTCACTTCTAACGATGTGCTGGGTGAGCCTCTTCACTATTCGAACCGATAAAGCGCGGATTAAATAGTCGATGGCAGGGCCAGTTATAGTGGTGGTCAACTTTGTGAGAAAGATCATCTTGTTAACTTTTTTTTCTTTACAGGGGAGGTCATCAAATACGGAGATGTGAAGTGCGTAATGGGGGAGGGCATGCCTATGTATCGAGATCCTTTCCAGAAAGGTCGCTTGATCGTTCAATTTAAAATAGATTTTCCGAAAAACCATTGGACTTCCATGGAAAATATTAAGAAACTGGAGCGTTTGTTGCCCCCTAAGGAAGAGGTGATAGTGACGGACGACATGGAGGAAGTGGGACTGCAGGAGTGAGCTGCGCTGTTTATTGTTAAAAGCTTGTGTTGTTGTTGATTACCCGACCCCTTCCGAGGGACGGGGGCGTGGCGGAAGACCATGGAACCCCAGAAGCCTGGCAACTTCCCAGAGCAAAAATAAGGGGAGTGCCTTGGGTAGCTGGGACCCTCAAGAAGGCCAACAGTCATTTCGACCCAACCCAAACGGGGTCGGGGACCGCATCACCACGTTGAGGCGGCTGTTGATTGTCATTCCTACTAACCATGTGGTCGTTTGAGTTAGTTAGTTTTTTGCTCACGCATCTTAGCTCAAGATATGGTTGCTTGTCTTTTCTTGTCTCTGTAGCACGGCTGGGGAGCTGGCCTAATATAGACCAGGCTCCAGCTCCGGAGCTAACAGTTTTCAAATCTATGGCTCCTGCTCCAGCTCCGGAGCAAGTGTTTAGATTCATGTGGAGCCAGCTCCAGTCACGTTTTCAAGTTTTACTAATGTAGTCAAATGCAATATATTTTTAGCCATGGATTTTACCGATAATATAACTATATGGTAAAGAAATATCCAAAAATAGTTATGAAATAGCAATGGTTTTAGGTAAACACTCAGATCAGTGAACATGAAATTGAAATGCATCTGAAAAATTAGTAGAATTACAGTACTACAGCTACATCTTTTCTATAATTGGATAGGAGCTGGAGCTTCCAAAAATTTTGATGGCTCCAGCTCCACTAACATCTGAAAATAAAGCTCCGACTCCAGCTCCGGCTCCTTTAAAAAATCCCATCTCCAGCTCCGGCTCCCCAGCCCTGCTCTGTAGACTTTGTCACCACAACGGTATATGGATCAATTCTACTGCTTTCCTGTCACAAAATTGAAGAATTCATGTGCCTTGCCCAACAGCACCAAGCTAACTAGCGGACTTTTCGTAATGAGCGTCAACTAGGTAGAAGCTGGGCTATTACAGGCTTAGGTTTGACTTGCCTTAACAGTTGAGCCCAGGTTTGCCCACTTTGATGCAAACGCTGTAGCAACACACACGTAGAATCTAGGTCCGCGGTTTACTGACGTGGTGGAGTAGTGGTTAGAGCGTTCGCTGGGCAGTCGGTAGGCGTGGATTTTTTCCTTGTCAAACCATACCGCACACTTTAAAAACGGTATTCATAGATCCTGTGGCAGACGGCCTGCATCAAAAGGATGGTGCGGCAAAGGGGGCAAGTTCGCTGTGCTTAGGGAAGGCACTCAACCGATACCTTCGTTTTCATTTGGCTCACTCGTAGTAGGCTCCAGCAATCTACGAGTTGTGGTGATTCATTTAGGCAAACTCATGCGCCTGAGCTCATGCCTAAATCAATGAACTGTCTATGGCCTTTCGAGAACAAATGAAACCGTTGTTAAAATAAGCGCAGGATGATTTTACAATCCTAAGTTATTGGTCTACACCGCGTGATGATGGGTTGCGCTTGTTGAGTAGTTCACTCATCTACACGGCTCGATGTGTTGCTGGTTCAAACGGATCTTGTTTTCAGTGAGCTAACTCTGATTATTTTATTCGTACAGCTATGATCCTAACCACCGCGCAGGAGGAGGTGGTCGTCATGCTTATGAAGAGGACGACGAGGAAGCACACCCCCGAGGAATGCAGTGCCAATCTCACTAAAACTGAGTCAGCAAGAAGCCACCGGATCCATGTTACTTTGCTGTTTTCAAAACCGATTTCTTGATTTTTTTTCTCCACCACTTTCCCACCGACCATCAGCATGCACCCAACGTGACCACACCCACCCATTTGATTTCACTGTGACGCATGCATTTTGTTCTGTCACAGTGTCCATTCACAGAGCTATTTTGACAAAACTTTAAACTTTTAGTGACTTCACATTAGATGTGGCTGAGAAGCGTTATGATGTGAAGTCGCTGTTTTAACAAGACTGCGGTACGGAATACAGTGAGTGTTAAAAATGTCAAAAAATATTTCTAGTTTGGCTCCATGGTTTTGTGCTTCGTTGTGGTAAACAAATTATAAATGATTAGAAGGTATTAAGTTCCCAACTCTAGTAAACAAAACACACATTACTAGGACTGAAACATTTCAGCTTTGCTTTAAATGCAAGATAACAACCCTAATCTAAAATTTCATTTGGCTGCTTATTTCACACAAGTGCTACACGAACAGCAAAAATGTTTTCTCGAAGTATGGATTTAGAATTGATTGGAGTGTTTAGGGTAGGATTGTAATGGCTCAAGTCAATAAATGAAGCTGGGACGTATTGGAAAAAGTCATAAAAACTTGCATGAACTAGCCTATGAATAATCTTGTAAACCATGACTTGAGTCAAACTCTAGGCAAAGATTTTCTGAAGTTGCCATTCCAAACAGTGTGAGATGATCATCATAGCAGCAGGGAGAAATGTATTTTAGTATAACGTTTTATCTCACTTGTAACAAGTCTTACTAACTTGTTTCAAATATGGATTCTTTTATTATAAAGGCTTTGCTCAAAATCGTGTAGTCACAGTTTTGAAATGAGTTATTTATTTGATAAGATATACGAGGAGATTCAGAGACTGATTAACATAAGAACTCTATTTCAAGTCGCATCTTTACAATAACGCTAGATCTTTGGTAATTAAAAGCATCGCTTATCTCAGCATCATGCAAACATTTAGTATTTCGAACTAGTTTAAAAAGACGGTTTTTGCTTTGCGGTCATGAAGTTTAGGACAACCTGATAATCCGGTTGTTGCTCGAAATCGGTTTTGTTTTGCAGTATCCTTAGATGTTTTTATCAAATAGCCAAATAAATAGTTGTTTGTGGAAATTGAATAAATTATTTATGTTTTAGCGCTAACTATATTAAACGTAGGCGAAGAAAAAGTACTTTGATGGCATTTTACATAATTATTGATCGAAAAGTATTTATGAACTTGGTCGTTTGCCTGTGATGTGTGATGACATCGAAGATGAATTCTTAAACGCGATGACAGTCGGATGTCATGACTTTTACGCTTCTGTAATTTCGTGCTGTTAAGTCTTGAAGTCAAGTTCACGGTTGGCTTCGGTGCAGCAAGTAGTCGTTCTGCAGTTGTGCTGCTGTTGTATGTAAAGTGGGGTACTTTGGTCTTTGCGTGTTTTTGGTTTGTTTTTAAAATTTTCTCGATTTTGTTTAGCCTAGGCAATTTTTTTATTGCAAATTTAAGCCTACACAGTGTGCGAGCACGCATTCTTCATTGATGCTGTTAACAGACGAACTGTAGCCCAGACTAGACCTACACTTGGATCAGTTTGCTGCGTTTGGAAACAGAATTTCAAGTAAAATTATTCAAAAGGTCGTGATTTCGCAACCTTGGCTGGGCGCGCTATTGGTGATCGAACAGCTGGAGTAATTTCGTGTTTTGGCTTCAAACGGGCAAGTCAATCTTGAGCTTTTGTTGTGTCAGAGGAATTGCAAGAATTGGAGTTCCTCCAGAAGTGGTTCTTCGATTTTTGACAATTTTCAAAACAGTTTTTAGCGATTTCGCGATACTGTTGCAGGTTGGATGCGTGCAGAAGCACATTGGGTCAGGTTGATCAAGTACACTGGATAGGTTTCCCGGTAGTGTACATAACTACGGATTGGAACATGATTGCATCTCCACACGGTTGTATGTTTGTAAATCCCTTATTGAAATACACTTGTAAAAAGATATTTGTCGGTTTGCTATCTAGTGAGGTGTCAGTTTATTGCTTTACTTTGGAAGTATCTACCACAAACTACCTGATAGGTGTATGTCTTAACAGAAATGAATAGGGTCGTCAATGTTAAGGTGAAAATCCAATCACCCCAACCAGCAATAGATTGAAAATTTAGTGGCTTAAGGCGAGAATTTATAAAGTGTGCTCAGCTGCCAGACTTCTGAAAAAAGATTTTTTGGAGAGGTTTTGCTGGGAGGGAACCAAAATCTCTGTTTCGATTTTTTGCAGATCACACTATACGATATCTGGAATAGAGGCTCTTGTTGTCATCCGACCTCGTCCGAGGGTTAAGGTCGTGGAGCTCCAGGGCCTGGATCAGAGGTTGTAGGAAGACAGAGGCGTAGCTGGACAGTGCAGAATAATGTGGGAGGTGTTCTGGGTTGGACGACAGCAGGCGTTGCGTGAAGGATTCTCGATTCAGCCAATTTGGAGAGATAAGAGAGTTTAACAGAAGGCCGCGCCCATTGCAGCGGAGTCGAGAAAGGACGCAGTGAGCGAGTCGAGGGAGCACAAGTTTCTCAGTGGTTACCGAGGGAGCCTGTGTGTCGATGAATTTATTAATAGATAGGACAGTGGAAATAGGGCTTTTGTCATGTCAAATAGGTGTGATGACGTTTTTTATTTTTTTGGAGATCAACTTATCGGTGACCAAATTAAACAAATTCACACCGAATTTTTGGACATGTGCGGAAAGTGGGAGGACCTGAGGCAGCTGCCTCACTTTAAATCTACCACTAATCCAAACGCACAACTGAATAGTGATACAGTTTTACTTACGCGCAAAAAAAATTATTTCAATCCTAGTCCAACTCAAAAAAGTAACTAAATTATTTTCACTGTATGTTTTACGTCCATATACAGTGACAGTAGAATTGGCCGTAGGGGACTTAGTAGTTTTCGCTCCTTACCTCGATAATCTTGTTGCACTTTTGATCCAATCTTTTTTCTGAAATCGTGCCAGATTCGACTACTGACCCTGGCCACCATTGATATCTACCATTAGTCACCTAATGAAATGTGTGCAAAAGTCCAATTCTCGATAAGATCATTGAAAAGTACAAGACTTCAACGTTATGTAATAAGCGTAAACTTAAAAAAAATATATTTAAGTTTAACCCACTCCGCTTTTTTCTTGGTTGTATTTGTGTTTGACGAAAGCTAAAGGTAGACTTCAAGCTTGTGTGTTTACACGAACAACCAATTATGAAGTCACACCCGATTGCAAGTGCGTTAGGTGGCGCAGTTTGTTCCCTTCTCCTCCATAAACGCATCAACATTATAGGCACTAAACAAGTATGTTTTTCTACGGCTCAGCAAGCTACCGGTTAATGTATTTAAGCATTGTACCTGCTTCGGTTCATAGGCAAGGACTGGGCTTTTTCCAGCTGTGGCTACCGAGGTAATTTAAGTTGTAACAGAACAAAGAGATTATATGTGCCACTGTACGAGTTGTTGGTGTTTCACCAGCGTTCATTATCTCTGAGGCGCGAAGCCGTTTGATTCCGTGAGAAGATGTTATTTTACTGTGACAAGCAACGGTATAAATTGTGGCAACTCTGCAAGGCGTGTATTAAGATTACTGCTGTGGCACAAGATTTATGGTGGTGGATCTGTGCATCGACTGCCTTTGCTCCACATTTTAACAAATTTGTAGACAAGCTCAGAAAAGAGTTCTCAATGACACGGAAAACAAAAATTGATTTTACGAAAAATAGTTTGATCATTAGACAGTGCGTTTTGAGTTCACAACTACTTTTGCTGGCGCAGGTAAGCGCTTTGAAAGGGTCGAGATGCAACTTCCTATGATTGATTGTCTTTATTTGACTTTGTGCGACATAACGCAGAATGTTTGATGTCACAGTACAACAAAGAAGTGCAAACGAGCGTGTGGGGCGTAGGCCAGGAAGCAACGAGGAACCACGAGGAACTTCAAGGTTTTCTAGTCAAGGCTGCTTTCTGTTGATGCAGAAAATCAGTGCAAGTGCATGTAATGATGAAGGTGAGCTTGCATGAACGCAAAACACACATGCGCACGCCAATCGACCACGACCAGGTAGGCAACTGTTATGACGGCTGCCAGGCCATAATCGATCTGTGCACACAAGACCCCCGCGCCCAAGCAAGCTTCATGTGTGCATATATTACGTAAACAGTATTGCTGAAAAAAATTGCAAAATAACAGAAAAGGAGAAAGATATTTTGATCAAAGTTAAAACTGAAAGAAAGGAGCTTAAAGTTTTTGGTGTTTGTATATCAACCATTTTTTTGTGAACGAAACCAGCTGCATGCTTTTAAATTTTTTATTTGTTTCCCGCCAGATTTTGGAGCCGCGAATGATTATTTGATATTGAAATATTATCTTGGAGAGTGTTGATCGAAAATAAAGGGAATTATGTAGTTGTCTTGTGTCATAATCATAGATTTCATAAATTTTTATTGAGTGAGATTGAAAGGAAGAGGGAGGTTCGTTATTGATCTGTCTATATATAAATTTGCCAATTCTAGAGAATAAATATCACTTAGTTTTTTAAGATTTAGCTTTTTTTATTCTTCTGTGACGTGGCTATTTTTTGCTTTGGGTTATTGTTCGTATGATATTATTATGTCTGATCATAATTTCATGTAAGTATGTATTGACCACACATTAATGCAATATTGCAAATGACCTAGGGAGTAGTAAAGCATGCAGAGGATTTTCTCGCTGACATAACTACGCAATCGGTATAAAATTCCATTACATCTGTCTTGTTGCATCGAAAAATGTTTTGTGTGGTTTAACCAGTTTTGCTTTTCATTAAAGATTACTCTAAAGTATTTTATGGCCTCGACTCGACTGACAGCATTTTTGATGAATGGCAACTTCAAAATCTGCATCTATTGCACATTTTGGAACTTTGTTAATTGAGATGTGATTTGTTTTCAAATAGTCCATGGTTAAATTGTTTAATCGAAGCCAATGATCAATTTTGCCCAATTCGTTGTTAACATTTTTTCCAATCGACATTAGGCTTTTGTTCGAAAGCATGAGGTAGATGTCGTCAGTAAAAAATATAGCTTCGAAGGTGGAGCGTTTTGGGAGGTCATCGATGAACACCAGAGACAAGAGTGGGCCTAAAGATGAAACTTGAGAAATCCCATAAGAAACACGTCGACGAGCCAATATCGCATCTCCTATTCCAGTGTGCTGATATCGATTACTAGGATAGCTACGAAATAATTAAAAAACGTTCTATTTTAGACAGTAGGAATTCATGATTTACTGAATCAAAAGCTTTAGATAGATCCAAAAATAAACAACACGTGAACAACGCATGAAATTTGATCAACATTTTTTTAGCAATTTATCGTAGATTTTACTCAGGGCCAATAAGGTGAAAGAATTTTTCCTGAAATCGAATTGATTTTTGTCTCGCAAGTTGTCTTTTTCAAGATAAGCGTTTAATCGGCTCCACAACATTTTTCAAAAAATTGTTAAAGTCGGAGAGTAGCGATATAAGGCGATAGTTAGCAGCAGGTTTACAATCACCTTTTTTATACATTGGCACCATTTCTGCTACTTTCATATCATCTGGATAAATACCTTCAAGCAAACATATGTTGAAAAGTTTACTTAGGTGTTTAGGGATTATTATGTTAGCATACTTAATGAATTTGGCTTCAACATCATGAGATCGACCTGCTTTATTTGGATTTATTTGTTTAATTATGTTACCCACATCTTAAAGGGTAGAAGATATAAAAAAATGAAATTGGAAAGACTTCCGGAAAATGGAGCTAAAGTGTGCTGGCTTGTATTGACTAGTAAGATAGCTTCAGCCATTTCTTGGCGAATTTCGACGAAATAGTCGTTTTGGTTGTCGATTACATCTGTTTTTAATATGACGGTTTTGTTTTCACTAATTTTCAGTTTAGATCGAAATGTTGTGGGCCTTTTGTTGGTATTTTTTAAATTAAATATGATTTCCCAAATATCCCGTAGTTGCTTTTGCTTTCTGAATTTGATGTAACAATAATCTTGTTTGGCTCGTTCTATTGTTCTGTTTAAAGCATTTCGGTAAATTTTATGATTAACGAAGTCTTGTTTGTTACGTTTGCTTAAGAGTTTTTTGTACATTTTATTTTTTATTGATTTTAGAATACCTGTGGTCAGCCAGGGTTTGGATTCTTTTTGTTTTCTGGAAGCTGGCCGTAACGAAGCGTTCTTATTTGTTGCTTTAAAATTTATCGTTTGTCGATTTTGGAACTTTTCAGCTAATTGCTTGAATACTTTTTGCAAGTTGTTCTAGAAATTTTTTGCGGCTTAAAATTGTTCGTGTTACGTTTAAGAATTCACCGCAAGTTAATTTTTAGACTTAACGTTTGAAATCACTGCAAACGTTGGTAAATGATCTGTAAGATCACACATTAAGATGCCACTTGACACTAAATTTTGTTTGCGGTAGTCCATATGTAGTCCAAGATAGTTTGTATTGAATCTGTTGTTCTGGTTGATGAGCTGTTCAAGCATATTTACGAATATAATTATTGGCTAAAATTTTCATAAAATCAATATTAAAGTTGCCAAAAATATTGAGAGAAAACATTTTTTAGACTGAAATCTTGAAGTGTAATATTCATACAGCAATTAAATTTGACCCGCAATTACGTATTTTGCTTTTCTATAGAAAACGTAATTGTAGTTTTGATGTAGATTCCAACCTCACCAACAGAGATAAGACTTTGTTCATGAATGAACTCGTATTTGCATTTGCCTATATTGATATTGCTAAATATTTTACCATCTTGCAATTCGGTTTCTAACAGTACTATGACGTCAGGTGCCCCAATAACGCAAGGTAATTTGTTAGCTCGTCAACATGTTTCTACAAGTTTCTGATATTAGAATGCAAAATTAACAGATTTTTGTTAGTTTTCAAATAGAATTTTGAGTTCAGGAAAATGCTGTCGAAGTCAGCGTAATCAGTTTTTGCCACCATGCAGAGAAGTCATTCCAACTGTGTTTTCTAGTGATGCTTCTCACATCAGCAGCAGCCGCAGAAATGCCACTTTCACTGTTATTATCGTTCACGATGGTGCAGTGGTCAGAACCCGGTTGACAAAAGACGTAAAGGCGTAGGTGAATCAAACCCTTGAGATGGTCAATAAAATATTTATGAATAGAATTTGAGTCCACGTTCACAACAAGTCTCCGATAGAAGAAATCGATTGAGTTAATGTTATTTTATTGGCAATATTGATTCGCAGAATTGCCTTTTCATAAGAATGCATGTTGGCTGGTTAGATTATGATCAAGTGGAGCGCCACCACCCGGCCATAACTCTTTTATATTTGCAGACAAGCTTCAGGAGCTTGTGTTTCATGAAAATCAGCAAAATTTGAACAAATGAAACAATCAATTGTTTATCTCGGTGGATTTCAAACTATGGGTTGCGACTCTCACCTGTAAGTTGTTGGGGGTCGCCTGTTGTTTTGCAAGAAAGAAAAATATGCTGGTTTTTGTAAAAATTGATTGATCAACAGTTTGTGACGAAATTCAATTCAAATTTTTGGGGCAATTTTCTTTCTGAAATAAAAGTTTTTCTGGTGGCGAGGTATCTATCAGATACCTTTGCTTTTGCGAATAACCTTATGATGAATAGATAACGAATATAATGTGTTCGTCCACTTAAAAAGTTGCTGTAACTGGAGCTGATGTTAGTTTGTTTGTTGCAAGACTTGACCGGAATTTCTTTCCAAAATTTCAAGAATTTGACGATTGTCTTGCAATCTTTAAATTTCATTGTTTTACCTCTACTCAGTTTATTTGTATGAAGTCCTCGACTGGAAAAGCTGTGGATAAATATCTTTTCTTGCGCGGTAGAATAAAATTAGTCTCAACTGGAAAACTTGTGCTTCTTTGTCATGTTTGTTGTGTTCTGTCTTGTCTCCGCTGACACGTACAGTGTTCTGTTAAATGCTTGTCTTTCCAGAATCGAGAATTCTTCGAACACTGCCTGTGGTCACCGACCCAGGACACTTCTCTTTCTATAATATCCCGTCTTGCTACAGTCTCTTACACGTCACGATTTTTCGACAATTCTTTTTTCTTGTGTGGCAAACTTCAGGCACAAAAAAGTTTTCAGTCAGTCAGTCACATAACCCCTTCCTGCACAATGAAGGAGTTAGGTGACAACAAAGTACCAAAAACCTGTAGATTAAAGTAAACAAAATATCAATCATGTCTTAAAAATATCCCCCCAATTATTTTTCTGGGTTTGTATAAAATAATGTCAACAACTGTGATTCTCTGCCTTCAGTTAATTTTCTTTAAAGTACATTCTTTAAACCTACAGGTACATCCTTTTTACCAAATTTAGTAATTATGTTTGATGTCATTTCTCATTGGAAATTAAAGTTCTTGCAACAAGTAGTTCGATTCCCATTCAAAAAAAGAATCGTTGCTCTAAATACTAGCGTATATTAAAGCTGGTTTTGTAGATAAATGTACTGAAATAATGACTAACTTCAAACACGCTGACTATGGGTTGCCTACTGGCTTTACATCTGCCTATTGTCAACTCAGCTCATAAACCTATTCTTCTCCTGCGCTTATAACATCTCGAACGAGAAGCTTTGATTTTTTTTCTTGTATAAATTTGTTAACCTTTGACCTGATTTGAAGCGCATGTGCAGAAGTGAGAGCGAGAAATGTTTGCAATCTACGATCCAGAGCTGGATGAACGAATTAACGAAACTCTGACAATGCGATGAAACAAACGATCGTCGTGTTTTTTCGGGAGCTCAGCACAAATGGAGGTCGGCATCGACTAGAACAATCGGCAGAAAGTTGTCACCTCCTAAGTTGTCACAAGATATTTTGTCATACGCTACAACACTGCCACCTAGAAGCTGGTCTTCTTTGGATCAAGAGTGGCGCTGTGGTTATAGAGTTTGGTTTTCACTCGGCAATTATGGGTTCAATTCCCTTGTCGACTCATATCGAAAGGCTCAACAAATATTATTTGAAGCCAACCTGTTTGGCGCTCAGCACAAAAAAAGGAAGGCGTCGAGAAAAAATCGAAAAGTTTTGTTTGTTGAGTTCTAGGGAAAGGCGCTTAACGGAATTTCTTCCTCTTTATGCGGCGGACAGAATGAGGAGCCAGGTAGTCTACGCGTCGTGTTGGCCTAGTCCGACAAAAGACGAGCAAACAAAGCATGAGTTCATGCCCATTGTGATATAGACGTCACTGGAAGCAGCCGAAACACAGAAAATAGTTTGAATTTACGTCACGTTTCATGCAAAACAAATAATTACAAAAAAGTTTCACCATCATCATTGCAATTGATGTTGATTAAAAAAAAGGCAGAGTGGGGGTTGGTAAGAATGATGGTATTCAATCCTCGTGAGTGTGTGGACTTCACTGAAACCCATGAAGACCGCTTTATAGGGCTGACATATTCAAAAATTAATTTTCATTGAGGGCTTTATTCAATTGAAAGTAATGCTCTAAACAACTAAGAGTTTAAAGAATTTGTGTAGGAGGGGGAGGGGGCTTAAACAAACCGTTACAGTACAGCAAATGACAAAACTCCACGAATCCAGAATCCTATGTTGCAGGCACACCCAATCACAGATCGTTTGAAAGTTTGTCTTTATGATTAGTTCTCGCTGAGTGATCGATTAGTCTGGGATGCTACTCGATGACGTAACCTCATCAAAAGTTCAGCTACTTGACAGGTGACGTGGCAGCGGCATTAAACAGGCGTATCACGTGACAGCACGTTCTCGGCAACAGTGTTCACTTTCTGCTTCAACCAATTGGCGGCACTCACTGCTGCGATGCTCGCCTATTGAGAAACAAGTTAGTTTCTTTCCAAATTTGTAGGAAAACCTTTAGACAAGTAGACTACACCTCTGAGCAGTCTGCGTACACCCTCGCTACGGAGTTTTCGATACCGCAGGCACATTGCGTTTCCACGCCGGCACCGTAACAAGCAGAGGGAATTTCCCTTTAGTGCGTTTCTTAAAAACACAACAAAGCAAGTTTGCGATTGAAAAATAGCATACCGAGCTGAATTTTATTAAAAGCAATGCTAGGGCCAAAAAACCATCTCCCGAAAAAGTAACTACGCTTAAAAGACATGCTGGTGCAAAAGAAAGCCACCTCACCTTCCACTGCACCCTCGCCATGAAACTCTTCAACTCGTTCTTGTTCATCAAACTCTTGCTGCGCTCATTCGTGATCGGGGCTGCCAGCCACTCATGACGCAGACACTGGGTGGCGCTCATTCGACCGCTGAAAAGCAGCATTAATGATGACCAGTTCCGCCCGTAAGGGCAAGCTGGTAGACCGGGTCTTAAACACTTTTAAAGAAGGCGGCCCTCTAAAAATATAAAGATTTTGTATATTTTGAGGTGCCTCCCCATTTGTATTTTGTCTTCGTCAAACAGTCAGCCACAATATACAGAACCTATCTTCTGTTCGGGTTTAATAATAGTAATAGTTCTATATGACGTCATAAAGCTTTACGAGGTGACATTACCATGGAAAACCTCACCTTTTTTCTTCGACAAGCAATCTTGAAATGAAATCCTTTGCTTCCTCAGAGACTTTCTGAAATGGTTCTTCATCAAAATCCCACTCGCAGTCCACAATATTTTCCATGGTATCAGTATCGTCCTCCCCGAGAAAAGGAGAAATTCCGCTCAACCTGAAATCAATCGCTTCTTAAATGATGGCAAAATCCTTCTTGCAACCAATATTTTTGGCTGTAGAAAAGAGGAAAGCCAGGGTATCAATAATATTTCCTCTATAACCCACTCAAACATTTTTGATTCTCCATCACATCAGTCTCCAAACAAGGTATCACAAGTTTTCAACTACTTAACTTCCATCCTCGTCCTTCACCAGGCGGGAGGAGTGAAGCAGTTCAGTCACCATGACGCGCAAAGTTACTTTTGACTGGCAATTAATGGCGGAGTGGTTTGTAGGTAATGAGACAATCAATTTGCATTCAAGATTCGTTCAAAGTGAGCTGCCCTGTTCTTGATTTAATTTACTGAAAGAATCAACATACATCCGATTCAGGCAGTATCTTTACTCTATGAGGAAGGATTAACTCAAGATTGTCGCCTCACAACCGTGAAAGATTTCCCGACTTTGGCCCTCAGTGTTACCCATACCGTGAAAAAGATATTATTCCAAAATCGACACTTACAGGATGTAGCAGATAATTCCCAAGCTCCACATATCCGATGGAAAACTCACGCTTCCATAATTCATCATTTCCGGAGCCATGAATTCAGGAGTTCCCCACTGGACGAAGAGCTTCTGCCTGGGATGGTACCTGAAACACGATAATTGATCAGAGGGGTTGCTCGTGGGGGAGGATGGACTAACGAAAAATTTAGTAAAAAAACGTTGCAAAATCTAAAGCAACCCTCTTCAAACGACTTTAAAAGGTCTCAAAAAAAGGTTCTCAAGTTCGACCCGCTCAAAAAATCGATGTGTTCCCCTAAAACGATCGGTTCGAATCGGATTCTTTTTGAAAATAGCTTTTCGACGAAACTAAGGTAAATTTAAATAGAAGACATTCTTGTAAAGAAAGTTCATAAATTTGGAAAAAATCATTAAATCAGCGTCACTTTCCGGGCATGCCCCGAGTGGCGCCCTTTTAGGCAGCGTAGCTGACTAAAATTTATCGACACGTCATCACATCAAATCAAGTTCAATTCGTGTCAATCACTGTAACAATAATCGGCTTGTTTAAGCAGTTTGTTCATCTACTTGCGCTGCGAGTTGGAATAAACAAAATTTTTTGTCTAATTATCCAAGGGTAGTATTACCATTCTAAACAAAGTTGATTGGCCTGCGAAACTGACTGTCTGATTTGCTAAATTCAAAGTTTAACTTCCGACAATTACAGGATCGGCTTTTGACTGATGTCTAAACCAAGGTGGTCAGCAACGAAGTGGTTCTACCTAAGTAAACTACTTAAGTAGGTTTTTCAGTGACGAGCTACTTAGTTCAGTAGTTTCATATTTTACTGCTTCTACTTTTACGTAATCGGATTGAGTAGGGAGTAGCACTACTTGAGTAGCTAGTGTATAACTTTTTACATAAGTAGATGCTATAAATTTGATGAAGATTGAATTAGATTACGGTATGTTAGCTCAAATAACAGCTATGAGTTCAAGCTTTTATTTTATGTATAACTTCCATTGAATCGGGACATTTTTTGCTTTAATTTTGTCAGCCCACTGGTTGCCCTATTGCGGTTTAATGTTAACCTGGCGAGGTGTGCAGAGTTGTTGTCGGCAGGATCGTGTTGTCTCATTTTTATCTTTGAAGAGTTTTGAGAACCGGAAGTAAGTTCAAATATTTTCAAGTCTTTAATTTTTTTTCGTGTATTTCATCTTTGTAGACCTACATTATATGTTTACAAACCAGCTATTGCTCTTGTCAAAGCAGAAACCAGAGGAAGTAGGGGCAAAACCAGCAATTGTCTTTACAAAAGATTTTTAAGTTTTTGTTTTGGCAGAATTCTTTAGTGTCCTTTACGAAAGTAAAATGTAAGCTTCCTAGAAGTATCTTTAAATTTGGTTATATTCTTATCACTGATTTTTACCACAATTCTTAAATTAAATATTGTCACAAAAAATGTGATTCAACATGTAAAAATTTTACTCCTCCTACCAAAAAAATTTTAACTGACCACGCCGTTTAGTTCAAGCTTTTGTAGGCTAAATTTTTAATATAATGAAGATCAAAGTTTTTACTAGAAAGCAGAAAAATATTTGTTTCATTGAGTCCTTTCACATTTTAACGTTAATCGTTAACTAACATTCTATTAAAATCATTAAACAGCAATCAGTTCGACATACAGTATATGAAAATGTAGTAGCCGAATTATCGGCATAAATTAGGCCAATGTGTCAGTACCATTGCGTACCATATTATTTCATTTCAAGGAGAGCGAAATGCCAACTAAATTAAGACCTGTATTTCAATTTAGTTGGCATCTCGCACACCCTGAAACGAAATAATTAACTTTCAGTCTCTTCTATTATAGACCCTAATTTATGTAGGCCTAAGCAGGACGGAATCCAAAAGTGTGGTTCCGATATAAAAAAAAAGGTTCTTTAGAAAAAAGTTTTTATTCTAAGTTTACAAAGTGTTGTTCAAAAAATAGCAGTAACTTGAATCAAGGTGGCCCCTTTCGAGAGTCTTAAAAAGTGAATTATTTAACAAGGTGTTGGTATTTCTTCAATGTCATATTTTACTTTTAGTAAAAACAATTGACACTTACTTTCTAGCCAATCCGAAATCAATGATTTTGACGTGATGAGTTGAGCGGTTGATGCAGAGGATATTTTCCGGCTGCAAGAAAGACTGTGTTAGCTTGCAAGAGCAGCGTGAGGTAATTAATTGTATCAACAAAGAAGTGGATGCATGCTACGAGGCGATCCAGTCATCAACTGGTAACCAGTTCAAAGCTTGTTTTGCTTGTTTGCGTGGTTCGAAAGAAACTGTACAAAATTTCTTTTGTTCAGTTGCACTGCTTGAGCTAAAAATACACGATGTCACTGAGAGGCAGTTACGAACAGGTGTGAAAACAAAGTTGTTTTCTGTAATGCACATGTGTTGTTGTGAGTAGAAGTTAAAAGAGTACAAACTATAATCACCTTTAAGTCGAGGTGAAGGATAAGGTTTTTATGAAGATATTGAATCGCTGTGACTATCTGCTTCATAAACAAGACGGCGTCCAACTCGGTCAGCTGTGATTGGTCAGCTATAACACGCTCGAATAACTCACCGCCTCCTAAGCTGAGACAAAGTCAAATCTTTATTTGGCTATTCAAGTCTTGAGTTTGAAATCAGTATTACTCTGCGTTACTGCATCGTTGAGCAATTAAGTTTAGCAGTGATAACACGGTTCGTGTCAGGCGGTGAGGAAACTCCTTTTCACCGATCAACGTCGATCTAACAATTCAAACATCTTCATCGCAATTGGCGTGTCACACTAGTGGCACGTGGCACCCGGAGCCACTTCGAGTAGTAACACTCTACGATTGAAAAGTGTTCACAAGCATAAAGTCTTAAACTCAAATCTAAAACCAAGACCTTCTACATATATCATATCGAATTTCTTGAAAATTGCACGAGTGCCGATTCTAAAATAGTGCCAACCCCATGGTGTCCCCCCAAGTGATATCACAACATGGCAGGGGCACCGGCAACCTGATCGAGCAGCTGACTTACTACTCGAGTATGAGCGTCATGGAGTTGTCGTTCTCATAAGCGTCGTACAGTTTGACGACGTTAGGATGATCGATCTGGTTCATGATTGCAATCTCCATCAACACATCGTCCTGTCAAAACAATTACACTGGCCAGAGAAGAATAGCACTGTGAAGTTAAACAAAAAATGATCTTTGTAAAGACTGCAACGGTGAAGATACTCACCCAGCGTGTATCAAGGACTTGATTTACCCCCAAGTGGTGTTCCACAGTGTTGATGGGCCGCTAACGCTTACATTACCACCAGATTGGCCTCAGCTTGGTCTTTATTAGTTTTTTCTTTGGGAGTCTGGAACCCTTTTTTGCCACTCCTTCATTACAAGAAAAGGGGGCCCGACATCAAACAGTTCTGCCAACATCCAACACCTCCACAGTAATCAACCTGCCACACGAGTGGCACGTGGCACCCGTAGCCACTTCGACATTCTTCCATAAAAATTTGAAATGCAATTGTTGTCGAGAGAAGAAGATTGTCGTTGCTTTGCGAGAAATGTTGAAGCCAGTGTGGCGAGCCCATTAAGCAATCGTGCGCTGGCGTATTTCACCGAGAAATGTTGAAGCCAGTGTGGCGAGCCCATTAAGCAAGCGTGCGCTGGCGTATTTCACCGAGAAATGTTGAAGCCAGCGTGGCGAGCCCATTAAGCAATCGTGCGCTGGCGTATTTCACCGAGAAATGTTGAAGCCAGTGTGGCGAGCCCATTAAGCAAGCGTGCGCTGGCGTATTTCACCGAGAAATGTTGAAGCCAGCGTGGCGAGCCCATTAAGCAAGCGTGCGCTGGCGTATTTCACCGAGAAATGTTGAAGCCAGTGTGGCGAGCCCATTAAGCAAGCGTGCGCTGGCGTATTTCACCGAGAAATGTTGAAGCCAGTGTGGCGAGCCCATTAAGCAAGCGTGCGCTGGCGTATTTCACCGAGAAATGTTGAAGCCAGTGTGGCGAGCCCATTAAGCAATCGTGCGCTGGCGTATTTCACCGAGAAATGTTGAAGCCAGTGTGGCGAGCCCATTAAGCAATCGTGCGCTGGCGTATTTCACCGAGAAATGTTGAAGCCAGCGTGGCGAGCCCATTAAGCAATCGTGCGCTGGCGTATTTCACCGAGAAATGTTGAAGCCAGTGTGGCGAGCCCATTAAGCAAGCGTGCGCTGGCGTATTTCACCGAGAAATGTTGAAGCCAGCGTGGCGAGCCCATTAAGCAAGCGTGCGCTGGCGTATTTCACTTTGATTAAGATGCGCTTTGGGCAGTGTGAGAAAATCGAGAGTAAGTTTGTGAACTACGCCAGAAGGAACGGAATTCGTAGTGATAAAGAAGTCAGAATTTTTCATAAGTTTCTGTGGTTGCCCTGCTCGTATAAATCAGTTTTGGAATTCGGCCATTATGAGGTCACCATGCAGCGTTCGTTAGCGCCGTAATTGTCCGGTTCATACCGAAAAAACATTTTATGCGCATATTATATTACAGTGTATGCGTAAATAGTCCCTAGTTTCCCGCCCCCACATATAGCACTGCTCACTTTGTCAACCGGCTCCTGCTGGGTCCGCTTTGTTTTCAAATTCTGTTGTCTTTGCAAGGATTTTGCCTTGAGGAGGGGCTGAAACAAAAAGCTTTTAAAATGGAAACCCAACGGTCGGGTAGGAAAGGCTCAGGTACTACTTATTGAGTCTTTGGGGTAAGGACAAATTATGTCAAAGATTAAGAAGCAGAATTTCGTACCATGAGGGTCTTGCTTTGATATTTTGAAATTGAAATAACAAATGAAATTATGTTCGGCCTCCGGGCAAATGCGTCATTGAAATTGACAGATCTCAAACAACATAACAAGCACCAGTAGTCAATGCCGTTTTGTGTCGAAGCAGCACAGACAAAATGATGCCAACCATTGGATATCAATTAAATATAAGGAGATGCTTCAATATCACTTCATCCCAAAGTTTGTTGACTTGGGGCGTGATAAATTATTGGCTGGATAAACACGTTCTCATACCCCGTCGAGAGTACCCAATGCCAAAACTGATCAACGATCCAATCGCAATTGTTAATAGGCCTACATGTGTTCTCTAAAAAGTGTCTCAAATCCCGTTTTACAGCTGTTTCTTGGAACATGATGAAACAGTATTTGCACGTGGTCTGAGAAAAATAGTCTGTGCAGATTAAAAAGTGGAAAGTATGACTTTTATCAAGACAAGTGGACGTAAAATAATATAGAGAAACACTGATTCAAGCATCTTAGGTAAAGATAAAGAAAATAATCACAACGTCAATTTATGGCCGATATTTTTTAATATTCCTCCCGACTGGTAGGATGATTTCAGCAACTTGAAGTGCACAAGTCCGCACAAGACAACTTGTCCAGCAGTAGTATTCAATAAATTTTATCTGTTTCTAGTTTTTTGCAATAAAGTGACAAGTTAGATACTTTAAAATGGATTAAAAAAACTCTTCTTCGACTTGATTTTCACCTTAGTTGAACCTAATTCACCACCTCATGTCGCTCTTTTGCCAAATTGAGAATGGTGAATACAACGAAAGACTTGCTTCTGACAATCGGGATCTTGTGACGTTTCTTAGCAAAAAACGTCGAGGAACTGTTTTAGTTGACAATGCTAACAGCGTTTGGGGAAACGTCTTAAAATATATGCAGCATTTTACTAGATCAGGCTTTTGCTGACAACAGCGCTTCTATGTTTTGTTGATTTCCATTAAGAAATAGCTTTCCCTTAATGCATCACACCCCTGCATCGATCCCCACTCCATACCTACTTTTGGAACTGCTTTCTTGCAAACAAAACACTTGGCAGCCAGGTGCAGTCCAGTCTTTTTCTCCACGCATCGATGAACTCGTCCAAACCTTCCTCTGAAACAAACCAGTCTATTACAATCCTACCATTGATAGCTCTTCGGTTTAAACTAACCAGTCACCCTCTTGCCTCTGAGAGCTCGTCTGTTTAAATCTTTTAAAGTTTTATGAACGCAAAAACTCGAAAGTGCAACACTAGGCAAGGTTGTGTTTGCTACAGCGGACAGAGTTTGCGAACCTTAGAGCATGAGTTCACTTCCGCTTGGTTAAGCGTTTCGAAAGCCCCGGTCGCTTGTGTCTGTATCTGTCCGTGACTCTACAAGGACCATAAAAGAGGCAATGATTCTTTGTTTGGCCTCACCCAGTAACGTCACAAACATTGTTTCTTTCTGTCGCTTGCCTGAACGTCATGCTTCGTTACGTTTGTCTCAATTTTTATTCAAGCATTTTAGCTTATATGACGTCAAAATTAACCGCTTATTTTCGCTGTTTTCGTTGCTACATAGCTTTTCATTTCGCAACAGATCGCAAAGTGTCGAAATATTTGTTAGGAGACCGCCATGTTACAATTTGTGGAAAGCGTTGGAGCGATAAGCAGCCCGATCAGGCGATATTGGAGAAAAAGCGCGATGACGAATATCGCGCGATACCTTTCAACATCAGTCGTTTAGCAGAACAAACAGAGAACCGCAACAGATTTGAAAACTGTTTTTCCAAGCTTTTTGTCATGTCCTCACTCACAGTAGAATCGGATCACCAACATTGATGAGGAAGCCAGGACATTTTTTTTTAATTAATGCAAAGTATACCATCGAGCAACTTCCACATTAACAGAAGAGCAGCTGCATACTCTCACCCTCCGATCTGCTCTTTGAGGTCGTAGAAGTGTTTGTAGGTCGATTTCTTCACGCTCACATTTCTGTGTGAGAAGATGGGACTCGGCTGCTCTGATAATTCTAAAACAAAATTGTGTTTGATTTCGGTGTAAAAATAAGACTTGGCTTAGTGAAAACTTTAAGGGGTATAGCTGGAGGTCGTGGGGTTTATGAGGGGCTTCTAGGGTGCTGACTCGGCAAAACTTTGCAGAAAAAATGAATTTGGAAGATGTATGTAACAAAATGGGTTTAGCAAGGTCACGTTTGACCAAAACAACCTGAAACAAACATATTGCCAGGTTCATGATGCAAATCAAAACCGAAAAACACTGCTAATAGTAAACAGGTCAAAAAATCTACAACAAAGTGAAACATTAATAGGCTGATCGTTGTTAACGCGCGCTGATTGCATTCAAGCGATGGCCATCAATGTTAATCAGTCACTGATAACATTGACTCCGAGGAGACATCTCGGCGCGGCAAGTTACAAACATTCACCATTTGATTGACGCTTTAGGATGTAAATAATCTCGTGAAGCTCATCATGATTGAAACTGTTTTCCTTATTTCTTTGTTTTAAATAAAGGAGATAAAAAATAAAATAAAAAATCCAATTTCCCTCTTCAGAAATCAGTTGATAATTTTGGCAGCTCAAAATTGCGTGAAAAAATACTTGAAAACTGCCCATTTTTGAGGCAATTTTTAGCCTTTTTATCCAATTGATTTCAGGTGAAACTACCTCTCGCTGAAACACTTTAATTTTTGAGCTGTGAACCCATGACTCACTGATTTCGATGTTCTCTACTTCAGATTCTGAATCTCCGCCCATGATGACGTCGATTCCGCTGTTGTAGCTTGAAGTGCTGCATGATGAAGCTTGCCGCTGGAAGTCCAACGCTCTGCGAACGAACAATTTAATCTGACATGATTCCTATCAGTCACATTCTGATCGTAAATGCAATGAAAAAAAAAGAATCGAATAAAATAAACAATGAGGTAAAGTGTGAAGCCGAAGGTCAGAAAGTATCAAAGAATCTTGCAGATTTTAAGTGAAGATGTTTCCTGACAGTGACCACCAACAACTTAAATTGACTATACAGAGCACAACCAAATAAGAACCAACTAGAAATCTAAATTCAAATACGAGTGCAAGTAACCAGCCTCTTCCGGTCTCCACCATGCAATGGCATTAGGCGTTCTGGCTTTAACATGTTGAAGGCAGAAACTTAATGTTTGTTGGTCATTCATACATTGTTTGGTGCTCAAAAGCTGGTAAGAGTTTAATTCTCTTTGAAGTCATACAAAAAAACGTTAAAAATGGTATACACGCAGATTTTAGCTTGACGCTCAAAATTTATTTATTTTTGTGTTTATTTTTATGCTCCAGACTATTAGAAGAGCAACAGTGCAACAAACATTGGACTAGTGCTCCGACCTGCTTCGGAGTTGAACGAATTCCAGCTTCCACTTGAATTGCTTGGCATCGGTTTCGATAAACTAACATTTACAGAATCAGTCAGGTGGAGGGCATTGCCGTAAAATGTCTTTTTCAAGGACACAACGAGGCGGTAAAGGTGCGGTTTGAACTCATAATTATTTAATCATTGTGGCTATAAAAAATAGGAGTAATGCAAAGATTGAAACATGAAATACATTTACTCAGTCAAGGAAAATATTTTCTGGCCCTGGTAGTTGCTCAAAATCATTGCATCTTCAAAAAATTCCAACAAACAACCAAGTTCTTGATTCTAAGCTGAGTCACAACGTTTTGTCATTCGAGGTTCAAATTGTTGTAACCCCCCAGCCCTTCTTTGAGATGGAGGCATGGCGGAGACCACCAGACTTCACAAGCCCAGCAACTTACAATGAATTTGTTCAAATTTGAAAGAGTACACAAAACAGTCCGTGTTTTTTTAAAAGTGCAGCAGAGAATCGTATTGTGGGGGGACTGCAAAGAGCGAGCGCTTTTTTGATCTACCGGACCAAGGGCTATCTTATCTACACGGGAGGTGCAGGGGGGTTACTCTTTTTTCCAAATATTTTTAAAAGCTGAAGAAAATCATTCCAAACGAGATCTTGCGCTTAAATGCTTAACAATGCTAAACGCGGTTTGCAAAGAAACTTTTTCCAATAACATGAAAAGAAAACAAAAGGAATAAACCAACGCCAAGGTTTTCGCTTTCAAACCATAAACATTCTCTCACGACACTCGTTAAATCTCTTCCTACCTCTGCTTTTTTCGGGGACTTGATTCGCTGTTTTCATTCAAAAGCGGAGAATTAGCGCGCAACTCCGGTGAAATGCTCACTCTTGTGAGGTTGGAAGGGATCATAGCTGCGCAAATACGGATAACCATCAAACAACCGTTGAATGAACAGCAAATGAAATGGGTTTCACTACAGTGATGTTTTCGCTCTGCTCAGCATCCGCTAATACAAGCTACAGCCGCGTGGAAAGTTACCGCTTTGACTTGTTCACTTTTCGTCTTGTTTCCAGACATGATTCTCCTTTCTAAGCAGGAGTTCGATGCATGTTCAACTTACGCGCACAAACGTTATCAGAAGAAAGTTTTGTTTTTTGTGTCGCAACAAGCTCATTCCTTCTACGTTTTTCGACATTGCAAAACAAACGACTTATGCTCCTGGTTGCGTTCGAGCGGGTAGATTAAACCCATAGCATTACTCTCAACGCACTCGTGCGTGAAGTAGAGCATCACCTTGTGGTCGATAGACTCGGGTTTGATTTTCTCATCAATTCATAACAAACGCATTGAAAACTCTGTTCACAATCCTTTAGAGGGTCCAGCAGCAGGAACGATGAGGATGAATATGGAATTGAACTAACTCGTGAAGGAAGAGCAACACTAGTAGTGCTTTGGATGAAATCAACTCCATTCCAGTTATTGATGCAAAATATTCAAACGTGTGCTCGAAAGGTCACGTGTTCAATGATCGGATGGCTTTGTTTGTTTTATGCTTAACAGCGCGTCAGCAACATTAAAAGCTTTTAAAATTTATACCGCTGCAACAATGGCGGTATAATCTGTTCTGTTCCAGCATTCCGCTTAAATTACTTGATGCTACTTTTTATTAATTTATGTCAGAGTAGAAAAATTCACCGAGCAGAGAAGAATTTGTCGTGACATGCCTTTCCAAAAAACGCAATACCTAGATCATCATGAGGTTTAAACGGTCATTCGATCATTGTCGCTACAAAACGACGCTTTAACCATTGGGTCATACTGCTGACGATGAAAGAAACAAATCTATCTCCGCATCAAACCTCCGCTGCCCGCACCTCACTCTGAACAACGTACCTGCATTTTCAGCCGGTTCCTGCCGCTCGCTCACCGTCATCCCAGCATATGAAGCTCGCCGCGCGTTCTCTGGCGGAATAGAAATGGCAGGCGGCAGCACAGTGCTGTTGGCGCGCTTCTTATCAGTGTCGACGCTGAGCGTCAGTTTCGGTGACTGCTGCATGATTGTTGCGCACTTTTCTGAATCATTTCGCTTTTTTGCCACGGTCTGCGACCAATCACTGACGTCTCCACTCTTCAGCCCCTCAACCGCCGCATTTGCAGGCGACTCATGCGTGACGTCACCGTTTCCCTTATCATCAAGTGGCTCCAACGACTTCTCGTGCGCTGCTAACATAGAAATGAAACTTCTTCAATAAAGGATTTACCAGGAATATCGGCGTTTTATAAGAGGGAGGCCCATCGAAAGCAACTACGACGAGGCTTCTCCGTGAACCACAAACTTGGTAAAATTAGTAACCGATGGAGTGCTCACTATTGCTTCTAGGGAGCGATACCCAACCAAACCAGGTTTTACTTCCCCAACAGTGGCTGTGGTCAGCCTACGCTTTATACTGATGGAAGTAAAAATCAATGTTAACAGTAACGCAGTTGGAGATTTAAGGAAGGGAAAAGATTCTATACAAAATTTGCCGGTCACTATCTAACCTGTTGTTATCAAAAAATCATTCAAAGAAATCGCCGGGCTGCTTTTGCTTGGGGTAAGCGATGCTGGTTTGGGAGTCGACTGTAAAAAAATCAATTATTTACTACTTTATAACTTATTACGCTAACACTGCCAGAAAGAGGGGTTTATGGGATGCTGGATCATGCAGTGTAGAGGCCAACCAATTGACTTCAAATCTATCTCTACACATTCGAGTGCTCTCATTTTGCAGATTAGTTCTATTTTTTTATCCACTTAATTGTCACTTTTGAACACAAAGTTACCTGTCCAATATCTTGTACCATTGCTATTCCACAAGGAATTATGCTTGCCTACTGGCATTTGATGGAAGTCAGCACTGTGCTAACTGCCGGGCTGCTGCTAGTGATCAACTACTTGTGCAAAGCACAGCGAAGCCAATAGCAGCCGACGCCTTTGCAAAGCTGCGGCATTACTTTTGCAGATAATCTTACTTTTTCAATGACTAGCTGCGGTATGGAAGGTGCCGACAAGTTGAAAGGAAAGATCCCCGTCGCTGAAGGTAACTTGGTGCTACAGTAGTTATTATTACCGCTGCCTGTGCATTTTTTCTCTTTTTCCGCTGGCTTTTTTATTGTAGTTTTCGGTTCTGGTCTTTCGGGCTCAGTTGAAGAAACCACATTACTTGAAACTGGGAGATTGGCTTCATTGCAATTGTGTTCCGACGTTATGGTGCGCGCTGGAGATAACCGGTTCAAAATTGTGTCGAGCTTTTGATCGTTGGTCGCCAAACGGTCAGAAATAACAGAGGCAAATTGTGAAATGTTACGAACCGCTCTACCTAACTCTTTTACTTCCGAATGAATTTGTAGCAATTTTTCTTCCATTGTCATCGGCTGACGTAAAAAGCAGAGCAGACAAACTTATTTTTCTGATCATTAGAATAAATAGAAAAAATTCTTTCGGCTAACGCACAAAGAGATTGACTTGATTAGCTCAGCAGCAAACTAAAAGTCGAGAGTCTACTGGTTCACGGCTCAAAACGTTTTGTTGCCCGGGGCGTGGCCAAACCAAACCGGCCGCTTGCTTTCCATTTCACTCTTCAAATCAAGACTTGCGCTCAAGATTTTAGCCGCCTATTGGTGGAAAGTTTTGCCGAAATCATGAAAATACTTGGAGATTTTAAATGGTCTCAAAAAAAGGTTCTCAAGTTCGACCCGCTCAAAAAATCGATGTGTTCCCCTAAAACGATCGGTTCGAATCGGATTCTTTTTGAAAATAGCTTTTCGACGAAACTAAGGTAAATTTAAATAGAAGACATTCTTGTAAAGAAAGTTCATAAATTTGGAAAAAATCATTAAATCAGCGTCACTTTCCGGACATGCCCCGAGTGGCGCCCTTTTAAGCAGCGTTGCTGACTAAAATTTATCGACACGTCATCACATCAAATCAAGTTCAATTCGTGTCAATCACTGTAACAATAATCGGCTTGTTTAAGTAGTTAGTTCATCTACTTGCGCTGCGAGTTCGAATAAACAAAATTTTTTGTCTAATTATCCAAGGGTAGTGCTACGGCACCCTTATGTAGTTCCGTCAATATACTGGCATTATCATTCAATCGAAGCCGTAAAGGAAAAGAAGTGGGGGGGAGGGGGTAAGAAAAACATTTCTCTTTTTCAGAAATTTTTATATTCATTAATTTTACAATTAAACGTTTGACATAGGAAAACATGCTGCACAAAACACTTAAAAACTGTTTTTTAAAGAATTCACACCCCTAACCTAAATTTACATCTTTTTCAAACCTTTTGTAAAAATATATTTTCGTTACTACTGCTTTTCCCCTCTTTTTGAATAATTTGCCCCTCTAGTTATCGTCATAATTTTTTCAAAGGTCTTATCCCCCGAGTTCAGTATTACCATCGTAAACAAAGTTGATTGGCCTGCGAAACTGACTGTCTGATTTGCTAAATTCAAAGTTTAACTTCCGACAATTACAGGATCGGCTTTTGACTGATGTCTAAACCAAGGTGGTCAGCAACGAAGTGGTTCTACCTAAGTAAACTACTTAAGTAGGTTTTTCAGTGACGAGCTACTTAGTTCAGTAGTTTCATATTTTACTGCTTCTACTTTTACGTAATCAGATTGAGTAGGGAGTAGCTAGTGTATAACTTTTCACATAAGTAGATGCTATAAATTTGATGAAGATTGAATTAGATTACGGTATGTTAGCTCAAATAACAGCTATGAGTTCAAGCTTTTATTTTATGTATAACTTCCATTGAATCGGGACATTTTTTGCTTTAATTTTGTCAGCCCACTGGTTGCCCTATTGCGGTTTAATGTTAACCTGGCGAGGTGTGCAGAGTTGTTGTCGGCAGGATCGTGTTGTCTCATTTTTATCTTTGAAGAGTTTTGAGAACCGGAAGTAAGTTCAAATATTTTCAAGTCTTTAATTTTTTTTCGTGTATTTCATCTTTGTAGACCTACATTATATGTTTACAAACCAGCTATTGCTCTTGTCAAAGCAGAAACCAGAGGAAGTAGGGGCAAAACCAGCAATTGTCTTTACAAAAGATTTTTAAGTTTTTGTTTTGGCAGAATTCTTTAGTGTCCTTTACGAAAGTAAAATGTAAGCTTCCTACAAATATCTTTAAATTTGGTTATATTCTTACCACTGATTTTTACCACAATTCTTAAATTAAATATTGTCACCAAAAACGTGATTCAACATGTAAAAATTTTACTCCTCCTACCAAAAAAATTTTAACTGACCACGCCGTTTAGTTCAAGCTTTTGTAGGCTAAATTTTTAATATAATGAAGATCAAAGTTTTTACTAGAAAGCAGAAAAATATTTGTTTCATTGAGTCCTTTCACATTTTAACGTTAATCGTTAACTAACATTCTATTAAAATCATTAAACAGCAATCAGTTCGACGTACAGTATATGAAAATGTAGTAGCCGAATTATCGGCATAAATTAGGCCAATGTGTCAGTACCATTGCGTACCATATTATTTCATTTCAAGGAGAGCGAAATGCCAACTAAATTAAGACCTGTATTTCAATTTAGTTGGCATCTCGCACACCCTGAAACGAAATAATTAACTTTCAGTCTCTTCTATTATAGACCCTAATTTATGTAGGCCTAAGCAGGACGGAATCCAAAAGTGTGGTTCCGATATAAAAAAAAAGGTTCTTTAGAAAAAAGTCTTTATTCTAAGTTTACAAAGCGTTGTTCAAAAAATAGCAGTAACTTGAATCAAGGTAGCCCCTTTCGAGAGTCTTGAAAGTGGTGTCTCCAGTTGGGGACTCTTTTTATAGTGACGCCATTGCCTACACGACACATGTGAGCCTTTAGCTTTGTCGGTAATGTAAATTAAGCCACAACTTCGCAGAAAGTTTTGCTTCTTTCAAAAATCTTTCTTTTGCTCTATATAATGCGAGCGCCCCCAATGAGAATCACTGGTTTAGAGAAGTACGTGAGAAAACTAGCAAAAAAATGAAAACTAGCCTACTTACTACTTATACAACGCAAGTGGTTTAAGTCACGACTACTTTTTTTACTATTACTCAAGTAGAAATATTGATTAATATTTCTTACTTTTCCAATATTGTTTTAAGTAAGCGACAATACTTTTACTCAAATAGACTTTTCAGCTACTTTGACCACCTCTGAATCTAAACAAAGCCGATGAATATTAACTACTATTTCACAAACAGAAAGGCAATTGTTTCTGTCGGTCTTTCTTTGGTATGTCGTGGCTTGGTTTTAGAGACATGCGGTTACGATTTTAAAATATTTATAATCAAGTCACGTGCACAAAGTGATGACATACACAGCTAGGTAATATTTTAATACAAGTTCACTCAAGGTAATGTTCATTCACCATCGACACCTTGGTAGCACCAACTGATAATAATTGATCAACACTTTGACAGCTTCTCTAACGAACTACATGATACCAGTGCTTTACTACAAATAATCATATCCGTCAGCTCCAATTAGCTTTAGAAACTTATTATCTAGCTTGCATTAAATTTTGTGACATGGATTTTTATTTCTTTTTCTTTTGAAAAATTTATGGAAAGGTTGCATATGACGTCACACATTTCGCGTGAAAAAAAGTGGCTGACCAAAAGCCGTAATTTATGCTGGAGAGGTATAGGCAGGGTTACCATCGACTCGGACTCAAAAATAAGGACAAACAAAAACAACAAATTCAGCACATTTTTTTTTATTTAAAATGCTCATAACACCTTACTTATTTAGTGGCATACTTTGCCCCCGAAACAATTTGTTTCATCAATTTCTCGTTCTTTGATATCACTGAGTACATTTGACGGCAATTATAAGTAGTCCAAATTTACTTTAATTTGTAGGAGAGATTTGACCGTTTTTTCATAAAGCCTGTTTCTTTCATCAGTCCATTGAGCTGATACAAGAGAAAACACCCGTTCGACGAATACATTACTAACTGGAAGAGAAAAAACGATGCTGACCAACTTGTACAGGAGCGGAAAGGAGTCATTTCCATCAAAAATTTTCATACATTTGGTTTCGGCTTCATTTTTGCAGAATTCTTCGTCCGGAATCTTTTTGAGGAGATCATTGAGAGCCGAAACCTCATCAAATAGCTCATCTTTGGTTGCCATTGGTGGATCAACTTGCTTTGCTAACTCTCTAACCTCCTCATACTCAATTGTCTTAACTCTTAGCAGGGTCCATTTAATGTACTTCGGATGCTTCTCTAATCGATACCACTTACTGATGTATTCCAACGTGATGGTGTAAAATTCTAGAAAGCTTGATTTAAGAAGATTAGCTCTCTCTTCATCAACTCTCTTTAACAGATCAGCTGTGGATGCACCGAAAAATTCAGAAGACTGACGCTGCAAAATTTTGCATCTAAACGAGTCAATTATCTCAGCCAGCTCAGGAAAAAGCGCATCTGCCTTCTGCAGAAGTAATATTGGTTTCTTGAAAAGTTTGAGGGTACTGTGGAGAAAGTGACGTTTCACTTTTGAAAAAATTCTCTAAAATACGAGGTGGTCGTTTTAGCGAAAGGAGATGCGCTTGGAGTGGTTCCCAGAGTTCGATCATACGCTCAAGCGCAGTATCCAAAGTGAGCCATCGAGTAGGCGTATGGGTTAGTAGAGTTGAATAGTTTGTATTCAGTTGTTCACAAAATTGTTTGAGACTATTCGTCCTACCGGTTTGACTTTTGAAGTGGCTGCCAATCTTCAACACAATTGTTTCTATGTCAACTGTGAGACGTTCTGCTCCCTTTTCTGCAGCGTTATGCAAAATATGGGCAGGGCAACCAACTGGAATCAGACAAGTTTTTCTCTCTGAAAGATGATAAAACACATTGTTTTTTCCTCCCTGATTAGAGCCTCCAAAGTTCACTGGTGCATTATCAGCACAAAATCATGTCAGTTGCTGCAAGTCCAGGTCATTCTCTTCCACACTTGAAATGATAAAGTTCACGATTTGTTCCGAGGTCTCACCTGGCATCGATCGTAAATCAAGAAGATGTACGTTAATTCCAACTTTGGCACTGAAGAACCTAATAACCAGCGGAAATAATTTCATTTCGTTGTGATTGGAGGCATCAACCGAGATCGAAAAGGGTTGGGTACCAAGGTCAGACAAGACCTTTTGTTGAGCAAAGGGAGCAAGAACGCCGGTATTAATGCTCGTTATCTTTGTTCTAGCAGAAGTAAACTTTTTAGCAACGTCTGAATCGGGAAAAATTTCTTTGAACAATTGGAACGTGCAGTCATTTGAATTAAATGATTGATTGTGTTTGACAGTGTGGTATGCCCATGTACCCTCAGCAGCAGCTGCCTTATTATCTGTGGTCGTTGGCTGCGATGGCCTTGTGCAAAACTTTTCCATGGATTGATTCGAATTTATCATTTGAGCACATTTTTTATGCTTTTGGGTATCATTGTGAACAGAAATAGGTGTTTTTCCTATCGCCTCCAAAATAATTTCACAGTCACACACGTTGCAATGCGCGAAGTGAACGCCTTTAAAACTTCGTTTTATGTTCTTAAATTCTTTCTTGAACTCGTCACGAAAACTGTTTTTGCGCTTGCTCATTTTCTTGTTCTACAAGTAGGTGAAAATCTAAATATTTTAAGACTAAAATCTAAAAATATGGCATCAGACAAATGACAGCCTATAATAAAATCTGTGATGTTTTTTTTAAGTTTAGCTAACTATTTCTTTTAAAACTGACAAATTACTGAACTATCATTCCCTAATCTTAACTCTTCTTGTCTATACTGTAAAATGTATTGCTACAAATAGCAGCTAGGCTAGCCATTCGCTTGGCACACAATTCTTACGTAACAGTAACGCAACAATTTTGGAAGACAATAATGTAGCGCCGAAAACGTTTGAATTGTATAAATATATTGTATTATTATGTTCAACGGTGTATTGCTAGTAGCAATAATAGCAACTTGGACAATAATTATTGTTGCAATAATTTTAGACATTTTTGCTAAAAATAAGACAAAACAAGGACAGATGTCCAAAATAAGTACATTCCTTAGAAATAAGTACAACACATTTTTCTAAGACACATGATTCCAAAATAAGGACAAATCTTATAAATAAGGACGGTATGGCAACCCTGGGTATAGGGCAAACACCGACTTTAGGGGTTATTTTGAAAAACTAACAAGAAATCAATTAAAAATAAGAATGAAATATAGCTATTTAGTTACTATAGCCCAAAAAATTGTTTAAGGAGTAGTTAAGGTCAGAAAATTACATCTGTTATATCATACAACTGGTCTGCAAGCAATATTGACGAAAAATGTTAAAGAATTACTGATTTTATCTATTAATATTTAATCCTACATATAACAGACGGCACAGAAGTCTGCCCTGTTATTTAGGCTACAGTATAATTTAAGTTTTCAACTTTTCAGTACACTTATGCAACTAAATATACTGTATAAGTTACACATTACCATTAACTTAAACTCAACATTTCCAAACACACTAATTAGTCAAATATCAAACCCTCATAGAAGCTAGCTACAAATAAGCCTGCATGTTTAGCACATAAAATTAGCCCAACTATTAGCAGCAAACCTCAAGCAAGCAAACCTAAGCACCTCTTACCTTACTTTGACTTCAGATTCATTCCTTAACATTAGTAAAACAACATATTTAAAGTTCATTTAACATCTGTCACGTTTATCTATTTAATTTGCAAAAAGCGATATCACTTCCATTTAATTCAATGCAAAAACATTGAAAGTGGTCAGCCACTCTTTACGAAAGCGCATTTTGATGACGTTTGATCACGTGCGTGCAACCTTCTTATTAGATACCCGTTGGTACATCAGCAAAATCAGCACTTATCTGATTATTACTAGCAGTATCGTAAGTTTTTTATTATCCTCGGCCTATGTAGCTACCTCAGCAACTTCAACTACAAAATATAAGTAGAAAGTCGCCAACCTCACTTGGCTAGATATAGATCGCCTTCTACGTTTAGTAGCTATCATAAGTGTCTAGTGACCACATGGAGTGCACTCATTTTAACCCGGATTACAGTCAGATGCCTGCTGTTGCTCAACAATGGTGACTCCGACGTGATGCTACATCTCCTCTGATGTAGTTAGACGGCAGCGTCTTTAATCAAGCAGCACAAGCCATCGTCGAGTCGCCGAGCCCAATATGTCAAGATCATCTTCCAATTGAAGTCTTGGCGGGAATCTCACTTACTTCGGCCAGTAAGCCTCACTCTCTCAACGTTGACGGGGAAGGCATGTTGCGACCTCAGCAACTTCCTTGTTCCTTTGCAAGCTTCCGCGGAGACGTTCGCACGTCTCCGCTAGCTGCGCGGGCTTGAGGAGGGGAATTGTGTAGCAACCTCAGCAACTTCAACTACAAACCACAAGGAGAAAGCCGCCAACAACACTTGGCTTGGCTTTATATACAGATCGCCATCTACGATCAGTAGCTATCATGATAGAAGTAACTAGTCGCCACATAGAGTACACTCGTTTTAACCCGAATTACAGTCAGATGCCTGCCGTTGCACAACACCTACTTGATCCAGCAGCCGAGGCGGCAGTTCAAAAAATTGTTGAAGGAAAAGTGAAATTCACAAAATTACATCTGATCGATCAATGTAACCGGTCTGCAAGTATTATTGACTAAAAACTTCTAAGAACTGGTAATTATATCCATCAAAATCTAATCGAACACATGGCAAACAATACAGAAGTCTGTCCATCTTCGCTACAGTATAATTTGGGTTTTCAACTTTTCAAATTATGCCACTAAATATACTGTATAAGTTACACATTACAATTAACTTAACTCTTTTGCTCCCGCGTGAATAGCGAATGTCCTTAAGGTGGCAGCGCGAAAAACTGTCATAATCAATCATAATTAATCATAATTATGTACCTCAAGTTTGTTTGTAAATCATTACTCAGCTGTCTACTTCTACATTAAGTGTGATATATCGTTGAAATCTACATTTCTTGAGGATTTCAAATAGAAAAAAAAACATTTTTTTTGAATATGCAAATTTTATGCAAATTAACCCCCCCAACTGGGGGGTAGTTGTCTTCAAAATTAAAGTAGTACCCTCACCTCAAAGATCACTACAGGTTTTATTTTCTACCAATTTTTTTAAAAATGGTCGCAAAATGATGCTAAGGAAATAAGCTTTCAAGGTACATCAATCTAAACTTACCTAAAAGCCTAGGTTTTCTACAATTTGCAATTTTCTGAGGCACATGACCTTTTTTTTGACCGGTACCGACCGGTACCAAATTTTGGTAGTTAAATTCAGTACCTAAAATATGATCAGTTATTATCTGCTAAAGGTTAGCCTAAACCATGTAACATGATGTATTTTTGAACAGGGAATTTCTTCAAGATTCAGAAAATATCAAGTTTAAATAGAATATGCTGTCACTGACAATGAAACAGTCGCTTGTTTACACCCTTCCCATTTCTTGAGAAACAAGGGAGATACAGCAAACTTTGATTTAGAGAAGCCAAACTTCTGCTAGCTTTTAAACTTGTATTTCGCTTCTTGTCTCCTTGGAAACTTGATAAAAAATGACGACTTTATTGGTGAAACATTTGCAATTTATTTTATCTTTTTATAGGATGTAGTTTTTCTACAAATTATAATTTAGTGAAGGTAAGTCAAAAAGTTTTGGGGGTTTTGAACTGACATGATGTACAGTACTCATTTTTGATCAGTAAATATCATATACCACTTAGTCTGAACTATTTGAAGTTATATATTGCTGGGAAGCAAATTTCCAAAGCTTTTAAATGAGACCAGTATTTAGCAACATATCATATACTTTATGCACTAAATATACTTTTATCTACTTATCATTCAAATTTGTTTGGGGGGGTTTTGAGACCCCTAAAACATTTGGAAATTCAAACACGTAAAATTTATCATTATCGCTTGAAATTTTGTCAAATGATGCCCCAAAAGAGTAGTTTTCAGACTATGTTGATGATAAAGAGTTTGGTATTGTGGTAAAGATGTAATATCAATTTGATTTTAGCGTAGTTGGCACGTGCTGAGAATTTGGCCGATTTTGTCGTCTGCAACTGGGTTGTTGGTCATTTTAACCGTTTTTGGGTATAAAAATCCAAGAGTTAGGGCACAAATTATACATCATCCGATGCGTGAGTAAATAAGCGTAATCTTGTGAAAATTTTATGAAAATCGGATGAAAAATAAAGTCACAAATCGATTTTTTATTAAACTAATTTTGTAACTCAATTTAAAAAAATTTGAGGTAAACACTGAAAACACGAGATCATCAATCGATGATCGCCGGAGCGAAAGAGTTAAACTCAGTATTCCCAAATGCGCTGATTATTCAAATGTGAAACCACACCAGAAGCTGACTACAAATATGCGTGGATGTTTAGTCCATAGAGCCAGGTTAACTGCTAGCAATAACAAATAAACCTTTACACTTTTTAGCTTACTTTAGCTTCAGATTCATTCCAGTATAACAACATATTTAACGTTCATTTAACAACTGTTTATCCATCTAGTTTGTCCGATTAATTTGCAAAAAAAGGTGTCACTCCTATTTAATTCAATGCAAAAACATTGAAAATGGTTAGCCGCTTTTATCGAAACCGCGTTTTGTTGACATTTTATTAGGTGCGTGAAACCTTTCTCTAGTTAAATGCCCCGTTTGCAACTAAAAAATATTGTCCACTAGCTGCGGAAGAATGACGGGTAATTTTGCACTTTTCGTTTTGCGGTAAATTGAAATATTAGAGTTGGGGCACCAGAAGGTTACGGTATTTGGTTGATTGTTCTACATCGTAAGCTTGCAAAAGGTAGTAGACAAAGTGTATAAAGAATAGATCAGCTGACTAGCTAATGAGAACATAACTGGAATGAAACTTATAGTAGTGCAAGAGGCTAGCGATGCACTTAACAAACTGCAGGATGGTCTGTCAGTACTGTGCAAAGCCGTATCACTCTTGAATGAATGGCGGTTGTAGCAGGTGCACTAAGTCTAACAACTGCTAGAACAATAGTGCTGTCACAGCATAGCGGTCACAAGCTCTTCAGTAATGCAAGAGGCGAGTGATGCATTTGGCACTCATTCAACACTTCAAGTGTGATACAGCTTCGTAGAGTACTGACAGACCATCCACCACAGTGGACCAAATATAGGTTCCACAAGTGTGGCAGTCTAAGCTATGCTTTATTCAACTGACGCAATGGCGTAGTGGTTAAAGCATCCACTTTGCAGTCAGTAGACCTGGGATTCAATCCCCTTGTTGAGTCATACCATAAGACTTTAAAAAATGGTATCCACAGCTTTCCTGCTTGGCACTTGGCATTTAGGGGAAGTTGTGGAAAACAAGCCAGCAAGTTCACTTCTTGTGTTCTTGGGCAAGGCACTTAAGGGGATGCCCCTACCTTTACATGGAAGACAGGTGGCCCAGACACCTTGGAAATGGCAACACCCAAGTGAGTGTGGATGTCCCATCCAAAATATAGCAATTCAATTCGCTTTCTCATGAATGGAGGATAATAGGGCAAATAGTAAAAAAGTCTCTAGCTTCTTGTCGGTTGCCAACTGCACAAAAGAGATCTGATAGGTCAAAACAGTGTCACTGTCTACAGTTTGCTAAGAAATGAAACTTCTTTCTCATCTTTTGTCATCCCCTCTCAGTTGCTAGATGTCCTCTGGGCCAGTGCTACTCAAACTTTTTAATATAGTGTACCGGCAGTGCACTTTCTGTCATTCATGTGTTTCAAACAGAAAAAAGTAGTTAAAAGCTAGTATTATTCAATAAACAACAACTATGCAATAAACAAAGTCAGAAATGTTTTTATTTTAATCCTCTAATGCGAAGTATGAGCTTGCTTCTTTTATATTAGCTTATCCAATTGCAGTTTAATGGAAGACAGTGCTACTCAAAGGAGCTTGGATATCAAGTGCATTTTTGCGCTTTCCCTTTTAGTAAGTCATAGTCAAAGAGCCAGCTTTGCAAAGATATGTGGAAAGAAAAGGAAGTAGTGCTTTAATGGTCGTATCACTTAATCTCAAATATTCTGCTTTCACTTTAAACCAGTGGTTTGCAAGGTTGATTCAAAACAATTGTGCAAACCTTCATTGGCAGATAGCTCCAACAATTTATCTTTCAAATCAACACATTTAACTCTTTTATATTTACATTTCATGCAAAGGAATTTTGGATCCATTCATTTCCTCTTCCTTGATCATTTTGTTTTGGAAAATAATATTTATTAGGCAGTGGCTATTTTGCTGTCGACAGCATTTTACCCTTGGAGACTATTTTGCCGTAATTATTCACGTGTGGTTTTATTGCCATATTTGCTACATTTCAGCCAGTGACACTGTGGTGTAGTGGTTAGTGCGCTGGTCTTAAGATACTATGGGTGTGGGTTCAAATCTCAGCTGGCAGAGCATTGAAAGAAAGAGCAGTGTACACCAGAGGGCAAGGCCCAGTATGTAAATGTACAGAGCAGTGTACACTGGAAGGGAGTGTACAGTGTGGGGCAGTGTACATTGGGGGTGCAAAATTTTTTTAATGTGTTTTTTAAATTGACCAATCAGAGACGACCAAAAGTCACATGTTTAGTACGTCATTAAGATTGACCAATCACAAATAACTCGTGGCAAAATAGTCTCTGAGGATAAAATGCCGTTGACGGCAAAATAGCCACTGCCTATTAATTATAATCAATCAAATTTATCAAATGTTTTGTGATGGTATTTTGAATAGTTATGACATTCAAATTTTCTCCTGCATCTTTGATAACTGATGTTAAGTGTTGAAACATATCGTAACAATTCTTGAAATGTGAAATTTTCATGCTTTTAGTTTTTGTTGTATGCCATCAATTTTATCTGCTGTTCAAAATGTGAAGCATTCCTTCCTTGCATTGATGTATTGAGGTCATTGAAAATAGCAAAAATGTCAGTTAGATAAGCAAGCATGGCAAGACAATGTTCATCTCGGAATAGCTGTGCCCAACCTGGCTTTTTTCATGCAAAACCATTGCCAGCTCGTTTCTGGGTTCATATACTCTTGACAAGACTTTTCCCTTTAACAGCCACTGCATGCTGGAATGAAATAAATATTGCTTGTGATTTGCTTGCATATCGTCACATAATAGGGTGAATAATCTTGAATTTAATGCACTTCCTTTAGTATATATGATCTATAATTTATACAGCCTTGCAAAACACATTGTTTAACTTGCTTGACAATTTTTTGGTTGCAAGACTTTCCCTGTGAAGAAAGCAATGAGTTGAAACACATTCTGGAACAAAATCTTGTATTCACTTAATTTCTACTGATGTTTCTCCTCATTGTCGCAGTGCCATCAGAACAAACTCCCATGCAATTCTTAATATCTAATCCATTGTTTTCAATTCAATTATTTATGGTCTTTGATATTTCTAAACCAGTTGTTTTTTGTGGAAGTGCAGCAAAGAAAAGAAACTCTTCTTTTAATTCATCTTTATATTCATAATGCACATGCACCATCAGAATTGCCATTTTAGAAATGTCTGTGCTTTCATTGAGTGGCAGAGAATAGTATTTAGCCAACTTAATTTGATTAATGAGTTGAATTTCCATATTTTCAACCAAATCAGCAACTCATTGTGCCATAGTGTCTCTTGAGAGAAGCACTTTTGCAACCTTTATAGCTGCCGCTTCATCGAGGACTTCCAAACAAACGTCTTGAATACAGTTTTTCACCAACATTTTACCATTGTTCTAGGGTTTTTACCTTTTGCAATTCTTAGCACTACTTTATAGGATGCACATAAACCTTTGGCATTTATATGGGTCAGTCATAAATCTTTAGTATTTATGTAAGTCATAAATTTTCTTCTGCGCACATTTTAATTCACCTTTTTTCCTTTCAAAAAACTCTTTTGGCTTAGTACTAATTTCTTTATGTTTTGAGTGCAAGTGTCTCTTCAGATGTGATGGTTTCATGGAGTCATTGCTAAGTACAACTCCACAACAACACATTACGTTTTGGGCACACCAGCATCATCTCTTGCTACAAAGCCAAAATGAAATTTGCTGCTGCGTATTTCCAAGTTGGTTTTCACACTAGTCAGCTTCCAGCTGTGAGAACAGATTTAATATTGTCCTTCCAGTAAAGATCGCCATGTCCATGAATATGAATAAAATGCCATGTAGTCATGAAGGCCTAAGATAGTACCCAAAGTTATGCTTAGAACAAAAAATACTCTGACCACTGCATGAAACCATGCTCTGATCAATGTAAAATAATACTAGCATACTTACTTTCTAACTGACTGCATACCCGTTGTCAACTGCTTGTGTACTGGCACTGCTACACATACCACAGTTTGCGTAGCACTGCTCTAGGCTGTATGCCTACCTGTGAGCAGTTGTTTTTGTTGTATTGCCAACACAAACCATCTGGTTATGTGTGTTACTTATTAAACTCTTTAAACTCAAACTAGGAGCTCTTTTACTTTTGATGGCATTATGTTTTCAGTTAACACTTTAAGAGGTCCCAGTGTTGCTGTATATTTAAACACAGAAACTACTGGTACCGGTACAGTGGAAAGTCATATCAGTACGTTTCTATCATGTAACTGCAAGGTATAAGGGTTGTATTGCTAATTCTTTTGTCTGCAATGCAAGCCTTAACCTCTGCTAGTGTGTTGGTCATGTGCTGTTTGCTTGAAATGTCAAGTTGCGATTGAAAAGATGTTAGTCATTACTAGGATGGCCCCTGCAAAATGAACGTGAAGTTTGACAAAATGCAAGATAGTGTACATTTAGCAATCTCGATTTGTTTTTATGCTATGTCTATTATTATTTTTGTAGCATTTTTACCCTTCAGATTTGCTGGCAACCAAAAGAGAGGGCTGAAAAATCTATAGCCTATTTATGAGCAAGATTCTTTGTCTTAAAAAGAGTTTGGATCTTTTTTAGAAACAACCAACAAAGTTGTCACAGTTACAAAACCTGTGATGTATTTCGAAATTGACCTAATTGAAAGATTAACCTGCCTTGTGAGTTTGCAAGTCTAAACATTGCTTGAACTGCTTAATTTTACTTTCAATTAATTTACTGCATTTGCAATCTTCCTAGTAAAAGAAATCATTGCACAGTGCTTTTTCCAAACAACAACTTGAATATGGTAAGGTTTTAACTTGATGCCACAAAATCATTGTCTTCGTGGCATATAGTAGATCTACATATGAACTTTGAAACAGTTTTACTGGTTGCTTTGAGCATAATTGGAAAAAATTTCTTTGTGACCAAAAAATAAAAATTTTTTGTGATAAATTTCTGTAGTATAGGCCTGTTGCCAAGCCTTCTTTCCTATGGCTTTAAAACAAATGTAAACACATATATAAGAAATCAAGTGTTCTGTATTTTTGGTCATGTCTTTGGAAATAACAGAGTCATGGATTGTTGAAAGAGTTGGACTGGACCATGATAATTATGGTGAGCTTAGTAATTGCCTAGTGCTCTTATTGCACTTCTCATTGATGTTGTTTACTATCAATTTGCTCTGGGCTGGTAATTTAATTACAAGCTGTTTTTAATGCCCAACCAAGTAACTTTGCAAGTACTTGAGATGTTGATTTTGCAATCTTTAGTCATCAATCATTGATTTTGTTATGCTGTGCTATTCTGATGAACACTATGACAATATTTCTACATTACTGCAGTTCTAATAACCACGATACGTTGTACAACAAAAGTGCTTGCAACTTGAAGCTGGTCCAAGCACGTTGTTACAGCTATTGTCATTTCTGATAACAAGAAAATACAGCTCTAACTAAAGATGTTTTTGTTCAATAGATGATGTAAAATCATTAACATTACCTGGAACTTATCATGAAAAAATTACAAGTCTTGGTTTTTCTCTTTTAAATTTCACCCGACTACAACATTTGGATTTATCAAAAAACAACTTGACCTCTCTGAAAGTCAGTTATGTTGCTTCATATGTCAATGTATTTTATTTTATGGTTAATTATTGCTAAATTTGCCAAATATGGATGATCTTCAACATAAGAGATTTCAACTTATTTTTTATGATTTTTATGTTAGTATTGATTGAAGTCATTTTGCCAATTTTTATGATGTCATTAAGTTTACACCTGTGGTTCTCAAACTGTGTGTCATGACACCCTGGGGCATCGTTTTGATATTCCAAGGGCGTTGCAAGGAAACTCAGATCTGCTGATATACACTTTTCCCCTAAAAAGAGCATAAAATTTGATTTTGTTACATTTTTCACCAAAAAAGGTCTTCAACTCTCATGAAAATACAAAGCCTCAATTTCAACTAAACTTTTGTATAAAAAAAAGGATGCAACACGATTATGTTCATTACAATCTCTCTGAAAAAATTGATCTCAAAAAGAAGTGCTCTGCAAAAGTATAAATTTAAACAAAAATAGAAATTGATCACCAAAAATTTTGCCTAGAAAAAGGATGAACCACAAAAATGATCATGAAAATTGTGTAGAAGAATTTAATCTCAAAAAAGGGCCCTCAACTAAACAAATAGATCAACTTTGCAGAGCAGATAGCAAAAGCTTCAATGTGTTGGGTTTGTGGTGTGTCGCAAATACAACTAAGTTTTTCAAATGCATTTCATCAAAAAAATTCGGGAACCACTGGTTTCCATTGAAGCACTTTAATACAGTTATAATCCTTTCCATTCCCATATAATGTTGCATTCTGTTAGTACAGTATTTGCCTTACAATGCTCTACATCAACTGGATATAGAGCGTGACCGCCACAATCATCTTCCATTTTCAGCAGATTTTTGAAAGCAAAACGCCATCATTTTAGCTGAAGTGTAAATTTTCTTTTCAAAAGAGTTTGTGTCTCTGCTGTTTTAAAGCTTTTCCGGCTCTGCGCCACCATTTAGTAACTAGCAATTTGCAAAGAAAATTGCTGCTTGTGACTATGCAATTATACTTCATTTTTATGAATTCATGCTTTTTTTGTAGGGTCTGGATCATTTATCTTTGCTTGAGCAACTCAATTTATATTATAACAAAATACAAGATTTGAAAGAGATCTTTCGATTGAGGAAGAATCAAAATCTTCGTGATGTTGATCTTCGTCTGAATCCTGTCACCGGCAACGAACCTGATTACAGATTATTCATCGCTCATATGTTGCCTCTACTCAGAAGGCTCGGTAAATTCAACCTACACTCTCATGCTGTTCAGCGATATCGTTCCAGTTCATTGCATTTAATGCACATGGATTCGATTCCAAGTCGCAAAAATAAGTCATAGTATAGTTTTTAACTGCTGTAGCTAACGATATAAATCTGTGATAGCATTGATTTGCCTGCGAGTGTATTACGTTATAAATCCCATTGTAATATGTTTTTGTTTCACAGACGACCGACCTGTCCGCGATAGTGAAAGGAAAGCGGCATTAATGCATTTCTCATGCGCTGAGGTGATTTGATTAATGCAACTAACTTTATACTGTAATTCCCTGTTTCACCATCAACTCTTTTGCTACCACCATACCTTGTGTGTGTTGATCCATTTCATTGTCAGTGAGCGTGTATTTGATTTTATTTTACTTGTGCTCATCCTCTTGGCTGTGGTTCAGCTATTAAAATGCTTTGAGACATTAAACAAACCTCAAACTTTGTTTATCTTCCAAATATTTGTGTTTCGAATTGGTTTTCATTTTTTAAGTTCTGCTTCGATTAAATATTTCAGATGTTTCTTAAGGCAGATGCTGGCCCTGTCTGGATGTCACAGCCCCTCGAGATGTTTGTAAATAGAACACTCCACAAAAATGTGACTAGAAATTTGTTTTATTGGCAACGTGGTGAATGTCAAGATGTGCATGATGTTGTGATTTTAGGCACCAGACCTATTTTCCTGTGATGAAACTTCGAATGTAAAAACCAATGCAGCGTCACAGCAACCTCGCGTGGCTTTGGTAAAAAGTCTAGCTCTAAAACCAACAGGTATTTTGTTTTAGTTTGTCCATCAAGTTTGTGGAAACGATAATGATCCTTGTACACGCTAGCAAAAATTCACTCCTTTTGCATGCTTGAGTAATCATTACTGTGTGCCTCCATTCGTTGCATCGCATTTTATGTTGGGTGTACTCCTTAATCCAAGGCAGGCAGTCAAACTCCGTAAATGTTGACGTATGTACTGTTGTTGTGTGACTCCTTCTTCGGGATGAGGCATTGGAGGAAACTGTGGCCACATGCAACACGCCACTACGTGGACCAGAGGTCGTCAATAAAAGTACTTCGTAAAGAGTACGTGGAGGACAGAAAGGAATGAGATGAAATGTGTCCTGGATCGGATGACCTCGTGGGCCGCTCGAAGAGTTCTTAATTCCTGAGAGATAAGATTCAAAAGAAAGCTCTGTGCTTATTGGAGCGAAGACGAAAGAGGACACTACGAGAGAAAGACGCATAAGTTTTTCAATGAAGACGAGGAAACTTGTTGGTGAATTGACGAGACTGTTCGCCTCTTGGCCTGAATAAGAAATAAGTGAGTACTGGAAGAGAGGGTGCAAGGGATTGTAGTTGACTAAAGCAGCGCACTTCGTCTAACTAGCTTATCTGCCTTGTTGTTACCTTGAAGAAACAAAAAACGGAAACCCTTATAGCCTAATAATGAAGGAAGAAGAGAGGATTGAAGGTTTGTGTCAGGTATGAGAGAGGGACTGACAACACCAAAGAAAGGAAGGACAAGGCGAGAACCTAAAAGAAAGAGAAGTAGCAGATTGTTGGTGCTCCCGAGACCATCGGAGAGCTTCAGGCTTTGAGAGAAAAAGTTAAACAGTCTGGACCTACCGAATAGGAAAGGTTGGCTTTAGTGCCATCCAGCGAGCAGTTGGCAAGCACGCCAGAGCATTTGCGATAGAAAGAGAAGCAGAACCAACAGTCCAAATCGCAAGATTGTAATTAGGAAGAGATTTAAAATGTTCCACAGCAGCATCTTGTTAGGAAAGAGGCAGGTTAAAGCAAGAGTTTAAAGTGAAGAATTGAAAGGAGGGTGATTTTCCAAGGAAGAGAAGGGGGTTAAGCAAGCAGAACCTCCCTGGAGGAAGAAGGACAAAGTAAGACCAATTTTTTTCTTGGGGTTTGTGAACCAGAGGATAGGTTTTTGTTTTGGGCAATATGTTATCGCGACACCTGTATGTAAGTAAAGTAACTGCTATGTTGCTTGGTTCTAAGTGAGCGTCGATTTTTCAGTTGTCAAAGATGATGACGCTATCGACGACGTCATCGATTACGTAAATCGTGGAAGGAAAAAACCGTTGGTGACTGGTTCAAGAGCGATGCAACCATCATCAGAACTGCACACCAAAGATGGTTGGTTGGCTTTTGTGGTGATGTGATTTCTGAAGCAGAATGCAACTAAACTATTTTTTACGAGATATTTTATCGAAAGGGTTGCACTTCTGAGTCAGATCACTGAGATTAAAGTTTAATTTGTATGTAACCACTGGTTAGTTTTTATAAGTTTTATGTTTGATAACAATTTCCACCTGTTTGATAACAATTTCCACCTGTTTTGTTTTTGGCCAATCGATTTATTGCTGAGTGGTAGCGTTGTTCAAAACCCGCCCCCTTTCAACAAAAATTGTCTAGCTTGGTCGCGATTCGATCGAGCGTTCACCCGTGTCACCGCGATTTTATATTTCAAGATTTTGCTAAAGGTCACGCGTTGTCCCCCTAACGGTTAAGAGGCTTCGTCGAGTTGTTTATCGTTTTGATCAAACACATGTTTGCTGGACTTAGCTGTTAATACGTTAAAAGAGGACGCAGCTGCGATAGCAAACTTCAGCGTTGCCACCGATAAGAAGTGATCGGATGCACAGCACGGTTACAATGCGCTTGTTTGGTGTAAATTGTTGACAAATGTATCAAAATAATTCTTGTATCATGTAGTGGCGTGGTCAAGGTGTGTTAATCCTTCACAGTATAGTTTTCACAACACGCCTCTACTTCAAGCGTACTCAGCCGCTATTATGCGCTCATAATACCGTTTTGAATACAAACCGCTTTCTTTTGTTTCGATCGATTTGTTATTAAAAACAAACAATAGAAGTTTGTTTGACCACCGCGAGAAGCCGTTACAAATCAAACTAAGCGGCTGGTGAAAGATGTTTGTCAGAAGCCATCATCTGTAGCGGTCCGACTTTGTTGCGGAAGCAAGCGCGCAATTGCGTCATCAGTGGACAGCTACATCCGACGTCGCGTCCACCACCATGAACTGCACTCGCACCGACCATGCATGTGCGCTCTCTTCGTGAAAAGAAAGGTCGCGATTGAACGCGATTTACTCTGCTCGCTTGTGGCAGAAATGCGTTGCGCCAGCGGCACTGGTAACTCCGAAGCAGGTTTGAACACAACGTTACTTTTTCGCATAATCGTTAAAGCTCTCCCGTCGAGGGATGACAGTATAGCGATCAAACTGACGTTTTCCGGTCCACGTTGTGCTGTTTGCGCGACTGCATGAGCTTTTACATTGCGATTTTCTAAATTTCAGAATTAGTCCGCATTGTACGTAAACAAGCACAGGAAGAAGAGAGGAAAGCGAAAACAGAGGAAAAAAGGTAGCGTGTTTTGATGGCTCAATAGACTGGGAATTAATTTGACTCGGTTTAACTATCGCTAGCAGCAACGCAGACCTCCGTCCCAAGGCACATTAATGCAATCAGCTTTTTTCAGCCATGCACCGCGGCACGCTGGTGTGCTGTGAGGGATCGTAAGGTGTACCGTGGAAGAATAGATAGAAAGGTTCTGAAGAAGCTGAGCTGAGAAAAAAATCGTGTATAGCTTTGCTGATCTAGCTGCCGGAATTTTTTGGTTCATTCATTTATGCACATGAATCACTAATGCATGCCCCTCATGCTCTATATGAGTGGCTTCAATCGGAATAGGCCACCACAACGAGTAGACTTCTTGGTCTCACCATCTGTCTGCCACATGCAGATGGAGGAATCCCCTTGTGTGCCTCATCCTAGGACACAACAAGCGAACTCGTTTGGTTTTTCTTCACACTATCCCTTTTGTACTTCACACACCCAAGCAGGGAAGCTGTTATAATTTTTTCAAAGTCTTTTGGTTTGATTCGACAAGAGAATTGAACACAGGCTCACCGGCTGCGAAGCGGACACTTTAACCACCTCGCCAGTTTTTAGATGATGGTCTAGAAGGATTCTCGCAGATATTTTAGCTCTGCTCCCCATTCTCCACAGGTTACCTATGTAAGCTGAGCTTTTCGAGCATGGCTAATAGAGAGAGACTTAGAGCAGAAGGTTGAAGTAAATCTTCGGTTGAACCTCCCCAAATTCTGCAAGAAGGTTGGCTTTGTGTTCAACGGAACAGGCTCAGATATCACACCGAGTCATACTGAGATTACATTTTTATTTTATTTCATTATTTATAGATTTTGAGACATGTTTATTCGAGGGTATGCACTCTATTTTTCTAATGCGAAATATGTGCCGTGGCTTGGCTGATAGGTGCGGAAACATTGGATTCAATGAATGAATCTCGCTCTCACATATATATTTTTGTTTAGTGATCTGCCGCTTTTTGAGAACTTGAATTTTTTGATCTGAAGTTTAAAATACAACATGGTGCGTTTAAAAAACGCAAAATTCTTTGCTAAGCTGGTGCAATAACTCCACTGTTATGATCAAAGTTTGAGCTGCTGCGATAGCGTAGTGATTGTTCCATCCGCCTGGAATGCACTGGATTGCTGTTTTTAATCTTTTTGTTGTTGTCTGGTCACTGCTGGGGTAATATAAACTACAATAAAAGTTCGCTGACTTCAATAGGACTATACCATGTTTTCCAGTTTATTGGCTTAACTAAAAAATTTTCTCTGGCAAGCGGTTTCCAATCTGCGCACAGTATATCACACTAGCAACAACCAACCAAAAATAAGACTACAATTATCTCACATTTTCATTGGCTCACAACTCCAACAAAGGCCACCATAAGCTGCTTGCTACAGTTATATCAAATCTCTGTAGGCTTATAGTACATTGAACAAAAGCAACAAGTTGTCATAACGGAAGATCGGTTTGACGCTACTGAGTATCCAAGTTCAACAACAGACAAATAATGCATTGACAACGTAACGTGCTGGTTGAAGCTTTGATCGGATTGTACTGAACATTTAGCAATGGTATTCGCATGTTTCTTGCATGCCGCTTGACAGCGCGGAGAAAAAGCCGGCAAGTTGCGTTCTTGGGCAAGGCACTTAACGGGATATCTGTATTGGACAGGTGGGGGTGTCACGTAGTCTTGCTGTCGGGATGGCTAGGTGTGAAACAAGACTGGTTAACAGCATGAACATGGATGAAATCGCGTAGCTCGAACACGCGCTGATGCACAACTGCCGCTCAGTGCATGTTTCAGACTTTGAAGCGTCCTTGAACTCCCCACGATTGCTAAGCACAGCAGATGAGTGAACCTGTTCCATCGTTGCAGATCACCGTACTCCGGAGGCGGATTCGGAGACGAAAATTTAAAATTCCAGGACGAAGGACCAGCTTACAACCAGTTTCAAAGCTCCGCCAACTTCACCCCGCACCCAGGTGCTGTTGCTTGGTGTGTAGTCGTAAACTGTTCTGTCAGTTGTGCCCTTACCGGCGTAGCTTTACAGCTCTATCCCTTGGGGAAACCGGTTATTCTTGGTGACATGGCAATTCCCCATAAATATCGCGGCCCCATCTTGCTCGTGCGAGTTAGAAACGACACTTCATGAAGCTTTTGTTTCAGAACGAACTCTTCTGCATCCTAACGTTCGTCGTTTGGAACTATGGAAGGCGTTGCTGTGGTGCTAGACGCGCACCTGCGACTGTTGGTTGCACTCTTCGTGGTGTACTGTGCTGGTAACCCCACAGTGGACCGAACACAAGTCAGTTACCGGACTTGTCTTTGATCAGAGAATAGAACTTCAAGGTGTGAACGAGTGCCGCGATGTGTTTTACGATATTTTTCCTGCTTGTAGAAATGTAACTACGAAGCAAGTCTGAACAAAAGGTTCTGTAAATGCCCGTAGCGGTCGCCAAGCTAACTTTCTGTTCCAGGTTCTCACGATCCACCGCCTACTGTCGTGCCCCTCGCTCGAGTACCGGCACCAGTTTCAACAACGCCGCAGAAACCGTGCGCTGTGAGTTCCGACGACGAATACAGGGAGTTGCCTGAACGAACGAAGTTGAACTTCACGGTAAGAACTAGGTTGCGGCGAGAGTGAAGCGTCCACGAAGCGGCGCAGGAGAGTTGCTGTAGCAGAGAAGCGTCTATTCAATGTTTAAATACTTGATACTTCGCGGCTCATGGGGCGTAGATTACTTATCGACGTTTTTGCTTGTTAGCGAAGATAGAAGTAATAAAACGTTTTAATTAAAAAAGTTTAACGCACTTCGTGCTTCCTTATTCTTTCCCCTCTTTTTCCTTGTTTTAAGCAAATTCCTTCCACAGGATGCGACCACGTCACAGGAAGTGAACAGAAGAAAGAATTTAACTCAAATCAAGTTTGTTGAATCGATTTTGGATTTAGTTGACCGCTATTGGAACGGATCGAAGTCGCTTCATTATCATCAGAAGTTTCAAAGTAAGATCTCGTTGAGATGGTTCCCCTGATAACAAGTCACTCGAAGTGAGCGACAAAGATCTCGAAGTCGTCTCGTTGACCCGCACCTGGCAATAAAGCAGTAACAAGCTGAACGTTCGGCATGATGTTGCGTGGAACTGGCAGCCTCTGCAATGTATTGAATTTTCTTTATTAAATTTCAGGTTTGATACACCAGCCGTTGGAAAAATATGAGAAGGATCTCATGGCTGCTCGGGAAGTGCAAGTCAAGGTGAGTGAAATCTATTCATCATCGTTGCTCTTCGGTATCTTGTTTAAAATGGACGAAACGGTGGAATCTACGCGACCCCGTTGCTTGCACCAGAAGTAGCAGGTTTTGTAGCCAGACAGAATGGAGTGTAGCCTGGAGGCGGCGATTGCTTATATGCTGGGTATTTGCGAGTGGAACTCGTTCGCCGATGTTCGCTCATGAACTCGATTTGTCGGGATATGTTGATTTGCATTCGTATCGAATGAAAAAGAAAAAATTGGGACTTACTGTTACTACATGGTGTTGAAGACAAAGACAAAGGAGGGCACTGCACACATGAAGTTACTTTTGTGACTTCAAGGTAACTGCAAAGATGATGCAGATTAATGACCACGAAACTTTCGTTGGGGCCTCACTTTTGGCGGCTGTTAGCATTTTCAAAAATGTTAAATAGTCTTGCACTACTAGTGGTAGGAGGTTTGGCTCGACTTGGTACTTTTTCCGCTGCTGTTCATTTGTAGGATCTTGGTGCAATGTGGTAGCAACCTCGGTGTTTGCCTCTGTGGTTTCCTTATATTTTGTGCGCAGGTTTTACATGATAAGTTATCATCGCAACAGAAAAGCTTGGCTGAACTTCAAAGCAGACTCGCGCATGCAGAGCATCAACCGAAAGTGAGCGACAAGTCGGAAGAACTCAAGCACGCTCAACAAGAACTGGTTGGTATCTCAGTCGGGTCGGTTTTACGCACTGTTTTCCCGCTGTTTTGTCGCCTTAGCCGCGCTAGTTCAGTCTATGTTCGCCAGACAAACTTGCTTTTGAACAAGACTTTTGCTCTAATAACGCTGCACTTTAAATTCCAGATGCTCGTCTTGACGAAAACCAATGGAGTTTTGTGTTTCAGACCTTTTGTTCTGAAGTCCGGAATGATTACCACTTATTAATAATTGTGATACAACAAGAGATTGATTTATTCTGTTCTTTGATGATCTCCATCCTCGAAGGGAAAATTTTGAAAAATACTTGTGTTTGAAAAATCACCTCCAAGATGAGTACCGAAGCTGCTGTCCTTGCTTGCAAGCGTTACTGTGAAAACACTTTTATGTCGGAACGAAACATAAAAAACAACCTAAGTCCCCTGGTTTGATCATCTGCCTTGAGCCAGTTTATAGAATAAAAGCGATATTGTTGAATGAGAAAAGACATTGTCGTTCGATAACGTTTTACACAATGTGTCGTATTCATCAGGAATCCTTAAAATCTCGTCTTCACCTCACTGTGAGCGACAACAAAATCCTCCGCAATAAAATTATTGATCTTGAAAGAGAAGTAGCGAAGAGCTCGGAAAAGGTGAAGTTTGCGTTGTTTTTTTTAAGTTATACAGAGAAGCAGCCTCGGGGTCGCGAGTAGTGCTGGCAGTCCACTTTAACTTCAGGGGAGTTGCCGTGAAGTGCTTTTCACGAACGATCGGGCTTCAGCACCGAACGGTTGTTGAAATGGTAGGCTTTGCCGGAAGCCATAAACTGCGTGTAGTTTGGTGCTGAGCCGCACGGCTACCTACTCGAAACCTCCATCGACGACTCGCATTTCTGTAAAACATTTTTCAATTTTTGTCCATCACAAATGGAAGCAACTGAATATTATCAAGTAGTTGCGAACTGTCTGGGAAACGAACCCAGGAGGCTGGTGGCGGAGACAAACTGTGTTTTGCTTGTGATCAGGAATTAGTTTCGGCAAGTTGAATCCACCGAGGAAGATCCTCTACCTAGAAGCACGTCCCGGGGTGGAATTTCGTTCTTGCTTCAATAAAATATTTTCCAGGATGCAAGAAGCGGCGTAAATGCGAAACGAATCGAAGATTTGGAAGAACAGAAGAGAGAACTCGTCCAGCAAGTTAGCGCGTTGAAACGTAGTGCCGAGCAGTACGAGAAGATCAGCCGGCTCGCTACCATGCTGCAGGAAAGCCACAGGTGGGAGATCATTTGGTGTTTTCTAGTGCATTGTCGTAGTTGGCACTTTGTATATCTGCAATAAAAGCAAAGCTCGTTGCCCGGCCAGCGGCGACAGGTCGCGCTGCCAACTTGTTCGCTGCTTTAGCGCAGTTTCCCGCTCGAGAATAAGGATTAGGTTGTAGGAAAGATTTCTTCATAACACCTCGGTTAAATGGAGTGAAAAAAAATATGTCCGGTTAAAAAACATTCTCAAAACCTGACAAGTGGCTCAAAATTACTATAAAAATTAAATTCGGGGAGTTGCTTACCAATTTGGCCTAACAACCGGCCGCCAAATGATGACCAAAGTCAAAAATTTTTAAAATGACAGGAACTATCTTGCTTTTGAATAGTTCTCCTTCTGACCCGCTTAGCATCACTTTTGTTTTTCTGGTGTTGACCTTTAAACCTTTATTTTCCAGTGCATAAACCTTTATTTTCCAGTGCATCCTTTCAATTCCAAATCTTTCCTTTAAGTCTTCTATCTCTTCATTCATCACCCTTTTCTTTAAAGATAGGTACAATCACATTAGTTTTCCACTCATCAGGCATTCCTTTGCCATCCAATACACGCTAGCACAGTTCCATCATCCCAAGTCCCACTCACTCCCCGTTTCATCATAAAACGAACTTTTTCTGCGTCTGGTCTTCCCGCTTTGTGGCCCATACGCGCATTATATACGCATCACTTCTCTACCTAAATTTAGCACAATTGCCATTACTCTGTCGCTTTTTCTTCCAGCTTAAACGTTTCCAGATATTTCCTCTTTCACCAAAACTCCAACCCCTCCGAATCCTGCATCATTTCCTGACCACCACAGTTTATACCTTCGTCCCGAGGTACCCACAAAACGGACTTCTTGGCCTTTCCATCTTACTTCCTGGATGCAGCACACATCAACTCTTCTCTTTCTCAGTTCTTCACACACTTCCGTTTTCCTTCCACAAAGACTTCCCACATTTAATGTACCGAATCTTATCCTGTGACATTCAGATTTAAACCCGGAGATTCTTCGCAACCCCTGCCCATTTAAGAGCTGCCTGAGACTGGGGGCCATTTGTTTATGTTTTCTGATTATGGGGATTTGTTGGAGCAAAATTCTTCTACAGGGAGCATGCCCTTGCTTACCCCAACCTCAATTTTCTAACATGAGTGGTCCAACCAAGAAATTAAGCTGACAATCCCACCATTAACGGTCAGACTGCAATTGGTAGGTACCCAATAGCTGCCTCTTACAACATGCTGGGTAAACAGCTTCACTATTCGTTAAAACCGGTGAAGCACTGTGAGGGCAAAAGAATTGATTGTTTTGTAAGTTTGATGCATCGTTTACCATGTAGGTCATTTTATTGTCTAAAAGAATATGCGAGGTGATAAAGGAGTTCAGCGCCATAGATCTGTACAATGAGAAGAATGACGAGAAACGAATATGAAAAACGAATCTGATTTTACGGTCGTTGACAAACTATTTGACATTTTTTTACAATGATCCAAAACTGGAAGAGTATCATCCATGGAGAATCATCAAAAGTGGTTACTATTTTTATGAGGATCAAAAAGGTGCCGGTGTTGCCAAATATTCACATGCGATTGAGCCACCAAACCACTCTAACGATCATTTATCGTAGATTGAAAGGAAGAGATGACGCTGCAGCTACAACTTTTCATTGTTTATCAGAAGCACAAGGAATGTGCTTCTGATAAACAATGAAAAGAGAAGGAGAATGGAAGCTAATCAGGAAGATCATCTTTTCAAACTGTATTTATATGTTCACCAGATAATGATTTGACTTCTACTGCTAGCTTGGCATCATCATAAGACTATGCTCAAGATACCTCTACATTTAACCAACATCCAAATTGAAAAAAGTCAAAAATCTTTCGTGAATTTGTGAACGCTATCAAATTTTGGATAGGACTGCAGTTGCCAATTATGCATAAAAAGATGCTAGCTTGATAACTGATTGAGATTCATCACATGTGATCGACCGAAGTAAATTAAGAAGAAAAAGGTGCAAATGCAGAGAAAGAATACGGGAAGAGGTAAAAGAACATCCGAAAGCGGTTGTTACTGCCGGTATGTGTTTTAATAGTAGAAGATTTGATTTTGGAATTTGGAAGGATGCACTGGAAAGTAAAGGTTTAAAGGTCAACACCAGAAAAACAAAAATGATGGTAAGCGCGTCGGAAGGAAAACTATTCAAAAGCAAGATAGATCCATGTGGAGTTTGTGGGAAGAGAGTCACGGCCAATTCAGTGTTGTGCGCAAAATGTGAATGGATTTTGTTATTTGGGAGACAGACTGAATTCTAGTGGTGGTTGTGAAGCGGCAGTTATAGTAAGAGTAAGAATCGGTTGGGTAAGATTCAGGAAAAGTGGAGAGTTATTGCTTGGAAATAGTTTTCTCTAAAGATGAAAGGTAAAGTTTATCGTTGTTGCGTAAGATCAGCAATACTGTATGGAAGCGAAACATGGTGTTTTAAAGAAAATGAAAAAGCAGTTTTAAGGGGAACGGAGAGAGCTATGGTGAGAGCCATGTGCGGTCACAAAGTTGTTGACAGAAAGACGACTAAGAACAGATGAACATGTTGGCGTTGAAGGAAACTATAGACCGGTTAGCAACAGCGAATGGAGTTAGATGGTATGGACATGTGTTGAGGAGGGATGACGATAGTGTTTTGAGGGTTGTTCTAGATATTAAAAGTGAGAGGCAAGAGAAAGCGAGTACGACCAAAGAAGACCTGGAAGAAACAAGTGGAGGAGGAGACAGAGAAGATTGAAGAAGGATGTCCTGAGACGAGCAAAGTGCAGAGACGGAGTGCAAGCAATTGCAGAAGGAATGGGGTGAATCCGGCCATCTCTGCTAAGGGGACAACACCGGATAAAAACCGAATAACTACTAAAAGATGCCACTCCAGTTCAGCTTGCTGGAGGGAATGGAAAGCTGGACAAATCAATAGAATTGGATTGTTGTTGTTGGTCAACTTGGAGAATTTCATTTGTCTCACATTTTACCAAATGACAGTAAATTCCGCTCAATAGCAAAAGGTATATACGATTTCATCAGAGAGTGATTTGAAAGAAAATTTAGTAATTTCAGGTGCAGATGGCAAAGCAAGCATGACTGAAGCAAAAAATGGATGTATTAGAGATTTGGAAGAATTTCTCAATAAACCGCCTTAGTGGATCATCTGTTTGTTGCTCTTTAATGAGCTGCCATTGAGACACGTTTTAACAACGCTAGATAGCGCTACCAACACTCCAAATAGCTTTTTCAACGATTGGAAAATTGTTAGATGTTGTTTCAGAATCGCCAGTTGAGAAATTGCCCAATGCCGATTTTCCTGAATTGCCAAACGAGATCATAGCTGATTTGAGTCATGACTAGTTTTATGCCTACAAGCAGTGTTCCCTTTAAACGCAAAAAAAGTGCGAATTTGCGAAATTATGTCCGGCGGATTCGCAGTTAAAATTCAACAGTGCGTAAAAAAAGTCCGGCGGTTTTTGGTAACTTTTTCATTTTGTTAAAGTTTTTGCAATTTTGTTAGCAAAATCTTAACCAACTGTTAAATGCATGGGAGACAGTGTAAAGAAATCCAAGTTAAGACAGATGCTTTTTAGAGCAGCGCAACGTCTCACCCAAACATCGCATGGCTGTGACATAACATCGAGTGACGGCGACTTAAATATCGCGCACGCCTTTGCCTCACTTTTTTGTATTACAAATTATCTCTCCAGCAATTAACCTGAAGTACAATCAATTTTTTGTTTACTTTTTCCCAGCCGATTTCAGTCGTAGCTAAAGAGCAGTAATAGCAAGCAGCTCTCAAACTTCAGTTTTAACTCAAGACATCATTTTTCGAGGAAAGTTTGAAACTAAACTCGCTTAAAATCTTTGTTTTCTTTACGTTCCAACGCTAACTTCAGTCGTGCTTGTTAAGATAAAAAAGCACAAAGTTCTCGCTTTCAGTTAAGCACAAAAAACACCAGTTTTGAGGGATTGGTTTAGTTTTTGTACGTTACAAATAAATAACCTTCTTTTACTTGCCATTTATAAACACTAAAAATAAAAAGGAATACAACTTCTAACTAATTTAGTTTGGAATTCCCTACAAATACTTTCCGAACTGAGATTGAAAGTTTGCTTACAATTGCAAAAACCTGTTGTTTAATTGATTACGATAAAGAAATGTAAGTTGTCTAATTATTTACCGTAATCAAGCAACAGTTAAAGTTCGCAAGTAATTTTTGTTGTGTCGTAGTAACATCACATTACTTCATAAAAGTTCTAGTTCTCATGCTATGTCGGGGGTCGGCAAAGGGTTAATTTTATTTACGCGCATTTTTCACCTGTCATTCCAAAGTGCTTACGAATCACTGCTGCAAAGGCTGTAAAGTTTGAGACCAAATTTAACCACAATTAACTTACTCAGGAAAAATAGCCAGGTATTTCGCCGCCATATAATAACCGATTGGCTACCTGTTTGTGAACATTTTGGGGCTGACATAGTCACGCTAATTATTACGTCACCGAAGCGCATTGTCACAGTTTTGACTTTTCTTTCCCTGCAAATTTGTCCGGCGGTTTTCGTACATTTGCTAGCGATTTCGCACTTGTGCCGGCAGTTACGCACTTACTAAAATCTTAGAGGGAACACTGCGCTACAAGGTCTGTACGACAGTCATTTCATGCAATGTTGACACTTATTTAAAATTATTGGATGTAGAGCCAATCGTTCGTTCAAGGTGGCTAACACTTGTGTGCCATATTCTTGGTTATTGTACTTCAACAAGTCATCATTCTATAGAACTGACAACCCTGGGTCATTTTTGTGTCAATGTTTATTCCCCTCTTGGTTCTAGTTCAAATTAACAAATAAAATTTTTGATGTTCCCAAAATCTGGTTCAGAGGATTCTAACATTCCGCATCTAAAACGTTTAAGAGATTTCGTTAAAAGTTGGTCAAAGAAAGGCATTCTTCGCACACCTAGGAAATGTTGTGATTGCCGTTCTCTCGGAATCTCGATGGGCGGTAAACAAAGTCTTTGAGAGGCAATATGCCTATTGTTTCGTTTATTGCCGATAGCGAAGGAAGCGACAGTGATGCAAACTCAGATGTGCAGCTCCCCACCAGACAGATTGTGCGCACCAAGCTTAATCCCAAGGCCAAGTCTTATTGAGAACTTGTAACTTGATCGTCGAAGACATTGAATATCCCTGAATAAGAAGTTTCAATGACTCAATGTTTGAAGACATTCGCTGCATTCCTTTAGTTTACATCATTTTTGCCACAATCAGGTTAGTGAAAAACACGTAAAACTTGTCACTGAAGCATCTTCTGGTGTCATGGGTTGAGCGAAGAGAAGAAATGATCCGCCAAAAGATTTAAAATCGCTGAAATTAAAGAAGCGGTTTGATACCAAAGAGCCATTTGTGTGAGCGTGTGATACTTTTTATGCATAGTTTTTTTTTTATTTGCTGCAATAAAGCTTCGTTACGTATTGCTTAATCTTCAATTGGTTGGATTTAAAATAAAAACTAAAAGACCAAAATTCTGCCACTACCTTGTAGTTTATTTTTTCTTTCATTTGTATCATTTTGAACAGTTGCTTTGGCATGTTTGTTAAGTTGAAATGCAATTTTACTCTCAATCTCGCAGCAATTATAAGTTTTTTACTCTAACTTTTTTTTATTTGCGTATTTACTGTGAAACATTCTTTTACAACCGATAAAAACATTTTATCTCTGAATCTTTAAAACTTCGCCTTAGCGACTACTGGTTCTTGCGCTCTGTTCTCTTAAAGGCGGGCCTTTCGTCTTGAATTCCTGGTCCTCCAGGAGAGTCAGCTCACCCGCTCATCCAGGTCCTCCAGGAGAGTCAGCTCACCCGCTCATGCCTTCTTCCGGGAGGCACTTCGTGCTTGCGCCTTCCTTCTGCCATGGATCCGATTTTCTTCATCGTTGAGCTTACTGTTTCTACTCCATGCCCTCGGACTCACCCTTTTTCGCCAGGGTGTGGTTTTTGCCCACCTTGACTCTCTACCATCTCACGCTTTTTGACTAATGGGTATGTCCCTTTTTCTTTTGGCGTGGAAACTTTGGCGTCCTAACCAAATACTCACTTTGTGGCGCTGAAGTCACCCTTTTCTATTCGACTTTCTCGTCACCCTCGATGTGTTCACTTTGTTGTTGTTGTTGTTGTGGTTACCCCTCCTCTTCCTCGGGATGGAGGTACGGCACGAACGGCAATTTAGGTTCATGCCGTCAATCAAATAGAAATTAGGATAGGGGAAAGATGGCAGCTCATTTCGAGCCAGTCATGAGTGACTGGTAGGCCCACCACCAACAAGGCGGATTGCCACTGGTGGGTACCCAAGAGTCGCCTTGTACGACATGCTGGGTTAGCAACTTTACAATTGTAATCCGTTGAAGTACGGATAGGCCACCTGTCTGCCACATAAAGGTAAAACGTTCCATTCAGTGACTTGCCCAAGATCACAACAAACAAGCTTGCCGGCTTGTTCTTATACTATCCCTTTTTTATGCTGAGCGCCAAGCAGGAAAGCTGTGAATACCATTTTTTTAAGTCTTTTGGTATGACTCGACTTAGGGAATGAACCCCAGATCTACCGACAAGGAAGCGGACGCTCTAACCACTACGCCATCGAGCCGGTTATGTGTCCACTGTTGTCGTCGCTGTAATCTACACACCCTTCTACTGGAGACACTTTGATGAAATTGCGATTTTTTGACCGACGCTACATAACCTGCATGTTATACATTTCGTAAAGGGATATGAAATTTGGAATGGGATTATGAGCAAAGTTCTTTAAAGAAATACTGCATCTGCTAGAAAAGCTACTTCAAATATTCAAAAAAGGGAAAATTTTTTGTGTGTAAAAAGCCTAAAAACTTGAAAGTGGCAGGATATTTCGAAAAGAAAATTTTTATGCCATAGAAATGTCAGAATTATTAGAACAATCCTGTATGAAAATAATTTTATGCCTGAAAAGTAATGAACGGATTTTTTATCAATTGCTATTGTTTGGAAAAATGTTTTTAATATAAGTTTCATGGTTAGAATTTTTTCTAAAATGAAATTTTTATTACAAAATCGCTTAATGGTTTCTCATCCATGCCAGCAATATGTGTACAAATTTTTATACCATTCTGCCAAAAAATGGAGGATTAGTTACAAAATACTGCTTGAAAAATGACACTTCGAGTATATCCGCTTTGAAGTTGACAGCATTAAATCTTGCTCATATTATTTTAGCAGCTTTTGTTTCCAGTGATGTGCTTGGTCCTTCAGAATTTTGTTGACATTGTCCATTCTTTTGTTGTTTTGACCGCCATATTTAAAAATCGTCACTGTTTTTAGTTTTGCTGTTTTTTTCACCCATCGCTTACAAGTTTGACAACACTACGGTACCCAGAATTTCACTTGTGTCAAGTGACATGGCAACACCAACAGGAGAAGGTTTTCATTCACGATGAGGTCATAGCTCTTCGAATGACACAGTGATATTTAATACTCATTCATGACATTGCTATGAAATATCCAGCTGGTGGGGATTGACGGTGGCGGCATTCTCGTTATTTAGCAGAAATCTGCCGAGACTTCTCTTCCCTCTCGTTGTTTTGACATGACGAAAGCAGCTTTCTTTTGCGCATTTTTAAATATAAATTACATGACAAAAACTTTTAAAGCACAATATTTGCTGGTTTTTTAGAGGACTGTTGCTTTGATTGAAAATTCTGCATGGTTGGTGCACATGCAAAGATCTTTTCAAGTTTCGGAAAGCTTCGGCACTTCTACTAAAACAAAAATTTGACTAGGAAAGAGTTTGAAGTCAGTGAACACTTCGATAAATTCAGAATTCTAATTAAATGTGCAGTCTGTTAATTTGAAAAAAAATTTTTGGCAAAAAATTAATTTTTTATTAAATGTGTCCATTTTATCTCTTTAGAATTAAGATTTATTTATGCGATACGCAGCGCTTGCGGTCATCGGGCTCCGGATGCTTCTCCATTGTTTTTGTCTTATCCAGCTACGAACTTTTTGCACTGCTCGCTTTTCCATGACTTCTCTCTTATGCTATACAAGGTCTGCTCCAGGTTTAGAGGAGTTCCCCGGCCTCAGGGCCATCGTGGTCTTATCGCCATCTCGAAGAAAGGGTCGTGTTACAGCACCAATAATTAATTTTGGGTCATTTCAACCTTTAATATACTACCTGGGGTGACATTCCTCTCTTTTCAGGTCCCTGGTCTCTACCAATGAACATTTAATAAGCGAGTTGGAGGAAACTAAAAGCCGGCATCAAAGTGAGATCGAGCAGTTAAAGTGGAGTTACGACCAGCTGCGGACAGCCAGCAAGCTCACCAACGGTCATCTCAGCGGCGAGGAAGTTTAGTCTCTGTTCTTTCATTTCTTAATTATTTTTCAAATTTTCTAGTAGTAGTGGCAGTAATTTAGTGTTGTCAATTTATCATCATTTTGTGCATCTTTTCATGCAGTACACGATGAGAAATAACCGTCTGGTTACGCGTTCACGAGTGTAGAATTGATAACCAAAGAACGTTGATCTTGTTTGATGGTAGCCTACTTACAGGTGCACCAATGCATGTCTGAGGTATCCCATAGCCGATGTTTCGTTATGGTTCTGACATGAAATGCGAACATATCGGCGACCATCGCTTTAGCTTTGCGCGAACTATTGCTTACTCGTAATTTTGTATATTATTTATACTCCGAAATCGCAGTCAAAAAATTTTTTTAAATGCCTTCAAAAATGTTTAACGTTCTTTGGGCATTCCTTCTAAATTTACACAAATTTGGATCGATTTTAATGACTTGATGTGTGCGTTCACTTTGGTGATGAACAAAATGTGCAAAGTTTTAGGCGCATGGGTCTTCTGGGGCTCTTTATGGTACCCCAACTTAGGGCTCAACCGCATGACCCCCAAATTATGTGAAGCCATATCTTCAGTTCTTCCTGTCCGATTTCCACGATTTTGACACCAATTATTCAGAAAAAAGAGATCTTTTATGCGACAGTGAAAATAAGGACAAAATACAAACGAATAACATATGACCTTTACTTTTGAACTCTCATCCCCAAACGGGGACTTCCAAGGGGCCAATTTTTTAAGTAGGCATTGCTTCATCTTTAACCTGCATATGCACCAAAAATTGGAGTGGGATCTCGATTGGAACAGAAGTTACGGATAGCGATGTTTACGTAAAGTAATGTGACTTTGACCAGGGATGCAAAAGCGGTCCTTTTTCTGCGGAAGCAGAAGCGCGAAAATTCTACCGCTTCCGCATAGGTTATTTGACTTGAAGAATAACTTGGCGAAAAGTTTTGTCCATTTCCCAATGTGAATTAAACAGTGAAGTTGCACAATAAGTCTGAACGACCCTGCGATATCAGTAGCGCGAGAAAACAAAAAGAAGTATAACTAACATCACATTTCATATCGATTATGGGTAAAAAAAAGATAGTTGGGAGAATGAAACATAGCTAATAAAATGATGATTTGGTTAAACTTAACTATCCTTGGTTGGGGGGTTGAAAAAGAAATTTTTCACAACGGAAACAACTTGATCACCCCACATCAGTGCTCTTCAACAGGGGTTTTGCAAAACATGCAGTTGTGTTACGTGAGTTTTAAGGGGACCACGAAGGTTCTTCGTTTATTACTAGTATTTATTTCTTATTTCAGTATACCGGTATTGATTTCTTATATGTAGTGGTGTTCCGTGTATATAAATAGTATTGAAATCTCAGAATAGCAAGTTGCAGATTGTGACGTAATTCTGTTTATAACTTTAGGAACGTCTGAATTTGCTAACTCCCTTTGTAACGTAATAGTGCGTGTGCAATTTCAGTTTTGCTGTTGTTACCTAACCCTTTCCGAGGGGTGGGTTGATGGCGGAAGACCATGGAGCCCCAGAAGTTGGGAAAATCAACAGGGCCTGGGACAGAGGTCGTAGAGAGACAGCAAATGGCCAAAGAGCGAGCGACGCAAAGAATTCGTAGCTGGACAGTGCAGAATGAGATGAGAGGTGTCCGCAAGTGCTGCAGGAAGGATGAAATCTCGATTCTGCCAATCCTAGAGAGATAGGAGCTTAACAGAAGGCTGTGTCTATTGCAGCGAAGGCGAGAGAGAACACAGCGAGCATGACGTAGAAGCACAAGTTACGCGGTGGAAATCGAGGGAACCTGTGAGTCGAAGAATTTAGATGAGACAGTATGCCTCCAGTCCGAGAAAAGAGAAGAGTGGATACCAGAGATAAGAGGAGAGTGACTACAAGGGATTGCTGAGGTAACAAGTAGCGCTCCCCGTCTGGCCAACTCATCAGCCACGTCGTCGTCCGGAAGAAACGAGTGTCCGGGGATCCATTGTAGCCTGATGGAACTGGAGAAGAGAGAAAACAGTTTCTGACAGAGATTGAGGTAAAAGGAAAGATGAAGGAGAGGACAGAGTGGCGAGAGTCAGATAGGAGAGAAAGAGAAGAGAAATGGCAGACTTGTTGGTGCTGCCGAGACCAGCAAAGAGCGTGCAGGATGACGCAAGCTTTAGCGGAAATACTTGAGCATATTGGGCCTGTTAAAAAGAAAAGGGTGGCCTCGATACCACAGAGAGAGCAGTTGGCAAGTACGCCAGAGCCGTCTTTGCCAAAAGGGAAAGAAACAGAGCACTAGATCGTAAGGAGGGCATTCAGTGTCAGAGAAGTAAAGAGAACAGCAGCAAAGTAAAGAAAAAGAGACGAGTATTCCTCTGCAGAAGGACAGTGAGAGTCAAAGTATAAAGCAAAGTCATCTTGACAAGCTTTCCGAAAATTCAAGAAAGGGAGACATTCGTTGGGGCGAAAGACCGGAGAAAGAGGGATGGTTAGTAGAATTGGTAGGTGATTACAACACAGGTTCTGAAGCACCTGCCAGGAGCAAAATAGGGCGAGAGAGGAAAGAGCAAAGGAGATGTCAGGGTAGGAGCGATGAAAAAGAGTAGGTATGTCAAAGTTATTGAGGGGGAGGAGGTCAGAGGAGGTGACCCGATCGAATGAAAGCACTGTTCTACATTCAACACGAGTTCTAATATCTAAATAAAAGAAACACAGAGTAGTTCGGAACAATGAGCTCAAGCGAAGTAGGTAAAGTAATTGCAATAAATGAAGGTTTTTGTCTTTTCAAAATGATAAAGTGTAGAAGGCAGGCTACAGACCCGCAAAACTTAAAAAATTGTCAACGGTCGTTTTCTCGTTTTTTGTCGGCAGAATCGGAAGCGGTCGAAAAATAACCGCTTCCACATCCCTGATTTTGACCAAAACAAAATACCATGTGAAACAACTGATTGTCACGCAGTGTCAGTGCATTTCAGACTTCGCACATCCGCATAGATTCTTGAGCTGTGATACGAATTGGTCTTCCCTGCAATGTGTTCATCTGGTTGTTTTGGGTGCTGGAAACTTCGCGTTTAATAGACCATTGTGAGACTTTCTTCTACATTACGACTTTTTTTAACTACGTATTTGACTGTTAATCATTTTAACATAGCCAGCTTATGAGGGAAGTTGACTATCAAGTAGTAGTTATTCGGTTTTTATCCGGTGTTGTCCCCTTAGCAGAGATGGCTGGATTCACCCCATTCCTTCTGCAATTGCTTGCACTCCGTCTCTGCACTTTGCTCGTCTCAGGACATCCTTCTTCAATCTTCTCTGTCTCCTCCTCCACTTGTTTCTTCCTCGGTCGTCCTTGCTTTCTCTTGCCTCTCACTTTTAATATCCAGAACAACCCTCAAAACACTATCGTCATCCCTCCTCAGCACATGTCCATACCATCTAACTCCATTCGCTGTTGCTAACCGGTCTATAGTTTCCTTCAACGCCAACATGTCAAATAAACTGCTATCTTCTCTACCCTAATAGTTCTATCAGAACTTCATGCTCTATCGTTCATTGCGAGCTCTCATTAATGTGTCAAAACTGCAAAATTATTGCTATTTACACTTGAAAATCATTTGCTATAGTACAGCATTGTTTGAATTAACTAAGACACTGACTGTTTTGTTTAACTTCGATAGAAAGATTTTGGAGTTGAGGTTGATTGTTAGTGTTGGTTGCTCAGTTTTTATTTAAAAATACCGTACACCACCATGCTAAAATATGGTATGATGATATGAATACTGTACTATATTAGGGGACATTATTTATCTTGGGTGCTAAATGCAGCTGGGATTGCAATTTTTGTTGCTGTGGTGTCAACAATGTAGTGACAGACAAATATGAATCTACGCAAGAAAACCAACATGGATGGTTTGCATCAGCGTAGCCTGCTCTTGGACGGTCATCATTTCCTGCCGCACTTTGCCTTTCCTTGAGAGGTCGCAGTTCGTGTGTCTTTAAAGTGTTAAACAAATGCGGCTAACTATTGGCGTAGCCTACATCCCGGAGGGAAAAGGAGATCCATTTCTTTTCGTAGGTTTTAGGTGGGGGGATGTTAATGCAATTATTTCTCTCCTATAATTTAGCATTGATATCATCCGACGCGATGGCGTTGTGGTTAGAGCGTCGGCTTGGCAGTCGGTAGACTTGGGGTTCATTCCCTAAGTCGAGTCATACCAAAAGACTTTAAACAATGGTATCTGTAGCTTCCCTGCTTGGCGCTCGGCATTTAGGGGAGGTTGTAGCGAGCAAGCCGGCAAGTTCGCTTGTTGTGTCCTTGGGCAAGGCACTTAACGGGACGCCCCACCTTTATGTGGAAGACAGATTACCCGGAAATGGCAACTCTCAAGCGAGTGCGGACGTCCCGTCCAAAACATAGCGATACATCGCTTTCTCGTGAATGGAGGATAAATATGGCAAAAAAAGCTGTTTACGTTAATTCGAAAGAGTAAACCCGAACGGCTAGCGAGTGGACTTTCAAGCAGACACTACAGCATATTCTCGACCATGAAAAATTAGATTTTGGCCACGAGTTCAATACAATTAATTGCTATATGATTGATTGCAAAATCCGAAATGACGGAGGAAGCATAACGGAAAGAACAGAATATAGCATTGTGAGTTTGAAATAAGCTTCAAATGTAATGAAGTAAATTTGATTAGTATGAGAACAGGAAAGGTTTGAATGATAAAACCAACACACTCTTAACGAAAAATTATTTAATTTTTTGCAGTTGCGCTAATAAAAATAACAGTGAAGTGAGAGAAGTTACCCAGGATTACTTGTGACGAACAACACTAAAATATGACATTTTTATGGAAAAGACTTCAATTATGGAAATCGCAGACATTCGAAAATGCTTGGTTAACTCAACTTAATGAGCTGATTTTACCAAATTTCGTGGTTGCACTTTTATTTTTATAAGCTTCCGTAAATTTTTGTTTTTCTTCAATTTTCATACTTTAGTTCTATAGGGTTGGTTCGGATATCAATAATTTTTACTATCCGGATAACAGATATATCTGTATATTTTTTTAGCTAAGCGGTTATCCGAATAATAAACGCTGGTTGACAGACAATCGATTTCACGAGAGTTGCGTAACGAATTAATTGCAAAGTCATGATAGTTTGATTGTAAATATATAGGCCTGCACGATCGTATATGGAGAATTTCATGCATTTTTAACATTTACTGCTTCTGAAACGCATTTCTTATGAAACACATCGCATCAATCGTGAAGTCGTGTTAAGGACTGGAGTTTGGTAGCAAATAACCCACGTGCACTAACTGCCCTTTCTGCTTCCCTACAAGAGGACAGGATAGTAGCCTAAGTAGAGCTTCACAGAGAGTTTAAAGACTGGCAGACCGTTTCCCTGAAGCTTCAAAAACATCACATTCTTATTGGACCTTTCCTTTCTTCAGGTTTGCATCATCGGAAGAACGAGTAGCTGGCATTCATGTTGACCTGATGCCCCGCTCTAGTTCTTCTTTAAGAGATTATACCTACGGTTACTTTGCATTCTGAAATAGAAGCTAATGATACCAACTGGCTGTCATCACCAGAGCCATCTCTGCTGCTTCAATCAACTTTTGCGTCAGGGCCGCCGTAAGAGCGAACATCTTGGTTTTGTTGCCGTATTCGCCAAACGTGTGAAGGTAGTTTCCATCAAAAAGTTGTATCATGCAAGTAGGCGAACAATGGCAATCCGCCTTGTTGGTGGTTGGGCCACCAGTCATTCATGACTGGTTCGAAATAGGCTGCCATATTTCCCCTAGGCTAATTTCAATTAGGTTGACGGCATGAACCTGCATTGTCGTTCGTGCCGTACTTCCATCCCCAGGAAGAGGAGGGGTAATCACAACAACAACAAGACATAGGTCTCTCCTTTCTTTGACTCAAGGCGAGACTTAAATCATTTTTCCGAAGCTCTTTATCACACTAGCTCCATCTGTCGCAGCTGCAGCAATATCTTTCATGGTGAGGCCAAACTTGTGCAATCTTTTTTTCACAAAATCCTGTAGTCTTATAGCTGGCATGAAGCCTTTTATTCTTGCTGAAGCGCAACGGCAGACATCTGACTGTATTCCAAGTTAAAATGAATGCGCTCCATGTGGCGACTAATCACTTCTATTATGATGGCTGCTAGTAATAGATGGCGAAATATTTGCTAAAATGGTAGATGGTACCAAAGATATTACTTGAAAAGATCGAGAATCCTTTATATTCGGCAAGTAGATCCACTGCATAATGTTCACGAAGAATTCATGGGCCTTTGTGAACTAACGTCCAACATGACTTCAACTTAGCGCTCAAAACCTTAGCCTAATGCCTCGATTCAAGCTAAAATTTTGCTAACGGCGGCGCATTAGAAAAGCTGACATGCAGAATTCAGTTATTTAGCCAATTTCTTTAATCTCCCGAAAAATTTTTTATTAACGTACGCCACTGCGGGCTAACTGTAGGTATAAGCCTACTAGTACAAAAACGCTGAGCAATCTATTTTTGTAAGAGCTGGTTTGCTCTATTGAATTAACGCAAACAGCTTGATATCAATGCTAAATTATAGGGGCAATAATTACATTAACATCTCCTCCCCCACCTAAAACCTACGAAAAGAAATGCATCTCCTTTTCCCTCCGGGATGTACGCCAATAGTTAGCCGCATTTGTTTAACACTTTAAAGACACATGAACTGCGACCTCTCAAGGAAAGGCAAAGTGCGGCAGGAAATGATGACCGTCCAAGAGCAGGCTACGCTGATGCAAACCATCCATGTTGGTTTTTTTGCGTAGATTCATATTTGTCTGTCACTACATTGTTGACACCACAGCAACAAAAATTGCAATCCCAGCTGCATTTAGCACCCAAGATAAATAATGTCCCCTAATAGTACAGTATTCATATCATCATACTATATTTCAGCATGGTGGTGTACGGTATTTTTAAATAAAAACTGAACAACCAACACTAACAATCAACCTCAACTCCAAAATCTTTCTATCGAAGTTAAACGAAACAGTCAGTGTCTTAGTTAATTCAAACAATGCTGTACTATAGCAAATGATTTTCAAGTGTAAATAGCAATAATTTTGCAGTTTTGACACATTAATGAGAGCTGACAATGAACGATAGAGCATGAAGTTCTGATAGAACTATTAGGGTAGAGAAGATAGCAGTTTATTTGACATGTTGGCGTTGAAGGAAACTACAGTATAGACCGGTTAGCAACAGCGAATGGAGTTAAATGGTATGAACATGTGCTGAGGAGGGATGACGATAGTGTTTTGAGGGTTGTTCTGGATATTAAAAGTGAGAGGCAAGAGAAAGCAAAGACGACCGAGGAAGAAACAAGTGGAGGAGGAGACAGAGAAGATTGAAGAAGGATGTCCTGAATCGAGCAAAGTGCAGAGACGGAGTGCAAGCAATTGCAGAAGGAATGGGGTGAATCCAGCCATCTCTGCTAAGGTGACAACACCGGATAAAAACCGAATAACTACTACTTGATAGTCAACTTCCCTCATAAGCTGGCTATGTTAAAATGATTAACAGTCAAATACGTAGTTAAAAAAAGTCGTAATGTAGAAGAGAGTCTCACAATGGCCTATTAAACGCGAAGTTTCCAGCACCCAAAACAACCAGATGAACACATTGCAGGGAAGACCAAGTCGTATCACAGCTCAAGAATCTATGCGGATGTGCGAAGTCTGAAATGCACTGACACTGCGTGACAATCAGTTGTTTCTCATTGTATTTTGTTTCTGTCAAGTTCACATTACTTCGACATACGTAAACATCGCTATCCGTAACTTCTGTTCCAATCGAGATCCCACTCTAATTTTTGGTGCATATGCAGGTTAAAGATGAAGCAATGCCTACATAAAAAATTGGCTAATTTGAAGTTGCCAATTCTTGGGGGTGCGAGTTCAAAGGTAAAGGTCAAATGTTATTCGTTTGTGTTTTGTCTTAATGACTTTATTCTCACTGTCGCATAAAAGATTTCTCTTTTCTGTATGATTGGTACCAAAATCGTGAAAATCGGACAAGAACTGAAGATATGGCTTCACAGAATTTGAGAGTCATGCGTTTGAGCCTAAGTTGGTGGTGCCATAAAGAGCCCCAGAAAACTCCGGAGCCAAAAACTTTGCACATTTTGTTTATCACCAAAGTGAACGCACACATCAAGTCATCAAAATCTGAGAGATTGATGTCAAGATCGATCCAAATTTGTGAACGCTTCACACGGAATGCCCCGCTTGAATGTTTTCTTCACGTATCGCTAACATAACGAGAAAGTGATACGACACTTTAGAAACATACGAAGACTTGAGCGTGATGCTCGTGTGGGCGATATAACGGATATCTGCACTCCTTTAACCTTTCCGTAAAGTAGTGGATGGGAATCGGTGAGGTCACAATCCATTTCGTATACGGCTGCAACGGAATCGCAAAACTAAAAGGTGAGAGATCGCGCGCATCTATGCGTGTTAACGAGTCGTTTTGAGTATCTTCTTTATATTCAAGACTATTTCTTGCAATCAAACAAAAAAAAAATGTCGAGCAAAGCAACTTATACAATATCAAGTTCACAGTAGTTTGATATTTAAACAGGAAATATAAGCGCAAATCTAAATGTGTCGATGCTTGACAAAGCAGCAAAAATGGGAAACAAAAAATGGTTCTTTTGACAAGAAGTACACCTCAAAAAATATCATAACCTTAGCTATCGACAGTTCACAGAACTTCATTAAGTTTTGAAAGTTAGTTCCTCGATTCTGGCTGCATCAAGGATAATCGAAAATCTTGCATGAGCCTTTTCCAGCGTCTCTTCATAAAACGTGCATTTGTCAATACGAGATTTTGGACTGCCTTCGGACTGCAACCACGTCTTCCTGAACAGATGTAGCATGTTATTCGGGTTTCATAAAAACTATCATGTTATTCGGGTTTCACAGAAAAAGCGATTGAACTTTTTAGCAAATTCTTCTCGTTTGCTGTGTTGTTGATAGAAAGGCGCTGTACCAGCAGCACAGGAAACGTTGAAACGGGTTTGAACACAACCTTGTTTATACGCAAACAACCTTAAAGGCTCATTGATGATCGAAAGGTAGAGACAACTAAAAACAACAGAACTAAATACAAACATGGACCAGAACACATTTTGATGCAGGTTTACGAGAGAAATACACAGTAGTTTTTATCTGAATGTTTTGGCTAGAAGAAGAACAAAACCGGAAACAATTTTAACTTTTGCAATCCAAAGATTGGCAAATAATAGAACAAAAGTTTAAAAGTTTCGGAGCATCAATGCCGTGCTTGATACAGGATCTAGATGCGGTCGTATTGGGAGAGTACGTGATCTACATGCGAATGTTTTTTGTAGCAATATACTGCAGATCAAGATTAAAGTTAAAGCTAACTATAATGTGTTGATCACAAGCCATACGGCAAACGTTTACGTAGATCACATACTATACCCAGAGATGGTCAAAGTACCCTAAAACTCTACTTGAGTTAAAGGTTAAAAGTAATAACAGGCACATTCACTTGAGTGAAGTATAGAAGTAGTTTAATTTATTCAAGAGTTTCGTCGTGAATTAGTCCCAAACGACGTAATGCAGCACATTGGTGTATATAGATAAAGAACACTAGCATTGCTAGAAACAATATTTGGTTGGGGCCAAAAATACTTTTCGAGCTTTCTATCCCTTTAATTGATTCTTTTTGGAAATGGTCGTTTTGTTTCGTTTTTAAAGAGAATAACTGTTCATTGGGATCACATATTGTTGCCATTTTGAATGTAGTTGAAAATTGTTTCCTGCTTTGATCAGGTCCAAGAGGTTTGGAGGCACGGCTCCTTTGCTTCCCTGGCTACGCTTACATGGGAAGGGAATTATTTCATGTTTTTTCACCTCCAATACAGTGTAGGCTCCCCTCTACACCGGGTAGCACTATTAACTTCAAAAATGAATCAAAAAATCTAAGGAAATTTAATCGATCAAAAAAATTATAACTACATAAGAGCATCACTCATCATGTTGTTGTTGTGATTATTCCTCCTCTTCCACGGCATGGGGGTACAGCACAAACGGCAATACAGATTCATACCGCCAACCTAATTGAAATTAGGCTAGGGGAAAGATGGCAGCCCATTTCAAACCAGTCATGAGTGACTGGTAGCGGCGGACTGCCATTGGTGGGTACCCAAGTGTTGCCTTTTTGCAACATGCTGGGTTAGAAACTTTACAATTGTAACCCGGTGAAGTACGGGTGGGCCACCTGTCTTCCATATAAAGGTGGAGGCGTCCGGTAAAGTGCCTTGCCCAAGGACACAACAAGCGAACTTGCCGGCTTGTTCTCCACACTATCCCTTTTTTTATGCTGAGCGCCAAGCAGGGAGGCTGTGCATGCCATTTTTTAAAAGTCTTTTGGTATGATTCGACAAGGGTAATGAACCCCAGGTCTACAGAGTGCGAAGCGGACGCTCTAACCACTACGCCATCGCGCCGGTATCACTCATCATCGTCCAATCAAACTAGTGAGAGTCCAACGTTGCCTCTCCTCTTCAACAAATGGTCGGTTTGCCACTGGACGCGTAATTATTCAAATAATCAAGTTTTTATTGTAGATCTATTGGAATTTATTTCTTTGCTAATTTGTCGTATTGCTTTTGATTGGATGCGGACTGACAGTTAAACGTCGTTGACGCGTGACGTCTTTTGATGTAGCCCAGGTTCTTCAACATCTACTGACAAAAAAACTTCCAATTTTAGACATTAATATTTAAGATTTTGAATAACTAGAGCCAGTAGTGTTGCTAGATAAAAATTTTGGAGAATGGATTGGAAGGTAAAACTTTTTGTGCTGGATCACAATTTTTGTGATAATCTTGTATTATTGTTGTTAGAAATCCCTTAAAATTTTGGCAATAATCTATGGTTATAAGCAAATTTTAATGTTTGTAATCTTAAGCAAATTTTAAACGTCCCTGAAAAGGCGGGAAAAACGGAAAATAATCTGGTTTTTAATTTGCAGTAAATCCCCCGCTACCAGGGTGATTCAGATCTGTTGTTTTTATTTCCTTACCTGCACAAAATAGTTAAATATAGTTATAATGGCACCACAACAAACAAAGAAACGTAGCGAAGCAAAAACAGGTTAAACCGCGCGCAAAGTAGGTTTGGAAGAAGGATCGGATACAATTGGACTGGATCAACCGGTATTTTTATCCGAAATGAATCGTTAAATAAATATGGTATGTGGAAAGCAGTGCATAATAGGGAGAGCGAAGTAGTAATAAAGGTATCAGTGCATTGTCCAGTCCATCAGTCCTGCAGTCCAGCAACACGGTGGTACGCTTACTGAGAAAACACCCCTCGAAAAAACATTGATTTTGAAAATATAAATATCTGACATTGATTTCAATTTAACACAACTATCATTTATGAAAGATTAGTGGCATTTTAATACCGGAAATAAATATCTTTCTTAAGTAGGCTGCTTAGAGTTGGATTGCGGTGCATTGCACGGAGAATAGCACACACTGGCATGAGCGTTAATCATGTCATCGACTCACATACTGTCCACGGCTGAGTGGGTTCCCTCCAAGCATCCCTGCACTGTTCCATGCCGCGTGTTCAGCACCCAGCCTTTGATTCCCAATTTATCGCACATTTTCTTTGTGTACTGAAATCAATTCATTAATAGTTGATTGTAGTGGTTAGAGCGTCCGCTTCGCAGTCGGTAGACCTGGGGTTCATTCCCCTTGTTGAGTCATACCAAAAGACTTTAAAAAATGGTATCCACAGCTTCCCTGCTTGGCGCTCGGCATTTATGGGAGGTTGTAGAGAGCAAGCCGGCAAGTTCGCTTGTTGTGTTCTTGGGCAAGGCACTTAACGGGACGCCTCCGTTTTTATGTGGAAGACAGATGGCCCAGACACCTCAAAAATGGCAACTCCCAAGCGAGTGCGGACGTCCCGTCCAAAATATAGCGATACAATTCGCTTTCTCGTGAATGGAGGATAAATATGAACAAATACAAATACAAAAAAAAAAAATTGCAACTACAGGGTATTTCAAAAAATTTAACATCATTTTGCAATCTAATAACTTTGGCAGTTTCTGTTTAAATGACTTTAAATTTACATAGCATAAGTAGAAACTGGCCAAAATTTTGTGTTTAATATTTGATATGTTTCTATATCAATTTTTAATTGATAAATTATTCGTACTGCGGTCAAACCTGTGTCTTTAAATGGTATTCACTAGCAGAGAAAAAACGTTTTGTGTGTTGGAGTATGCTCGAACAAACTCAAACAAGAACGTGCAGGGTGCGTTTGTGAGAAAGTTCAACGAAGTCACCAACAGCAAAGCAGATTCGGAGCTGGAGAAAGAAATTCGAAGACGAAGGCTGCCTGTGCAGAGCAAAAGGATCTGGACGACCAGCAACAGCAGAAGGAAAGGTCGAGTGGATTCGCCAAACACTCTTGCAAAGCCCCAAAAAGTATGTAAGAAGAACAAGTATGGAGACCCTGATACCTCCAACGACAGTTTGGCGGGTAGTAAGGAAACGTTTGGTAATGAAACCTTACAAACTGCAGGTCGTTCAGGTCATAACTGCAGCTGACAAGGGAAAGCGCAAACAATTCTGTGTTGATATGCCCGAGAAACTTGAAGACGACGAGTTCAGTGAACGTCTTGTGTTCAGTGATGAGGCCACATTTCATATGAATTGCAAAGTCAATAGGCATAATCTTTGCATTTGGGGCAAAGAAATTTCCCATGCCACTATTGAGCATGAGAGAGACTCACCATAAGTGAATGTGTTTTGTGCCATTTCGAAAAACCATGTTCATAGCCCATTTCTCTTCGAGGGAAATGTGACAGGCGATGTTTATCTGCAGATGCTTCAAAACTGGATAATGGATGAGCTAATTGCATATGAGCATGAAGATTTCATTTATCAACAAGACGGTGCTCCGCTTCACTGGAAGCTCACTGTGCGGGCTTATCTCAATGACAATCTGCCAAAGAGATGGATCGGGCGTGCTAGTGGTGAAGACAATGTGATATTGAAATGGCCTCCATGTTCACCTGACCTGACCCCAGCGATTTTTTTCTCAAGAGATATGTAAAGACCTTGGTTTATGTCTCCCCTCTTCCTGCAGATGCAAACGAGTTCAAACAAAGAATCACTATCGTACTGAAGACAGTTACCCAAAACATGCTGCATCGTGTTTTGGAGGAGCTAGACTACCGACTTGACGCGTGTCGGGTAACAGGCGGTGCGCACATTGAACATTTGTAAAATCTTTTACGGAATTCATATGCCTTCAAATTTCTTATTCAAATTTACAGGAATAAATCTTGTTTTGGTCAACATTAAAACCTGTTGAATTTTATTTGATTCGACTATTAAGTTTCTGTAATATTTACATATCAAATGATGTCAAATTTTTTGAAACACCCTGTACTTTTAAAAAGTTTTCAGATTTCTCATTGCGTTTTTGATGACAGTTTTACAATAAAAAAATTTAATACATTATCACTCGTAATGGGTGTGGCCTACCATTTTTCGAAGATTGCAACACCAGCAGAGTGAAAAAAAACTTTGGGAACAAATAACCGGAAAGGTGATGTAGCGGTAGAACGACCACTTTGCAGTCGGTTGGCCTGAATTCAATTCCCTTTTTGAGCCATACCGCAAATTTAAAAAATGGTATTCATAGATCTCCTGATTCGCGCTCAGCAAAACGTGTAATAGCGTGAGCAAAACATGAAAAAGTTTTCCGAGGCATGATTGGAAAAGCGAGTGCGATGAGCCTCAGCAGCCTGAGTCTGTAGCCACTGTTGGCGTCACAATGACAATAAAAGTAGCACAGATGGTGAGCATTAAGCGTAACAGAGGTCAATCGCTGCTGGCAATGACCGTGGTAAAGTTCGGCAGAACACCAAAACTGTTTCTAAAAAGCGGTGATTGTTCTCATGCACTGTAAAAGACTTATTCTAAAAAAAACCTTGCCTTGCGGAAGAAGACTCCTTGAACCTTACCACAAACTTCAAATCGTACGACTTGAGTCACTGAAGTCATTTCAAAATATCTGAATTAAAATCAAACCCTATTACACAACACATTGAAGATTATCAGGTAGCATGAAAACCAGTTTCATTTCACACAATTCAGTATATTTTTAGATAACTTTATAGACAAAAACATCAATATTGATTCAACAATAAATGAAAGATGTAGAGCAGGGGCTGGCAATCTTTCAGAGCACATGGGCCAGAATCCACTCTGCAAGATCTCGGCGGGCCAGATTACCACCACAATAAGATGTACACATTGCTGCAGGCATTACCTTTTCCTTCCTATTCATAGGCAACATTTTCAACAATGTAAGGCCGATGATTTTTTTACGGAGATCTACCTTTACGAAGTGGCAATCTATAATGCGGCCAAGAAAAAAGATCCTAATTTGGCGATACGACTCGTAAACACGCACGTCTCTTACAAATGAGCACATAATCAATGACAGATCAACAAAGAATCGAACGATGGGCCATCTAAGTCGATTCGCGGGTCGGATGATTTTGGTTTGTGGGCAGGATCCAGCTTGCGGGCCGTAGGTTGCCAACCCCTGATGTAGGACAATAAAAAAATTGCTTCTGACGTAAAAATTTGTATTTTTTCTTGCCTATTTTTATCCTCAGATTACGGGAAAACCTTTACAGTTAAGTACAAAACGTTTTGAGTTCCAACCCCCTTTGGAGTTACGGTACTACTGGCACAGTGCTTTTCTACGGCAAGCCTGCAACTAAGCTGGAAAGTTTCCCAGAGGCACAACAATGAGACCATTGCAAGGCTCTTAACTTCCTACAACGTATTTCACAGTTCTAAAGTTCAATGTAATATCGCACACATTTGCAATACCTGGACATCACGATTCTCTAATAAAACATTGACATTACAACTACCATCACAGGCTGAACAAATGTTTGTAAAAATAATAGAACGCCTGCTTAAAATGTAAAGCCCCCTGTTCTAATGCAGTACATTAAAAATTTAGAATCAAACATACAAAATTCAAGGCCTTAAATTGAAAATTAAATTTTCTATCATCACTCTATTCCACTAAAACGATGCCGGAAGAACAATTGCACTCAGAAACGAATGGTTAATGCCGTTTGCCACGTGCTTCTCGTGACTTATCAAAAGCACATCAGAGGCAGCATCTTATCAAAAGAAAAGAAGTTCTCGCACCTCAAAAGTTTGGGCCTAAGCACGGCGATTGTAAATGAACCAACAGCAGCACAACAGCGCGACCTTAAGCACCAAAAAAAGCGTTGCTAATAACTCCTTTATAAAAACAATAAAGTAGCCTCCAGCAGATATAAGAACGTGATCACTTGCAAATACAACAATGCGATTACTTAAACTTTTTCCTTTTGATATGATATTGCCACTGCGTTAAAAGCTTCCAGCAAAACAACTATTTCAAACATGCAACAAAGTTCTGTACCATTGACAAATTATACGCATCAGGTTTATTGCGATTTTAAATTTAAAACCATAAGGCCTTCCACAGAGACAATGTTTGCCACTAATAATCGAATCCACGACCAAAACTCAAGTTTATTATTGGGCTGGAAATGAACAAAATAATCTCTTGGCAACAAAACTAAAATAGCATAAACCAGACTAAACAGCCGTGCCTGCTGCAGGCCGTTGCCCTGAGTTAAAAAGCAAATTGAAGACAAACTTAAACAGAAGACCAAGATAGGTATCATAGCAAACAAGAGTGACTCTGCCTTGCATGGAGTTAATATCAACTTTTTGAAAAGTTCTTTTTCATCATTTAAAGTGGCAAGAAGATACGCCTGGCCGGAAAATGCTACCCCATAAATGAAATAAGCAACACTAATCATTGTAGTTTTTTTTGCTTTCTTGTTTTGTGCTAAGCCAGCAGAAACCATGAAATAGCTTGCACAAATGCCAAGATACCGGAGCAATATACACAACCATAATGCTCCTCTTACATTTCTCAGCCATGCTTCCACCACACAATGTAGTAACATATGTACACCAGCAAACATTGCACTGCGTCGTTGAAATGCCTCATTAAAAGTCATGAATGTGCCAACAACCACCAAAATTGCTAGATCAGCATAAACCAGAACTTTTGGAATTGGAATTTCACTCGATGTTGAACTTCCAGCTTTAGATTCAATTTCAGCAAATAGCATCATCTGCGATATTGCTTCCCAAAAAGGAAAGCGTGTGATGCAACAAAATGAAAATTTTAACAAAATATTTTTTATCATTTTTAATATGAGAATTATGGTCCTGCAACAAACAAAAACCTTGCAATGAGAAAATAAAATATGCCGTTTTCAAAGTTGCTAAAATGATGGATGACCAAATTTTAAAGATGCTGCTTAAGCTACTTATCTATAACATGCTCCTGTCAAAAAGTCAAGCTGCATGCAACATGATTGAAACTGCGTAAGATTTTACACTCGTGCTTTCAATTACATATACAGTCTACTTCAATCTTATTCACAGATAAAATGGCTGCTGATTCCAGATTGTGAAACCATTTTGAACTTCCAACCCAACCATGTTTCTTGTGGAACGAGATGAATGGTAAATAATAATAAATTACAAACATTATTAACGCTAGTGTAGAAAATGAGATAGTTGTTTGAAGGTACAAAATTTTAAAATTCCTTCAAGTAACAACAAATTCACTGCACTCTTTAAAAAAGGTGAAACATGACGAGCAGATAAAATGTTCAAATTTTCTCTTTTAATACAGTAGAGTATATCAAATTTGTATTAGTCGTTCTTCAAATCATTTTGGGAAAAAATTAAAGAATCAAAACACTCCGAAACCCTATGAAAATTAAAAGCAGGTTGTTATTATCATATCCTGGCAGCCCGGTGAGGTTTCCAAACAAAAATAAAATGGTTATTGAGTTAAAAAATTTATTTTGATTTTGCACTGACCTTGACAAATGAGTTGAAGTTGAACATTTTACTGCAACATCTTTCAGCAGCATGGTATGATGAAGTGAATGTGAGACTTGACCTCAAAAGTCAAAAGCCTGCAGATAGAGTGCTCACAAAATTACACTGCATCAACTATGGCAAAGATAATCCAGTGTTTGCATAAAAATTCACATTCTAGATTAACTACATATGTTGTGCTAACTTGATGCATGCATGATTGGTCACTGTATTGAAAACAGCAAGGTCATTTTGCAATCTCCAACACTATAAGTTCTTTTTGCCCAAAAGGAGTATATGGTGAAAAGTTCACATCATTTCATGTCATTATTGTGTCCTGTGGTAAATGATTATTTTTATTACAAGCACTTTTAAGTTAATATGAAAGATCATTTTTTCAACTCATCAAACAGTACATGAATGGAGAGTTTGGGAGACAGCAAAAGATAGTAAGATAATCTTTGAGTCAATAGTCATTCTACTGTATACCAATCAGCACCATGTTCATTGTTGTTAAGTTTAGATCTAAATCTTCTAATCTATTTGTTTTCCATTAGTTCACATATTAACCTTTAACATCAATGCTAGTAAAGCAAGTAGTCAATGAGTATTTTTGAAATATTTTTAATATTATTTAATTTAGGTTGTATGCGACTAAAAAAATCCAACATGATTTTACATTATAATTAAGACCATTTCATGGTTTCAAACCTCTACCAACACTTTGAAAAAATAATTTATTTAGTGGAGAGCAAAGCAAACTGATGAGCTTACCACTCGTTTGATTGTTGATGTATTGTGTTCACCACACAAAACGAGCCAAAGAATATTTTGAGAGTCATAAATTTGGCTGATTGAAGTTGATATGTGTTATTTCTAAAACACAAGGACTTTAATGGAATTGAAAAATTAGCAGGCACATGTTACGAGACAGTATTATTCTTCAAATTTTATTTAGTTAATTTTGATTATTTCTTGAGAAATTACATTTGCAGTTGCCCACACAGTAACAGTTAATGCCACTAACAATAACAGCAAAAATTCTCTATCTAGCATTATATTTCAACAGTTTGGAATGTAGTTCTCATCCTCACACATATCTACTGGTACTTGACTAAAAAAACATTTTTCAGATCTCTATTTTTTCAATAGGCACCAACATGTATATCATGTTAAATCTTGCCCTTTGTAGACTAGTTTTACCTCAAATTCACTAATGACCTTAGGACACTATTTGGCTGTTGGCTGTCGTCTTTCCTGTTTTCTTAAACTTATTTTCAATTTTGTTAATTCTGCACCTTTTTGTTCAATATTATTTGTTCAATAGCAAGCGCCTTGACTAGATAATCTTTGAGCTCTTTCATGCCTCCTAGACTGAGCAGACCATTTTTAATTGTTGTGATGGTTTTTTTTTCTCTTTTCTTTGACAGATTTATCGTTTATAAAAGAGCTGAACTTATCTTTTGTACAAACATAAACCTGATTGAATCCATATTAGATTCTGCTTCAGTAAAACATTAAGGCAGTGGCTAATTTGCCATTGACAGCAAAATAGACTTTAAAGCAAATTTGTTATTGGGTGTTTATTATAGGTCAATTTCAACAACAAATTAAAAATGTGACTTGAAAAAAATTCAGGCATTGGCTTTTTTGCTGCCAACAGCATTGTACCCTTGGAGGCTACTTTGCCATTAGGCATTTGTGATTGGTCAATGTCAATGATGTATTAAACAGTTCTGTTGGTTGTTTTTGATTGATCAATTTTAATGATAAATTAAAAAAAATTGTACCCCCCAGTGTGCAGTGTACATTCTCTTGTACTTTCAGATACTAAGCCTCCCCTTTCAGGGCACATTGCCTTGGTCTACCAATGGTCCAAGTATGCTACCAGCAAAGATTTGAACCCACAACCATTGAATTTCAAGGCAGCTGCACTATCAGCTACACCGTAGCATCATTGTCAGAATTGAAGTACATATGACTGTTGAAACAAACATGAAAGGTGATGGCAAATAGTGATTGAATGAGTACTTGGAATCAGGAGTCAAAAATATCAAAATTTTTTGGTATCACATTGTACCACTCGGAGAGTTTATAGTAAGTGAGATCTATTTAAAACCCTTACCTCTATGACCATAGCAAGTGACCACCATAACTGTATCATACTTTTTTGGTATCAGAATCAGAGATCAAATTTTTGATTCTGGAAATGATTCTTTGGAAATCGTATGCTTGCAACTTAAATTACAATCTAAGAATATTGGGACTTGAATATGAATAAATACCTTCAAGAAATTTACTTCAATATTTTTTTTCTAAACATTTACTCCTTCATTTCTTTTTATTACATAAAAAACTTATTTTCTTTTTTGCTCTAACAAAACCATAAATGTTCCTTCTGAATGCATTATTAACACTTTCGGTGCGTAATGTTTTCGAGACGTCATGTCTGCAGGGCGGACAGTTTTCACTTATACGTGCACGCAGTGTGTTGTTGAGATAAAGCGTACAAAGCAATATTTTCTAATTTCTAAAACACTGCAAACTATCTGTTAGTACTAAACTTAGTCCACAAAAAGACAAAAGCACGAATAAATAAACAGTCAAACAAGTGAGAAAATCAAAGATGTTTATTGTCTGTTACAATCATGTTGTAAAATATTTCTTCTTTGCATGATAGTCGCCAAAGCAGTGAGCTTTGCAGAGTGGAATGCCACACTCCTTACAATAAAATCTAGTATCCTTACAAATACCATTTTTAGTGCACAACCTACACTTTCGCTGTGGATACTTCTTTCCATCTGTTGCTGGAAACGAATTTATCTGGTGGGCTTTGAATCCACCAAAAAGTCGACTTGGTGGGTCATTTCGAGGTGCTTTGGGTGGTGGAGCTTTATCATCAGAGGTGTCTGAAGAGCTAGCTCGGTCAAATGAGTGGCATAGTTTTTTGTATCAATCATGGGTCGATCATTCACAAAGCACAAAGACGTAGATTTTACGTCCCTGCAGAAGCATTTGAATTGATACCCGCACCCAACTGATGAAATTTTTTCTCGGACGTAAATCTACGTCCTTTCGCACCCAACGTATTGTTGCTAAAGACGTAGATTTACGTCCTTCCGCACCGAAAGTGTTAATAAAAGCACTATGTACAAAAAGTATTTGTTTCTTAAACCAGCTTCAGGGTCTGAAAATTATCATGAATTCATTGCTCGCATTGCAATTGGAATTTTAACAAGGTAGTGGGACTCGTATCAGAATTGTTATAAGATTTGGTATTGTCCCATCACTAATGGCAAACTAAGAGTAAAATGGTGTGGATTGCAAGCCACTTCCAAAAATTTGTCAGTGTACACTCCTTTTATGTTTTAAATACGCAATCTTCTTTCTCCAGTGTACACTTCTATTATGTAACTAAAAAAATCCATTCTGCTACTGTCATTTATTTTTGAGAGAATATAATCGAAATTTGAGAAAAAATCTGCCAAGAGTCAAACAAATAACTATGGGATTTCAACACAGCAGTACTAATCATTCCTCTTTACCACACTGAGTGCGATTGGTCAAATGTGCTTATTTAAAGACATACTGATTAAGTACAGCAACATAACCTGTGGGTCTGGTAAAATAGCCACTTTGAAACATTACTTGTACTGCAATAATGGTTGCATGTTTGCTGTTATTAAGACTTGCAAAGACTTAAGGGTAATCTTCTTTGTGAGGTTTATTTGAGACTGTCTTCAACAAGCACTTTCATCAACTTGTGATCACAAAATAAACTAAGTAGTATGCAAAACCAAAAAAGAATTTGACCTCTCCTCCACAAAAAGCAAAACTAAGGCTGACAAATTTATGAATTATCAGTATCACTTACCATCTCACCTTGCCTTATCCATTTCATACTTGCATTGCTCAAAAGCAGAGGCTACCTGTCTTAAAAACAAAAATACTTTAAGGGGTCTGCATAATGCAAAGAATGATCACTATCCTGCAGTCCTACATTGATAACAAGCTTCAAAACCAAATAACTAAGTCACTCGCACAGTTTACCATTAATTCTGGAACGTTGATATTTTGCCAATGATAGCATTTTATCCTTGGAGGCTATTTTGCTGTCACCATTCATACATGTCTAAATAGTCATCTTTGCTAAAATTTTGGCAGTAATGCTCTGATGCATTGCATAGTGCAGTTGCCTTGAAATCAGGGATGTGGAAGCGGTTATTTTTCAACCGCTTCCGATTCCGCTTCCAGTTCCACACCTATCGCTTCCGCTTCCGCTTCCATCAACAAAAAACGAAAAAACGACTGTTGACAATTTTTTTAACTTTTGTGGGTTTGTAGCCTGCCTTCTTTTACACTTTATCATTTTGAAAGGACAAAAACCTTTATTTATTGCAATTACTTTACCTACTTCCCTTGAGCTTACTGTTCCAAACTACTCTGTGTTTTTTTTATTTAGATATTAGAACTCGTGTTGAATGTAGAACAGTGCTTTCATTCGATCGGGTCACCTCCTCTGACCTACTCCCCCTCAATAACTTTGACATACCTACTCTTTTTCATCGCTCCTACCCTGACATCTCCTTTGCTCTTTCCTCTCTCGCCCTATTTTGCTCCTGGCAGGTGCTTCAGAACCTGTGTTCTAATCAGGGATGTGGAAGCGGTTATTTTTCAACCGCTTCCGCTTCCGCATCCGCTTCCACACCTATCGCTTCCGCTTCTACAAACCAAAAACGAAAAAACGACAGTTGACAATTTTTTTAACTTTTGTGGGTCTGTAGCATGCTTTCTCCTTGACTTCATCATTTTTAGAAAACAAAAACCTTCATTTACTGCTATTACTTTACCTACTTCGCTTGAGCTTATTGTTCCGAACTACTCTGTGTTTCTCTTTCTTAGATATTGGAACTCGTATTAAATGTAGAACAGTGCTTTTCAATCTTTTTGTCATTGCGTAACCCCTAATGTGCTTTCGCGTTTGTCACGGAACCCCCACTAACAAAAATTTAGAAATCACAAATTGCTTGCAAGAAAATCAAATATTTCGTTACTACAATTCCAAAATTAATTAAACACTTCAACAAATAGACAGTTATTACAAGTTCCTTCACTACTTGCAACTACTTTTGCAACAGTTAACCTAATGCTTCTCAGATCTAAACCGTATGACCACATATTACAGCTCTCGACAATAACATATCGTCACAACAACAAATTACACCGTATTGAGCTGATTTTCCCTCTCTATCCTCAACTAACTCTGACTTTAACTCTAACTATCATTACGGGCTTTCTGTCCGTCCCCAAAACACGTATTGACTCCGATCTTTTTGGATAGTGAAGTGCGAAATTTTTGTCTGTATATATAGTATATACAAGTAAAGCGAGCAAAATTGAACTGCACCAATCAACAGCCGCCTCAACGTAGTGGTGCGGTTTGGTTGGGTTAAAATGGCTGTTGGCCTTCCCGAGGGTCCCAGTTAAACCCGGGTGTAAACGATGCTTTAAGCTTGGAAGGCGCTGGCAACGTTTACAAGAGGAAACCAAAATCTGCAAAGCGCTCACCGTGAATCCACTGCTGTACTACACATCAATTGCCAAAACTTGAATTTATTAGCACAACAAAACTGAAGGAAAGCGGTTTCAAATTAAATTGTTTCTTCCAACTGACATGCTCCAAAACTGTGTGAAAACAGCAAACTGAACGAAAACAGATTGTCTCAATGAACTGTCATGTCAACCTTTTTTTTCCAGGACGCTACACGCGGTCACGTGACAAACAAAAATTATAAACTATTTACAAGGGTTTCCTGCGTCAGTTACATACTCCCCGCCCAAAATGGGTACCGTACCACAGTAGGTGCACATTTTTTAAATATCACAAAACTACGCAGGGAAGACAAAAGCAAACTTACAGCTGTTACTCACAAGCACTACTGATGCGACACAAAGAAAGAACGGCAACAAAAAAAAAAACACTTGTCGAACATTAAAGCCAGTTTTTTACCTAAGCCCCCTCCCCCCAAAAAAACTACTAGTTCATTACGGTGACAATTGGGCATAATTTAGAAATTGGTCTGTGAAACCAACCTTTTTGCGTTTTAATTAGGGATGTGGAAGCGGAAGCGGAAGCTGGAAGCGGAAGCGGTCCTTTTTCTGTGGAAGCCGAAGCAGAAGCGCGAAAAATCCACCGCTTCCACTTCCACATAGGAGAGAAGAATGGAGGGAGAAAAGAAATTGGTTCTGCTATCCTTAGTAGAAGAACGAATAGGAAGAGCATAAACATTAAGAAATGAGAGCGAGGAGGAGTCGTTTAGAGAGATGTTGACCTCTACATAATCATAGTAGGGGCCAAGCAAAGAAAGAGAGGAGGTAGAAACCTTAGAGAAGGATAAGCCCTGCTTGACGAAAATGATGACGCCGCGGCTAGCGTCTGCGACATCAGTGGAAAAAATACCAGATTGGGAGTGGGTGCCATGGGATCGCAGAGCAGAGAATCCAGGGATCTGAAAAGAGGAAGATAAATTAAGGTTAGATTCCTGGATATATATAAGGTCAACAGGATGAGACGAAATAAAGTGTAGTAGTTTAGTGCTCTTGGCTTGAAGACCCCCAGCATTCCATTCAAGAACCCTGAGAGAGTTAGGGAGGAAAAGAGAAAGCAGGAGGTAAAAAGAAACAGCCAGGAGCATGAGCGGTGGTGAGGGTGCAGAGGGAGAAGATACAAAGTGGGCGGAAAAAGAATAAGAGGTTTGAAGATGAGGGTGGGGGCAAGTGCTACATTAGAAGAAGGAGGCCAGATTGAGCAGTGAAGGTATACCAGCTGGAGAAGTCCGAGGAGAAAGGCACAGTGCCGGTAGGTGTGGAATCTCCAAAAAAAGCAGGGAGGGCAGCTCCAGAAGTGAGAGCTGCCAAGAGTTCTGAATCTACAAAAATAGAGTAGTGAGCACTTTAAATGAACTTAATTAGAGCATGTGCAGCATTGCACTGACCTACCCCGCCAGGTCACATTTCCAGTGCACACTAAACAGGGAAAGACAGGGCAAGGGTTAGGATGAACGTTGCCACTCATCAGGAGAAGGAGAAGAATGAGAAGACGGGCAAGAGAAAGGCAGGAGAAGACAGGCCGATTTTAAAGAGGCTGCGTGCTACCCTTCTGCGGTCGTTCAGGCGGCTGCACGGCGAAAAAGTGGTTTGTGTGAGGGGAGTGCCCGGGGTAACTGGGACCCTCGGGAAGGCCAACAGCCATTTTGACCCAACCCAAACGGGTGGGGGACCGTATCACCACGTTGAGGCGGCTGTTGATTGGTACAGTTCAATTTTGCTCGCTTTACATGTACATACTACATATACGACAGAAATTTCGCACTTTACTATCCAAAAAGATCAGTCAATACGTACGATGGCGCGATGGCGTAGTGGTTTGAGCGTCCGCTTTGCAGTCGGTAGACCAGGGGTTCATTTCCCTTGTCGAGTCAAACCAAAAGCTTTTAAAAAATGGCATCCACAGCTTCCCTTCTTGGCGTTCGGCATTTAGGGGAGGTTGTGGAGAACAAGCCGGCAAGTTCGCTTGTTGTGTCCTTGGGCAAGGCACTTAACGGGACGCACTTAACGTCCTTGGGCAAGGCACTTAACAAGGCACTTAACTTTATGTGAAAGACAAGTGGCCCATAAACCTCGAAAAAGGCAACTCCCAAGCGAGTGCGGACTTCCCGTCCAAAGTATAGCGATACAATTCGCTTTCTCGTGAATGGAGGATAGCTATGGCAAATAAAACAAAACAAAACGTGTTTTGAGGACGGACAGAAAGCCCGTAATGATGATTAGAGTTAAAGTTAACTAAAAGTCAAAGTTAGTTGAGGATAGAGAGGGAAAATCAACGCTATACGGTGTAATTTGTTGTTGTGACGACAAGTTATTGTCGAGAGCTGTAATATGGAATCATACGGTTTAGATCTGAGAAGCATTAAGTTAACTGTTGTAAAAGTAGTTGCAAGTAGTGAAGGAACTTGTAATAACTGTCTATTTGTTGAAGTGTTTAATTAATTTTGGAATTGTAGTAACAAAATATTTGATTTTCTTGCAAGCAATTTGTGATTTCTAAATTTTTGTTAGTGGAAGTTCCGTGACAAACGCAAAAGTGCTTTAGGGGCTCCGCAATGACAAAAAGATTGAAAAGCATTGTTCTACATTCAGCACGAGTTTTGATATCTACGAAAAACAAACACAGAGTAGTTCGGAACAATAAGCTCAAGCGAAGTAGGTAAAGTAATAGCAGTAAATGAAGGTTTTTGTTTTCTAAAAATGATGAAGTGTAGAAGAAGGCAGGCTACAAAGCCACAAAAGTTTTAAAAAATTGTCAACTGTCGTTTTTTTGTTTTTTGTTGGTGGAAGCGGAAGCGGTGGAAGCGATAGGTGTGGAAGCGGAAGCGTTTGAAAAATAACCGCTTCAACATCCTTGGTTTTAATCATGACGCTCCTAACCAACCCATGTCGGTCGGGGCAAAGCTCTACAATGCGTCCAATGGGCCACTGACCCCTTGCAGAATTGTCATCTAGAACAAGCACAATATCCCCTAAACGAACGTTTCGTTTCTTGTGGAACCACTTTTGCCTCTTGATCAAGGTGAAGGTGTACTCCTTAGACCATCTTCTCCAAAATTCGTCCGCCACGTATTGACCCGCCCTGTAACGGTTCCCCGCATAACAATTCTTGTCACTACCTACACTCGTAGGCAACGCAATTTCAGAGTTTAGCCTCAGCAAGTGATTCGGTGTTAGGGGCAACTCCTCCTTTGCATCGATACTCACGTCTGTAAGAGGGCGCGAATTGACTATAGTCTTCACTTCACAAAACACAATAGGCAAGGCATCATTGTCCATATCTCTTTCCTTGTTTGGCGTTACTACCTGTAAAATTCTGCGGACAGAGCGAATCCCACGCTCCCGTGAACCGCCCATGTGGCTCGCAGTGGGGGGATTAAATTTCCACACGATGGAGCGCTGGCGTAGATATTCATTTATCTTTTCTCGATTCCATGCCTGAATCTCCTCTCGCAAAATTCGCTCAGCTCCCACGAAATTGCTGCCATTGTCAGTGTAGAGATGTGTCATGGGCCCTCTTTTTGCAATAAATCGCCTCAGGGCATTTATGAAGGAATCTGTCGTCAGATCAGGTAGAACCTCCAAGTGAATCGCTCTAGTGGTCATACAAATAAATATACAACCATAGCGCCTTAGCTCGCTCCGTTTATGCTTGACAATAAATGGACCAAAACAATCTGATCCAGTGTGAGTAAATGGCGGCTCTCCACTTTGCAGCCGCGCAGGCGGCAACTCAGCCATTAACTGCTCAGCAGGCCTAGCACTTCTGCGGATACAGAATAAGCATTTTGCTAGTAACCTACTCTTCGTGTGGTAACTCTGCCGTTTTCAATCCAAAAGTGCTGCCGCAAGGCGTTTAGTGTGGTGTTCACACCGGAATGAGCATCATTATGAGAGTGATAATGATCAATTATCAGTTGAGTCAATGACAAATTTTCAGGAAGAATCACTGGGTGTTTAGTGTCAAAACTAAATGACGCGTTACCAAGTCTTCCGCCCACTCTCATGATCCCCTCCACTAAAATCGGATTCAATTTCCATAATGGAGACAACTTAATTAGCCTTTTATTGCTCTTTCCCTGTAAGTGGTTAATCCAATCTGAATAATGAGTAGCCTGAACGTATTTTACCAGAGCAATTTCAGCCATCTCCAACTCCTCCACGGAAAAGGGTCCCGTGTGAATTTCAATGCCTCTGGTAGTGCACGTTTTTTCCTTCCAATAATTCACAAATCGCAGCATCCAGCATGTGGCTAATTTTAGTCGATAAAGGTTCGAAAAGTAATTAATAAGCCTGTCCACCGCATCGACGTTATCAGTTGGTACCTTAGATTCCACCGATGAATCGAAAACCTGGCAGATAATCGCTTGCACCTTGTTTCCAGGTAGCTCTCTAGGCCACCTTTCTGGTTTTAATCTAACAAACTCCGGTCCTGTCAGCCATGCACCTTTTTTTAAGAGTTCACTTGCAGTGGCACCGCGAGAAGCTTGGTCGGCTGGGTTAAGCTCGGATGGGACATACGACGTATCTCCAATGGTGAATAGATGAATGCCGCTCTATTTGAGCTAGACGATTGCGAAAAAACACTGGAAATTGCTTACAATCTGCTTGTTTGCTAAGCAAAACCGCTGACAAACCTGACCAGAACGTAGTCATGCAATCTTCCAAACCTAGCTCTCTTTTCACGATTCGAGCCAAACGTACGGCATCAAGAGCTGCCTCTAGCTCGAGCTGCGGAATAGTTCTCTTACCGTCAACTGCCAACAGGGATTTTCCCGTAAGAATATTGCAGTCTATACCACCATCTTCACGGGTAATTCTCATGTAACATACGCAACCTCGAGCAAAAGAAGACGCGTCACAGAAAAAATGTAATTGCATTCCCAACATTTTGCCCTCAGACATGTAACAGCGGGGTATACGTATATCCCTCAAATCATTTAGGCTGCCACACCAGCATTTCCATTGTCTACGCACGGAACTGGTGCAAGGTTCGTCCCAATCTTGCTTCTCTTGGCATACATGTCTATAGAGCAGCCGTGCCTCTAGTACGACTGGAGCTAGAAATCCCAATGGGTCGTACAGAGAATTAGTTACAGACAGGAGAGTACGTCGTTTAGTAAGGGGTTTATCAGGAACATCCACAATGAAATAAAACGCATCTTTGGCGAGCGACCACTTGATTCCCAATACAGAACTTTGCCCACTGCCCCCTAAAAGAATCTCTTTCACTCCTTTACCGCGGCGTTCCTCCGGGATAGTATCCAAGACCTTTTCATTAGTCGACAACCATTTTGTTAAATTAAATCCTGCCATGGACATTATCTGTTGCATATCTTTGGCCAACTCTACGTTTCCCGCCCCAGATAAAAAATCATCCACATAGAAACAACGCTTTACATTCTGAGCGCTATGGGGTTCAAAAAATTTCCCAAATTCCTTTGCCGTCTCTTTCAGGCAGAAAGCAGCAATGCTGGGTGCTGGCTTGGCTCCAAATAAATGCACAACCATACGATGTGCCACAGGCTCAGCAAGGAGGTTGCCTTGAGGCCACCCCAAAAAAGGAAGGCTGTCACAATCTTCAGGCGATACCCGGACTTGATGGAACATTGACTCGATGTCTCCCACTACAGCTATCAAGTGTTTGCGGAACCGCAGAAGTACACCAACAATCGAATTCACCAAATTAGGGCCTTTCATTAGGTGGTCGTTGAGTGACTGTCCGCACGACCTGGCGGCGCAATCAAACACTACCCTCACTTTTCCTGGCTTCTTTTCATTTGTAACCGCGTGATGAGGTAAATACCACATACGCCGTTTTGCTGAAGCTTCCTTATCCTGTACTACTTCAGCATATCCTTTCTTAATGTAGGCTTCCATCTGCTCTGTGTATTTTTGGTTCAGATTAGGATTCTTTTCCAAACGTTGCTTTAAGTGTTGCAAGCGTCGCGTTGCCACAACACGACTTTCTGGTAACTTCACTGCATTATTCTTCCAGGGCAACGGCATCTGATAATGTCCGTCTACAAATTCGATGTTGCGTTCCATGAAATCGTATGCCATTACATCCTCTCTCGAATACTTTATACCGAACTCTGACGCTTCCTTGTGGCTTTTAGGCCATGTCAGCAAATTTTCCATGTCAACGAGATCTGTATCTTCCACTTGATCACGAGACCAAAACTCTCCACGGTCATTTACCAGCAGCTCCTCAGCTAACAAGCTGTCTATTGAGTGGCAAGCGTTTGTAAAAAGGCCTGCGTTGCTCCCAGCTACTTTGCTTAAAGCAGGACCCTTCAGAAGCCAACCCAAAGGGGTCCTTACAGCATCTGGTAGTCTAGCCGGCTCTGGAGAGAAGCGACACTCCAGGCATCTATGGGCAAAAATATTGTCATTTCCAATTAGTAAGCTGACAGTGCCTCCCTCCACTTCATCCAAACTGACCCTTTGTAAGTAATCTAGGCTATCCAATAAGCATGAGTCGGTTACCTTGTTAGAAGAAGCTCGTATTGCTTCTGTCATCACTGCATGAGGGAGGTCCATAGCGTCTTGGCTGTTTAAGGGAAGGATAGTAAGCGACGTGGCAACAGTTTCCACCTTAGATGGACGCTCCGAGGCTAACGTGCTAATGTCGAATATCACAGGCTGAGCATCCGCGACCCCTAGACTTTCCAAAAGACTTCTTTTACAAAAGGTCTTGTTGGCACCCGAGTCCAAAAAAGCATAAGTGAGTACTTCTTTATTATTCTTACATACCCTAAGATGGATAATGTCCAAGTATGCAGTGGATTTTGGCGTTTGCTTGGAAGGAACCACCAAGTGCAAGCATTCCGCTGCCTCAGGAGGCGACAACTCTCCACTGTTAACGGCTCCCGGGCGACGCTGGTTTACATGCAGGAGAGTGTGGTGGTTGGCGTTGGTACAGCCAGCTATTCCACAAGTACCGCCAGCACTACAATCCACAGCCATATGCCCTTGAGAAAGACACTTAAAACAAGGTTTACTATGTACAAGCAGCTTTCTCTCCTTCAGGGTCATTTGTCTGAACTCCGGGCAGTCTTCCAATTTATGAGCTCTCCTACAACATGAGCACGACTCCTTGAATGCATGCTTAAATTCCTTCGAGCCTGTTGGTACAGTAGTCACTGAGGTCAAAACTTTAGAGATCCTAGCACGTGCTCTATTTGTAGACGCATCTCCTCTTTGTGTAGTTTTGGGAAACAAGAGTTTGCAGTACACGGAGTTTGCTTTAACAGACTGCTCAATGACAAACTCTGCAAACTCCTCAAAACCCGCCAGATCACCTTTCTGCCTTTGAATCGTCAATGCGCAAGATACCCACTCTCGCTTCAATTCTAAAGGAAACTTTTCGGAAATTGACGCTACAAAGGTAGGAGAGTCAACAGTTGTTGGTGACTGTACTTCCTCCAACGAAGCCAGGCACCGTTTCAGTAACCCTGCGAGATCCTCCAACCAATCAGCATCACTGAAGGCCGCTTTGGGGAACTCTATTAAACGCCGTTCGCAGCAGCGACTTATTACATGAGGCAGTCCATAACGCTCATATAACTCCTGCCAAACCTTGCGATAAGCACGTGACTTATTTTTGTCACTAGCGATATGTTTTAGTTTTTCGTAAACTGGCTTCGCGCAATGTTGAAGCACATAGGCAAGCCTAAGGTCGTCGTCTGTTATTCTGCTGGCCACATGCACTCCAAATCTGTTCACAAATGCCCAGTAATCCATAGGATCTCCCTCGAATCTCTCAACCGAGGGTTTAGGCAAGAAGCAATCTCCTACTTCCACAGCTTTGAATTGCCCTACACCACTCGGCAAACACCTTACGTTCTGCGAGGAGGGAATCCATTCTTGACGCGACATAGGACTTGCTGGCAGCCCATCTCGTGCATCTTGCAAGCCACCGGCATGCAAAAACGATGACGCATTAAACTCAGGTTGAAAGTTGGTATGCACGCCAAATTTCTTCTCCCTGGCTGGTAGCTCCGACTCAAACGCTGAAGGAATGGCACCTGTCGTAGGGACAGCGGGGGTGAAACACATTCGGCGATCTTCATCAAACTGAAACCTACTTCTGGTATCCTTTAAGGGTCCTCACCAGTCCTGAACACAAGACGATCCAACAGTGGTGACAAATTACACTGTGGGCGCGATGTCGTAGGCATGCCGCGTGTCATTTTTCTCAATGAGTTGCCAAACTTATCGACAGCTGACAAGGCGCTATCTTGGGAAATGAGGTTTTGCCTGCTTTCACTACGCTGATGACTACAATCTTCAGCATCAGCAGAAGCTCGTAACAAATCGGTCTCAAAGGGTTGTGCCAGGTTGAGCTGCGAAAAATAATTCTCTGGCGTATCGTGAACTTCCACTTTCGTAGGACCCCCATTCCGGTTACAATTGGCAATGGACTTGCGGGGGCTAGTAAATCTACTTGACGATCCTCAGCCGTCAACGTGGAAGTTTGTTCCCACAACTCCGCTTCATATTCGGCCAATTTTAAATTCCTCTGGGCCTCCCGAGTACTGGACTCGGCAACTAACCTAGCTTCTTCAGCCTCAATTTGTGCCTTGCGAGATTTTAATTCTGCATCGTAATTAGACAATTTTTCTGCTTCAAGCTGCTCTTTCTGCTTTTGCTTTAAGGCAAAGCGAGCCAGCTGAAGCTTAATTTGAGAATGCTGGCGCATACTCCTCACAGAGCCTGAACTTGAGCCTACACTTTTACCCTCTAACGCCCTCCCCCGTTCGTACCTGTTATTTTCCCCAGAACCGTCCGGCTTTAATGTAACGTTACCTTTTGAGGTGAGGTTCAAGTCCCCTTCGGCATTAGACATGATGACACTACAAGCAAAGTCACAGAAAAAGGCAAACACACAAAAAAAACTATACAAGCCTTCCCTTCCAAAGCCAACTCTGCACGTTCACGTGCGTCTGTGACGTCACAATGCTTCAATGTCCGACAATCAACCAGCAGATCAGGTTATAGGCTAGCCAGAAATTAATAGTTTTCCTCACTGGAATTTCTTTCGTCAGGCAAGTCTTCGTCTTCGTCCACCACCAGTCGAACGAATGTCTCAATTTAATTTGAAACTTATGTAAACGATGCTTTAAGCTCGGAAGGCGCTGGCAACGTTTACAAGAGGAAACCAAAATCTGCAAAGCGCTCACCGTGAATCCACTGCTGTACTACACATCAATTGCCAAAACTTGAATTTATTAGCACAACAAAACTGAAGGAAAGCGGTTTCAAATTAAATTGTTTCTTCCAACTGACATGCTCCAAAACTGTGTGAAAACAGCAAACTGAACGAAAACAGATTGTCTCAATGAACTGTCATGTCAACCTTTTTTTTCCAGGACGCTACACGCGGTCACGTGACAAACAAAAATTATAAACTATTTACAAGGGTTTCCTGCGTCAGTTACACCGGGCACTCCCCTCACACAAACCATTTTTCGCCGTGCAGCCCCCTGAACGACCGCAGAAGGGTAGCACGCAGTCTCTTTAAAATCGGCCTGTCTTCTCACTTCTCCTGCTTTTCTCTTGCCCGTATTCTCATTCTCCTCCTTCTCCTGATGAGTGGCAACGTTCATCCTAATCCTTGTCCCGTCTTTCCCTGCTCATTGTGCACTGGAAATGTGACCTGACGGGGTAGGTCAGTGAAATGCTGCACATGCACTAATTGGGTTCATTTAAAGTGCTTACTACTCTCCTTTTCTAAATTCAGAACTCTTGGCAGCTCTCACTCCTGGAACTGCCCTCCCTGCTGCGTCCCTGCTTTTTTTGAAGATGCTACACCTACCAGCACTATGACTTCCTCCTCGGACTTCTCCAGCTGGTATACCTCCACTACTCAATCTGGTCCATCTGGCCCCCTTCTGCTAATGCAGCACTCGCACTCCACCCTCGCCTTCAAACTTCTTATTCTTTTTCCGCCCACTTTGTATCTTCTCGCTCTGCACCCTAACCACCGCCTCATGTTCCTGGCTGTTTCTTTTTACCTCTTGCTTCCTCTTCCCCTCCCTAACTCCCTCAGGGTTCTTCAATGGAATGCTGGGGGTCTTCAAGCCAGGAGCAATGAACTGCTACACTTTATTTCGTCTCATCCCGTTGACCTTAATTGTATCCAGGAATCTAACCTTAATTTATCTTCCTCTTTCCGGATCCCTGGATTCTTAGCTCTGCGATCCGATGGCACTCACTCCCGATCTGGTATTTTTTCTACTGATGTCACAGACGCTAGCGGCGCCGTCATCATTTTCGTCAAGCAGGGCTTATCCTTTTCTGAGCTTTCTACCTCCTCTCTTTCTTCGCTTGAACCCTACTATGATTATGTAGAGGTCAACATCTCTCTAAACGCCTCCTTCTCGCTCTCATTTCTTAATGTTTAGTCTCCCTCTATTCGCTCTTTTCCGAAGAATATTAGAACCAATTTCTTTTCTCCCTCCATTCTTCCCTCCTATGTGGAAGCGGAAGCGGTGGATTTTTCGCGCTTCCGCTTCCACAGAAAAAGGACCGCTTCCACCACTTCCAGCTTCCGCTTCCGCTTCCACATCCCTGGTTCTAATCACCTACAAATTCTGCTAACCATCCCTCTTTCTTCGGTTTTTCGCCCCAACGAACGTCTCCCTTCCTTGAATTTTCGGAAAGCTCGTCAAGATGGCTTTGCTTTTGACTTAGACTATCACTGTTCTTCTGCAGAGGAATACTCGTCTCTTTTTCTTTACTTTGCTGCTGTTCTCTTTACTTCTCTGACACTGAATGCCCTCCTTACGATGTGGTGCTCTGGACAGACGGCTCTGTTCCTTTCCCTTTTGGCAAAGACGGGAGTAGTATAGGATGGCCCATTTGGTGAGGATTTAGGCGGAGGAATGACGTCACGCGTGGGGGAATTTTTGAAGTTGGAGAATGTTTGGTCACAAGTTGGGGAATTTTTTTGGTCACGAGCTGGGGATTTTTCGTTGAAGTATGGAAGGGGTAGAAGATGATACAATGGTGGGGAGGGGGTGTGCTACTGATTGGTAAAAGGTTTTATTTCAGTAGAGGTCAGTAAGGAATCAATTGTCAAAGGTTTTTAGGTTATAAAGATTGCGTTTTATTCAGCTGTTTGTTACGAATCTTTGCCTCAGACTTGCCCAAGGTTTTTCTCCACACTGTGCTTGCATGATGAAAAGTTCTGAGGAAGCTAATTTTATTTGAAGGAGGTCGGAGATCTAACCCTAGGTTTATCAATTTTATGTGAGGAAGGTCTGAGGGCGTTAACACCAATCTGAGGGAGCTAGTTCTAACACGGGGTCATTTCAAAGAGTTTGGTGCAAAACTTATGGCTTGTTATTACATATTGGTTTTTTGATTCTGTATTTCAATGACGTGTTTAACTAGACCGTGGGAATGTAGTTGCATGCCTATTGCACAACCGATGATGTGTTCTATTTTTAACCCTGATGCGATTTTTGTTTTTGTGTAGACAGGTCCAGACTTGTCTGTCAAACATTTTTGAATATGTTTTATTCAGCTGTTGGTTAGGGTATATTGTCTCCGTCTTGTCCAGACTTACTCAAGCTCGAATCTTTTTCTCTGTACTGCGCTTACATGATGAAAAGTTCTAAGGAAACTAACCCTAGATCTAAGAACTTTTATTTGAAGGGGGTCGGAGATAGATAACCATAGGTTTATTAATTTTATGTAGGGAGGTCTGAGGGACCAATATGAGGAGGCTAATTCTAACACGGTATCATTTCAAAAAGTTTGATGTCATTCTTATGACTTGTTATTGGTTTTTTGATTCTGTATTTCAATGATGTGTTTCACTAGACCGTGGGAATGTAGTTACATCCGCATTGTGCAATACATCATGACAGACCGCCAGAATGTAGTTGCATGCCTATTGCACAACCCATGACGTATTTAACCATGATTTTTGCTTTTGTGTAGACAGGTCCAGACTTGTCCATAGAAAATTTTAGTATATAATGTAAAAAGATCACATTATATTCATCTGTTGGTTAGAATATATTGTCTCTGTCTTGTCCAGACTTGTCCAAGCTCAAATTTTTTTCTCTATATTGTGCTTACATGATGAAAAGTTCTAAGGAAGGTAGCTCTAGGTTTATTAATTTTACGTAGGTCTGGGGGATCAATCTGAGGAGGCTAGTTCTAACACGGTATCATTTCAAAACGTTTGATGTCATTCTTATGACTTGTTATTGGTTTGTTGATTCTATATTTCAATGACGTGTTTAACTAGACCGTGGGAATGTATCACTATTGCGCAATCCATGACGTATTTAACCATGATACGATTTTTGTTTTTGTGTAGACAGGTCCAGACTTGTCTGTCAAAAATTTTAGTATATAATGTAGAAAGATCATGGTTTATTCACCTGTTGGTTAGAATATATTTTCTCTGTCTTGCCCAAACTTGTCCAAGCTCAAATCTTTTTCTCTGTACTGTGCTTACATGATGGTCTAATCATAGTTCTAAGGGAGCTAACTCTAGATCTGAGAGAGTTAACACTAACTTGAAAGAGTTGATTCTAACACAGTGTGGACGTCATGTGGAATATTTCAAAAAGTTTGATGCAAAACTTATCACTTAATGGTACTTGATCTAATTATTACACGTTTACATAGTGGTTTTCAGGGTGTGATATTATATTTCAATGATTCATGACGTAAGTTTTTAACTAAACCGTGGGAATGCGATTGCACCCTAGATCTGAAGGAACTAATGATACTTTTCCTACATATTACATATTTACATAGTGGTTTTCAGGGTGTGATTCTGTATTTCAATGATGGAATTGGGTTTTAACTAGACCGTGGGAATGTAGTTGTACCCCTCTTGCACAATCCATCATGACGTAAGTTTTAACTAGATGATGGGAATGTAGTTGCATCCCTATTGCACAATCTGTGACGTAAGTGTTTAAGTAGACCGTGGGAATGTAGTTGCACGCCTATTGCACAACCCATGACGTATTCTACATGTATTTTTAACCATGATGTGATTTTTGCTTTTGTGTAGACAGGTTCAGATTTGTCTGTCGAAAATTTTAGGGTATAATGTATAAAAATTGGGTTCTATTCAACTGTAGATTTGAATTTATTGTCTCCGTCTTGAATTATCCAACATGAGATAATATAATATTGCGCAATGGTTTCATAATTCTGGTACAATTGTTTACTATGATGTGACGCAATGACGTTAAAACAAAGCGACGGGAAAAAGTTAGCAAAATGTAACGTCGCTCTTAGGATTATCCGAAGCATACGATTTTGAGGCGAGCTGTTTTTTAACATTTTACGGTTAAGATCGCCTGTTGTATATTTGTTTCCAATAATATTCACACGCTTTTATGATAAAAGATTTAGCTAGCTATTCATGCGGTTTCTGCATTATGTAATTGCAATGCCAGCGTTTTAGGCTGTTCAATTCAGGAAGTTTATTTAGCAATCGAAACTACAAATTTGTATAAACGTGGAAAAAAAGTCACCTGACAATGAGACGGCGAAAAGACCATGAGGTCATCAGAATCTACCGCGCTTATCAACAAAATATACAACTTTAGCAATAACACACCGAAAAACACAGTAAAAGATATGTTTTTTCTTCATTTACGTCCAAACATCGTCTTATTATGAGTTGATCTACACCATGCAATACGATTTCAGACCAAGAAGCAACTTCAAAGTCTTAATATAGCTTTGAAAAAAGCTGTTTTAGCCATAAGCTTTTCGTGACGCTCTCATCAGTGGCGGTATCGCGTCAAAAGGAAAAATCTAGAGTGAATGAGTCTTTTATGTGAATAATTTGGATGTTACGTAATCAAGACAGACCAATGATTGCGTTTGTATTGCAAAGCGCGCGAAAGAAAGATTTCGCAAGTGCGAAAGTTAAAAAAGTCGCGGCAGGAGGCCAAATGCTACAATTATCGAAAGAGTTTGAGAGTGTAAACAAACTCTTTCTGTCTGCATAACACCGGGCGTCGAGTCTTGATATAAGTAGCCTCTAAAAGATTGAGATGGAAAGAGCTGCGCGCTGCGGCGAGGATTGAAAACCGCTTATCATCATAGTTTAATGCGCATCGATCATTATCTAAAAGATGCTGACCAATGGCGGAGTCACAATCCGGTTTGGTGTCGGTTCGTTTGCACGATCTGTGTGGTTGAGATCGGCGTGGACGAGTCAATTGCTGTCTTAACCATTGCGGAACATATTGCTTGATGCGATCCTGTAGTCGTTGAGATGTTCGCCCTACGTACCGACTATCACAGTGGCACTTGTATTCATATATGACAAAGCTTTTCTGAATGGCAGGTAGAACATCCTTGCGGGCCACAGGCAGCATGCGCTTAGACGTAGAGACCAGGCGGGTGCTGACGGAACCATAGCAGCTTTCCACGGCGGTTTTGACTTCTTTTTCTAAGTTTGTAGATGGCTTACCTATCCAAGGGACCCTCAAGTACACAGGACACTTTTCAGGGCCAAATCGCTTAAGGGTGGAGAACTGAGCAGTTTTCTTGGTGATGTGAGTGTTGATGATGTTTTTAGGATAGCCATTGTCCAGTAATATCTTCTTAATCCGTTCTATTTCTTCATTGAGTCTACGCTTGGTGCAAATCATTAGAGCTCGATGCACCAATGTAGATATTAGACTTATTTTGCGTTTGAGAGGACTAAAGGACTCCCAACGCAAATACTGGCCAGTGAAAGTGGGTTTACGGTATACACTGGTCTCCAAGCCAACATCTGTTCTTTCGACGTAGACGTCAAGAAACGGTAGACATTTCCCTTCCTCTTTTTCAAAGGTGAACTTGAGGGATGGATGAAGGCAGTTAAGTTTGGTCAGAAATTCATCTGCTTCAGCTTCGTGATCGAAGATGGCAATCGTGTCGTCAACATATCTGAAGTATGTTGAAGGCTTTTGCGTTTGAGAAAATAACTTTTTTTCATAATATCCAACGAAGATGTTGGCCAAAGCCGGACCAAGTGGTGATCCTATAGCTACTCCATCTGTTTGCTTGTACATGGTGTTATTGAAGCTGAACTCAACTGAGGATGTAGCGCTCTTCATCAATTCAACAAACACGTCCTTTGGAATGACTGGTCGGGAATTAGACTGGTCGTAGAGGGCTTCCGAACAGATTTTGATGGTTTCCTCAAGGGGAACGTTGGTGAACAAGCTGGATACATCAAAAGAACACATGAAGACATTAGGGTCGATGTCAAGATTTTGCATGGTCTTAGCAAACGTAAACGAATCTGATATGCAGTGTGACGAAAACCGCTCCAACACAGGTTGTATAAGGCTAGCCAACCACTTGCCAAGTTCATGATGGGACGAACCTGTCATAGACAGTATTGGGCGAAGTGGAGTGCCTTCTTTGTGTGTTTTCGGCAAACCATACATTCGAGGTCTTTGGTTTGCCGAAAACACACAAAGAAGGCACTCCACTTCGCCCAATACTGTCTATGACAGGTTCGTCCCATCATGAACTTGGCAAGTGGTTGGCTAGCCTTATACAACCTGTGTTGGAGCGGTTTTCGTCACACTGCATATCAGATTCGTTTACGTTTGCTAAGACCATGCAAAATCTTGACATCGACCCTAATGTCTTCATGTGTTCTTTTGATGTATCCAGCTTGTTCACCAACGTTCCCCTTGAGGAAACCATCAAAATCTGTTCGGAAGCCCTCTACGACCAGTCTAATTCCCGACCAGTCATTCCAAAGGACGTGTTTGTTGAATTGATGAAGAGCGCTACATCCTCAGTTGAGTTCAGCTTCAATAACACCATGTACAAGCAAACAGATGGAGTAGCTATAGGATCACCACTTGGTCCGGCTTTGGCCAACATCTTCGTTGGATATTATGAAAAAAAGTTATTTTCTCAAACGCAAAAGCCTTCAACATACTTCAGATATGTTGACGACACGTTTGCCATCTTCGATCACGAAGCTGAAGCAGATGAATTTCTGACCAAACTTAACTGCCTTCATCCATCCCTCAAGTTCACCTTTGAAAAAGAGGAAGGGAAATGTCTACCGTTTCTTGACGTCTACGTCGAAAGAACAGATGTTGGCTTGGAGACCAGTGTATACCGTAAACCCACTTTCACTGGCCAGTATTTGCGTTGGGAGTCCTTTAGTCCTCTCAAACGCAAAATAAGTCTAATATCTACATTGGTGCATCGAGCTCTAATGATTTGCACCAAGCGTAGACTCAATGAAGAAATAGAACGGATTAAGAAGATATTACTGGACAATGGCTATCCTAAAAAACATCATCAACACTCACATCACCAAGAAAACTGCTCAGTTCTCCACCCTTAAGCGATTTGGCCCTGAAAAGTGTCCTGTGTACTTGAGGGTCCCTTGGATAGGTAAGCCATCTACAAACTTAGAAAAAGAAGTCAAAACCGCCGTGGAAAGCTGCTATGGTTCCGTCAGCACCCGCCTGGTCTTTACGTCTAAGCGCATGCTGCCTGTGGCCCGCAAGGATGTTCTACCTGCCATTCAGAAAAGCTTTGTCATATATGAATACAAGTGCCACTGTGATAGTCGGTACGTAGGGCGAACATCTCAACGACTACAGGATCGCATCAAGCAATATGTTCCGCAATGGTTAAGACAGCAATTGACTCGTCCACGCCGATCTCAACCACACAGATCGTGCAAACGAACCGACACCAAACCGGATTGTGACTCCGCCATTGGTCAGCATCTTTTAGATAATGATCGATGCGCATTAAACTATGATGATAAGCGGTTTTCAATCCTCGCCGCAGCGCGCAGCTCTTTCCATCTCAATCTTTAGAGGCTACTTATATCAAGACTCGACGCCCGGTGTTATGCAGACAGAAAGAGTTTGTTTACACTCTCAAACTCTTTCGATAATTGTAGCATTTGGCCCAGGGATGTGGAAGCGGTTATTTTTCAAACGCTTCCGCTTCCACACCTATCGCTTCCGCTTCCACCGCTTCCGCTTCCACCAACCAAAAGCGAAAAAACGACCATTGACAATTTTTTTTAACTTTTGTGGGTCTTTAGCCTGCTTTCTCCTACACTTTATCATTTTGAGAAGACAAAAACCTTCATTTATTGCTATTACTTTACCTACTTCGCTTGAGCTTATTGTTTCGAACTACTCTGTGTTTGTTTCTCTTAGATATTAGAGCTCGTGTTGAATGTAGAACAGTGCTTTTCAATCTTTTTGTCATCGTGGAGCCCCTAATGTACGAGGGGCATACCAAAAGTTCTGAACAAACTGTTATATTTTTTGAACAAAGAATCACGAAATAATAAAACAAGTTTATTTTTTGACAATATCTCCTTGCAAGTCAATGCACTTTCTCCAACACTCTGCAACCTTCTTTATTCCTTCTTCAAACCAGTCTTTTGACATGGCCTTAAGCACCTCATTTACGGCTGACTTCAGCTCATTTTTACACCCAAATCTTCTGCACGAGGAGGATCCTGTCCACACAGCATAAGTTTCCATTGCTAAATTAGGTGAGCTGAAGTCGCAACTTCTTCCTCATCCAGCTTATAGCCCGGATCTTGCTCTAAGCGACTTCCACCTATTTGGGCCACTCAAAGATCTTCCTCGTGGCAGAAGATTTGGGTGTAAAAATGAGCTGAAGTCAGCCGTAAATGAGGTGCTTAAGGCCATGTCAAAAGACTGGTTTGAAGAAGGAATAAAGAAGGTTGCAGAGTGTTGGAGAAAGTGCATTGACTTGCAAGGAGATATTGTCAAAAAATAAACTTGTTTTATTATTTCGTGATTCTTTGTTCTAAAATATAACAGTTTGTTCAGAACTTTTGGTATGCCCCTCGTACTTTCGCGTTTGTCACAAAACTCCCACTAACAAAAATTTAGAAATCACGAACTGCTTGCAAGAAAATCAAATATTTCGTTACTACAATTCAAAAAATAATTAAACACTTCAACAAATAGACAGTTATTACAAGTTCCTTCACTATTTACAACTACTTTTACAGCAGTTAACCTAATGCTTCTCAGATCTAAACCGTATGACCACATATCACAGCTCTCGACAATAACTTGTCGTCACAACAACAAATTACACCGTATAGCGTTGATTTTCCCTCTCCATTCTCAACTAACTTTGACTTTGAGTTAACTTTAACTCTAACCATTATTACCGACTTTCTGTCCGTCCCCAAAACACATATTGACTCCGATCTTTTTGGATAGTGAAGTGCGAAATTTCTGTCGCATATATAGTATGTACATGTAAAGCGAGCAAAATTGAACTGCACCAATCAACAGCCGCCTCAACGTGGTGGTACGGTCCCCGACCCGTTTGGGTTAGGGCAAAATGGCTGTTAGCCTTTCCGAGGGTCCCAGTTACCCCGGGCACTCCCCTCACACAAACCACTTTTTCGCCGTGCAGCCCCCTGAACGACCGCAGAAGGGTAGCACGCAGCCTCTTTAAAATCGGCCTGTCTTCTCCTGCCTTTCTTTTGACTGTCTTCTCATTCTTCTCCTTCTCCTGATGAGTGGCAACGTTCATCCTAACCCTTGTCCTGTCTTTCCCTGTTTAGTGTGCACTGGAAATGTGACCTGGCGGGGTAGGTCAGTGCAATGCTGCACATGCTCTAATTAAGTTCATTTAAAGTGCTCACTACTCTATTTTTGTAGATTCAGAACTCTTGGCAGCTCACATTTGTGGAGCTGCCCTCCCTGCTTTTTTTGGAAGTTCTACACCTACCAGCACTGTGACTTCCTCGTCGGACTCCTCCAGCTGGTATACCTTCACTGCTCAATCTGGCCCTCTCCTGCTAATGCAGCACTCGCACCCCACCCTCGCTTTCAAACCTCTTATTCTTTTTCCGCCCACTTTGTATCTTCTCCCTCTGCACCCTCACCACCGCTTCATGCTCCTGGCTGTTTCTTTTTACCTCCTGCTTTCTCTTTTCCTCCCTAACTCTCTTAGGGTTCTTGAATGGAATGCTGAGGGTCTCCGAGCCAGGGGCACTAAACTCTTTATTTCGTCTCATCCTGTTGACCTTATTTATATCCAGGAATCTAACTTCAATATATCTTCCTCTTTCCGGATTCCTGGATTCTCTGCTCTGCAATCCCATGGCACTCACTCCCGATCTGGTATTTTTTCTACTGATGTGGCGAATGCTAGCGGCGCCGTCATCATTTTCGTCAAGCATGGCTTATCCTTCTCTGAGGTTTCTACCTCCTCTCTTTCTTTGCTTGGCCCCTACTATGATTATGTAGAGGTCAACATCTCTCTAAACGACTCCTCCTCGCTCTCATTTCTTAATGTTTATGCTCCCCCTATTCGTTCTTCTACGAAGGATAGCAGAACCAATTTCTTTTCTCTCCATTCTTCTCTCCTATGTGGAAGCGGAAGCGGTGGATTTTTCGCGCTTCGGCTTCCACAGAAAAAGTACCGCTTCCACCGCTTCCAGCTTCCGCTTCCGCTTCCACATCCCTGATTTGGCCTCCTGCCGCGCCTTCTTTAACTTTCGCACTTGCGAAATCTTTCTTTCGCGCGCTTTGCAATACAAACGCAATCATTGGCCTATCTTGATTACGTAACATCCAAATTATTCACATAAAAGACTCATTCACTCTAGATCTTCCCTTTTGACGCGATACCGCCACTGATGAGAGCGTCACGAAAAGCTTATGGCTAAAACAGCTTTTTTCAAAGCTATATTAAAATTTTGTACCACCAACAAGATTTTTGTGAACTTCAAAGTCAAAAGTTTTACTTAAACAGTTTCGATTCCATATGACAGCGTTTTTACTCAGAGGTTCTTGTAAGCATGTTGTTGTATAAACTTATTATGCAAGGGTTTGTGTGATCAAGTCTGTTAATACTTGTTCTTTAATGTTACAGATCTTAGGTAAGAGTCAAATTCAATTTACTAAGAAAGACACATTTAACAATTAAAGCATAATTATTCCGGTAGATTAGGTTAATTTAACGTTTTATAGTAAAAATTTTGTAGTTTATCAGAAACACAACCGACCAATAGTTCTATTTTAAGCAAAACGGGTAGAGATTTAAGTTTAACTTTTGTCAGGGAGCTTGAAATAATTCGCAGAGCGTTGAATTTCCAACATTTATACGGCACTACAAAACTATGATTATTTTTAAATGTTTAAATTTTTCTCATTCTTTGTAACACATTACAAATAAACATTTAAGACAAAGGTTTCTTATCACATAATTCCGACACTTCTCTTTATTTTTGTACTTTCAATTTCATCCACCAGCATCGTTTCACTTGTCGAACGTCTTCTCTCAAACACTGTTCTTAACACGCGTCTTTAAAGGTGTGTATCTTCTTTTCGCAATATTGGTTTTACAAAATTTAGGACTCGCTCAACTGCTAAATCTTGTGACCTTAGAGAAATTCTTATAGTCTTTCGCCATTGTCAGACGCAAAACTTTATTTTTGCTATAACAAAGATGAAACGTCACGAATTGTCGTGCTTAAAATCGCTAACCACGTGATAGATAAGAAAACGGGAATGGATTGGTTGAATTACAATTGTGGAGAGTGGTTACATCGACTGACGCTATAAAGGAGTAGTCTTTAAAGGATAACTCGTTTGAAGCCGAGACGTCATGAATGCGTAAGACACACGTAACTGATAAGTACGCAGTAGCCCGTGTTATCACCAATTTGAACGATGCATACAGCGAACCAACGAAGGAAATGTAGCACATACTGGTGCTCTCACGGTCGTATGTACACAAAACAATTGCCGTTAATTTCCAATTCCTAAAAAGATGTTTTGAGGAAACATATATTTGACATCTTTTTGAGTTGAAATAGCTTTAAAAGTTGTGAAATCTCGTTTTTTTTTTAATATTGTTACAGCAACTAGGTTGCTATAATTTAACTTAACACAATATAACGTATTAATCCTAAACGTTTAAATGCTGACAAATCAAACATTATTTTTAAGCTGATAAAACTTAATATCATACGTCAGAGCCGACATCACTGAAAACGAATCTTGCTTTACCACCAATTTTTCCCCGTTATGCAACTTTTAGCTGCTTTTAATAAAAACCTTAACATTTTGAGCTTATTAGACTTCCATCACATATTTTTGAGTTTTCAGTGCTGCTCCAAACATCACAACCTAACCGCGGATTTGAAAACTTTATCGTTTGTTTTAGCCGATATGTTCGTATTTCTGCAGGAATATTTTTCCCCGCCCACACTATCCAGCTGAAATCTCACTTCCACAGTTATCTGAAATGATTGATTCCAAATACTATCCGTTTTTTAAATTTGATGTCATGTAATTTTACCGTCGTTCTGTAGTCCTGTGCATTACCATTTTATGAAAACTCATTAGATCTAGATTGTTAGAAATTATTTAGATCAAAATTTTAAAAACTCATCTAACTTTTTGTATATAAAATTATCAAGTCAGAATTTCTAACAGTTTGGTCTGTTTGTACATGTAAAATAATGTGAACTTACAGTTTCAACTCTCACGTTTTTACAAAATCTACATCTGTTATGAATTTTATTAGTGAAAAAATAGAAAATTGTCGTTTATCAAATATTTTATCAACTTTTCAGGAAATAAGAACCGCATTCACAGGTTTTTTCAGAGCTTTGCTAGCAATTACAAACTCTTGCAAAGCTTCAACTTTAACTTAACATCGAATTTTTAACTCTTTTATGTTGACATAAACCACCACAAATAAAAAATTTGCCAACACTTTCAAAGCTTTACAAAACCTATATGCGTTTAGAAAGCAAAAAAATCGTCTGTACACCATTTTCAACCCTCACGCTACCGGTTATATGCATTCACAAAACAAAATGAACCTCAACTTTGTTGTTAAGTCGCCTTTAATTTTTATTGCATAATCCTAAGCTCACAATAGTTTGGTTGACAACCTTGTTAAACAAAAATTTTCCAATTATAAGTGATCTCATTTTATAAAAGTGTTGACTAACAATCTTTTTATGATGCATTAAGACAACTTCAACACTCGTGTATTGGCAACTACAAAGCAAAATATTAATCAAAAAAATCTAAGTCTCTGAACTTATTTCTATGCGTTCCTCATAGTAACCGTTTCTAAGAGCTTCAGCCACAAACTTTAACTCTGAAGCAAATCAAGTTTGACGGAACTTAGCGTCTGGAAACACTTTCAGCTCTCTTTCTCAGCAAACTAGGACATTAATTACCGATATGACCTGCACAAATACAAAACTTTTGTACGTGCTTGCTTATTTTTGTCAAATTCTACCTAACTTTCTTACTAGACGTTGCACTTTTAGCGTTTTATCCTAGTTGATTTTAAAACAAAAACCGTCAATTATTTGAAAAATAACAATTTATCGCTGTGCAATCAAATTTTGTATTACCTCTAGACCTAGTTCAAACGCAATAATATAATATTTTCCGAACTTACCCTAATTTCTATACCAAGCATTGACTCGCAAATGCTACTCATAAACAAAATCTGAACTCACTGCCTTTTAATTTTAAAAATTTTGCTAAGTAAACATCATACTTGTGTTTTTATGCTGCTATTACTTACATATTTATAGAACAAACCTTTTTATTTACGTCAAATACCTAAAATTTTGTCTAAGCACTCTCACAAACACTAAATTCGTGATTTCTAACACGTTTGTATTTAACTTCAAACACAAATAATTCTGATTTTTCCAACTAATAAAGTAAATTGTGTCAAATTTTAGGTCTATTGTATATCACTAGGTAATAAACTTACAATTTATATATCTTGATAAGTATTTACATAACAAAATTAGTACAAATTCTATTAAACACTTAAAAAACTTTTACCTGTTCGCTCTCACCAAAGACTGAACTCAGAACTTTTATCATTTTGATGCAACAAAACTTTTTCATATGTACGCTTTACACTCAAGAAACGTTTAAAAACTCAAGCTAATGATTGTTATCACATTTACCTGCTTCGCCACTCACAAAGATGTAACAAAAATGACTCGTTTAGGATGTTTCTTTAAAATTCTGTATGGTATAATTCATTCTTTTAAATCAAAGATACTATTTGTGACATTATTTGAATGTGATTACGGGTAAAAACTTTGTAAATGTTCTTACAAGTTCCTATCACTAAGCACGACTTTACTCAAAATGCCAAATATTTTCAGAATTACACCCATTATTCATCGTGTTTAAATTTCAAACTCAGTTATATGTAATTAATATATAAAATTTGTAGGTTTATCAGCAAGTCTAAAAATTTTTTACATGTTTCACCAAACGTCTTTTATAAAATATCTTATTATACGGCAAAAAGCCTAAACTTAAGATTTACCAAATAATTTTAATTTCCTCACTTTATCGTGCATCAAACTTGCAACGGTTAACATCAACACATTTGATTTCAAAACCAAATTTTATAAACTTACAATCCGTTTATATCCATTAGTTAAAATTTTCATGTTATTACTCTCTTCACATATTGAACTAGTAATCTTTAAGATTTTTATTAACTTTTAGATACATTAAAGGCAAACTTATGATTAAGTCGTGCATTAAAATTTTCGTCTTCACCAAAAATCAGATTCACATAGAACATACAAGCTTAAAATTATGAAAAATTCTATTACATTCATGCCTAAGCTTGCATCAAACACTAAATTTGAAAACTATTACCGTGTAATGCATTGCCGTAAAACAAAATTTCAAGTTTTTTTTCAATTCTAAAGCGTCAGTTATCACACCGTAGTCTTGACAATGCTATTTTTGAGTGTAAAACAAAACGAATAACCTAATACTTTTCAACTAATAAGCATTTGTACATTATTTTAAGTTATAAATCTACCATTTTTGTTGCATTCAATTGTCACGAAACATTACTAGTTTTTGATGTTACACAAATGTCTTTACTTGAAAACATTTAGTTGTCTTAGTTTTTGAGGTGACGCAACAAAATTTGATTGAATAAAGGTTGCGTATGTCACGGTTATGTCAGACTCAGTGTAAGTATCACGTGACAACGATACAGCAAAGCGTCAAACGTGTGAAAACCAACTGGAATAAAGCAAATTGTCAATATTCTGCAAGCATAAAGGTAAAAATATTCTAAATTGTATTAAATTTTTGTAATGAAATACGACCTTAATAGTTTTTTTAATAGGTACTTTTCATGAAGACAACGGAAGGGGTGGGGGTAAAGGATACCTATGTCTACGTCATAAACTGTGCTTCCCCAACCCTAACAGCGCTGCTGCCAATGAAGAATTTTTGCAAAACCAATTTTTTTTACTTGCCATCTAGTAGCTGTAAATATTAATAAAATCTACAAAACTGACCGAAGTCGTATTTCTTTACAAAAATTTATTACAATTTAGACCAACAAGTCTGCCATTTCTTTTCTCTTTTCCTCCTATCTGACTCTCGCTCTGTCCTTGCTACCCTGTACTCTCCTTCATCTTTCCTTTTACCTCAATCTCTGTCAGAAACTGTTTTCTCTCTTCTCCAGTTCCATCAGGCTACAATGGGTCCCCGGACGCTCGTTTCTTACGGACGACGACGCGGCTAATGAGCTGGCCAGACGGGGAGCGCTACTTGTTTTCTCAGCAATCCCTTGTAGTCACTTTCCTCTTATCTCTGGTATCCACTCTTGTCTTTTCTCGGACTGGAGGCATGCTGTCTCATCTAAATTCTTCGACTCACAGGTTCCCTCGATTTCCACCGCGTAACTTGTGCTTCTACGTCATGCTTGCTGTGATCTCTCTCGCCTTCGCTGCAATGGACACAGTCTTCTGTTAAGCTCCTATCTCTCTAGGATTGGCAGAATTGAGATTTCATCCTTCCTGGAGCGCTTGTGGACACCTCTCATCTCATTCTGCACTGTCCAGCTACGGTTTTTTTTTGCGTCGCTCACTCTTTGGCAATTTTCTGTCCCTCTACGACCTTTGTCCCAAGCCCTGGGTAGTTCCCGACTTCTGGGGCTCCATGGTCTTCCGCCATCAACCCATCCCTCGGAAGGGGTCGGGTAACAACAACAACAGCAAAACTGAAATTGCAGACGCACTATTTCGTTACAAAGGGAGTTAGCAAATTCAGACGTTCCTAAAGTTATAAACAGAATTACGTCACAATCTGCAACTTGCTATTCTAAGATTTCAATACTATTTATATACACGGAACACCATTACATATAAGAAATCAATACCGATATACTGAAATAAGAAATAAATACTAGCAATAAATGAAGAACCTTCGTGGTCCCCCCACGGAACCCTTAAAATTCACGGAACACAACTGCATGTTTTGCAAAACCTCTGTTGAAGAGCACTGATCAAGCTGTTTCCGTCGTGAGTAATTTCTTTTTCAACGTTTTCAACCCCCCAACCAAAGTTAGTTAAGTTTAACCAAATCATCATTTTATTAGCTACGTTTCATTGTCCAAACTACCTTTTTCTAACCAATAATCGATATAAAATGTGGTGTTAGTTATACTTCTTTTTGTTTTCTCGCGCTACTGATATCGCACTGTTGTTCAGACTTATTGTGCAACTTCACCGTTCAACTCTTTTGCTCCCCTGTGAAAAGCGAAAAAAAATGTCCGTAAGGTGGCAGCGCGAAAAACTGTCATAATCAATCATAATTAATCATAATTATGTACCTCAAGTTTGTTTGTAAATCATTACTCAGCTGTCTACTTCTACATTAAGTGTGATATATCGTTGAAATCTACATTTCTTGACGATTTCAAATAGAAAAAAAAATTTTTTTTTGAATATGCAAATTTTATGCAAATGAACCCCCCCAACTGGGGGGTAGTTGTCTTCAAAATTAAAGTACTACCCTCACCTCAAAGATCACTACAGATTTAATTTTCAACCAATTTTTTTAGAAATGGTCGCAAGATGATGCTAAGGAAATAAGCTTTCAAGGTACATCAATCAAAACTTACCTAAAAGCCTAGGTTTTCTACAATTTGCAATTTTCTGAGGCACATGACCTTTTATTGACCGGTACCGACCGGTACCAAATTTTGGTAGTTAAATTCAGTACCTAAAATATGATCAGTTATTATCTGCTAGAGCAGGGGTGGCCAACCATTCAGAAACCAAGAGCCACATTTCTTACTGTGTTTCTGCAAAGAGTCACATTATACACAAGATATAATGATCGCATGAACATTACCCCACCTCTTACTCACACACATTAACACATACAGTCGAATCCGGTTAATTGCATAGTCAACTTGCCAAATTATTTTATGCGATTAAGCGGATTATGCGTTTATCTGAAATTAGTATAAACAAACAAATGGGTTTGGGAATTACAACTCTTATGCAATAAAACATATTATGCAATTATCCGATATGCAATTAACCGGATTTGTCTGTACCTTTGTTCAGCTTGATTTATTATAAATGTCACACACCAACATGATAATGACAAAATTTACAAGCTATTTATTATCATGCATGTTACTTAGTCAGTGGGAATTCTGGCATTCCTTTTCTTTAACAATCTTCAAATCGGGCTTTTATTCCGTTGTTGCCACTCGAAGCAACTCTTTCACATGCGTGGCAGTCAGTACAGATCGATGCCTTGATTTCACGTGATTTAGGGTAGAAAGCACAGCCCGCAGACGTAATGTTGACTCAAACATTGAGAGTACCTTAATTGCAGCCCGTTTGATATTGGGGTATTTTTCCATTGGCACACTTTTCCAAAACTCAGTGGTCCATTTCCTTAAAGCAGGTTTCAGTTTGTCCTCCTCACAAAAATCGATAATCTCCAATTCAGACGCAGCCTCATCTAGGACTAGAGAGGCTTTCAAACAGTCTGTCTCAAAATTAAATGGGTCGACAAGGAACGTAATCTGCGGTTTTTTCATTTGTAGATCACGGAACCGCAACACAAAGCTTTCTTTCAGGGTTTCAAGAAGTGTTGCATATCTAGCTCTTTGCCTATTCAGGATGGTGATAGTGACTTGCCCGGTGGCTTTTAGCAGGGTGGGAAAATGCGTCAAATCTCTCCTTTCAATATGCTCCTTAAAGAGCTTCAGTTTGTTGGCAAAACAAGCACACTTTGCCCAAGGTCAGGCAGCAATTTCAACTTACCCTGCAAATTCAGGTTCAATCTGCTCAAGTGACACAGCATGTCAACCAAAAAAGCTAGATCCACAATCCACTTGATATCCGATAGCTTAGGATAGTTTTTGTTCTTCTCTTTCATAAACAGTTTCACAGCATCTAAAAGCTGAAAAAAGCGAGAGAGTACCTGGCTTTTTGACAGCCACCTTACGGTGCAGTGCAGCGGCAAGTCATCTGGAAGCCCTTGGTCTAGCTCAGCGATGAGATTCTTGAATTGCCGGTGGTGAAGCGCATGTGTGCGGATGTAGTTGACAATTTTCATCCCAGTCTTCATGACGTTGTCCAACTTCAGTGATTTAGACTCGAGTTGCTCCCTGTGAATGATACAGTGAAAACTCAGGAAATGTTTGCTCAGCTTTGCACACCCCCACAAGTCCATTCACAGATCCGATCATGGCTGGCGCTCCATTCATGATTGTTGCAGTTAGTTTTGATATAGGCAGATTTGCCTTCTCGATTGCAGCCATCATTGCTTCTTTCACATCTATGCCGCAGATTCTATCATTCAATGGCACAATATCAAGGAGTTCTTCTTTGATCAAACAATCCGTTGAAATAAATCGTGCTAATATTGCTAATTGAGGCTTGTCTTGTATGTCACAACTCTCATCTAATGCGACAATAAAATACTCTGATAGAAGAAACAAGGCATGTGGAAAAGAGCCGCATGAAACCAGGCAAAGAGCCACATGCGGCTCGCGAGTCGCGGGTTGGCCACCGCTGTGCTAGAGGTTAGCCTAAACCATGTAACATTATGTATTTTTGAACAGGGAATTTCTTCAAGATTCAGAAAATATCAAGTTTAAATAGAATATGCTGTCACTGACAATGAAACAGCCGCTTGTTTACACCCTTCCTATTTCTTGAAAAACAAGGGGGATACAGCAAACTTTGATTAAGAGAAGGCAAACTTCTGCTAGCTTTTAAACTTGTATTTCGTTTCTTGTCTCCTTGGAAATTTGATACAAAATGACGACTTTAGTGGTGAAACATTTGCAATTTATCTTATCTTCTTATAGGGTGTAGTTTTTGTAAAAATTATAATTTAGTGAAGGTAAGTCAAAAAATTTTGGGGGGTTTTGAACTGACATGATGTACAGTACTCATTTTTGATCAGTAAATATCATATACCACTTAGTCTAAACTACTTAAAGTTATATATTGCTGGAAAGCAAATTTCCTAAGCTTTCAAATGGGACCGGTATTTAGCAACATATCATATACTTTACGCACTAAATTTACTTTTATTTACTTATCGCTCAAATTTGTTTGGGGGGGTTTTGAGACCCTTAAAAAATTTGGAAATTCAAAAACGTAAAATTTATCATTATCGCTTGAAATTTTGTCAAATGATGCCCCAAAAGAGTAGTTTTCAGACTGTGTTAATGATAAAGGGTTTGGTATTGTGGTAAAGATGTAATCTGAATTTGATTTTAGTGTAGTTGGCACGTGCTGAGAATTTGGCCGATTTTGTCGTCTGCAACTGGGTTGTTGGTCTTTTTAACCGTTTTTGGGTATAAAAATCTAAGAATTAGGGCACAAATTATACATGTTCCGATGCGTGAGGAAATAAGCGTGATCTTTTGAAAATTTTATGAAAATCGGATGAAAAATAAAGTCAGAAATCGATTTTTGAGTAAACTAATTTTGTAACTCAATTTAACAAAGTTTGAGGGAAACACTGAAAACACGAGATCATCAATCGATGATCGCGGGAGCGAAAGAGTTAATCTACATTGGGAAATAGACAAAACTTTTCGCCTAGTTACTCTTCAAGTCAAATAACCTACGTGGAAGCGGAAGCGGTAGAATTTTCGCGCTTCTGCTTCCACAGAAAAAGGACCGCTTCCGCTTCCACATCCCTTCTTGAAATGAAATAGTCATAAATAAAATAATAATAATTGTTTATTCCGAGAGGCCTTGGTAACGTTTCGTTACATATAGGGTCCCGTGCCACATTTAGGGTCGCGACAATTGGTAACATCATGTTGCATATAGCCTCCGATTGTTGGTAACCTCATGTTGCATATAGCCTCCGACTGTTGATAACCTCATGTTACTTAAAGAGAATGTGCCGTATTTGCAATTCAGTTTAATATTCAGTATGAGGCTTCGTATTGTGTAGTAGAGTGAAATCCATTAAGGCCTGGGGGCACAGGTTCAATTACTAAGATGGCAGTCGTACATGAATGTATTGTCAGGCAGGCAGCGGACTCTAAATCTGCTGATTAATTACTTTCTTTGTGCTGTGGCATGATTACCTCGCTGGGCCGGCTTAACTGGTCCAGCGCTTATGTGTTCTAACAATATGTTTTTTTTCTTGTTTCATGTGCAGTACTAGGTTACTCACAAGTTGCGTGTAACGTTTTCTTAATGTACGGTAATATGAAACATCTGGCAAAATAGTACAGTCTGATACTGTACAAGGGTTGAGAACGTTAAGACCAAGACGTTACCGCTCATATTCAAGTGGGAATCAAGCGCGAAGCTGCCGGGCGCTACGTCAGCAGCTGGCTGGGCTTTGGTTCGTGCTGTACTACTTAGGTTGCATATGGGGTCTGACTGCTGGTAACCTCATGTTGCATATAGGGTCCCGATCATTGGTAACCTCATGTTGCAAATAGGGTCCCGATCATTGGCAACCTCATGCTGCATATAGGGTCCTGACCATTGGTAACATCATGTTACATAGAGAGTCCCGGCCATTGGTAACCTCATGTTGCATATTGGGTCCCTACCATTGGTAACCTCATGCCACATATAAGGTATTAGAGCTACTTCGCTCTGTGTGTACATTGAACTTTGATGATGATAGCCTACAATGTATTGATATCTAGAAGTATGCGTTATAGTGTTGGGCCTGGCTTAACTAGGCCTAGCATCATTATCCATGTGTTTTCTTTCTAGCTATAGATTCAAGGTGTTTTAGTGGTGGTTGTTTACCCATAACTACTTCGATTGTGGAAACCCAGCCTACATTACTCAACTTAATAGTGGTGTATTGGTCTACGTGGTGCATGCTGTTGGGTATTTTTGGAGCACTGTGCTATATATCCCAAGCTACTTTGCCCTTGTAGCTGATTTCTCGAATACGATATTTGGAGCAGTAGCTTAGCTTACATAGAACTAACATAGGGTCCGTCTGTTGGTAACTTTATGTTGCATTTAAGGTCTCGACCATTGGTAACCTCATGTTGCATATAGGGTCCCAACCATTAGTAACCTCATCTTACATGTAAAGTTAGACTCATTTTATTTAGCTCTTCTGGTAATGTAACGTTTATTTAAGTTGATACAAGTTCTTATCGAGCATGCAAAAACTTTAATATCCGTCAACGTTTCGAACAGCTATACAGCTGTTCTTCATCAGGACTAATAATAAGCGAAAGCACGAGTGAGGCAATTTAAATAGTTTGCTACGCAATCGAAAGAAAAAGGCAAAACGAAAGGTTTGAAGGCGAATAATAAACAACTGTAGATTACGACAAATTATCATAAATTTCAGAATAAAAACAATTTTCTTTATCATTGATTGAATTTTCAGAATTATGAATAAAAAAAGATTCAAGAAATCGGCGTTTGGTAAAATCTGTTTCAAAGGTTAAAATTTTGCTATGATCCCAGTCAACTCGGTGATCTTTGGTGATGACATGCTTGACCAATGCCGTTATTTTTATCGTGCTTTCGCTTATTATTAGTCCTGATGAAGAACAGCTGTATAGCTGTTCGAAACGTTGACGGATATTAAAGTTTTTGCATGCTCGATAAGAACTTGTATCAACTTAAATAAACGTTACATTACCAGAAGAGCTAAATAAAATGAATTTATCAAAAATACCTGGTAGCCAGAATAACAGTATAAAGTTAGACTGTTGGCAACCTCATGTTGCATATATAGGGTCCGTCCAATTGGTAACCTCATGTTGCATATAGAGTACGACTGGCGGTAATTTCATGTTACATATAGGATGCGGCTTTTGGTAACCTCATGCTACATATAAGGTCCCGACCATTGGTAACCTCATGTTGCATCTCATGTACATAGTTTTTATGTAACATGAAGTTTCCAACAGTCAGACCATTGGAAACCTCATGTTGCATGTAAGGTCCGACTGGTGGTAACCTCATGTTACATAAGCACCCTATATGCAATATGAGGTTATCAATGGTCGGGACCGTACATGCAACATGAGGTTATCATTGTTCGGACCCTATATGCCACTTGAGTTTACCAGCAGTCGAACCATATAGGCAACATCAGGTCACCAATGCATGACCATATATGCAACAATAGGTTACCAATAATTGAGACCCTATATATAACATGAGGTTACCAATGGTCGGACCCTATGGGCATCATGAGGTTACCAACGGTCGGACCCTATATGTAACATAAGATTACTAATGGTCAGAACCCAATATGTAACATGAGGTTACCAATGGTCGGCACCTTATGTGCAACATAAAGTGGCCAACAGTCGATCCCTACATTTAACATAAGATTACCAATGGTCAGACCCTATACGCAACATGAGGTTACCAATGGTCGGGATCTTATATGCAACATTGAGTTTCCAATGATCGAGACCCTAAATTTAACATGAGGTTGTCAATAGTTGGGACCTTATGAGCAAAGTTGCCAACTATCGATCCCTACACGAAACATGAGATTACCAATGGTCGGACCCCATATGCAACATGAGGTTACTTATGGTAGGGATCTAATATGTAAGATGAGGTTACCAATGGTCGGGCCCTATATGCAACATGAGGTTGTCAATGGTCGAGACCCTATATACAACATGAAATTATTAACAGTCAGGCTCTCCATGTAACATGAGATTACCAACAGCCGGACTCTGTATGCAACAATAGGTTATCAATGATTATGACCCTGTATGCAACATAAGGTTACCAATAGTCGGGCTCTCCATGTAACATGAGGTTACCAACAGTCGGAGCCTATATTTAACATGAGGTCACCAATGGTTGCGACCTTATATGTAACATGAGGTTACCAATGGTCCGGATCCTATATGCAACATTAGGTTACCAACAGTCGGAACCCTATATGTATTAGAGGTTACCAATGGTCGGGACCCTATATGCAACATTAGGTTACCAATAGTCAAAATCCTATAAGCAGCATGAGGTTACCAATGGTCGGGCCCCATATGCAACATGAGGTTATTCACAGCCGGACCCTATATGTAACTTGAGATTACCAACAGTCCGACTTTATTTGCAATCTGAGATTATGAATGGTCGGGAGCCTATATGCAACATGAGATTCACTGCGTAACAAAAAAAATTTTTTGTTTGTTCCCACGTTCTAATTGATATTTCCCAATTGGTTACACCTAGAAACTAACACAAATAAATATCACGTGATCTAAACTTTGCTTTTGTAGTTAATAGAGCGAAATTTTGCAATCACACAATATACATTGAGATATAGTAGCCCAAAAGTATTTAAATAGCATATGGAAAATTGTTGTATCCACTTTTTAGCAACGGTTGTGCACAGTACCGTACGTTTTTAATTGTTGTTTGTTTGCAGGTTAGTTTTTACCATTACATACTTTTATTATTAAGCTTATTTTCTGAAAATAGTCATCATCTGCCTGGTATTTGTTGTTGAAAATGTCTAAGAGGGGTAGCTGCAAGCATTCTCCCGATGCATTTTGTTTCATATGTGGAGAATTTATCAAGACCAGAGCAAGGAAACACTCTGTTCTAGCATCTGCAAAGATGTGTAAAGCTTATAATTCTTATTTTAGTATGCCTGTTGGAGACCAAGACAGGACTTGGGCTCCACATTTTGCTTGTGACTACTGCAAAAAAACTCTGGAAGGTAAATCTTGTTAATATTCTGCTATTGAATTTGAACTGTTGTGTGTTCACTGTTTATGATGAAAAGCCGAGACTTAACTAGTGACAACAGTATTTCTTTTCAGGGTGGTATCGAGGAGAAAAAAGGGCAATGAAATTTGCCATTCCAAGAATATGGCGTGAACCAACTAACCACACAAATGATTGCTACTTTTGTATGGTTGATCCGTCTAAACGTCGAACTGGAAAGAATGCTTCTGCAATTGTTTATCCCAGTATTCCTTCCTCAATTGCTCCTGTGCTACATTCTGATCAACTGCCAGTACCCATTCCTACTCGTTCTCAAGACCCTGTCTCAGCTGATGAATCCGCTACTGATGAGGATGACATAACAATTGATGATGACTATGTCCTAAATTCTAACTTAGAAGAGAAAAAAACCTTATTATCCCAATCATAAAGATCTCAATGATTTGATCAGAGATCTCGGTTTGACCAAATCTAATGCAGAGTTGTTAACGTCACGACTTAGGCAGTGGAATTTGCTAGATGACTCTGTTCAAATTACTGAGCAACGTAAACGGCACCAAAGCTTTTCCAGTTTTTTCACCATGCAAAATGCAATTTGCTTTTGCAACGATGTTAGTAGGCTTTTTTACTCAATTGGAATTCCTTGTATCCCTAGTGAATGGCGTCTTTTCATTGACAGTTCATCAAAGAGTCTCAAGGCAGTTCTAATCCATAATGGCAACAAATACCCATCTCTTCCTCTTGCTCATTCAGTCCATCTTAAAGAAACTTACGAAAATGTAAAAACTGTGCTGAACGTATTGAAATATGACCAGCATAACTGGGAAGTTATTGGTGATTTTTAAATGATAGCTTTTTTGGTGGGAATGCAGGGGGGTTTCACAAAATATCCCTGCTACCTTTGTCTTTGGGATAGCAGAGATACCAAAGCCCACTATCAAAAGCAAGTATGGCCAAAACGTGAGGAATTTGTTGTTGGAGAAAAAAATGTCAAAAATATTCCACTAATTAACCCAAAGAAAGTTCTGTTGCCGCCCCTTCACATTAAACTTGGTCTAATAAAACAATTCGTAAAAGCATTGGACAAAGATGGTGCTGCATTTAAGTATCTCCAGAACCTGTTTCCCAAACTTTCAGAGGCCAAAGTTAAAGGTGGCATATTTATTGGACCCCAAGTAAAATTGATTCTAAAGTCTGATGAGTTTCTCAAAACACTAAGTGCTGTTGAAAAGGATGCTTGGATATGTTTTGCTGCTGTTGTCCAAGAGTTTTTGGGAAGTAACAAAGAGGACAGCTATGCCGAGCTTGTTGCCAACTTGGTAAATTCATATGGTAACATGGGATGTAGAATGTCAATGAAGGTCCACATGCTCGATGCCCATTTAGATGAGTTTAAAGAAAACTTGGGTGCATATTCTGAAGAACATGGTGAACGGTTTCATCAGGACATTAAAGATTTTGAGAGCCGATATCAAGGACAATATAACGAAAACATGATGGGAAATTACATTTGGGGATTGATTCGGGAAAGTGATTTGGAGTATAGACGAAAAAGCCGGAAAACAACACACTTTTAACTAAATTGTAAACAGTATTTCACACAAGAACCATGGTCTGGGCTACGTGGATATTTTGATGCAGAACATTATTTTTAACACCAGAACATAACTTGAAATGTTAGATTCAACATTAATGACCTTCTATGGAATTAATTTTCATTAATATCACTAGTTCTTGATATTGCACAAGTGTAATCTCAGTTTGGGTTTCTATTCCTTGACTCCCTCCTCTCCGCACCCCATCTACACATAGTGTGCTGCTACTTTTATTTGCATATGCTAAGATCTTGTACTTTGTGTGTCATTTCTTTTAAAAAATAACCGGCCCATTGCACCAAATATTTCATCTGTTATAGTGTGAGGTCAGCTGTTAGGCAACATGCCAAGCAATTACATAGTAATCACAGCAATTTTGAATAAATCGCTCTTCTGACAACAAAATCAAAGTTTAGATCAAATTATGTTAATATTTCGTAATTTTAGGGTGAAACCAATCAGGAAATATCAATTAGAACCCGGGAACAAAAATTGTGTTACACGGTGAATTATCAATGGTCGAACCGCATATGCAATCTGAAGTTACCAAAAGTAGGACCCTATATATAACATGAGATTACCAACAGTCGGACCCTATATTTAACATGTTACCAACAATCGGACCCTATATGTAACATGAGGTTGCCAATGCTCGCGACCCTATATGAGTAGCTATCATGATAGAGGTGACTACTCGCCACATGGAGTGCACTCATTTTTCTCGGACTGCTGTCAGATGCCTGCCGTTGCGCTTCAATGGTGACCTCGCAAAGAAACTCCGATGTAGTTTTGATGGAAGCATCTTCTGTCAAGCAGCGCGAGTCATCGACAAGTCGCCGAGCCCCTAAAGTCAAGACCGCCTTCCAATTGATGTCTGGGTCGGCAAGCCTTACTCTTTCAACTATAGAAGGGAAGGCATGTTGTGACCTCAGCAACTTCCTTTGTCCTTTCTCACGTCTCCGCTAACTGCGTGTGCTTGAGACGAGGAATTGTGCAGCAACTTCAACTACAAATCACAAACAGAAAGTCGCCAACAACACTTGGCTTTATGTATGAAACGCCATCTACGATCAGTAGCAATCATGATAGAAGTGACTAGTCTCCATATGGAGTGCACTCATTTTAATTTGGACTGCAGTCAGATGCCTGCCGTTGCGCCACAGCAGGAAAATGGTCACTGCCTAAAATATAACATTCAAAAAGCAAGGTTGACTAATGACAAATGCATAATTATGTCCTTGAGGCTCATTACGAGTGTGAAACCTAATATGTTTACACTAGACTTAAGAGTGAATTTTAAAAAGAACTGTGAATACTATATTCTGTAATACAACTGTTTAGTGAATTAAGCAAAGAAATTGTGTATCATGCTGAATACTACGTGACACAACGTGACGCCACCGACGAGCAATAATGCATGGCAGTGTGCAACACAATTATATGTGAAAGGGAAAGAAAGACAACTTTAAAAAGAAAATTTATACAGAAAAGAATGAAACTGGCATGTTATAAATTATCAAATCAGCATTTGTGCTCAAGAAAGCACTAACTTTTCATTTAATTTGGGATTTGGAACTAAAGTCAACAATACTTTGTGGCAATTTATTCCATGAATCTATGACTCTGAGAAAAGCGATATTTTCCGCAATGCAACCTAGAAAATATCTAGTTCGATTTATATTTATGACCTCTGGTTGCAATGGCAACGGCAGGCATCCAATTGTAATTCAATTTAAGATGAGTGCATTCCATGTGGCGAGTAGTCACTTCTATGATGATCGCTACTGAAAGTAGATGGCGATCCGCATATAAAGCCAAGTGCTGATGGTGACTTTCTATTTGTGGTTTGTAGTTGCTGAGATTGCTACACAGCCAAAGTGAACACCGAAACAAAATAATTACTTGTTGTATGAAATATATGGTGTAAATATGTTAAATTATTTACTAAGCGTGGGAATAGAGGGATTCTAATTAGTAACTCAAGTCTGGTTTCATAGTCTAGTCTAGTCTGATTGCAGATTTTGAATCTTCACGGGCAAAATACTTAGACCAAGACAGTGTACACTGGAGAGTAAGGCCCAATGTGTAAATGTTTAGGGGTGTGCATACTGTGGGTGCAAATTTTTTAATTCATCATTGAAATTGACTATTCAGAAACAAAGTGGCATGTTTAATAAAATCTACCAGTCACAATTGTCTGACAGCAAATAGTGACCAAAGGTAAAATGCTGCTGAAAGCAAAATAGCCTCTGCCTTAATTTTATTTCAACATCATCAATAGTTGTACGAGCTCGTTAATAGTTTTGGAAGAAGTCTGCAGGCGACCTGGTGACCGCAGATATCGTGTTGTTGATCTCTGCATCAAAACATTTTAACCTTTTGAATGGTCTGAAATACCTTGGAAAAAATGAAGATTACACTGTGTAGTGGATTGCTCCGCTACATAGTATTACCAACTTCATAACAACAATAATTAGTGGCAAGATTGCCAGAAAATGTGCTTCGCCTGGTAGTAAAATAGCTTGGGCTTTGACTTTTTCCATGTTGCAGGTTACGCAAGTTTGTATATTATATTGGTAAAACTTTTTATCGTGGCTAGCATCTAGAATTCAGGAACAAGTTGGAAATAAAGAAGAATCAACTTGAGAATTGTCAGAACCATCAAGGTGTTCTACAAGTGGTGACCCCGAAAAACTGATTGAACGCTTAATCAAAGCCTAGTAACACAGGTAACACAACATTCCGGCTAGAAATTTTGAAACAGGCAAGCAACAACAAAAAAAAGCAAAGAAGACCTTATTGAACAATTACAACGACTTAATTTTTCTCCTTGGGCAGCTTATCTGCCTAGGCTAGTGCAGCAGTTTGTTTACGTTTTGACAAATATCTATACAGTCTACCTACTATAATGGCATATAACTGTTATTGTTAATTGCGTTACCGAATTGCTGTTTTTTGGTTTTGCATTACCACTTGTCCTTAATAATTAAATAATTACAGCTATACCGTATTGGACTCTTTTTCTAGGCTCTATTTTATTTGGCCATCTTCAGTGACTACTTTAACTTAGCAAATCGTTTCTATTATCAACAGGCAAGTGTTTTATATTCGCCAGTTGTACTCTAGCCTATGCTACGTCTGTATAAGTTACTGATTTTACTTGTGTGCTTATTTTGTTACTTGATTTGCTTTACTTTTTGGCTTATGGACTCAGCTAATTCTCATAATCATAATTACAACTTAAAATCTATTAACAGCCATACTGTTATTGACATGCTACAACCTACTGGCCTCAATAATAACATTCCATCCACATCTTCTATTAGCTCAACTTCTGCACATGACTTAAATCACTCACACACTTCATCACAACAGGCTGATTTGACCCACACTTCTACATTACCATCTTTCCGTCAACCCATTATTATACATCACCCACCCCAACTTACATTTGATCCCAAAAACGTGGATGTGTTTTTTCATACCTTTGATGCCCATTACTTTAATACACATTTTACTGATGAACAACTGTATTTTGAATTAATAAAATGTCTATCGCCTAATCAATTTCACAGAGTCTCTTTGGAACTTGATCAATCAATACATAGCGTTTGCATCTTAAAAAAAGCCTTAATCGAGGCATATAGTACTCCCTTGCAAACACGACTAAACCAATTGAGAGACTCCCCACCCATGGGAGATTGTACTCCAACACAATTGCTTTGTGATCTGAAACGTATAATGGGAACGTGCAATCCTCATGATGAAACCATCATCTGGTTCTTAAAAACTGAATTTTTGAATAGATTGCCTGCAGATGTGAAATCCATTCTGGCTGCGTTTGACTCTCATCCGCTTGAAGAGATTGCCAAAATTGGAGATTCTATTATTTTTAGTAGCTCAAAGCAAACCCCCGACAAACTCTTCTCAAGATAGTATGTCTATGCTTCTCCAGGAAATGAACACCATCAAGATAGAACTAGCATCTTTAAAACAAAATTTTTGCCAATACACCTTCTACTTCGAAGCCACTTTGTCATCGTGCCCAGCTTTCGTCACCTCACACATCAGCTCGACCACCACGTTCTACTCAACACCATCTCTCTGTTTGTAACTCCTCCATTAATAGCAATTACAACTATTCTCAGCAAACTCCACCTGGGCCAAATGTTACCTTGCCTCGACAGAATGATCTCTATAATGGTCAATGCTTTTATCATCACAGATATTCCTCTAATGCCAGATATTGCATCCCAGGTTGCACTCATTATCAAACATTTAAAAAACCTTTTAAACTATCAAGGCGGTGAATCAATGTAAATACACCATCAGCCATACCCATTAATGCTTTTAATATTGCTGATGCATCGCCTGAGGACAACTCACCCTTTATATGGCTTCATGATACCCACAACAACATTATGTTTATTGTTGATACTGCTAGCCCACGATCTTTGGTTCCCCTGTCACAATTTCCTTCATTTGCTGGTTCACCTGCACAGTGTTCACTCTTCGCTGCTGATGGCAAGCCCTTATATCAAGCAGGTGTCATTGATCTCACACTGCAGTTCAATAAATTCCCCAATACCTATTTTTCTCATCATTTCATTCTGGCAGATGTTCAAAATGCAATACTTGGTCTAGATTTTTTGTGTAAATATCACTTTTTGTCGATACTTTTGACAAGTCCATCACCATTCAAAAACCCTTCAGTCATGACCAGCTGCCCCCCTTACAACCTATTGACTATGCTTCCTGTTCTTATTCAGACATTTTTGATCTCTTTCCTGACCTTACTTCCTCTACTGTTGCTATTCCCAAACGACCTATCTTCGAACATATTCTTGAAGTAGATGGCCCACCTATTTTCTTTCGCCCAAGAAGACTCAGTTTAGAAAAAGCTAACGCACTTGATGCAATTTTAGATGATCTCTTGAAACGACAGATTATCACACCTTCTTGTAGTCCTTGGGCATCGCCTGTCCACTTAGTGAAAAAGAAAGATGGATTCTTTCGAAGGGTGCATGATTATCGTGTAATTAATTCACGTACAAAAAAGCAAAACTATCCTCTTCCACATATCCACGACCTTACACAGCACATTCCCGGTGCCACTACTTTTTTTTCCCTTGATCTCAAAAATGCCTTTTGGCAGCTGGATGTACGCCCTTCTGACCGTAAATACACAGCATTTTGCACCAGCCGTGGCACCTTCGAATATAACAAGTTGCCCCAAGGATTAACGCATGCGAGTGGAAGTTTCCAAAAATTTATCAACCATGTCATGCGAGGAACGGAATCCTTCTGTTTTTGCTACATTGATGATCTACTAGTTTTTAGCAAAGATGAAACAGAGCACAAGATGCATCTGCATGACGTCGCCAACCGCTTAAACACCTACTCTCTAAAATTGAACATAGAAAAGTGTTCCTTTGGTTTAAAGCAAATTACCACCCTTGGCTATACATTGTCTTCTGATGGCCTAACTGCTTCACATACAAAAGTAGAGGCCATTAAACAACTGCCAGAACCCACTACTATCAAAGAGCTTCGACGAGCTCTCGGCCTCATAAACTACCAACGCAAGTTTATTCCTCATGCTGCTGCAATTTTGGCAACCTACCCAAAAGGTAAAGTGACCAATGCGACGCCCATTTCCTTAAATGCTGAAGCGAAACAAGCATTTTCAGAGATCAAAACAGCTTTGGCCAATGTTGCATATCTTGCTCATCCATGTGAAAATGCTTCACTTTCTCTTCGAACTGATGCTTCTAATATAGCTCTTGGTGCCATCTTGGAACAAACCATAGACGATAATACCGAAGTACTAGGGTATTTTTCAAAAACCTTAACTGATGCCCTGCGTCATTATTCGACATACGACCTTGAACTTCTTAGTGTGTATTCTGCCGTTAAATACTTTGAGCACATTTTATTGGACAAATCCTTCACTATTTACACCGATAATAAATCCCTTGTGTGTAGTTTCCGCAAACCTTCAGAAAAACACACTTCTAAACAAGTCAGACAACTTTCGTACCTATCACAGTTTGACTGCACTCTGCAACATCTTCCAGGTACCGAAAATGCTGCTGCCGACTGCTTATCTAGATTGGCTGTTGATCACATACATCTTTCAACAAAATGACCTGCCTATTTCTCCTTCTGAAATTGCTCTTGCACCGCAGCCCTATATTGGCACACATGTTTTTCAATTTCCTGATTGCTCAAACATTATTCTCAACAAAATTACTATTCCCAATTCAGTTTATCCTCTTCTTGTTGACACAAGCTTAGGAGTCCAACGTGTAGTTTTACCACCTTCTTTAGAAAACCAGGTCATCATGCATTATCATTCTCTCAGTCATTCTGGCATTAATGCCACCCACAACGTCATTCGATCTCGCTTTGTGTTCAAAAACATGCGAGCTAAGGTGCGTGATATTGTTCGTTCTTGTGCCGGATGCCAACGTGCCAAAACTGTACGCCATGTGGTTTCTCCAAAGTCTTCAATTCCAATGCCATCCAGTAGGTTCCAACGAATAAACTGTGATATTGCATGGCCATTTCCCAGTTCCAAAGGGTTTGCATACATTCTGATATACATGGATCCCTTTACCCGTTGGATCGAAGCTTTTCCAATGGTTGATCAAACCACCTGTTCTGTGATTCAAAGCTTAAATTTCCACATGCAATATTTTGGCGTTCCCAATGAAATACATACAGACTCTGGTTGTCAGTTTACTTCTAATACATTTAAGCATTATTGCATCTTTATGGGCACAAATCACAGAGTTAGCAGTGTACGTTACCCAGCATCTAACGGACTTGCTGAAAGAGCTATAAAAACTGTCAAAACTGCTCTCACCGCAAAATTAGACTCAGCTCAATGGGCATATCACTTACCTATTATTGTTTTGTCCCTTAACACCACTATCAAAGAAGATTTAGACGCCAGTCCAAAAGAGCTACTATATGGTCAGTGCCTCAGACTTCCAGGTGACCTCTTTATTTCATCCGACAGCTCACCACCTCCTACCTCAGCTCCTGAACTCCTTCATAATATGAAAAAATTTGCCTCATCATTACAGCCTACATCAACAAGAGTTAACCAATCTACTCCAGTGTACTTGCCAAAAGCCTTAACTTCTTGCTCACATGTCTTCATTAAAGATGATCTTATTCATCGTAATCTCACACCCGCTTACTCAGGACCGTTCAAAGTGGTGACTCGTCGTGAGCATACCTTCACCGTATTGAAAGGCGACAAGCTTATCTCTGTAAACATCAACAATCTCAAACCAGGATTTGTGCTCTCTTGTCCAGAAACTCAATGCAATCCAGTGCGGCCACAACCACGACCTCGACGACATCTCCAGTTGCCTCAAAGACTTCAAGATTATGTACTTTCTCAGTAATGTTTGACAGCTCCCTCCTCTTACCCACACTACTTAATCATCATTCTGTTATTTTGCTTTTCGGTTTTATTTGACATGACTAACATCTTATACTTACTAGCAACTTTACATGATGTACGTTACGCAGTAATTATGCATCACTACTATCTACAATATGTCTTAGTGTGCATCTATTCCAGCATTTCGCAATATTTATTTTTATCATTTCTAGTGTGCTTGTGTCTGTGTATGTACAGATCAGTAGTAACAGCGAACACTGTACTTCTAATTACTAAATACTTTGATATTAGAATAGCTGACGAGCATATTCTACTGCAATCTCTTTCGAGATATGTTATATTATTATATATTTGATTTCATCTGCTTATAGCAACTATATCATGTTACTCATGTCAATTATGTTCAGGCCATACATCATAACAGATTTATGTCTTTCCCTTCATAAATGTAATTGTTATACTTTCTTGAAGGCATGTTATGTGCTTACCCTCTTGATATAACACTGTTCGTGCTGTTTAGTCAATACTGAGTTATAGTGATAACTAGGGCAACCAAAAGTCAATAAAGTCAAATTTTTTCTGCCTTGTTTAGAAGTGATGAAACGTCCACAAACTAAATTTCAGGTTGATGCGATGAGAGGTTTCAAAGTTATTAAGTCAAGAAAAAGTCAAAATTCAGCGTGAGGTAAAAAAAAATTTAGCACATGTTCTTCTCGACATTAATTATTTCAGTGTCACGACTCACAAATAAATTAGGTAGGTTGTGCTAGGCTAGATTTTGCCGTTGAATTAGTTGATTTACCACCATTGCGTTCACATGTCTCAGCTCTCAGTGGGTCTATTGTGCAAATTGCGACGTAATAGTTTTGTATTGCCCACTAATGGGCGATTGAATATTAAGTAGACTTGGCGTGGAAGGCAGGTAATGTGGTCTCTCTTCTAGGTTAGTTAAATGCTCAAGTCATTTTGCATACAGTGTTGAGTTTTAGTTTACTGGTGTTTTCTAGCTATCATGCCTAAAGGTTAAGCAATCATATTCTTCCAAAGTTCGTAATATACTGCATGAATACGATTCTGAGTTTACCTCAACACCTAAAGGTAAACTCTCTTGCAAAGTCTGTGACTGCATAGTGAAATGCGACAAAAAGTTTATGGTGGATTCACACCGTGGCAGTGCAAAACACCAAAGAGGCTTCTTACATGAAAAGGCAAGTACGCAAACATTTCTTAAAACTCCTATACCGGATTTTGCAGAAAAAGTTACTAAGGCGTTTCTTTGTGCTGACATACCATTGCACAAGTTGAGAAATAGCCACCTGTCATCTTTGTTTAAAGAGCTTGGTAATCCGTTACCTTCCGAGGGAAAATGTCGTTCGAAAGTTGAGAAGTTAGCTAAAAAGGAAGCATTACGATTGAAAGATTATTTGAAAGACCAAGAAATGTTTATGGTTGTAGATGAGAGTGACATAAATGGCAAACAGTTTTTGAATATCTTAGTTGGTAAGTTGACAGCTCCTGAAAAAACGTTCAACTGTAAGACTCTTTCGCAGTCTGTGAACAGCAACATCGTAACTCGAGAAATTGACGATGCAGTTCACTCTCTTGGTGTTGCACGAGAAAACTTTTGCTTATTGTTAACGGACGCAGCGAGATACATGACTGCTGCTGGAGTCCTGTTAAAAAAAACTATATCCCAGGCCCTTCCAGGTAACATGCATGGTTCATCTTCTGCATAATTGTGCTATGAAAGTGAGAGCTAACTACCCTGCTGTTGATGAGTTGGTTGCCAAGGTAAAAGCAGTGACCATTAAGAACAGATCAAGAAGAGCTTTTTTTACTTCCATCGGCCAACCTCCACAGCTAGTTGTAACTAGATGGGGCAGTTGGTTGACAGCTGCTTTCTATTACTCAAGAAATCTTCCAGAAGTTAGAAATATTCTGCAAGGCTCCCATGATGGTGGTGTCCTCGTGCGGCGTGCTCAAGAGACTGTAAAAGCTCCCAACTTAGCTACTCAACTTGTAGAAATAGAGGAGCAGTACAGTGCACTAGTTGACGCAATTCAGAAGATGAAAGACAGCCGTTGCACTATTCGAGAAGCTTATCAAAAAATGACATCCCATGACTTTGGTGTTGATGGCTGCCAAATTGGAAGATATATTCATGAAAGAATGTCAAGGAATGACATCAACTGCATTGTGAAAATGGGACGAGGTGATATTTCGCCACATTTGTACAGCCTGCTAAGCAACCTCTGCTTCAGAAGAGAGAAGCTTTTCTATTTTAGAAAAACTTCTGGCGAGAGACAGAAACTTTAAAGACGATAACGTGAGTCACTACTTGATGCTGAAGTACAACACCGCATAATCCTGTCAGTGACTTCAGGATACTGAAAGATACTGAATACTCATCTCTTGTTTTTTTTCGAGCAACTTTTGTTACCTGTTTCTTACATGTAGTTTGCTTGAGTCTTTCATGGTTTTTCGTTTTTGTGTTATTTGATTGGAAACAAGTAGACTTTCATGCTAACAGTTTGATTTCTAATAAAATTTTTGCATTTTGCACAGTTGCAAGCGCATGAACTTATTGGTCAAAATTTGTAAAATTTCAAGTCAAAATTTTAAGATTTTTAGGTCAAAAATTGGTTGCCCTAGTGATAACCCACATATGTGAAACCTTGCGCTTCATTTGATTTTGCTGCGTAAGTTATATCTGATGTGGTTAAGTAAATAAAAGCGGCCACTGTTTCCCACATTTGTATATACTGTTATTTTCTGCTTGTTGCTTGTATATATTGTACATGTTGACTCATTGTATATTTTCCCCATTTCTGCCAGTCCCGTTTGCTTATTATTTCTTTTGAAGGGGGTAGCCTGTAGTGGATTGCTCCGCTACATATTATTACCAACTTTATAACAACAATAATTAGTGGCAAGATTGCCAGAAAATGTGCTTCGCCTGGTAGTAAAATAGCTTGGGCTTTGACTTTTTCCATGTTGCAGGTTACGCAAGTTTGTATATTATATTGGTAAAACTTTTTATCGTGGCTAGCATCTAGAATTCAGGAACAAGTTGGAAATAAAGAAGAATCAACTTGAGAATTGTCAGAACCATCAAGGTGTTCTACAACTGTCACAGTTGATTGCGTTGTACTTGTTGAAATAGTACTGCCAACATCATGACAAATTTCCTGAAATTCAGAATTCAGATCACCAATATCGAAATTAAAACTAAGATGATTGGTCGAACAGTGGGGCTAATTAGGAGGAACTTTAAAATTTATGAAAAGGGAAATTTTGGAGAAAGTGATCAAAATCGGAAAATTAGAAAAAAATAAGAAAATTAAAAAAATATAAACAAAAAAGTAAAATGATTTAAAATGTAAGAATTTCTGCATGTCACTGTAGCGGTTCACGATCTTATGACTTTGTGCTGTAGAAAGAAAGACCATGAAATGTTTCAAGAAAATTTATTTTTTAAAACTCTTTTGCCAACTATAACTTAAAAACTTGAATGCCCAATCTTGAATGACGAAAATCTCAAATTCTAAAAATGTCTCCAAACTCGAAAGACGCAAATCTCGAATTGATTAAAACAATGCAAAACTAAAGCACATCACCTACTAATTTTCCAAAGGTGCGCAAGAAACTAAAATGTGATTTTAAAAATGCAAAATAACCAACAAAGCAAATTAGTATGAGATGATGTTACGCAACCTAAAGGTAAGGTACAAAATTAACGCGTGAATAAGTTTAAACAAAATATTCAATAAAATAAACGAACAAATAATTTTGTCGTAAAAAAAGGCGACTCTTGGGTACCCACCAATGGCAGTCCGCCTTGGTGGTGGTGGGGCTACCAGGCACTCATGACTGGTTCGAAATGGGCTGCCATCTTTCCCCTAGCCTAATCTCAATTAGGCTGTCGGCATGAACCTGAATTGCCATTCATGCTGTACCCCCATCCCGAGGAAGAGGAGGGGTAGGCACAACAACAAATAATTCTAAAAATATCAAAGGAAGTAATTCCGACATCACTAATACCTACCGTACAGAAATAAAAGCTCGTGTTTCATGTTCCTTGCAGCATTACTTAAACAATATATAACATCGTACACGAAATATTACAAACCAATAGTACTTGATGCATAATAATAAGTTGAGTTGAGTGTTACGTTGTGTCAATGTATTTTTGTTGGTTTTTGATTTGTATATACAGTAGTGTCGAACCTACGTTCTGTATTCGTTATTTGTTAAATGTGATCGATCTGCTGTCACATGATTTACTCGCTTTGAGCAGCCTACGGCTGCCTTCGTTTGAGCTGGCAGATAATCAAAACTTTAAGATGATACTGGTGTTGCTTTCTGGTTGGAAAATCATTGTAAAATTAACTGACTGTTGTGAAAGAGTGTAAGAGGTTTGTGATTACCTGCAAAAGAAAACTTTTCCAAACCGAATCGAATCGAATCATGTGCAATCGAATGAAATCGAATAAAGCAAAATAAACCGGCAAAGGACAATATATCCTTATCATCAAAGTCAGGAATCGCGTTTACAGAGTTTGTTAACCAGTGGTGAGCAGACGCACCGAAAGGAATTAACATTGAGTACCGTTGAGTTATGTGTAGACCCCCGATTTGCATTACTAGGTGCCACTGCAAATTATTTAATCACACTCGACCCTCGTTTTTCCAGACTATATGGTGCAGGATTTGGTCCGGGTAACGAAAATTCCCAAAATAAAACAAATATATATTCTGTTGTAGCAATCTCAGCACCTTCAACTACAAACCACAAATAGAAAGTCACCAACAACACATGCCTTTATATATGGATTGCCATCTGCGTTCAGTAACTACCATGACAGAAGTGACTAGTCGTCACATGAAGTGCACTCATTTTAACCTGGACTACAATCGGATGCCTGGCATTGCACAACAATGGTGACCCCAACAACGAGTTGGACGGCAGCGTCTTCAGTCACGCAGCACAAGCCATCGTCGAGTCGCCGAGCCCTAACGTCAAGATCGCCTTCCAATTGAAGTCTTGGCAGGAATCTCACTTCGGCCGTCAAGCGTCACTCTTTCAACGTTGGTGGGGAAGGCATATTGCGACCTCAGCAACGCCCTCCGTTCCTTACGCACGTCGCCGATAGCTGCTTGTGGTTGAGGAAGGGTATTGTGTAGCAACCTTAGCAACTACAAACCACAAATGGAAAGTCACCAAGAACACATGGATTTATATATGGATCGTCATCTACGTTCAGTATCTATCACGATAGAAATGACTAGTCGCCACATGGAGTGCACTCATGTTAACCTGGATTACAGTCGGATGCCTGCCGTTGCCATCTATGTTCAGTAGCTATCATGACAGAAGTGACTAGTCGCCACATGGAGTGCACTCCTTTTAACTTGAATTGCAGTCAGATGTCTGCCGCGTGTAGCGCAACGGTTGCATTATAACATTGCTTTTGATCTTTTATGACCTGATTTAAATCACTTGATTTTGGATAATTCAAGTACCGGTAAGTCATTGGTAGTGTTCCTGTCTTAACTCAAATAAAAATTAATCATTTAATTTAATGAATTGGATAAAATTTTATGGAACCTATATTGCAGGTGAATCTTTTTTATTCTTCTTCATCAGAAATATTTTGAGGAGCAGTTGTCGCCTGAAGTTGGAGATGGGGTATAAAATGATGATTTGCTCTTTTTAATTGGTAGCACGAAAGTGGTTCGTAGGTTCTGAAAAAGAGAGACAGCAAATACCTATTTTCACTTTTTTATCATACTTTGCGAGCTTGTTTTAATAGTATATCTTTAAGCAATCAAAAGAAGTAGGCAACCAGCCTAAAGCATAATACCTACTAATTCACTGGTTTATAATAAATTCTTTATAAGCATTTGATGAACTTGAGTAGTGATTTAATATCTTTGAGTTTAACAGGTAGTTTGTTTCATAACATTAAGCCCTTAAATTTCAACGTTTGTTGTGTGAATTTTATTTCACAATATTGAGAGCACAATTTGAACTTGGATTAAGTACGAAAAGTAGTTTTTTTGTTTAGAAAGTTAGAATCAAAGTTGTTTGAAAAAGCTGAAAGAAGAGATTTATTAAAATATTTGTGCATAAACTTGACAATTTCAAGTTGTCCAGACTGTTGTATTGTTAGCAGATTGTGTTGTTTTAAAACGCTACTGCTTTTTGTTCTTAATATAAATCAAATTAATTGCTTCGGTTGAAACTTTTTGCAACTTTTGAATCATCGTTACGTTATCATGGCACCAAGATATTACGCAGCACTGCACATAGCTGTTAACAAGAGAGTGGTATAAAGTTAACAATATACTTTTATCAGGATCTTTACTAATTTTTTGGTAGATACATTTGAGTTTTTGCAGCAACCACTGCATACGTGATTTCCAGGAAAGATGTTCATTGATGGCTAAATCAAAAAACTTGCAAGTGCTTACTCGTTTTAGATGTTTGTTTTTGAATTGAATTGACATCGAAGCAGGTGGAGAAAGGCTATTTGGAGTTTTGAACTCAACATAGAGGGTTTTTTCAGTAATAAGTGTTAATTTATTTGCAGAAAGTCAGGCCTAGACATGTTTTAATTCAGATTTAGTGATCTCATTTAATGCTTGATAAGAACTGCTGTTAAAAAATAAATTGGTGTCATCAGCGAACATTATCGCTTTGCCTGACGTTAAGCATTTAGAAAAATCATTTATGTTAATTAAAAATAGAAGGGGGCTAAGAATTGAGCCCTGTGGCTCCCCTACCACAATTGGCTTAGAATTAGAAATTTTACCATAGATTTCTGTTTGAATCAAGCAACCGTTCAAATAGCTTCTGAATCATTCGTTTGCTATCCCCCTAACACTAAAGCGATTTAGTTTTGCCAAAAGTATACAATGATCAATGGTCTTAAAAGGTTTGGAAAGATCTAAAAATGCACCAAGAGTATATAGTCTCTATATTAAAAAAAGTTTGGTGATATTTTCAGCCATTACAGCAGCGGCCTGGCTACTAGAGTGATTTTTTCTACATCCAAATTGTAAACTATCGAAAAAATTTTATTGTGACAAAAATAAATACAATCAATTATATACGCAATCTTTTCAAATATCTTAGACAATACTGTGAGCAGACTAATTGGCCGATAATTATTCACATTTGTTTTTTGCCCTTTTTTGTTGGTGATAAATTGACCTTGAGATAATGATGGATGAAAAATATGACATAAACCAAAAAGCATATAATCAGAACTTGATTTTACAACAAATATTGGAATTTCATCAATTCCAATGCTGTTTTTGGGTTGCATTTTTGAAATAATTTTTCTGATGTTAGCTACCGATGTAGGGTTCAAGAACATTGAGTTGCACATTGGAGAGCCCACAAATTGGCTGAATTGTTTTTGCGGGGCTGCTAGTTTGCTTACTAATTTAAATCTTTTGCAGAAAGCCCCTGCCAAAAAACACCCCTGCCACTTAACCCTAATCCGAACCTTCTTCGTAAACCATGGAACACTAAGTGCTGCAGTAGGCCTACTTAAAACGTGGCGGGGGGTTTTCTACAAGAGATCTATCAATTTTTTACTGATCCTAGAAAAATAATTGTTGAAATAGTTAGCCAACAGATTCGTACCATCTATTTTTATCAGAGAGGAGCATTGAGCTGTTAAGTGATTTTACTTTTTTCTTTTCCAGTAGTTTATTTAGGGCTTGCCAGGTTTGCTTCAAATTGTTTTTTTGTTTATCAAAAAGAGATAAATATTGCAATTTCTTTTTCTGTTAAATTGTATGATAGTAACGATTTCTAGCTTTGTTATATTTCGCTTTTGCTGTAAGCTTTTTCTTATTTAGCCTACATACTTTTTGAAGTTTTTCTTTTTCATAGATGAAGACTTGAAGATATTTATCAAACCAGCTAATAGATACACTCTACACACTTGGTCTTCGTTTTTCCGCGCTAAATTGTGCTGGAACGGGTCCGGATAGATAAAGATAGTTCGTACAAAACAAATGTAAATAGACGATGCAAATAAAATGAAATGGCCGTCCCAACAAAGATAAATGACAACAGCACTATAATTTTGCTGACCTTAAAAATATTTACAATGAATTTGCTGGACTAGAGCTTGGGAAGCAAAACAGCGAAGTGGAGATAAGTTGATGACTTTTGTTTAATCACCGCCATTTGGATAAACCAAGCTCTAGATTGGAGGTGATCAACAACTAGAGCAGGATCAGCAGTCGGACCTGGAGTTTAGCATTTTTAGCTGGAGCTGGATTCACACCGGACCAGGAGACCAGTGTTACCAGTTCCGTAGGTAAAACCGCGGAATTGGGTGAGTTTTGATTAGGCATTGCGGGAAAAATTTAGCAGTCGCAGATTGCGGTTTTTGCCATCCCGTTTCGCTATTTTGGGCAAGTTTTTGAAGTGACAACAAGTGTAAATGTGCCAGAACGCGGTGTGTTATATGGAGTTCGATGCCATCACTGGCGTATATTTGTAAGTAAAACACGCTAAAAACGGGCTCAACCGACATTACAACCAAAGATATCTCCTCATTTTGGTAAAAAAGACACTGCTTGGGAGGTAATAACCTTTTTTGTTTCAAGGCAAACGTCTAGCCGGCGGCAAGATTACCAAGTTCGTGGTGAAATACGATCACGGTTGCAGCGCTGACTTGTTTTTTCTGGAAATCATGTAAAAGCAGCCGCTGACTTGTTTATGGGCATCGATGGGGAGCCAAATACTGTGCTAAAACCGGACGTAGACTGTTCTCCCAGCAGCTTTTGTATGGACTAACTTAGCATATTTTCGGCTATTTTTCAAAAAGCAAGCGTTGGGCTAGTTTTAGATACTGCAGTGATCATGTGACCTTTGCCCTTAGGCCTACCCCGCGGGTGTTTATTTTCGAATATTGCTACCTCGTGTTTTTTTCATTTTCGTAGAAACGTGAGTCATGCATTCCTTCGTTTTTCTATAGTGATTATGTAACCTTTGCCCTCACCTCACCTATGCGCATCTGTTTCAAATATTGTTGTCTCGCAGTTCGTTATGTTTTTATAGAAATGTGGGTCATGCATTCCTTCGTGTTTCCGAATATTACTCCCTCGTGCTTCGTTTTATTTTTCGTAGAAACGTGACTCATGCATTGCTTCGTCTTCACCCCATGAAAAATTATTCCTCTTGCCTTTTTTTTTCTTTTTTTGTTGAGATATAAATATCTCTTAGTTTTGGAAAAAAAAACAGAATTAACTTTTGGACTAAAGATGCCGCTAAATTTTGAAATTGTGCGATAAATTTTGGTAAAAGATTTAATAAACAAAACAGAGAAAATTCGTGTCAACTGAAAACTTAAGGATATAATTCGATGTCAAAGAACTCCTGTGAACTTAAGCAATTAAGTGTAGGTCAGAGTCAGTTGGCTCACGGTACAGCACGCCACGCCTCTGGAGCTACGATACTACCGTGTTTCCCCGATAATAAGACAGGGCTTATATTAATTTTTACTCCAAAATTAATTTATTTATTTAACAGACCCGTTAACTTTCAGCAAAGTCAACTTTAGTCCAGCATAAAACACACTAGAATAGCTCAACGAGAGCAAACAAACGCAGAGCATAAACAACAAACAAACACAGAGTTGCAGACATGTTTCAAATCCCTAAGAAGGCAAAAGCCTAACGGTCATGAAGGAGAAGAAAGTGTTTATAGAACTGGCTGGTTAGGAAATCGTCCGAATTTACCAGTGAGGAAATCCAGATATTACAGGAATTTGCACATCGAATCATAAAGCAAGCGACATATTTTCGAATCAATGCTTGAAAAGTACATATATTGTTCTGTACAAGAGTCGAAGATATACTTACTCGATGACGCAAGTTAAATAGTATCCTGTAAGCATTATTGTAGCTTACCCGGAGACGGTGAAAGGTAGATTGTCGATAGGACGACCAGATACTACTGCCATAGAAACTGTACATAAACGTGCGAAACAAATAATTTTTTACGTTTTTAGAACAGTCAGAGAATTTACTACGAAGTCTATTTGCTGTACCATAGACATAGCGAAGCTGTCGGTACATGTCGATGTCATCTTGCAAATCACATGTTAAGAGAAAACCTAAATATTTCACTTTTTCTACATAATCAATTACACAGTTACCTAATTGTAATTTGGGCACAAAATTCAACTTCAAAAACTTAGTTTTAAACATCATTATTTTGGTTTTAGAGCAGTTAAAAGAGATATCATGGCTTTGTGCATATTCATAGCAAACATCTAGCAAATTTTGAAGGCCTTTGCAGCTAGGTGCAATACAGCATATATCGTCGGCATACAAAATATTATTTAGACAATGTTGACCAATAAAGCAACCAATGTTAAGTTTGTTAAGGGTCTGTGAAAGTTGGTTCATATAGACAGCAAATAGAATGGGACTCAAAATACTACCTTGTCTCACTCCATTTGAGACGGTAAAAAACTTAGAATGAGTAGTACCCCACCTAACACAGAGAAGTTGACTGGAATACCAGTTAGCTAAGAGTTTTACAAAAATCTCAGGAACATTGCATTCAGTAAGTTTTTTAAACAAAATATGATGATTAACTTTATCAAATGCTTTAGAGGCATCCAAAAAGGCAACAAAGACTGGACTTCCATGAGTATTGTATTGCGAAATGGCTTGTTTTAATAAAAAGTGGCACATGTCAGTACTATGTGCAGGCTTAAAGCCAAATTGGTTATCCACACTCGACAAGAAATTACTGGTCATAAATAATATGTAATGCTCAAAATACTTTGAAATTACGGTGGGTAGAGCAATAGGCCTGTAGTTGGAGATGGCAGAGACACTACCATGTTTGTTTTTCGTTATAGGTGTGATAACTGAATTAGTGCATGCAGCAGGTAGGTAGCTATGAACAAGGCAAAGGTTGAAAAATATGCTAATATGAAGATATATTATTTCATGTGCAAACATGATGTGATTTGCTGATAAGCCATCAAGTCCTCCAGCACAGTCTGGTTTGAGTTTCTGAGATAGAGACCGGGCTAAATCTACCGTACATAAGAACTTTTTCACCTCATCAAATTTGTCAGCTTTATTGTGTGGTCCCATTGTTTTGCTTTTCAAATGAGTGGTACTCAGATCAGATGACTTACTGCTGTTAGTAGAGTTAAGTAGTTGTTGGTAATGATTTTCCCACATATTAACAATATTTTGTGTGCCAGAGACTCCATTGATTGTTGCAGGCAGTGCAGTTGTTTTAGGAGATGACTGAATATTAATATTTTTCCAAAATTGGTTTGTTGGATGATTGCCAATAAAACTACATGCCAAGGTATCCGCAGCTTGTTTTCTCAGTTTCTTTTTATGCTGTCGGAATAACTTTTTAAATTCTTTTTTGTGTTTTTTCATGAGTTCAAATACTGGACCAGTTTTAGGCTTTGAAGAATTGATCCAAGTCAGGTAGCTAGTTTTGGCTGTTTTATGAGAGTTTTTCAAGACTGCAGACCAGTTAGGTATACGCGGGTTGCGCCGAGAGTTGTATACTTGCAAGGGTAGAGAAGCTTGTAGGCTGTTAATGATGCCCTGATAGTATGTCGATATACTCTTCGAATGAGCTGAATCATTACACCCAGTATTATTGCAATTAATAACCTCCAACGGCAGCAATAAATTAGATAAATATGATTTAGTGGATTGGTAATATTCAGCCTTTTTTCTAGGGGTCAAATTTTTCCAATTGATGTGTTTATAGTCAGATGATTTTTGATCACGTATGTTGCTGTGGTGATTTATAGCAGAACTGTAACTTATCTTGACAAGTAAAGGATGATGATCAGAGCAGATGTACTCTAGTAGGACTTCTATATTAATTATAAGGCGATGTGCCATAGCAGATGTAACACAATGGTCTATCCATGAGGTAGAGTTGTGACTATCGCTAATATATGTAAACGAGCTATCAGGCAGTAAACTGTCATCAGAAATGATAAAGTTATTATCTTCACAGAAATCCATAAGTATTTTCCAGAATTGATTACCCTTTCCAGCATTGAAATCACCCAATATAAATATTTCCAAGGCAGCATTAATGTTACAGAAAGAACTTAGTTCACCTAAGTAAGTTTGATATGCATCAAAATTTTCAGGGCAGCAGTATGGAAGATACACATTTAAAAGTAGAATTTGACTAGCACCGTTGTCTAGTTTCAAACCAATGATTGAACCACTATGACTTGTGATTCGTGTGGCTGGCAGATTTTTTCTCCAAAGGACAGCTGTACCCCCAGAAGGTCTGCCCTTTCTAAAGCCGTCATAATCGTCAGTAGGTGTATAGCCATAAGCATAATGATCATCACTAATGCTGGAGAGGTAATCCAAGTTTTGCTTGGTAAGCCAAGTCTCTTGCAGAAATATTATGTCATAAACATTGCACAGTTTTTGAACATCAGGTATAGAGTTTTTAATACCTCTGCAATTGTAGGATACTGCTGTTAGATCTGTGAAGGTGACTGAATGGATCTTTCACTTTTTTGTGAATTCGACACATTATCAGTGCCCGATTTGTAATAAAATCTTTTAACTAAAACTCCTTCAGGCCAATTATTTGGGTTAATTGAGTCACTGAACGATATTCCTTGAATTGTGAGATGAAAAGAAGAATAAGAGTCAAATTTTGATTTCAGCTGAGTACAAGTGATTGAGGTTGCAGTAGAAAACTGAGATTGTGCAAAGTGTTGTACCTCCTCACAGGAAGTTTCTGGTCTGAGCCTAGATAAGAACACTTCTGCAGGTCTACTAAGTTTGGCAACTGGCTGCAAGTTAGAACCTTTTAGTTTACCTTCATGAGGGTTTTTGGGCCTTCGTCTTCGCGATCGGTAAACAGACCAATCATCATCAGCAGTTATCTGTCCAGTTTCAGTAGGTTTAGGTTTGGTGTGGTTTACGTCAGAAGAGCTAGCCTCAACAGTTGTGGAAACAGAGCCAGAATTAGGATAATCAGGCTGCTGTTGTACTGCTTTGGAATATGACATTGAGCTTTTCTTCTTAGGTTTATCATCGTTAGTTGCGGATGTTTGCAAGTTGTCAGTTGAAGGCTGGTAAGGACCAAAAGGCCTACCAGTTGTTTGTTCAGTAACGGGTTTTCTTTTGGCTAAAGCTGACAATTCTGAAACCATACTTCGCACTTCAGCTATTTGATTGGAAAGTGTTTTGTTAGAGACTGACTCTTGTTGCACTAGGGCTTATTTTCGGGGGATGTATTATTTTGATATATCAAAAAATGAAGTTACAAAGTAAAAATTACGAGATTTTAAATAAACAGAAATTACGAAAAAAGATCTACATTTACTTGCCATTAACATGTATTTTATTCAGAAACTCATTAACAACAATTTATTCAAGAACAATCATATCATCATCCTCTGGAATGCCTTGCAAGTCATCAGTTTCCAAAATTGCAGCGGAGTTTTCGCCTTTCGTCTTTCTGCCGCTCTCAACTAGGGCTTATTTTAAGGGTAGGGCTTATATTAAAATCATCCTCAAAAATCATGCTAGGTCTTATTTTGCGGGTAGGTCTTATTATCGGGGAAACACGGTACTTGGGCTGGAAACTTCAAGAAAATTTGGCAACTCTGCACGAAACGGACTTTGGTAAAGTTTCAGTCTCTGCAGTGGACTCTGGTTCAGCTAGAATATAACGTTGACCGTTTGAAGCAGGTTGGTAACTGCTCAATGCTGGGCCAAATCAAATGGAACGGAGAGCTGAGTCTAACATTGAGCCATCTAGTAGGTTCTCGGCAGTTTTCAGAAGCGTAGGGGTTGCTAATCTGCCATTGGCATGCAGTAGTGATTTTTTAAGTTTGATAGTTTTAATGCAGTATCACTGCAACCTCGTCCTTTATAAATTAGCCTACTTGTTTTTGCTGTTTCGGCTACAGCACAAAGTTAGGCTAATGTTTATAAGTATGTGAAGGACTGATCATTGTGTGATTTAAAGGTTTTAGAAGAGCAAGTCAAGCTACTGTTATCAGGTTACCAAGTACCAGTAAAACATATAGGTCTAAGCCTGCAGTTGACCAGCAGTACCCGTCCTGGTGCGGTAATCTACCAGCCCGGTACCAGCAGAGCACTGAACAGAAATCTTGGGCCTAGTTCAGATGTGCAGCTCAAAGCCCTAGGGCCTACTGTAATGTAATGTAATTAAATAATGTACAGTGGGAACTAAACTGCTAGCCATGGGTCCACACGTAACTCAACAGCAGCATAATGTAGAGAAAGTTAGTGGTAGCAAAATTTATGCTGCAATAACTGAATAGCTTAAGTATGTAGGTAACAAAACATTAAAATTGGAAAAGAGAACAATGCACTGATACAACAGTTAAATGATAAGAAGTTTCAATTTTGGGTAATCCTGTACTTTAGTGTGGTAAATTATTTAAGCTGAAAGGGCAGTGTACACTGTAGGGCCAGGCCCAGTATGTAAATGTACGGGGCAGTGTACACTCCCCCACCCTGTACACTCCCAGTGTACACTGCCCCGTACATTTACATATCGTGCCTGGCCCTACAGTGTACACTGCCCTTTCAGCTTAAATAATTTACCACGCCAAAGTACAGGATTACCCAATTTTGGACTCAGAGGTCAGAACTTTTGTTTTAGTTTTTTGGTTTGTGTTATGTTTGTGCATCTTTGTATTTGCTTTTTACTTTGACACACTTTCTCATCAGATTTTTGTAATCTTTTGAAATTTTTTCATAGTTGTGATCAAGGTTTTGTTGTGCAGCCTTGAGAGAAAGCTGAATTGCAAGCACTGTAAAACCAGTTTAACTCTACCCCGTGGAATCAATTTTAGGTTCTTCCATGAATCAGTTTTTAAGGGTATCACAAATTGTATTGCAATTATTGTCAAATGCCAAGAAATCATAATTTCTGAAACCATGTACATCACTTCTATGGTGCATTCAGGACTGTTTGCTCCTGATTTGCTATCCAGACAAATCTCATACTTGATAATATGATCATTGAATGAATAAGGAAAAACTTTTGTAGTGTCAAACACAGTTGAGTGTGAGAATAAAAGATCAAGATAATTGTTGTTGCAAGTTGGTGATATAACTTTCTGAGCGAGAAAGTAATTGTAAAAAGTTTCATTTGTATTACATGCTAATACTTGAACATTTTTAGTTGTTTTCATGCAGTTGCATATGATGTAGTGTTGGATTCATTGAAATACCAACAAAGATAAGGAAAATTGAAGTCCCCAATAACGAGATGCTTGTAGTGTTTGTGTAGAATTGCTTTATCTATTGATTTATTTCTGATGCTATCTCCTTGTACGGGTTTTAATGCTACATTCAGGAGGTATATGTATGCAGATCTAAGCAATATTCCATTTTTTGATGTAGATCAGGGGTGTCAAACTCATTCATAGACAAACTGTGGCTTGCATCAATTTCATGCATGTAAATGCAGTCTGCATTTACATCCATGAAATTGATGCAAGCCACAGTCAGTTGAAAAACAATTTAAGCTGACAAGATTGCACATTAGTGATCCACAAACTTTAATCAAACAAACTCCGAAGGTTGTGCGATGTGACTCAAAACAGTGCTGATCTCCAAAAAAAGGTTATCACTTTGAGGCCATTTTCACATAACTTTCACAGACCAACTTTTTTCCCACTGTGGCACAACATCTTTACACAGGCCTCATTTGGCCTGCAGTCCGCATTTAGTCATGTTGCAAGCTTCATGTTTGACACCCCTGATGTAGATTGCAGTAGCATCAAAGAAGCTGGTGCTAAATTTCAAGGAATGAGAGTGCTTTACTATATATAGTAACATTGCTACAAGGAAATACCAAACCCACCTCTCAATTTTTGTTTGCAATCACTTCTAAAAAAGTTAGGGTTGGTTATAGCAATGGAGTTTGGTTAAAAAGGTTCCACTTCAGTCATTCATAGACAAACGTGGCAAGACCATGCTTCCTGCTTAAGGAGAACACAGCTAGTTGGTAGTCCAGTGGAACTAACCTCTCTGCAGAAGCCTAGTGGGTCTCCTGGAGTAGGATGACGGATGCCTCACATTGTGCAGCAAGATGGTAAAGAATGCTATCTTGCATGTAGTGAGAGGTCTTTGATATTTTGCTGAAGGATGGCAGGTTTTTGGAACTTGTTGATGTTGCATTGTAATGCATTGCCCCACCATAAAAAGGGTGTTTGCCACTTACAAAACCTTGCCACAACATCAGTAGCAGTAGATATCTTACCATTAAGTCAGGTTTGGTTTTGGTCTGTCATACGGGTTTGGAAGGCAGGCATACTTGCACACCAGGTAACAAGATATCATCTGCCGTCCAGTCTTACCCACTTGAATGGTCAATGTGGCCTTCCGGCTAAAAAGTTTGCCCACCCCTGGGCTAACAGATTTGTTATTACGTGCAAAAAAAGAAAGTGGATGCAATGCAATAATGATCATAATCCCACACCCATTCTATAGCATACCATTTTGACTATTTGTTCATATTATGTGTGTGTGTCCTTAATTGGTCCACTGTGATACAAGTGTTATTGTGTTGTATTATTTTGCATTGCATCTATTTTTTTTTTGCAGACGATAGCAAATCTGTTAGCCTATGTATTTTTTATTTTTATTGTTGTGTGTCTTTTATACCCACCTGATAAAACCCATTAAGGTCGAAATCGGTTGCTGATTTTTGACACGTGACAATATATTGTTGTATGGGTGGATGTTGGTGATCTTTTTTTTGCAACTTTTCTACTTTACCTTGAAATCTTTTCAGTAAATTGGGAGTGTTTAGCAATATTTCAAACCCAGTAATTTGTTATCAAAAAAGCAGCTGCAGTATTTTATTGCGCAGTAATTTAAAATAAACAGTTAAGTCATAGTAGCCAGTTATTTTAAGTGAAATAAGACATGTGTCATACAGGAATTTTTAAGTTTTCAGTTTTAAGTGTTGAACGGTGGTCTATTTATATAGAATACCAGTATCGCTTTACTCTTAGCCGATTGCATTTTCTTTGTTTTATGCTTTGAAAATAGTTTTATGGTTTGTGGTTTGGCCAAAGCTTGATGGTTTGTTTTTGTTTTGTTGTTTTCCAGATTTAATTGTAAAACACTTCTGCATCAGTTAGCTACTATGTACGAATAGAATTAAGTCAAAGCTACAGTATTGAAATTTTACTATAGCTTTAAATAATTGTGGAATCAAGTTGAAGTGACCAAAGGAAGCCAATTAAGTTGAAGTAAGCAAGCTTAATAGAATGATGCATTTTGAGCGCAGGTGAGCATATCAGTTCAGACAATTTTTTTTTTCAAATTTAGCTAATAAATCAGAAAATTATATTGTTCATAGTCAAAGCCAGAAAATGCCTGTTGTACACTGTGACTTTCCAGTTAGAAGTTGAGAAATATATTTTTGCTTTCAACCAACCAATCTTCACGAATAGCAGTCGCAGTTAAAGATTTATGCTACAATAGGAGGAGTCATATTTTTTAGAGCAGGAGTGGATTTGGAGTCAAAAAATTTAGACTTTGATTTATTCTGCTCTGGATTAATGAGGTCTGGGTAGACCTCCAGAATGGAAAAAAGCAAACAGATCACGTTCTTCTGTGCTTGACGTCTAGCAATAGAAATGAGTTTCCGTTAATGCCAAGCCAATATTTTTCAGCCAGTTCACCATTTTGTTAAGCATACGTAAAATGTGTGCCTTTAACAACAACAAGTACACTTTTCGTTCGTGTTTTTCTAAACTTTTGGATCATAATCACTAAAATTTTCAAGTTGAGCAAAACTAGTGGTCATTTTTGAAAGAAATTTTGGTAAATTTAAAAGTCGGGTTCACTCAATTTTTTACTTAGGTCTAAAGACTTGTTTAAGGCTTTTAGGCATGTGCAAAGTTATTCGAAAATTAGAGGAAACGCTTCTTCATAGTACAAGTGTGTGATGTTACTGATGTGATGCAAATAACTTTTAAAAGAGGCCATTGCGTTGGATTTTGGAGTTTGCCATTTTTTGCTTAAACGATTTTCTTGAAGCATGCAACTGATTGCTGCCATCCTCAGCATCATCAATTAATCTTGATATTTTGTACAAGATATACAGTAATTCCTATCTTACTTGACTATCAATATTTTAGTTACGTAATTGGGTGAAATTGTTGACTAGTTTTGACAGTGCTCAATGCAATTATGGAATCTGATAAGAAATGCTATCGAATGAAAGAAGTTGAAAAGCATAACAATGTGAAATCAGCATGGATAGTTGTTCATAACCGTGTATATGATATCACAAAATTTTTGGAAGAGGTCAGTAAAATTTATCCACGTAATTGTTTTTGTTTGATTAGCCTTTAAATTTGGGATATTGCTAAAGGCTACTAAATTTATATTCGGCCAAGAATGGTGTAACTTAAGGTATTTGTACAAAGGTAAATATTGTAAGCTCCAGATTCGTCCGATTGCGTAAGCTCACGATGTAATTTTTTTCCTAAAAAATTTGTAGATTAGAATATGAGGTAGAGACTGGAGAGATGGAGAGAGATCCAATTCTGTCAAATCTGATTTTGTCTCCGTTAACGGAGGTGGACAGATTCACTTCATGTTTGTGGAAACTTCATATACACCATTTGGCCACGTTCTGTTAGTGGCATCTTTTTCAATCCAATGTAGTCTTCCACTTGCATTCTTCACGTTATCGTCGGTTTCCCACGACCTCTTCTTTCCACCACTTTAAAATTCTATGCTCAGTAACGCATGTTTAATTATTGCTACTCGGTGGCAGATAGTGGTCTTTTGGTCTGAAGTCTTTTGGTGTGAAGTCACATAAACACAAGTAGTTGAAAAAACATCTCAACAATAAAAGCAAAGAAAAAAACGATAAAATAACACCATAATAGAAAATATAGCAATTAAGTCGGTGGCATTGTAGTGGGTAATATGTACATTGTAAGCTGATTAGCAAGCACAAACTTGTGGCAGTATAGATGTGGTCTGACTGAAAAAAGATTTGCACAGCAAAATAAGTGCGATTTCAGGTCATATGCAAATTTGATTAAGCTGATTGCGTTTCTTTAAGAAAGCAGGTAATAGTAATTTAAAACTTTTGTTGCGCAAATTGATACTGTGTGGTCACTTGTTACAGAGTTACTTTGCTTAGCGTTAAAATAAATAAATAAATAAATCAACAGCTTATTTGTTGCAATGAAAGTATATTCACAAAGCTAAATTATCAAAAACTGTTCTAAGGCGAAATGAGAAACCGTAAATAACTGGTTATGCTTTTCGAGTCTCCACTCTCTTGGTAGTCATTTAACGTTAGCGACAGATATTAGGCTCAATAAAAACAAAAATAAAAAAAGAGGATGTCACAGCAGGAACGATTATTTAGAGGCGAGCTAGATCATGTATTTGGGCAAACTTTCTTTAAATATTAAAAATGTTTAGAAAACTTTTGCCCTCCAAATATTTTTTTGGCTACACCCTTGAGAATTTCCTTGAATTTTGTTTTGTTTCTCTCACATGACCACTTGATTGTAGCGGTCGGCCAGCCAGGGTTCAATGATGCTCTTGTTTTTCAGCATCCCGGTGGTGAAGAAGTTTTGCTTGAAATGGCAGGCAAGTTTATTTTGTTGCTTTTGAGTTTCATTTCGTTTGGCTTGTTTTTGAATGATTTGTGATTAGAAGTATGAAGTGACAGCTGTCTCTGATTACCGCTTGGTCTCATGGTTTTCTTTTTAATTAGTGTGTTTTTTTCGTTTTGTTGCCAAGCTGAAATTACACGCGTGAACCTCCAGCTTGGCAGTGACATTGCTTAAGCTGATAAGTAGCGAAATGATTAGTTTTAACTAAAATACATCCTTGTGGTAGGTTGCAATGCGACAGAACAGTTTGAAGATGTTGGCCATTCCTCGGATGCAAGACAAATGCAGAAAGATTATTTGATTGGCGAACTCCATTCTGTGAGTTACGGCACTGCATTGGTTTCTTTCCCAACCACGCGCATTGTGAAACATTGAGAAAACAATTTGTGTGCAAATTCGCTTTAAAGTTACCAATGCTATTGCAACAGTTTGTTTTCACTACAACTGCTGTGGCCCAGCTAAGGAATTTGTCGTTTATTGGATGCTCCTAGTACCAGTAATCATAAAGACTTATTTCCCTCAACAAGCCCAAGATGAATGGAGGGCTTCAAAGAATACAAAGTTATCTTGCAATCTTCAAGTGAACACCACTGCCTCTTGCTCCTGGCTGTCCTTCTATGCCTCCTGCTTCCTCTTCCTTTCTGACTCCCTCAGGGTTCTTCAATGGAATGCTGGCAGTCTCCGAGCCAGGAGCACTGAACTACTACATTTTCTTTCGTCCCATCCCGTTGACCTTATCTGTATCCAGGAATCTAATCTTAACTCATCTTCCTCTTTCCGGATCCCTGGATTATGTACTCTGCAATTTGATCGCACCCATTCTCTTTCGTGATGCCATGCACTGTAGCAGCGGCGTCATCATTTTCATCAGGCAGGGCTTATCTTTCTCTGAACTTTCTACCTCCTCTCTTTGCTTGACCCCTACTCTGATTATGTATGGGTCAACATCTCTCTTAACAACTTCTCTCTCTTTTTTCTTAATGTTTACGCTCCCCCTATTTGCTCTTCTCTAACGGATGACAGAACCGACTCCTTTTCTCCCTCCATTCTTCTCTTCAGAAATTTCTTCATTCTGGGGGACTTCAATTGCCGTCACCCCCTTTGGGACTCAAAGATACTTCAGACCTTCATGGGAAGAAAGTATTCCATTGGGTCATCTCTTTTGACTTCCTCTCCATCAATGACCTTAACATACCTACTCTTCTCCATTGCTTTTCTGGCAGTCACTCCTCCCCTGACATTTCCTTTGCCTTTTCCTCACTTGCCCTTTCTTGCTGATGGGAGGTGCTTCAGGACCTGGGTTCTGATCACCTACCAATTCTTCTATCTGTCCCTCTCTCTTCGGTTTTTCGCTCCAATGAGTGTCCCTGTTCCTTTAATTTTCAGAAAGCTTGCTGGGGTGACTTGCCTTTACTTTGATTCTCATTGTCCTTCTGCAGAGTAATACTCGTCTCTTTCTCTTTCCTCTGGTGCTACTCTCTTCACTTCTCTCGCACTAAATGCGGCAAACTTCCATTCCTTTCGGCTGCATCAAACGCCATCCCAAAGCCTGGTGGTTCGCTGAAGTGGAAGAAGCGATTAGTGAAAGATGCAAGGCTTTCGCTGCCGCTCACAGAAGTAATGAAGATCGCCAGGCTTACATCTCCGCTTCCCGACGTGCTTCGTCTGTCATCGCCAAGGCCAAAGCTGAGGCATGACAGACGACTTGTTCTTCTCTTTCACCCAAATCTAACCCTAAATCTGTATACTCTCTTCTTCGCTCTGTTGCTGGCTCTTCTTTTTCATCTTCTTCCTCTCCTAATTTCCCCAACTGTTCCCCTTCCAGGGAGTCGGCTTCGGTCTTCGCCAATTACCTGAGATCCTTCTTTTCCGTTTCTCAGCCAAAGGCTACCTTTCCAAGTTCCGCCGAGCCACGTGCCCTGAGAAGTCTCACTTGTCCTTCTGCTTACCCTTCTTTCCTGCTGAATTTCTTGCGGCTGCCTCCAACCTCTCCTCGTCCACTGCCACTGGCCCAGACAAAGTTGCCTATCCTATGCTAAAGCATCTTCCTCGCTCTGGTATGGATTTTCTTCTTCACATCTTCAGTTTTTCCTGGACTTTGCATTCCTTTCTTTCTATCTGGAAGACATCTTCCATTATTCCCATCCACAAGATGAGAAAGCCTCTCGACTCTCCTGCTTTCTTCCAGCCTATCTCTCTCACCTCCTGCATATCAAAGCTCTTTGAACGCATCATTGTATCCCGTCTACTCTTCTTTCTGGAATCTAATTCCATTTTCTTTTCCGCCAGGGCGGTTTCCGCCCTGGACGGTCTACTCTTGATCAAATTCTTTTATCTTTCTCAGTCCATTGCGGGTGGTTTTAACAAACCCATGCCGGGCTCTAGGACGATTCTCTCTACTATTGATTTCTCTTAAGCTTCTGACTCTGTCTGGCATCCCGCTCTTTTCCACAAACTGATTTCGGCTGGCCTCCCTCCTTGCTTTGCTCGTTGGACTCAATCTTTTCTTTCTGATAGGCGCGCTTGTGTGGTTTATGAAAATCACAAAAGTCATTGCTTTCGAGTCCGTCGAGGTGTTCTGCAAGGATCCGTTCTTGGCCGTGTTCTTTTCTCTCTCTTCATCAATGATCTTCCGGCTTCTCTGCCTTCTTCCGTCAGCTGCTCTCTTTATGCTGACGATCTGGCCATTTGGTCCTCCTCCTCCTCGGTCCCCACTGCGGTGGAGGCCACACAAGGAGCTCTGTTTTGATTGGAGCGCTGGTCTGAGTACTGGTATCTTCCTCTCAATCCAAGCAAATATGAGGCCTCCTTCTCAGTCGATCCCCACTAAGCTAACCTCCAACCCAACTTCCTTTTACTCAACTCCCACCTCGGTTTCAATCCCTCACCAACTTTTCTTGGGGTCACCTTCGACCGCACTCTTTCCTTTTCTAAACATGTATCTTCGCTGAAGGCCAAGTTTTTTCCACGTTTCAAGGCCTTACGCTGTATCTCTGCTTCCTCATGGGGCCCCTCTAAGGAGTCCCTTTATCTTCTGTATAAAGCTTTTCTTCAGCCCCTTCTCACTTACCAACAGTTTCACCCGGATGGTTTCCTTTCTCAAGCGCTACCAATTTCACCAAATTGGAACGCCTCCACCGAGCGGCTAGTCGCGTCATCACCGGCTGCCTCTCGTCCTCCCCTATCCCTCTTCTTCTCTCCGAGGCTTCTCTATCTCCCCTACGAGTCACTCTGACTCATTTCACCCTTTTATCTTATGAGCGGGCTCTTCATCTCCGAACCTCCTTTCCTATTTCAGGTTTAGCCAGACTTGGAGTGAAACCAAGACTCTGCAGATCGTCCTGGAGAGCTTTTGCGTCCACTCACCCGCTCATGCTTCCTTCTACTTGTTGTAGGGAGGTTCTTCTTGCTTGCTCTCCCTGTCCTCCTTGAAACCCCCCTTTCTTCACGGTGGAGTTCACCATCTCTCTCTGCTCCTGCCCTGATTTTCATCTCTCGCCAAAGTGCGGCTCTCGCCCACCTTGAGTCTCTCCCCCCTCTCGATCTGGTGCTTTGGACTGACGGCTCTGTTCCTTTTTTTTTTCGCGAAGGCGCCTCGGACGTACATGCCAACTGCTCTCTCTGTGGCACTGAGGCCACTCTTTTCTTTTCGGCAGGCCCAGTATGCTTAAGTTTCTCTGCTGAAGCCTGCGCCATTCTGCACGCTCTTTACTGGTCGCTGCAGTATCAACAAGTCTGCCACTTCTCTTCTCCTATTTGACTCTCGCTCTGTTCTTGCCACCTTGTCCTCCTCTATTTTTTCTTTTGATCTCTCTGGCAGATCTGGCAGGAATTGTCTTCTCTCTCCTCCTGTTCTATCAGGCTGCAATGTGTTCCCGCACACTCGTTTCTCCCGGCGAACGACGCAGCTGATGAGCTGGCCAGACGCGCAGCGCTACTTGCGCTTTTTGCAATTCCTTGTAGTCTTTCTCTTATCTCTCGTATCTACTTTATCTTTTCTCGGACTGGAGGCGTACTGTCTCATCGAAGTTCTTTGACACACAGGTTCCCTCGATTTCCACCGAAGAACTTGTGCTTCCTCGTCACGCTCGCTGTGTGCTCTCTCGTCTACGCTGCAACGGATACAGCCTACTTGTAAACTCTTGTTTCTCTAGAATTGGTAGAATCGAGAATCCTTCCTGCAGCGCCTGCGGACACTCATCCCAGGACACCTCTCATCTCATTCTGCACTGTCCAGCTGCGGACCTTGCGCCGCTCGCTCTTTGGAGACTCTCTGTTTCTCCACGACCTCTGGTCCAGGTCTTGGGGGGTTGCCCGGATTCTGGGGCTCCATGGTCTTCCGCCATGCCCCCATCCCTCGGAAGGGGTCGGGTAGCTACAACAACAGCAATATTCTAGTTTGATGTTGCTGAAAATGCAATTATGTTTAGTTACCGGCCACAAATACAGTTTTTTTGGTGGAACAGATTAACTTAGTTTCTGTCTATAGTTTCACAGAATCAGTGAAGTAAATAATTTTTCAAGTTTTTGTTGATTTTAGGATGATCACTTTACCGAACCTAAATCACCGTTTGTTAGTTTGGGCGATGGCAAATCTCAATCAAGGTACGTTGTCATTTGATCAAATTATTTTAATGTTATGTTCAGGAGTGGACTCCAAAAATTTTCGTTGAAAAGTTGGCAAATCTTATTTTTGATCAGTAATTTTTGGTGATCGTTTTTAGAAGTCCCATAGGATTTTTGTAAAAATTGGATTTTAACGAAATTGTTAGGGTTGGGTTTTGTGTAGAAATCAATTAAAATTTCGTGTAATACTCAGCAAGGTTATCCGATTGTAAAAGCTTTGATAAATATGTGGGGAAGTTTGTCTTGGGATACTACGTATTCTAGTTCTATGATTAAAGAAAGAATTGTTTGCATTAGTGCGTGTTTGCATTCATTCGTGCGTGCGTTGCATTCATGCTTGCCAGTGCTAATAGTTTTTGAAGTTCGGTTAAAAAAATTTGTTGATATCTAGTAGCTCTTAAATTATCCTCATTTTTTAAACGACCAAACTAAGTTGCTTGAATGTCAGTTATCTTATATTTTCAATAAGGCCTAAAAAACTGCTTATTTTTATTGTGCAGCTGCTGTAGCATCAACTGACTTAGACTTAAATGTTGAGTGTGGTTTTAGGACAACGTTCACATTAAGGTAATAAGAAATCATTCACATTAAGCTCAGCGTAATTAAGCTTTGTAGTGATTGACAAGTGCAGGCAAGCAATACCATTTAATTGATGTTTTTGTACTGCAAACTGTTGCATTTTTTGCTCCTCAAGTTTTCATGGAAATGGGTGCGCGAGTTTTGTTCACGCAGCATTTTATTAAAAGCTTATCATGCCCCTGCTACCATTCTGAACGCAGGAGGAACCTTGAACATTTTTAAAGTTACGATCGAATGCATGCCATATCATCTAATACAAATAGGTAGTAGTAATTGTAATTGCACTATGAAAGCTCAATGAACTGGTCTCAATGTATGACATTCTTTTTTAACATTGCTGGCAGCGGGGCAACATGGGCCACCACAAGCATGCCAGTTGAGCCTTGGAGCTTTGCACGCATGGGCGATTGCTTTCAAACTTACGTTTTCAAATCACTGTGACTTGCGTGGACGGAAGTATATTTGCAGGGAACTCTTGCAAGAAAACTTAGCGGTGACCAACTTTGCGTGATATGCATATCATTGTGACTATGTCCATTTCTTTTGGTAACTCTGCTTTTATGTTCCCGCTTATCTTAAGGTTGGGAGGGCATGTTCCCCATCCCCTTGAAAAGAGGTCAGTGTGTATGAGGAAGTGCTGGCTCGAAAACCATGTGCTTATTTTGAAGTCTCTGTTACTTTTTTACCCGAACTACATCACTTTTTTTGTTGCAGTTTAATTTCCAACTGGATTATTCCTGGAATCATTTTTGTTGCTATAGCTTTAATTTATACCTTCTATTTGAATGGCGAATGATTATGTAGTTCCAAGATTTGTGGTTCGCGTGCAATCTAAAGAAATGGCGCTGAATGACAGCTACATGGAAGTGATGGCGCCAGAGATTAGATTATTTATGATTGAAACGTTTTAAGAATTTTAAATTTACGATCACGATTTGCAAAATAAAGTAATCAAATTTCGCAGTTGTTGTTTGGATGTTTTAAGTTTTTTTTTTATATTGATCAGCGATTTTTAAGTTTTTTCGATCAACATCGCTCAATTTCCTTTTCAGGTTACGTTGAGCAATGTATCATGTTGTTACTCGACCCTACCGCGGATGAGGGATGTGGCGCAAGACCAAAAAGCCCAAGACTAGAGGTGCATAGGAGTCGCTAGAAAGCGAGCGTCGCCGAGTCCATAACTGACTGTACAAAATGAGACCATAAGTACGTTGGGTCGCAGGTGCTACAATGGCATATTCTTAATTCTAGAAGGTGCGAGGTTAACATGAGGCTGTTTCCGTTGCAGCGAAGACGAGAGAGAACACGATGAAGATTGAGGAAGCACAACTTTCTCACTTGTGTGTGCCGGAAAACTTTGGTAAAACAGGACGCTTCCAGCCCGAGTGAAAATATAAATGAACACGAAAGATAAGAGAGCAGATGGCTGCAGTAGCGCGCCTCGTCTAGCGAAGTCATTACGCTAAGGAAAAGAGGAACCAAGGAGCCATTGTAGCCGAACAGAAAAGAAGTCGAAAATGGAAAGTTTCTGTCACATGTGTCAGAGTTTGAAAAAGAAGGAAAGTGTATCAAAGACAGCGAGAGTCTGAGAGAAGAACTGGTAGATGTCGAGAATTTTTAATGTTGAAAAGAAGGCCATCTATTTTTCAGGATGAATAGAACAGATCAGCGCTCCGTTGTGTGACATCCGCAGCAGCACGTCCAAAGGGGGCGAGGACCACGTCGTCGGCAAAAAGAGAGCACCTGAAGGAGGAAGGTAGAGACGCATGCGGATTGTTAACATCATTATTTTACTCCAGAGTGAGAATCCGTTTTTTTCCTCCTCCAGGGATCCAGCAGGTCTTCCCAGCCAGCAGAGTCTCCATTGTATGCAATCTTGTGCATCCATTCTTTGTAGTTCTCTGACAATCATACATCGCTCCACCACCTCCTCTTTGGTCGACTTTTTTGTGCTAGCTGAAGCGCAGTGCCTTTACTAGTCCCCTTTCTTTGTCTTTACTGGCAGTTTATTCGCGAAGAAAGAAAATAGAACAAAACCAAAAACGAATCCTTGCGGAACACTACGCGGTCTCAAAAGAAAGGACTTTGAAAACCACGTAAATGCGCCTATCAGAAACGTAGAGCAAAATTAAGCTTGTGGAAGAGAAGGAGCCAGATAAAGTCAAAAGCCTTGGAAAAATCGATCGTGGCCAGAATCGTACAAAAGGTAGGCTATGGCTGGAGTTCGTTAAACCCATCAGAAGCGAGCTGAGAAAGATAAAGAATTTGATTGAGAGTAGACCGGACTGACGGGGAAATAATTGGTGTTAAAACTCCACAAAAAGAGAGTGCACAGGAAAGATTGATGACCTCAAAGAGCTTTGAAAAGCAGGAGATAAGAAACAGGCCGGAAGGAAGCAGGTGAGTTTAGAGATTTTCTCATTGATGGGAATAATATGCTACGACCAAATGAGATTGAAGAAGTCAAAAAAATCAATGCCAAAGAAGAAAAAGACGGTTTTGTCAAGACGAAGCAACCTTTCAGGTATAGTTAGCATAAACCGAAGCCGACTTCCTGAGATAAGATCAGTTGATAAAGTTAGAAGGAACCAACTGCAGCTTGAAGAGTGATTTAGGCAAAGAGTATGTTTTATACCACGCCTTGGCGATGACTGGCGAAGCATGCCAAGGCTGAGGTTAATGGTTGCATGCGCTCTTCATCATTTCTTTAAGCGAAAGCAAACGCCTCAAGTCTTTCCCTTACCGGTTCTTCTACTTCGAAAGACTATCATGGTTTAGACCAGTGGTTCTCAAACGTTTGGTGTTGTGGACCCCATGAAGAGCTTGACCATTATTTACGGAGCCCCACAATAAACTTCTAAAAATAAAAACAAAAGTAAACAAATAGCTCGCGGAGCCTATAGGTTTCTCTCGCGGAGTCCTGGGGTTCCGTACGGATCACTTTGAGAACCAATGGTTTAGACCACCGCTTGGTGCATTGGTAAGAAAACAGAATATTGGGGCCGCCAAAAGCAATGTATCATTAATGAGTTTGTTGCAAACTGATGAGTAGTATTTATTTTAAATCATTCACCTAAGTACAGGGTGTTTCAAAAAATTTGACATCATTTGACATGTAAATCTTTTTGCGTTTGTTACAAACTTGGTAAGTGTATTACAGAAACTTGCTTTGAAATCAAATGAAATTCAACAGGTTTTAATGTTGACCAAAACAAGATTTATTCCTATAAATTTGAATAAGAAATTTGAAGGCATATGAATTCCGTAAAAGATTTTACAAAAGTTCCATGTGCGCACCGCCAGTTACCCGACACACGTCAAGTCGGTAGTCTAGCTCCGCCCAAACACGATGCAGCATGTGTTGGGTAACTGTCTCCAGTGCGATAGTGATTCTTTGTTTGAGCTCGTTTACATTTGGAGGAAGAGGGGGACATAAATCAAGGTCTTCACATATCCCCAGAGAAATAAATCGCAGGGGGTCAGGTCAGGTGAACGTGGAGGCCATTTCAACCTCACATTGTCTTCACCACTAGCACGCCCGATCCATCTCCTTGGCAGATTGTCATTGAGATAAGCCCGCACAGTGAAGTGGAGCACCGTCCTGTTGATAAATGAAATCTTTATGTTCATTTGCAATTAGCTCCTCCATTAGCCAGTTTTGAAGCATCTGCAGATAAACATCGCCTATCACATTTCCCTCAAAGAAAAATGGGCTATGAACAGGGTTTTTCGAGATGGCACAAAACACATTCACTTATGGTGAGTCCCTCTCATGCTCAATAGTGGCATGGGGATTTTCTTCGCCCCAAATGCAAAGATTATGCCTATTGACTTTGCCATTCGTATGAAATGTGGCCTCATCACTGAACACAAGACGTTCATTGAATTCGTCTTCTTCAAGTTCCTCGGGCATATCAACATAGAATTGTTTGCGCTTTTGCTAGTCAGCTGCAGTTATGGCCTGAACAACTTGCAGTTTGTAAGATTTCATTACCAAACGTTTCTTTAGTACCCGCCAAACTGTTGCTGTTGTTTACCCGACCCCTTCCGAGGGATGGGGGTACGGCAGGAGACCGAGGAGCCCCAGAAGCCGAGCAACTCCCCAGGGTCTGTACCAGAGGTCGTAAAGAGATAGAGAGTCGCCAAAGAGTGAGCGGCGCAAAGAGTCCGTAGCTGGACAGTGCAGAATGAGATCAGAGGTGTCCTGGGACGAGTGTCTACAGGCGCTGCAGGAAGAATTCTCGATTCTGCCAATCCTAGAGAGATAAGAACCTAAAAGATGGCTGTGTCCATTGCAGCGGAGACGAGAGAGGACACAGCGAGCATGACGAGGGAGCACAAGTTCCTCGGTGGAAATTGAGGGAACCTATGTGTCAAAGAACTTCGATGAGACAGTACGCCTTCAGTCCGAGATAAGACGAGAGGTTAGAGGAGAGAGACTACAAGGGATTGCGGAGGGCGCAAGCAGCGCTCCCCGTCTAGCAAGCTCATCAACTGTGTCATTCCCCGGGAGAAACGAGTGTCCGGGACCCATTGTAGTCTAATAGAACAGAAGGACAGAGAAGACAGTTCCTGCCAGATCTGCCACAGAGTTTGAGATAAGAGGAAAGATGGAGGAGAGGACAGAACGAGAGTCAGATAGTAAGAGAAGAGAAGAGAAATGGCAGACTTGTTGGTGCTACCGAGACCAGCAAAGAGCGTGCAGAATGGCGCAGGCTTCAGCGGAGAAACTTGAGCATACTGAGCCTGCCGAAAAGAAAAGAGTGGCCTCAGCGAGAGCAGTTGGCAAATACGCCGGAGCCGCCTTTGCCAAAAGGAACAGAGCCGTCTGTCTAAAGCACCAGATCAATGAGAGGGGGAGAGTCAAGGTGAGCGAGAGCCGCATCTTGGCGGGTGAGAGGGGGATCAGAGCGAGAGCATGGAGTGGAAAGGGTGGACTCGACCGTGAACGAAGGCAGATTCCAAGGAGGACAGGGAGAGCAAGCAAGAAGAGCCTCCCTACAACAAGTAGAAGGAAGCATGAGCGGGTGAGTAGACGCAAAAGCTCTCCAGGACGATCTGCAGAGTCTTGGTTTCACTCCAAATCTGGCTAAACCTGAAACAGGAAAGGAGGTTCGGAGATGAAGAGCCCGCTTATAAGATAAAAGGGTGAAATGAGTCAGAGTGACTCGTAGGGGAGATAGAGAAGCCTCGGAGAGAAGAAGAGGGATAGGGGAGGACGAGAGGCAGCCGGTGATGACGCGACTAGCCGCTCGGTGGAGGCGTTCCAATTTGGTGAAATTGGTAGCGCTTGAGAAAGGAAACCATTCGGGTGAAACTGTTGGTAAGTGAGAAGGGGCTGAAGAAAAGCTTTATACAGAAGATAAAGGGACTCCTTAGAGGGGCCCCATGAGGAAGCAGAGATACAGCGTAAGGCCTTGAAACGTAGAAAAAACTTGGCCTTCAGCGAAGATACATGTTTAGAAAAGGAAAGAGTGCGGTCGAAGGTGACCCCAAGAAAAGTTGGAGTGGGGTTGAAACGGAGGCGGGAGCCGAGTAGAAAGAGGTTGGGTTGGTGGGGATCGATTGAGAAGGAGGCCTCATATTTGCTTGGATTGAGAGGAAGATACTAGTACTCAGACCAGCGCTCCAATCAAAACAGAGCTCCTTGTGTGGCTTCCATCGCAGTGGGGACCGAGGAGGACCAAATGGCCAGATCGTCAGCCTAAAAAGAGCAGCTGACGGAAGAAGGCAGAGAAGCCGGAAGATTGTTAATGAAGAGAGAGAAAAGAACACGGCCATGAACGGATTCTTGCGGAACACCTCGACGGACTCGAAAGCAACGACTTTTGTGATTTTCATAAAAATTTTTACGATTTTTATAAAACCGGCGCGATGGTGTAGTGGTTAGAGCGTTTGCTTCGCAGTCGGTAGACCTGGGGTTCATTCCCCTTGTCGAGTCATACCAAAAGACTTTAAAAAATGGTATCTGCAGCTTCCCTGCTTGACGCTCGGCATTTATCGGATATTGTGGAGAACAGGCCGGCAAGTTCGCTTGTTGTGTCCTTGGGCAAGGCACTTAACGGGACGCCCCACCTTTATGTGGAAGACAGGTGGCCCAGACATCTCGGAAATGGCAACTCCCAAGCGAGTGCGGACTTCCCGTTCAAAATATAGCGATACAATTCGCTTTCTCGTGAATGGAGGATAAATATAAACAATACAATACACAAGCGCGCCTATCAGAAAGAAAAGATCGAGTCCAACGAGCAAAGCAAGGAGGGAGGCCAGCCGAAATCAGTTTGTGGAAAAGAGCGGGATGCCAGACAGAGTCAAAAGCTTAAGAGAAATCGATAGTAGACAGGATCATCCTAGAGCCCGGTCTGGGTTTGTTAAACCCATCCGAAATGGACTGAGAAAGGAACAGAATTTGATCAAGTGTAGACCGTCCAGGGCGGAAACCGGCCTGACGGGGAGAGAAAATGGAATTAGATTCCAGAAAGAAGAGTAGACGGGATACAATGATGCGTTCAAACAGCTTTGATACGCAGGAGGTGAGAGAGATAGGCTGGAAGAAAGCAGGAGAGTCGAGAGGTTTTCCCATCTTGTGGATGGGAATAATGGAAGATGTCTTCCAGATGGAAGGAAAGAAATGCGAAGACCAAGAGAGAGTGAAAATGTGAAGAAGAAAATCCATGCCAGAGCGAGGAAGGTGCTTTAGCATGGGATAGGCAACTTTGTCTGGGCCAGTGGCGGTGGAGGAGAAAAGGTTGAAGGCAGCCGCAAGAAATTCAGCGAGAGTGAAAGGAAAGCAAAAGGACGAGTGAGACTCCACAGGGCAGGTGGCTCGGCAGAGCTCAGAGAGGTAGCCTCTGGCTCTGCTACGCAGAGCCTTTGGCTGAGAAACGGAAAAGTGGGATCTCAGGTAAGCGGCATAGACCGAAGCCGATTCCCTGGGAGGACAGTTGGAGAAGTTAGGAGAGGAAGATGAGCCAGCGATAGAGCGAAGAAGAGAGTGTACAGATTTAGGGTTAGACCTAGGTGAAAGAGAAGAGCAAGTCGTCTGCCATGCCTCAGTCTTGGCGATGACTGACGAGGCGCGTCGGGAAGCGGAGATGTAAGCCTGGCGATCTTCCTCACTTCTGTGATCGACTGCGAAAGCCTTGCGTCTTTCACTAACCGCTTCTTCCACTTTAGCGGACCACCAGGCTCTAGAAGGGCGTTTGATGCGGCTGAAAGGAATGGAAGATTTGGCCGCATTCAGTGCCAGAGAGGTAAAGAGAGCAGCAGCAGAGGAAAGAGACGAGTATTCCTCTGCTAAGGGACAGTGAGAGTCAATGCAGGAGGCAAAGCCATCGCAGCGAGCTAAACTGCCGTTGAAAGTATCAGGGTCTCCATACTTGTTCTTCTTATAGACGTTTTGGGGTTGTTGGTCGAATGCGCTCGACTTTCCCCTCGGCTGTTGCTGGTCGTCCAGATCCTTTTGCTCTGCACAGGCAGCCTTCGTCTTCGAATTTCTTTCTCCAGCTCCGAATCTGCTTTGCTGTTGGTGACTTAGAGAACTTTCTCACAAACGCACGCTGAACAGTCTTGTTTGAGTTTGTTCGAGCATACTCCAACACACAAAAGGTCTTTTCTCTGCTAGTGAATACCATTTAAACACACAAGTTTGAACGCAGTATGAATAACTTGTCAATCAAAAATTGATATAGAAACATATCAAATATTAAACACAAAATTTTGGCCAGTTTCTACTTATGCTATGTAAATTTAAAGTCATTTAAACAGAAACTACCAAAGTTAATAGATTGCAAAATGATGTCAAATTTTTTGAAACACCCTGTACTTTCAACCAATCAAATGTGGAGATCGCAGCGGGAAACTACGTCGTCACAACGGAATTGCATGGGGTGAAATTTCACGGATTGATGGCTGCTCACTGGTTTAGAATTGTTCGTTGAATCTTTTAATTATATTTTATTTATCAAAAGTTCAACAACACAATAAATGCGGGTACCTGTTTTTTGGTCAGCATTACGAATTGTAAATCATTAACGAAATTTTGTTGTTTTGGTGGCCATTGCGCTAATGCAACATCTCCCACACATCACTAGGATTAAATCTAAAAGTACAGTGTACTTACTACAGCACTTGAATCAATCAAAAGTTCATTATAAAAAATTCATAAACAAATATTTATAGACAACCAAACATTGTATACATATGCACGAAGAAATTACGAACCTTTAATGAGGCTCAGATCATTGTAATTCACTAATAAAACCATAGCTGACAAGTACTGGGGTATAAAATTAAAACTTTTAAAGTTTATTGCACCACCCTAGCATCTTTCAAGATACGATTGCAAAGCAGTGAAAAGTGGTTTTAAAAAATGAATACGCCATCCAGTGGATTGTGTAATACTACGAGTGTGCAAAAATATTATTAAATAGAAAATCAAAGCGCACCATGATTCGATAAAAATAAATAAGCGAAGCACTCAGTTCTCGGAAAGTGGTCAACTGTGCGGAAGAGCCATCGGGAGATCAATGTTTGCCACAAACCCATTTCATATTTAAGGATCGAAGATTTGTTATATTCACAACAGACTTCCAACTGCATTGACACGCATATGCTCTGCTTCCTGAAAATTGAAAATAATTTCAACCACAAGCAAAACTGCACAACAAAAAATCGAAGGGCCAACCAGCAAGAATTATAAGGGAAACTTGCGAGCGAAATTTCGACGGGTGCAGACTTACACCTCTCACAAAATACTTGCATTGATTTTTCGGAGTAGCTTATAATAAGTAATTAAAAACATTGTGAGGTGTCTTGGTATCAACTTCCATTGTTCTTTAGATTACGATCCTTTCAAATAAAAAATCAAATGATCATAAGGCAGTTAGAACAACTGATCCACCACAGACAGCTACCTGCACACGAGGTAACAGGAAGTTCTGACCTGCTTTTCTTCTTAGTTTGGTCGAGATCTTTTTAAAATCTGGCATATTATTGCGAAAGAATAGGTAGTCGACACTCCCATGCCATTCATAATCATCAAAATGTTCCACTCTGAAGTCACAACTAGTACATCTTAAGCGGTCGCACGTTCTGTACATAATATTGGTTAAGTACATATTTATAGTTATACCAAACAATGAAAACGTATTAGAAGAGGTCAGATGAAGAGGAACAACTTATAGCAGCAACTTGGTTGCTGCAGAGTTCCCCCTAATTGTTCAACTTTGTGGAGCAGTCAGTACTTGAACATCTACTATAAACAATGCAACATATCAAGAGAATTCGCAGTAGTGCATTTTCGAAAAGCCAAATAATGTCGTGGTCCTGCAGGCGTGGAAACACTTCACTTTTCAATTGCGAAATCCACATCTCATCCCGCTGAGGTTAGTGATCGTGTCTTGCAGACCTACAATCACTTGTAAGTAGAAGCATATCTTTAAATGCAGTGAAGCATTTCTTAAAACCTGAACAATTATTGAGTACATCATGCTTGTTTTCCGAGGACATAAAGCTTGATTATAATTAACACAATCGGAAGCCACTAGTGTTGCCTCAAAATTTACAGAATATCAAAAAGATAGCTTCAAGCGATCGCTAATCAAAAGAAAGTGAAAGATCTAACGAAATGGTTTCCACAAATAGGGATGTTTTGCACTGAGTTTTACTCGGGGCGGACTGCCCCGCAATAGTTGCGACACCAGCCTATACAATCACTGCTTGATAAGTAATATATAAAGAAATAACTTACTTTTTGCATGCTAAAGAAGACAAACCCGAGGGCGTTTTACTTCCTCCAATAAATAAGGAGCTGCATCTTTAAATAAATACACCGTAAGATCGCCACAAATGATATAAACCGTTGCTCATCGCTCTGTTGAGGGGAATCAGCTTCTCACCCTGCGCCCCTCGATCACTCGCCACAAAGCCGAAAGCTTTGATTTTTCTCACTGCTCGCAACAACGTTTTTAACAAGTCGAAAACCACATTACGCGCGGTATCACTCGGTCATGTAGTTACAAGCCGGTAAGCGGGCTCGGCAATTTTGCTCAACTCAAAAAAAAAATTGATTGACTATTCCAGAAAAATAACCTCTGCAGCAAAAATACTAAGGACACAAAGGAGAAAAAACAATTAAATGTCAAGAAGTTTATTACTAGCCCGCCTTGCTGAACTTGAAAATATGGCGCGAAGAAGTAGAAATTGTTTTCTGAACCTGAATCACAAATCGAGCTGGCATCCCTACAACAAATTCGGAATATTTGTAGCAACTCACTTTACGCTTCCAGGAATCTTCTTCGAAACAGGCTTATGTTTCTAAAAAATTTTAAAAGGAAACTCAAACCTTGCAAACACTTTATCAGCAGTTTTAAGTACATCGCAGTGATGGTAAACATGAGACCAGAAATGCTTTACTGACAAAGAGCAGCTACCGACTGTGAGGAGTGTCGGATCGTTTATGACCGCAGTATACTAGCAAGCTTTGAAAACAGTGCATTTTAAAGAGATGATGAGAGCCTAGCAACTGCCTTAGCCTGGATTAAAGATCCCATAACGAGTAGCTGAAGAAAATGCGGTGCAGAGTCAGAAGCAAGGTAGAACAAAATAAGATAGGTGTCCTACGTCGAATGACCACAAGCCGTGCACTAAAGGAAATCCATTTTGGAGATAATCAATTAAATACCTTCTAGTCACAAAATATTTTCATCTTTCAAAAGTATGTTAAATAAATGATCAAGTTTAAGCTTTTCAAACATACTGCACTGGACAAGAAATGCAATTGTTTTTCTACCAGCTAAGCCACAACATCGGTGATGATACTTTCTTACTGAGCTGGTTATGGATGATGTTGCACCAACTTCGTCCCTTAAAATTGCGTCAATGTCGTCATCTAATGTATTTGAAGATCTAAAACAAATGAAAATTAGAGTTTCAGCAAACAAATTTTCAAAATACTTTAAGTTAAGGAACAGCATTTAGTTGGACGTCGCAAAATAATTTTGTACAAAACAAGCCCCAAAATATGAAGTTTATCATTAGACAGTTGTTACGCAGGTGGCGCCCTCAATGAAGTTCGAAACGCCAACCTGTATCAAACTTCACAGCTCGAGGCTTGTTTAACCCTGTAACACAATTGTTCATTGCTATGTGATTATGACGTAATAACCACTTTTCTCAAATCTATTATCATCATGTTGTTATCAAATAATGAAGAAATTGTTTACCACCAGAGTTACCGAAGAGGTCATTTAGATCGTTTTTGATTTTAAATCAGTTTCTACTCTGATTGGATTCGAGCAATAACGCTGAAACTACCTGACTTTTCCTAAATCTGGGTTAACTTTTTGCATGCTTATTTACATTGCATGGCAATGAGCACAGAGTGGGATGCAAATGGATTTATCTTAAATTAATGCCAACGGTCATTTTGATCGCGTAAAAACTTCCAATTTTTTCATTAAAATTGTCTTTGCAATTAGGTCTTTTGTTGTGCTATTGTATCAAAACAATCCTGCAACAATAACTGCCCTCACTGGTAAAGTTTACGTACCAGAGTTGCAAAAGATAAATATGTTTGTCAACACAGAGGTAAAAGTACGGGTACTGGTGGCTGAAACTCCACTCTTTTTAGCCCCGTTAAGAAATTTCAAAAATGGGCAAAATACTCACTTTCTAAATGTTGATCTTTTAACTTTTTTGGGGACAAAAAGCCTTTAGCCCTTTCTCGTTTCCCAAAATATTTTGAAACTGGGCAAAATATTCATTTTTAAAAAGTTTGTTTCGAAAAAAAAGGTCTTCACTTTTGTTTGGAGCAAAGACGTCAATTTGAAAATATTGATCTCCAAAAAAACACAGATCTTCCAACCTTTCTTTGGGACAGAAATGCTATCAGCCGTCTACCCATGCCAAATAAAGTGTTGCATTTGCGTTTTATGTTACGCAGTGATCAGGGGTCGGTATATTCAGACTTGCATAGAAAATAAGTTTTCTAAATGAATTGAATTCAAAAAACTGCTATTGATAACGTGCAGCAAATGATTCAGCATCATATAAATTTTTCGGCTTTGACAGTGAGAGTAATGATACAAGTAGGATACTACAGGATAGTTTTACATCTAACACTGCGGAATTCGATTTGGAATGGTTGCTAAGGACGAACCAAAATTGAAATGCATCAAATTTTCTTCAGAATAGAGAGGTAGATCACAAGCTCTGAACGTAGTAACAAAAACACAGCCAAAAACTAAAGTTAATTCGTTTTGTAGATCAAGATCTATGCAGTCTATTCAAAGACATAATGGAGCTTACGACTCGTCAAACTCCCACTTACAATGATTCAAGATATTACAAGGTTTAAGTAAAAAGAAACTTGGGACACAAAACAATGCCTATGTATAAAGCGTTTTTTAGTAAATGAGCAAAGGGTCATTTTGACCACTGGCGGTAATTCTAGTTAGGTTAAAAATGCGGTAACGCTAGAGTTAAAATGCTATGAATTACAATCTTATGATCCTTAAAGGGTTAAATACAAATTCGTTTTCCACTTCCAACTGTGCAAGCATCTTTTGCTGTGATGAAAACATGCTCACTATAGCAGACCTTGTTTCAGCATGATGAAAGCAATAAATTTAAGCTCCGACACACGATTGGCTCACGCAATTATGAAATGAAACCTTCAGAAAAGATTGATCAGAGCAATCGCTCGCCAGTCATGCATCCACGGGATCAAATTCAATGCTTGCTTTGTGAAAGGCATTTCACAGCACTTTTCCCCACTTGGTTGCGGCGTAAATGGCTAAAACTTTACGGCAACATAATGTGCACCCGTCAGCATGCTTATCGAGTAACCACCCTATTGAATAGATTGTATACTTCGATTTCAGTGCAACAGGTTGCTTCTTGTTTGGTTTCTGTCCAGTAGTCAGATCTTTTTCTATTTCATCCAACAGCTCATCAAAATCATCCATATCAACTATTTTTACATACAGTACAAAATGTTAGAAAACTAAAAACAATGAAGCCATTTTTCTTACGTTATTACGCAATAAGCAACAGCCAATTTATCGGCAGGGGGACGAGACGTGATGGGAGTCAAACTAGTCTGCCGTTCCGAGTTGAGCGCTCAAACGTGGCAATTTCGTATGCGACATGGCCAAGCCCAATCAACGTTCGCATGCGGCATGGCCAAGCCCAATCAACGTTCGCATGCGACATGGCCAAGCCCAATCAACGTTCGCATGCGGCATGGCCAAGCCCAATCAACGTTCGCATGCGGCATGGCCAAGCCCAATCAACGTTCGCATGCGGCATGGCCAAGCCCAATCAACGTTCGCATGCGGCATGGCCAAGCCCAATCAACGTTCGCATGCGGCATGGCCAAGCCCAATCAACGTTCGCATGCGGCATGGCCAAGCCCAATCAACGTTCGCATGCGGCATGGCCAAGCCCAATCAACGTTCGCATGCGGCATGGCCAAGCCCAATCAACGTTCGCATGCGGCATGGCCAAGCCCAATCAACGTTCGCATGCGGCATGGCCAAGCCCAATCAACGTTCGCATGCGGCATGGCCAAGCCCAATCAACGTTCGCATGCGGCATGGCCAAGCCCAATCAACGTTCGCATGCGGCATGGCCAAGCCCAATCAACGTTCGCATGCGGCATGGCCAAGCGCAATCAACGTTCGCAAGCAGCATGGCCAAGCGCAATCAACGTTCGCAAGCAGCATGGCCAAGCGCAATCAACGTTCGCAAGCAGCATGGCCAAGAGCAATCAACGTTCGCCTTCAAGTTTATGATTCAACTTCAAACTACAGTTTGCGTAGATTCTAACTACATGTATGAGTGATTGCTGACGCAAAGAAGGTCATTTTTTAGTCTGCTGCATTACTTGATGCTCTCTTAAGCATCTTTTAAGTCATACAAGTTGTCAATGCAGTGTATACCTACCACAAGCCACCTCATATGGTATAGGTCTACCACCAACCATTAACCCACTTGCTGTGGCATCACACTTAGGTTAGAGTCAGAGGAGAAGCCAATTGCAGATGCACTCTCTCCTGCATCTCAACTGCCCCATGATGGTTTGCATAAACAAAACCGAAAACAAATGTAAAACAATTTCGTAGCAGATTAAACAGTAGAATTTCGATAAAGAAAGCTCAAATTGCTCTTTAATTGGTTTACGATACAACTTAATATGCTTAAAAATGTCAAAAAAAAGCACCAGTTAAATATTACATCAATTTGTTTGTCTAAATAACGAAAATCAATGTTTTCCAAAGTATGAACCAGGTCTTTTCAAAACAACTGATTGATAATCTTGCATTTGAATTGATCGTGATTTCTTCTCTTTATTCATTTTCCATTGGCGACCAGAATCAAATTTTTCAATTATTTGCGGATCGTAATTGGCCAGCTCCTGTCCTAAATCGGAGAGACCGGAGTGTAAGCGATACGGAATGTGACTTAATGCTTTGATCCAACAGCCTGTGTGCTTTAACGTGATTAAAATATTGAAGACAACGTTCACCGAAAGTTCCATTTTTCCTCCAACTCCTCCCCATTTTAAGTAGAGATGCAAAGGTAATTTCTCGTGGCTAATCCCTTCAGCTCGACTAATTGTTGCCGTCCTCTTTGTTTCTGTTATGTGTCGATCAACTAAGCCACCAATAATGTAGGTTTTATGAGGTGAAAATTCAGTCATTACATTATTAGCATCCGGTGAAAGATAGACCATATCTTCGACGCTTACAAGTGGTTCAAGCTGACTTAAAGATTTTTCAGAAAACGTACATGCATTTTCCAAACATGGATTTACCCTGCTAGACCAAACGTTTCGATAAAAGTCAGTGTTTCGATTGAAATTACAAAATATTAAATGAAAAGGACATAACGAAGTAAAATTACTGAGAAGTGCGATTTGCATTTGCAACATAAATGATGAAGTAGCTCCACTCATTTCATTATGAAAGCGCATGTCAAAGATTAACGGTTGATTAAAATGATAGGAAGTTGCCCACTTATTTATATTCCAGCTTTGAAGATGTGATTTTGTGTATCTAGGAAGCAAACAGCTTATGAGACGATCTTCAGCAACCTCTACATTCGTTTGCTCTGCCTTTCTTGAAGCTCGTTTAGCTTTTTTTCTTTTTGCTAAATTTTTCAAAGCCCATTTATGCATAGCAAAGTGAAAACTTGGTTCAGGAACTGGCACTGTTTGGAATGACCTTTCTTCCCACAGTTGTGGTTGTTTTAAAAAATTCTGTTCTGTGGCATTCAAAGGTAATTCGGATCTGAAGGGAACTTCGTGCTCCAAACATGTTTGGTAAAGATACACGCGCTTTAGGTCATCGTTACTTAAACTTAAATCATTTACAACACCAAGCAATTCGTCAACATCATTCCTAACAGGTTGAATGAAAAGTTTTGCCAACGGTGACGTGCACTCATTTATATCAATGAGAGGTGGCTTTGGGTTCAAAGTGAATGGTATTTTTACATCTTTTTTTCGATTCACAATTGACTGAGTCAAGTCTTTGAGTGATTTGCTCAGCAAAAACTGAGATCGATTTTTAATAGCTTTGTCAGCTTCTTTTAAAACATTAATGTAATCTGGCTTTTCATTACTGTCAGTTTTTCCTTTTGAAACAAGACCTTTTTTGTAAAACGAAGATTTTTCTTTCCTTGCAAAACTTGAGCAGGTAGTGTGGAGAAACAAGCATTGTTGCGAATTAAACACTTGATAACTTAATCTATACATACTCTGCAAACCAAATTGTTATTGACAGCTGCCCTTTAGTCTTTTTGTTTCATCCAAAACCATTTGCAATTACCAAATAAACTGTATGCACACTACTATATTGAGTTAAGGTTGATACGATTTCTAAATATAAAAGTTTGGTAAAGATGTAGGCCTCCTTTTTTTCTGCAGAGGATGAAGACAGCAATAGTTGTGTACACTTTACGTTTTACGACAGAGTGACACTGTGGACACAGGCATCATGCATGGACATGGACTGTGGACACAGGCATCATGCATGGACATTTACGCATTACTTGCCAAACAGAAAAATAAAACTACTTTGTTAGATTTTTGGTGCTAGTGGTAGACAAAATACCATTGAATTTAACAAATATAAAAAAAAATGTAATGCCTTAATACAGCTTGGTAATTTCAGTTAAGCTTTTGAATTTTGCAGATGATTAAAATAATTTAGTCAGTATCTTTCACCTAGTGAGATCAATACGGTAATTAAAACCTCCACTTTGCAGTTAGAACTTGAGATTCATTTCATTTGTCAAGTCATGCCAAAGATTTAAAAAATGGAAGTGGCAGATCTCTTGTTTGGCACTCAGCAGTAGGAGTGATATGAAGGGAGTCATATGAAACTGGATTTTGTAGGTCATCATTGGAAAAGTGTGATATGCTTCATCCTAAAATCTGAGCACAAAGCCACCGCAGGCACCAGAATAGCAATGCACAAGTGCATCAATAATGTCTGTTTTTGCTCAGTTGTTCTTGCCAAACTAGACAAACAATTGTACAGGGTTATCAAAATTTAGTGCTACAATCTATATTAAATCACATTTTTAATACGCTTTCCTATTTTTTTATATTTTGAAACTATGTATGCAACCCTTAAACTTTTAGAAATTAAAATATAGTCATGACTAATTTTTTGGACAAACGTACAGCAATTGTTGAGCTGTTTAAAGCAGGAAACTTTAAAAGGGAAATTTGTATAAACCAAAATTGCCTAGAGTTTAATTCAAGACACGTGTAAGTCGTTTCCTAAAAGTCTTCAGTTGGTTATCAAAGCAAAGGGTGGACATATTGAATGATACTTTTGGTACTTTTTTCTATAACTTTTTCTTTAATATTACATTTGCATTACTTGTAAATTTTGTTTACTTTAGTAAATATAGCCTGTTTAAGTTGTAACGATAAATATTGATGACCCTGTACACATATTACACCCTAACGGATCAAATTTTGGTATTAACATGAAAAGCAAGATTTGTATATTTTGGTATCATAAAATGGCCAACAAAATGAAAAAAATATTAGCCATTATGAGTGCACCAATAAATGGTTTGAAGACATTCCAAAATCATTACCACTAACAACAAAACAAGCTTGATATAGTTGGTAAAGGGGGTAATGTTTGTACCATATAAAGTATGTAATGTGCCATCTACGCAGCTGGTGCAGCTATAGAGGGAAAATAGTCATAGTTGGATGGTGGTTTGCTAGTGATGACATTACTGACAACCAGGTTATGTTTAAGATACATTACTTACCTCAGTGAGATGTAACCTAGTTATGACCAACTTTCCTATTTTGTATATGGCACATAATCCCACCACTTCCTTATAAAGATAATTGCTTACCTATATGACTTACTGATATCTACCAATAAGTGGAAAATCATTTAGTTATATAGCACATACTTTACCAACACCTCTCAGTAAAGAGATGTTTATTTAGTGAGCCTAGTCTGATAGCAGTGAGGCATGATGAAGTTCATGTGCAACAAGTCATTAAATGATAGGAGGAACACTCAAGAGTGTTTTATTGAAAGTAGCATGGTCAAGCAAAATAGTTTTGCAAGAAAACTTCTGCTTCAACTTCTAGCTATAACTTGCAATGATGGGTACAATGCAAACCTGTCAAGGGTGACAACTGATGTGAAAAGCATTACATCACTTTACATGACCAAACTTTCAAATAATTTTGCATTCCGTGACTATGGTCAGTTTTTCATCCTTTGCCAGCTTACTGGTAGTTCTACTTAATGTATATTAATGATGTCACACAATGCCTGAATTGTGTAAGATTGGGGTTAGTTGACATCACAAGACATCATCATACACATGTACAATTTAGCAATATTCTCATTTATGGACACACTAAAATATGAAAATACATAAGGGCTATTGAATTAGGGAATTACTGAATCACAAAAATATAGAAATTCATGTTAAACATCAAATCACTAAAATCAAAAATATGTTATAAGAAAGGAATTACAGACTTACAAAAATATGAAAAATTACTGGCACTAACTAAAAAAGTAGCCAACAGAGATTGCATAAACATGGATAGAGGCCTAATTACAGGTTAAACAAAGCGTTTTTGTAAATTTCCACATTTCTATAATTTCCATCATTTAATTGGTATTTTTTGATATTTCAGTAAGAATTTTCTTAAACTTTCATCTTTTTGTGTTTTCTTTATTTACTAGGTAGAATAAGTCTATATAACTCTAGGCAGTGGCTATTTTGCTGTCAGCAATTTACCCTCAGAGACTGTTTTGCCATGAGTTATTTGTGATTGGTCAATTTTAAAAACCAATTTAAAAAATTTTGCACCCCCAGCTCTCTATCCTACACCCTGTACACTCCCTTCCAGTGTACACTGCCCCGTACGTTTACATATGGGGCCTGCTCCTACTGTGTACACTGCCTTTCTTTTAATGCCCTGCCAGCTGAGATTTGAACCCGCAACTGTGGTATCTCAAGACCAGTGCACTATCCACTACACCACAGTGTCACTGGTGTGATTACAGCAAATATGGCTATATAAACACACGTGAATGATTATGGCAAAATAGATTCCAAGGGCAAATTGCCATCGACAGCAAAATAGCCACTGCCGTAACTTTAATTGTAAACACAAAATATAGAAGAATAATAAGAATTTTAACAAAGTTGAGCAAAAAACTTCCTAAAGTTTTGCATTATCTAAACCAGTGGTTTTCAAACGTTTGGCGTTGTGGAGCCCATGAAGAGCTTGACCATTATTTTTGGAGCCCCACAATAAATTTCTAAAAATAAAAACAGAAGTAAACAAATAGCTTGCGGAGCCCATAGGGTTCTCTTGCAGAGCCCTGGGGTTCCGCACGGAGCACTTTGAGAACCAATGATCTAAACAACTGTTAACAACCTCAAGCAATGCCTGGGTTTTTTTTTAGGCAGTGGCTATTTCGCCGTCGACGGCAATTTGCCCTTGGAATCTATTTTGCCGTGATCATTCACGTGTGTTTATATAGCCAAATTTGCTATTATCGCACCAGTGATTCTGTGGTGTAGTGGATAGAGCGCTGGTCTTGAGATACCAAGGTATCGAGTTCGAATCTCAGCTGGCCAGGGCTTTAAAAGAAAGGCAGTGTACACTGAAGGGGCAAGCCCGGTATGTAAATGTACAGGGCAGTGTACACTGCAAGGGAGTGTGCAGGGTGGGGGATAGAGACCTGGGGGTGCAAAATTTTTTTTTTTTGGTTTTTAAAATTGACCAATCAGAGACGACCAAAAGTCACATGCTTAGTACGTCATTAAGATTGACCAATCACAAACAACTCACGGCAAAATAGTCTCTGAGGGTAAATTGCCGTCGACGGCTATTTACCCTCAGAGACTATTTTGCCGTGAGTTATTTGTGATTGGTCAATCGTAATGACGTACTAAACATGTGACTTTTGGTCGTCTCTGATTGGTTAATTTTAAAAACCAATTTAAAAAATTTTGCACCCCCAGGTCTCTATCCCCCACCCTGTACACTCCCTTCCAGTGTACACTGCCCCGTATATTTACATACCAGGCCTGCCCCTCCAGTGTACACTGCCTTTCTTTTAAAGCCCTGGCCAGCTGAGATTTGAACCTGCAACCATGGTATCTCAAGACCAGCGCTCTATCCACTACACCACAGTGTCACTAGTGTTATCATAGCAAATTTGGCTATATAAACATACGTGAATGATCACGGCAAAATAGATTCCAAGGGCAAATTGCTGTTGACGGTGAAATAGCCACTGCCTTTTTTTAAACGTTTCAATATTGCACAGCTCTGCAACTCTAGCACTGAATTAAATCTTAGTGATTTTTTCTCATTTTGTCATAGTGGATACAATTTAAATAGAAATGGTTTTACAGTTAAGCCATTTAAGAGACCATGTATCTGTGTATAGAGCACTTAAATAATTTCTTTTCTAAAAAAATGGACACTACTGTTGAAGTTCTTCAGTAAACTTTGATTTTCTTTTTGGCATACCGCATTTATTTTTTAGCTTTTCATTTTATTTTTCAAAAATCACAGCAATGATAATTATAAACAGTTTAACTGAAAATACTATATGATTTTTTAAACCAAATTAGTATGTATCGAAATGGTTTCTTTGAAAGTAAGTCAATCGACCAGAACAACAAAGCAAAATTTATCTTCGTATCTCTGCTGCATAACATACAAGAAATGCAGTTTGGAAACTTACCGGCACCGTTTTCCATGTGATCTTACTCTTTCAAACCTACAGCAACAGTCAGTCTGAGGTAGACCGTTAGGAAACTCCCTTTTATCATTCCTTACCAGTTAAATTTATTATCACTTGAACTAATATGCAGTGACCTACCGTAATTTCTTAATCACAGGGTAAACGTAAAAAGGGAATTTTTGAACAACTTTGGATGACCAAATTAGTTTTTATCAAAAAGGAGGACAAAAAAGATATTTTTAAACATCCTCGGAGGACCAATTAATTTTTACTAAAAAGGAAGACATGTCCTCCAAAAAGAGGATGTATGGTCACCCTACTTTATTTACATAGAGCTGATTTGCTGAACTGTGCTATTGTTAGTCTACCTTGCTGCTTACACTCATATTATTGTTGTTGCTTATATGTTTAGTTAATGTAGTATATATTGTAAATATTAAGCTTCCTTCTCTAAGTGTTGACCTCTCCCTCAAATGCAAACGTGTTTTAAGATTTAACTTTTGCACCATTGTGTTGTATTTCAATAAACCTGTTGTTTGCGTTATGACACTCGATGTAATTTCCAAAATTTTATCATCTTTGCGGCAAAAGCAACAGTCATCATCAATGGACCACAAGCAAACAACTAAGAACAAAGTAAATGAAATAAACAAAAGTATTCAAGAAAATACGTATGATACACAAAACCAAAAACAAATATTCTATTACTGTTTCATTTAAAATCTGGTTTCTGGACTCCGAGGTGGATCTCGGGATGATTCTCGTCAAGACTCCCAGTGTGAACATAAAGAATTAGTTAAACTGTACGGAAAAGTCACTAGTAACTTTATCACTATTTGTTGAAAAAAATAGACTTGAAAAAATTTTTTCTAATCCTAAAAGAGGGACAGAGTTATGTTTTTCAAAGTTAATTTCAAAAGACGTCCTTGGCTTTAAAAATCTGGAAAAGATACGTTTATGAAATTCTCAGTACTAATCCAACTCCAAAAATGAGATCTTCAACATAAAAATGGGACAATTTTAAGTTTTGAGAAGTGAAATATCAAAAATAAAAATTTTTGGCAAATCACTAAAAAGACGTTATTTTTTAACCGCTTCCGCTTCCACACCTAGCGCTTCCGCTTCTGCTTCCACTAACAAAAAACGAGAAAACGACCGTTGACAATTTTTTTAACTTTTGTAGGTCTGTAGCCTGCCTTCTCCTACACTTTATCACTTTGAGAAGACAAAAACCGTCATTTATTGCTTTTATTTTACCTACTTCGCTTGAGCTTATTTTTCCGAACTACTCTGTGTTTCTTTTTTTTAGATATTAGAACTCGTGTTGAATGTGGAACAGTGCTTTTCAATCTTTCTGTCATCGCAGAACCCCAAAAGCACTTTCGCGTTTGTCACAAAATCCTCACTAACAAAAATTTAGAAATCACAAATTGCTTGCAAGAAAATCAAATATTTCGTTACTACAAGTCAAAAAATAATTAAACACTTCAACAAATAGACAGTTATTACAAGTTCCTTCACTACTGACAACCACTTTTAAAACGGTTAACTTAATGCTTCTCAGATCTAAATCGTATGACCACAGATTACAGCTCTCGACAATAACCTGTCGTCACAACAACAAATTACACCATATAGCGTTGATTTTCCCTCACTATCCCCCACTAACTCTGACTTTGAGTTAACTTTAACTCTGATCATTATTACGTACTTTCTGTCCGTCCCCAAAACACGTATTGACTCCGATCTTTTTGGATAGTGAAGCGCGAAATTTCTGTCGTATATATAGTAAATACATGTAAAGCAACCAAAATTGAACTGCACCAATCAACAGCCGCCTCAACGTGGTGGTGCGGTCTCAACCCCGTTTGGGTTGGGTTAAAATGGCTGTTGGTCTTCCCAAGGGTCCCAGTTACCCCGGGCACTCCCCTCAGACAAACCATTTTTTCGCCGTGCAGCCCCCTGAACGACCGCAGAAGGGTAGCACGCAGTCTCTTTAAAATCAGCCTGTCTTCTCACTTCTCCTGCCTTTCTCTTGCCCGTTTTCTCATCCTTCTCCTTCTCTTGATGAGCGGTAACGTTCATCCGAACCCTTGTCCCGTCTTTCCCTGTTCAGTGTGCGCTGGAAATGTGACCTGGCGGGGTAGGTCAGTACAATGCTGCACATGCACTAATTGGGTTCATTTAAAGTGCCCACTACTGTCCTTCTTTAAATTCAGAACTCTTGGCAGCTCTCACTGCTGGAGCTTCCCTCCCTGCTGCTCCCCTGTTTTTTCGGAGATCCCACACCTATTAGGCCTGTGACTTCCTCCTCGGACTTGTGCAGCTGGTATACATCCACTGCTCAATCCGGCCCATCTGGCCTCCTTCTGCTAATGCAGCACTCGCACTCCACCCTCGCCTTCAAACTTCTTATCCTTTTTCCGTCCACCTTGTAACTTCTCGCTCTGCACCCTTATCATCGTCTCATGTTCCTGGCTATTTCTTTTCACCTCCTGCTTCTTCTTCCCCCTAACTCCCTCAGGGTTCTTCAATGGAATGCTGGGTATCTCCGAGCCAGGAACACTAAACTGCTACACTTTATTTCGTCTTATCCCGTTGACCTTATTTGTATCCAGTAATGTAACCTTGATGCATCTTCTTTTTTTCGGATTCCTGGATTCTCAGCTCTGCAATCTGATCGCAGCCACTTCCGTTCTGGTATTTTTTCTACTGATATCACAGACGTTAGCGGCGCCGCCATCATATTCGTCAGGCAGAGCCTATCCTTTTCTGAGCTTTCTGCTTACTCTCTTTCTTCGCTTGACCCCTACTCTGATTATGTAGGGGTCAACATCTCTCTAAACAACTCCTCCTCACTCTCATTTCTTAATGTTTAGTCTTCCTCTATTCGCTCTTCTCCGAAGAATAGCAAAGCCAATTTCTTTTTCGCTCCATTCTTTCCTCCTCCAAAAATCTCTTTATTCTGGGAGATTTCAATTGCCATCACCCCCTCTAGGACTCAAAAAGTACTTCCGACCCCGGTAGAGAGAAAGCATTCGATTGGGTCATCACCTCTGACTTCCTCCCTCTCAATGACTCCGACATACCTACTCTTCTTCATCGCTCCTCTGGCAGTTGCTTCTCCCCAGGCATCTTCTTTGCTCTTTTCTCTCTCGCCTTATCTTGCTCATGGGAGGTGCTTCAGAACCTGGGTTCTGATCACCTACCAATTCTACAAACCGTCCCTCTTTCTCCGGTCTTTCGCCCCAACAAACGTCTCGCTTACTTGAATTTTCAGAAAGCTCGTTGGGATGACTTTGCTTTTTACTTTGACTGTCACTGTCCTTCTGCAGAGGAATACTCGTCTCTTTTTCTTTCCTTTGCTGCTGTTCTTTTTACTTCTGTGACACTGAATGCCAGAGGTGGGTAATTCCACAAATCGGCAAATTGCGGACTCCAGTTTCTATTTGCGGATTTGCGAACCTAAATTCTTACCGCAAATTTTTGCGGATTGCGGATTTGCGGTGAAAAAACTAAAATTTACTGCAAATCCGCAAGGCAATTGGCAGTGTTGCATGTTCCTCTGTAAAATCCGTTTGGAAGTAGACGACCTTGTTTCCAAGGTTAGAGGTTAACGTCCAGATGTTGATGACCTTTTTTTTGGGAGTTCAACGTCTGGTGGACGGCAAAATTTGACCTCCAAAAAAAGATCATCACGAGAAGACAAAATAACAGTAAATATTGCGGTCTAAGATTGCGGAAGTGCGAAAAGTTACCTCAAACTTGCGAATTTGCGTTTGCGAAATTGAGTGTCAATTTGCGGTGCCCAGCACTGAGTGAATGCCCTCCATACGATATGGTGCTCAGGATAGACGGCTCTTTTTCTTTCCCTTTCGGCAAACATGGCTTTGGCGTTGTTAAGGATTCACCACTCGAAGGGGATGAATCTTCTATTATAGTTGTCACAGGCGGACGGCCAGGACCTTCCTCGCACTGTTCTCTATCCAAGCACCAGTTTAAAATCAAACAGTAAAATCAATGGGTATATTGACAGAATAACAATAAAAACTTGGAATAGGCCAGCGCGAGATAATTGACTAGACTTGTATCGTCAACGATTGAACCAGCAAAATTCAAAACCAAAAATAGAATTTAAAATCACTTCTTTTTCTTTATATACATAATTAGTCAGAGCCTGAAGCCACGCGTTTTGTGTGCTTAGGTCAGAGTGTAGAAATAGATAATTGTAACAAAGTGAAGCGCGACAAAACAATACGTGCAATAAGACTCCTGTTCTCAGGGCTGCAATTCGATTATCGGTGAGTTAAAAAATGGGCATTGGTGTGATAACAGGCGTACTTGCCAACTGCTCTCTGTGTGGTACTGAGGCCACCCTTTTCTTTTCAGCAGGGCCAGTATGCTTAAGTTTTTCCGCTGAAGCCTGCACCATTGTGCATGCCCTTTGCTGGTCTCGGCAGCACCAACAAGTCTTCGACTTCTCTTCTCCTATTTGATTCCCGCTCTGTCCTCGCCACTCAGTTCTCTCCTCCATCTTTTCTTTTACCTTAATCTCTGCCAGAAACTGTTTTTTCTCTCCTCCTGTTCTATCAGGTTACAATGGGTCCCCGGACGCTCGTTTTACCTTAGGAGCGACTCGGTTGATCAGCTGGCCAGACGGGGTGCGCTACTTGTTCCCTCAGCAATCCCTTGCAGTCTCTCTTCTCTTACCTCTCGTATCCACTCTTGTCTTTTCTCGGACTGGAGGCGTATTGTCTCATCTAAGTTCTTTGACACACAGGTTTCCTCGATTTTCACCGAAAACTTGTGCTTCTACGTCATGCTCGCTGTGTTCTCTCTCGTCTACGCTGCAACGGTCACAGTCTTCTGTTAAGCTCTTATCTCTCTAGAATTGGCAAAATTGGGAATCCTTCCTGCAGTGCTTGCGGACACTCGTCCCAGGACACCTCTGATCTCATTCTGCACTGTCCAGCTACGGACTCTTCGCGTCGCTCGCTCTTTAGCAACTTTCTGTCTCTTTACGACCTCTGGTCCAGACCCTGGGGAGTTGGCCGGCTTCTGGGGCTTCATGGTCTTCCGCCATGCCCCCATTCCTCGGAAGGGGTCGGGTAACAAAAACAACAGCAAAACTGAAATTACAGATGCACTATTACGTAACAAAGGGAGTTAGCAAATTCAGACGTTCTTTAAGTTGTAAACAGGATTTCATCACAATCTGCAACTTGCTAAGATTCCATTACAAACTATTTATATACATGGAGCACCACTACATATAAGAAATCAATATACTCAAAAAAGAAATAAATACTATTAACAAACGAAGAATCTTCGCGGTCTACTCACGGAACACAACTGCATGTTTTGCAAAACTCCTGTGGAAGAGCACAGATGTGGAATGATCAAGTTGTTTCCGTCATAATTTCTTTTTCAACCCCCTAACCAAGGTTAGTTAAGTTTAATCAAATCGTCATTTTATTAGCTACGTTTCATTGTCCAAACTCTCTTTTTCTTACTGTCACGAATAAGGAAATTTGCCTTGTAAGAATTGTTTCATATTTGTGTAAAGTGCTGTGTCATTTGTTCACTCGGCTACTGATTGAGAAAAAAAGACCTTTTTTCCTCGCAAGTGGATTGCTGTAGTACGCTTTTATTACGTCACAATCCTTATTACGACATAATACGATTTCAGATTGATCTAGAGATTCTAGCTTCTTCGAAGAATTTCGATAACCGATTACATAATTTGTAATGCTTTTTTTCTTTTTTCACGTGATTTTGTTCTAGCGTTTTCTGGATTGTTTTTTTGTCGGTTTATATATAAGGCGACGGGATTTTTTTAGTTAGAGAGTAGTAGTGAAGCGTTGTAACGGGGAGAGTGAGAGAGCAGAAAAACGTTGTAGTGGAGAGGGAGAGATTGATTGACAGAGCAAAGAAGAACTATTGTATTTTGTGATAATTTATTGTGGATTCTGTGGACGTGGCGAGTATCAAGCAATTATTGGTGAAATTATTTTGGCGGTTTCCTGGTTGTGTGGTAAAGTGAATAGTTCTGAGATTGTTGAGCGAAGAAGTTTGAAGTCGTGAAGTACTATTTCTGTGAATACATTATTCTGTTACCAAAGTGGTTTAAAGTGTTTTTAGTGGAAGCCAATCTTTTCCAAGTGTTATTTAGTCGCAGTCAGACCTAATTATTCGAGCGATTATCATACGTCGCCTCAATTTCAAAAGAAATTTAAAATTGAGATAGAACCGAAAGTTCTATATTCAATATTATTATTATTACAAGCGACACTTACTCGTAATCGACATAAAATGTAATGCTAGTTATACTTTTCTTGTTCTCTCGCACTACTGATAGCAAACGTTTATTCAGACTTAAAGTGCAACTTCATCGTTTAATCCACATTGGAAAATGGACAAAACTTTTTTGCCAAGTTACTCTTCAAGTCAAATAACCTATGTGGAAGCGGAAGCGGTTGAATTTTCGCGCTTCCGCTTCTACAGAAAAAGGACCGCTTCCGCTTCCACATCCCTGTTTTGGGCGGACAAGCCTGGGTCAGGTAAACTCAAAGCTTTTGAGTTGGTTTTTAAAAGCTCTTCAGGCCTACGTTAAGTAAAAGTAGATATTATTGGGCATCTTTCAAAATGGTCATTCGATTGTCAATACAGAGTTGTTGCCTATGTGTTTAATTGGGGGTTCACCTCTTTCTGTTTTCCCTGGCTTTCCCCTGATCATACACACACAGATAACCACCAAATAAAATTGACCACGGCGCCTATTATCAATCATGTTTTAGATAATATTTGCTAGAATACCTCTTCCCAAAATGGTATTACCTGGAGGCTATACCTCTGAACTTTGTGATAGTACTAAACTATGTTGTTGCTTAAAAACGCGACGAGCAGCATTAACAACAATTTGAATGGAGGAGTGGTCAATGTTAAAATTTTCTTTCGCAGAAAATGAAGTTCTGAACCCAATTTCAAGTAATTTCTGTAAATTGTACATACAGGTCTCAAGGTGCTTCTCTTCAGGGTTTGAGATTTCAAAAATTCTTGCTTTTATCAACAATAATAGCTTTTAAATCTTTGGAAAATTCCCATGCCTGTTGCAAAGGATCGTTTTGGTGTAACTTAGTCTTTTTAACGTGCCTCACCAATCTCGTCAGTCTCTGGCCAGATTTTCCGTCTGTTGGTAGCTTATCAATGTGAAGCCGTTTCGCCACATCTTAGAAACGTAGTGGAGGTTGTCGAATTGGTTATGAACCAATAGCGAGCTCCCCTTATAGGATATCCTTTGAAAATCTGCCATCGAGAGGCCTTTGGACCAGAGTTGCAATTACTCGTGTCTACTCGAAAAAAAATAAGAGACTCGGACTCGACTTCAGTCCTTCAACTGCTGGACTCGTTTGTTCTCAAACTGCAGAACTGAATTTAGCAGCCGAAACCGACTGACTGGGAACTCTGGTTAACCAAACCAAAGCCAGAGACATGATTGATTTGTAGCATCAAATAACTGAAGCAACTATTGAAATTGCCGTTGATATGTTACAGTTTGCAAGAAGACGACAAGAAATCAAACACCTGCTGGATATCCCTCGTGCGACTGATGGTGCACACGCAGGCCTAGAGGTGTAGGCTGCTAATGCATCTAAAAAACCTTGAAGTATTTCTTGTTAATATAAAACACATCAAATGAAAATATCTCAAAACAAATTTTGCTGAATTTTTGAAACTGTAGCTATAATTTATTGACACCCTTCATTTTCTGAATAGCTCAACGTTATTTTGAGAGAATTAAATATTTGCGCATGTGCAGAGTGATTTACAAATGCTGCCAATACACATATAGGCCATTTTTGTTTGCTATGACGCAGTAGGCATAAATGCAATTTAGGGACGAAATATATTTAGGCACAGTTTTTCTGAACTGAAGCTTTCGTGGTTTCGGACTCGAAAGGACTGAGATTGGACCTTGACTCGAGGGTTGTTGAACTCGGACTGACTTAAACCCTTCGATTGCTGGATTTGTCACAACTTTGCTGTAGACATGCCGAGGCACCTAGAAGAGCGTGGCAGAAGGGCATGAAAGAAAAAAGATGTTGCCAGAGTGCTCCGGCACGCTGGTGTTCTCCATTTCTTGCATCACGTGACTTCCAAGATGCGCGACAGGAATCAAAAGAGGAGAATCCAAGCGATCTTTGCTTAGTGAATGGTCTTTAATTTCAAATAGTCTTTAGTTTTCAAATAGTCTTCAAATAAATAGTCTTTAATTTTAATTTCTTAAAAATTCAAAGTCACTCAAGAATAGATCTTTGCTTAGTCTAAGCATGTATCTTCGATGAAGGCCAAATTTTTCCCACGTCTCAAGGCCTTACGCTGTATCTCTGCTTCCTCATGGGGCCCCTCTAAGGAGTCCCTCTCTCTTCTATATAAGCTTTTCTTCGGTCCCTTTTCACTTATGCTTCACCCAGATGATTTCCTTTCCTAAGCGCTACCAATATCACCAAACTGGAACGCCTCCACCGAGCGGCTAGTCGCGCCATTACCGACTGCCTCTCGTCCTCCCCTATCCCTCTTCTTCTCTCCGAGGCTTCTCTATCTCCCCTACGAGTCACTCTGACTCATTTCACTCTTTCATCTTATGAGCGGGCTCTTCGTCTCCGAACCTCCTTTCCGATTTCAGGTTTGGCCAGACTTGGAGTGAAACCAAGACTCTGCAGATCGTCCTGGAGAGCTTTTGCGTCCACTCACCCGCTCATGCTTCCTTCTATTTGTTGTAGGAAGGCTCTTCTTGCTTTCCCTCCCTGTCCTCCTTGGAATCTGCCCTCGTTCACCGTAGAGTCCACCCTTTCCACTCCATGCTCTCGCTCTGATCCCCCTTTTTTCTCGCCAAGATGCGGCTCTCGCCCACCATGACCTTCTCCCTCTCATGATCTGGTGCTTTGGACAGACGGCTCTGTTCCTTTTCCTTTTGGCAAAGGCGGCTCCGGCGTTCTTGCCAACTGCTCTCGTTGTGGCACTGAGGCCACTCTTTCCTTTTCGGCAGTCCCAGTATGCTCAAGTTTCTCCGCTGAAGCCTGCGCCATTCTGCACGCTCTTTGCTGGTCTCGGTAGCACCAACAAGTCTGCCATTTCTCTTCTCTTCTCTTACTATCTGACTCTCGTTCTGTCCTCTCCTCCATCTTTCCTCTTATCTCAAACTCTGTGGCAGATCTGGCAGGAACTGTCTTCTCTGTCCTTCTGTTCTATTAGACTACAATGGGTCCCCGGACATTCGTTTCTCCCGGGGAACGACGCGGCCGATGATCTGGCCAGACGGGGAGCGCTACTTGCGCCCTCCGCAATCCCTTGTAGTCTCTCTCCTCTAACCTCTCGTCTTATCTCGGACTGGAGGCGTACTGTCTCATCGAAGTTCTTTGACACATAGGTTCCCTCGATTTCCACTGAGGAACTTGTGCTCCCTCGTCATGCTCGTTGTGTTCTCTCTCGTCTTCGCTGCAGCCGACACAGCCCTCTTTTAGGTTCTTATCATTCTAGGATTGGCAAAATCGAGAATTCTTCCACAGCGTCTGTGGACACTCGTCCCAGGACACCTCTGATCTCATTCTGCACTGTCCAGCTACGGACTCTTTGCGCCGCTCACTCTTTGGCAACTCTCTATCTCTTTACGACCTCTGGTCCAGACCCTGGGGAGTTGACATTGATATTTTTGAATGTTGAGGCTTTCGCTTGATCTCACATCTTTGTCATTTGTTTTTTAAAATTAAAATTTAAGTTGCATGAAAGAAAATTTATTAGTATCAGCATGGTTGGCCTGCGAAAAGTGCTGAATGATAATATCAGAACAAAATTTTGATCAAACAATAACATTTCTATCGGTATGGAAAATAGGAATCAAGTAATTATAGGCTCGGGTTGTATCAAACAGTGAGATAAAAGGTCAAAACATTAGGACGTGTTAACAGTTTATCAATAATAAAATCAAAAAAATGATCATCTGCTTCATCCAATTCAGTGCAGTGCTCAGGTAAGATCTTTTTCAATACCGGCCATTTTGATGCGAAATTCAAGAGCTCTTGCCGAAGATCTTGCTGAACAGGAGAATTTGAACTTTTATTTGGCAAAAGGTTGCATATCATATTTACAGCTGAGATAGGAATCCCATGAAGAACTGTTTCAGAAAAGCGTTTGGGATTGAAGTAGCTTAAGCCAGCATGTAACTTTTTATGCGTAGGAAATCTTCTATGCAAACTTTGAACCACTTGATCTAGAATTCTGTTATGTACATTGACCTCAAACTTTTTCATTGGGTCTGAAAGACATTCATCCAAGCAGCGCTCTCAAACCTTTCTTGAGCCACGGACCGGTTGAAAGTCACTCAATATTCTTGCGGACCGGTTTGAAGCACGAAAGATAAATAGGCCTGCATGCAACTGAAACATGCATCAACTGGCATTGTGAAAATTAAGTTAATTTATTAAATCTATATGAAACATAAGATATAAACTGTACAAATGTTCAGCCTTCAAAATTACAAAATGAATAAAGCAGTAATAGTGTATAGTTATCATTTCCTGTGAGGCCCGGTAACAAGTAACCCACGGACCGGTCCGCGGCCCGGGGGTTGGGGACCACTGCATCCAACGGTTTATTTTTTCTTTTTCGAACCCGTTTAGCAGGAAAGCTGCTTTCAAATAAGACATCACATCCACGTTTTTTCAAAATTTCATTGGCATGTTGAACAAAATGGTCAGTTTTGGTTACAACCATTGCGAAATCGCGATGAATCTGTTGAATATCCTTTTTCGTAGCTTCCACCACATTAAAAGCATCAATGAAATCCAGTCCAGAGGTTTGCAAGTACTTTGAAAATGCAGTAGTTATTTCCATGATGCGCAGATAAGTAATGGTTGTCAAAACATGTTGGTATCGAATCACATTATCTAACATGACACTGGCATCAAACCGCGCTTTAACACTTAACTTTTCAGAAGTAGAAGCACAATACAGAACTTCAATTACATCGCAGAACATGCCGCTGGAACCATCTTCAAATGTGCCGAAAATTTTTCGAAGACATTCATGCTTAGACCACCATCTAGTTGCTCCAATCAAGTTTAACCTACTTTGAATATCATGACCATGTCTTTGGCTCATCTGCTCTTTCTACATGTCCATTCGCAAATATGATTCCCGAAAGAACACTCCAACCTTTTGAACTAATCCCAATAGAGATATGGATGCATGATTAGTTGTAGTATCATCACAGAGAACCAAGTTGAAAACGTGGGCATAGCATCATATGTGAATGTGACCAGGAGATTCTTTTTCAAGAAAAGCTGTAAACCCATTATACTACCCCGACATGTTTGATGCTCCATCTGTACTGTCGGAAATGCATTTAGAAACGTCTATGTTTTGTTTCTGCAAGACTTCTTTGAATAAATTGCACATTTCTGCTCCAGTTGCTGCATAACTGTCAACAACGGCAAGAAGCAGAGACGTAGCAGCCGCCCCCCAAACCCCCCAATTGGGGGGGCCCAGGCCAACTTTGGGGGCCCAAGTTAGTCTGAAATTGCTTTTTGGCTACGTGACTATTTTCAGTTCAGCAGACTTGTTTACAACCGATTTAAACTGTACGAAGAAATTGGCTTGTGACATCATAAGTGAATGCAACGTCATTTTATCTCGCAGAATCTAGAATATTTCGATTGATTTTCTGGTAGAATCTTGAATATTCGATTGACGTAACAATGCCGTTGTTACGCAACAATCATAGAATGGTCTGGAATTCTGTTTGGCTATAAATACCGGGACAATATATATACACTGCAGAGTGCAGATAAAGTATTTTATTGACATTGTATAGAATGAAACGTTCAAAAAGTGGTGCTCAAAAGAGAAAAGAAGCAGCCACTGCTCGAGATGCTGTAGCGAAATTGCCCAAGATGACAGATTTTTTCAAGATTACTGAGCAGAGTAGACCTGGCACTAGTACCGAGAGGGATGAAGAAAACTATAGTGTACAAGAAAAAGAAGACTATGACGATCAGCATCAAAGTGATTGTGAATTTCCAGAAAATGTAAGTTGTGATTTACCTGCCAATACGCAACCTTCAATATCAAAAATAACTGAATCTCAATTTACCCCTATCCCTGATGACCCATGTAAATGGCCTGAAAGTATTTCTGATGCTCAACGATGTGATATAGTAAAGCGTGGACCACATCAACTAATAATGAATTTTCCATATAATAACACAACTCCAAGGCGACGTTTTTCCTCCAACCATTATAAACGTGTGTTACCTAATGGTGAAAGTGTTTCACGGTCGTGGCTAGTTTATTCTGGGAAATCACATCAAGTTTTTTGCTTTTGTTGTAAGCTATTTGGAAAAACACTAAGCCCCTTTTGTAGTGGTATAAATACATGGGAGGGTTTTTCGAAAAAACTGAAAGACCATGAAAACGGCATTTCCCACCAAGAATGCTGCAGTCAATGGATGTTGCTAGCTGAAGGGATAAGAAATTCATCCACTATCGACAAACGCGAGATGAATATTTTTTTCAATGAAAGACGTTTTTGGAGAAATGTTTTAGAGAGACTTATCGACATTGCCTTGTTTCTATCGGAAAGGAATCTTGCTTTTAGAGGATCTGAAGAAGTCTTAGGATCTCCTCACAATGGAAATTTTCTGGGTATATTTGAGCTTTTGGCAAGAAGAGATCCGATCCTAAAAGAGCTTCAAGACAGAATCAAGAATAAAAACACTAAAGATCACTATTTGAGTCCTACCATACAAAATGAACTAATTGAATTGCTAGCGACAGAAGTTGAAAAAAAAATTTACAGCAATTGAAATTGGCAAAATATTTTTCTATAATTTTGGACTGCACTCCAGATATGTCACATCATGAACAAATGTCTGTCATTCTCCGTTATGTACTATGTAATGAAGAAGCTGCTGTTGTTAAAGAAACATTTTTTGGCTACTTGAGAATAAGTGACAGTACTGGGAAAGGCTTGTTGGACACTTTCTTAGAAAAAGCGACCAAACTGCAACTCGAATTGTCTGATTGTCGAGGTCAGTCATATGATAATGGTGCTAACATGAAAGGAAAACATTCTGGGGTCCAAGCAAGAATGCTAGACATCAATCCCAAAGCTGTTTACGTGCCCTGTGCAAACCATACCCTTAACTTAGTTGTTGTTGACAGTGCTAATTCATCGACGGAAGCATTGACATTTTTTGGAGTACTTACAAGGTCGTATGTGCTGTTTTCTTCCTCTGCTCAGCATTGGGAAATTTTGAAGAAACATGGGGAGCTGTCCATAAAGTCACAATCTGATACTCGTTGGGAAAGCAGAATTAAATGCATCAAACCTCTTCGATACAATTTAAAAGAGGTGTTGCTGGCACTGAAAGACTTGGAAGCCATTTCCATAGAAAGAAAAGATGGAAGAGCTGCCTCAGAAACAAAATCGTTGATAGCTCATTTATCAAAATGGAGTTTTCTTTTGTCGGTGTTTATTTGGTATGATATCCTATTCCAAGTCAATAAAGCAAGCAAGATTCTTCAATCGTATGGAGTCTCCCTTCATACAATGGAAACGGAAATCCAGGCAACTGAAAAGTTTTTGCAAAACTATCGCACAACGGGTTATGACAGTGCCGCAACATCTGCTGTTGAAACAGGAATTGGATATTGATCCTTCTTTTCCTCCGTCAAGAAGTGGAAAGAAAAGAAGATTGTTTGATTACCAAGGTGAAGAGGAACAACGAGCTACTCCTGAACTGAAATTTAAAAGCAACTTTTTCTATCCATTAGTAGACCAGGCTATTATGTCAATAAAGGAGCGCTTTAATTTGTTACGTGAGGTTTCTTCCGCCTTTTCGTTTTTGTACACACGAGACAAACTTTTGCTTGTGCAACAAGAAAATACTCTTCTTACTTGCTGTAAAGAGTTCCAAAAAAAGTTCGGTGACATTGATTCTGATGAAATGAGCGCTGAGCTACAGCGGTTTGTTTTAATTTTACAAAAAAAACGCAACAAGAAAATACTCTTCTTACTTGCTGTAAAGAGTTCCAAAAAAAGTTCGGTGACATTGATTCTGATGAAATGAGCGCTGAGCTACAGCGGTTTGTTTTAATTTTACAAAAAAAACGCAATCTCAATACGGCTCAAGACTTTCTGAACTATCTTCTAAAGACTCATTTATTTAAATTGTATCCGAATGTGTACATCGCACTTCGAATCTTACTAACTTGCCCCGTGACTGTTGCCAGCGCTGAAAGAAGCTTCAGCAAATTGAAACTGATCAAAACTTTTAATAGAACGTCTATGACAGACAGTAGACTATCTTCATTAGCCATGTTGTCAATCGAAAATGACTGCGCCCGATCTCTTGATTATGACAATGTCATAACAGCATTTGCGAACAAAAAGGTTTGCTCCAGACTATTTAAATGATACTGTGTTTTTATAACTTTTTCATGTTTTTCAGTGTCATTGCTTTCGTTTCGCAGTGTCTGCATAAATGTCCTACTGAACTCTGGCATCGGTGCCGAATTTTTTATGACTTGCACCTTCGGTATCGGCATGCTTTATTCTGACATTAGCCTGTTTACTTATGTACAAATTGTGGTGTATTTTCTTAATGCAGCTTTTCAATTTTACACCTCTAAAGTGATATGACCTGTGCGCAGGGGCTCTTGCGCTTACTTTGGGGGGGGCCCGAAGTTGGAGTGCTACGGGACTGGCAAGAAGTCGTTCTTCAACGTTTTCCTTAACAAAGCGTGGAATAACTGAACATTTGTCGGTTGAAGTTATATCTTAAGTTGAATCGATTTGAACTGAGCCTGCCTTTCTAACCGAGTTTGAAATTTCTTCTTTCATTAGTTTAGATATAATAGCAAAGATGGAGTTAACAGTAGTTTTGGAGATAAATGTATTTCTGTTTGCACGGTTATGCTTGTGCTTGTCGGGTTTGTTTTGCAAACATTTTTAATAACATTTTTCAAATCACACTTTAGAATGTTATCGTACTTCGCAAGAAGAAGTACAGTCTCCAAGAATGTTCCGTGATCAACTTTTTCATCACATAAAGTAGACACCGCTTCCGAACTCCCTGTTCCCCTATAGCTCGTTCCCCGTTTTCCAATCATTTTCACAATGGAGACGACTCTGCCGAAAATTTGCTTTCTTTGCATGACCTGTTTGTTGTGTAATGATGTTTGACTCACAGTAAGTAGGTCTACCACTGTCTTATTACTGCTGACATGCCTTGTGTTTTTGAGAACTTTCGTGTTCATTAATTTGTTGGTAAGTGTGTTTCCACGAATTGAAACCAGTTAGAAATTTGCAGGGGTTTTGATTGCTACTAGTAGTAGGATCATATGCAATGTAAAGATTGCAAAATAGAATTTCTTTTTCTTCACAATACGAGAGCCATAATCGCTGCAAACAAACTCCAGAGTCATCAGGTCCGAAGTACACATTTGTATCGTTGAATTTGGTTGTTTCTGGTTGATGTCGGTGAAACTCAAAATATTCAGTTACTTTATCTCGTTTTGGTTTTACAAACCACGAGTGGTACGTTGTCACAGAAGGAATTACAGACTGATCTCGTTGAATTTCTGAAACTTGAGCGGATATTGCAGAATAGTCTTCACTGTCTGATATTGCTGGATCGAGATGTACAGACTGCTGACATTGACTTTCTAAAACTTGCGTTAGGGGAGCAGAACATACTTTAGGATTATCTTGGCTGCGGCTGTCTGGTTCTGGTTTACCAGTATATACAGTCTGGATTTCGCTTTCTGATACTGGCGGAATAGATATGTCAGAGCAATTTTGATTTACAAAACTGATCCTGATACATCATGATAACTTACAGACAGGCTAATCTTGATGTTCTAATAGCGAAGTGGGATTTAACTGTCGTTTGGCTTTCCGTCGAGGAGCTTGCTCTTCCAAATGCTTCCTGAATGTTCATACATTTAGCAGCAATTTCTTTTTCTTTCTTTCACGCTCTTTCTCAGCTCCACCTTTCCGCTTCTTCGTTTCTTTTTCAATTACTTAAAATTTAGAGAGGCCTGGAGAATGGATCGTAAACAACTATGTTGCATGCGCGATATCAGTTCTCCTCCGATTCTTTATTACGTCACAGTACTGCAAATTAGGAAAGAAGTTACCACTGACGCTTTATTTATTATTGTACCTAAAGTCACGACAGTCTCAATAAGAAAATTACAGATAGGCTATACAAAAATACTGTTACTGAAAAATAATTGCAAAATCATTATGTATGAAACTGGTTCATATTCTTGATCATTTGTTTGTTTCTTAAACTTAGTTTTGAGGCAGCCCAGTAAATCGCTGGACCGGCCCACCGGGAAACCTCTCAAATTCCCGACGGGCTAATCCGCTCCTACATCTGCTACTGCTATTGCTATAGCGACAAAATCGGTTATGCCTTCGGTCAAAGTCATTCACCACATTCTAGAAGGAGACCATCAAGCCAGGTTATTTTTAAACAAAATATTCTCTCTAAATTCAGTTTTACAAATTGTTTTGTTTATGATTTTATTTTGATTTTTTTCTTAAACTTGGGACTTTATTACAATTCTTTGTAATATAGATATACACAATTTAACAGGCAGCACACCAGCAAAAAATCTTTGCTTTACACTCTACTAACCGGCTTTGCCGGCGTCGCCCGGCAGGCGCCCTCATCAGTAATGTTCGGGTTTAGTATTTCTGTTCAACCGGCAAAGCCGGCTTGACCCATTCGGCTCTTGTGTGAGCAGTAGGGAAAAGTCAATGAGTTTTATGCACTTTCACCATTCCTGTTCACGAAATTGTGATCAACATATTCTCTTAATCATGACTGGCAATGCTTACAAAGAATCCTGCCACAAATTATCTTTAATATTGATACTTGTGAGGGAGAAAGGACTGAAACATAATCAGAACTGATTGTAGCGGCGAAATAATGATTGCTTTTACAATTACAGAAATAAACTATTTAATGGTAAGCTTATTTTCCGATGTGATGCTGCCCCTTTCCTATTAATATTTGTGATATTAAATTTCTAATTTGGCGGCACTATTGGTCTTGTTTCCGGCATAGCGACAAAAGCGGCAATGGCTCCCCCAAAATCATTCGCCATACTTTAGTAGGGGCACATCAGGCCGAGTTATTTTCAAACAAATGTTCTCCCTAAGTTCAGTTTTACAAATTGTTATTGTTATGGTTTTATAAAACACCTTAACATGCAGCGTATCAGCAAAAGAAAAACACCCTTGCTTTATAATGTAGGCACGACGGCATTACCCGCAGAGTCCCTGTCAGTAACGTTGGAATTGAGAGTGTGGGTTCAACCGGCCAAGCCGAATTTATCTGTGAGGCTTTTGTGTGACCAATTACCAAAAGTTTATGTGTTTTTTGCACATAAGATTTTCACCATTTTTTGGGCTTTTTTTCCTAATAGAATATCTCATTTCAAGATCCTGGTTATGCCTTAGGTCGATGAGCTCTGTCCATTGCTGACACAAACCCAAGGGAACTTTGCGTTTCCCGTAGTTTGGAAGTAGGAAACACATTTCTGATATTAAGCTATTCTAAAGCAAAATAGAAAAAATGTCTTTCGTGTGGTGCGGTTTCTCACAGGGAGGCTGTTTTTTGATTTTTGATTACTTTGCCAAGTCCTCACTGGCTACGCATTACGTAGCATGTTCCTTTCTCCCTGCTTGACGCGCCCAGGGGAGTAAAAACAGTCCTTGCTTTTCCCCAAATGTTTGGTTTGATCCCGGTAGCTCTGTAAAGCTATTATAAAGCAAAATACCAATAATATCTTCCATGTGGTGCAATTTAACACAGTGACGTTGTTTAATTTGAATTCGTCTCAAACTTTCTCAAGTCCCTGCTGGCTACGCATTATGATTTATATTTGCTTTTCCTTGCTTAGGAATGCTCATAGAAGTTAAATGAGTTCTTGATTTTCCCAAATTTTCAGATTTGATCCCGGTAGCTCTATAAAGCTATTATGAAGCAAAATAGAAAAATGCTTCTCCTAACTTTGATGCGATTTTACCTCGGTAGGGCGAATCATCACCTGTGCCAGTTTAAAACGTATCAATTAATGCAGCTGCGCCAGCTTAACCGTACAAACAATTGTGAGCGCAACAACGAAATCTTTTAGTAGATATAAGCCATAGTTCCTGTACATGTAATGGTGATTATGTTATCTATTAATCAAGACTGGAAGTATTCGAAAAGAAAGAATGATCTCACAAGCTAACATTTGTAATATTTAAAAGTGTAAAGGGGAAGGTGAAACAATCATTAAAATTGCTGGTGTTTCCCAAATAGTAGTCGTTTTGACAATAAAATAAATGAGCTATTTAGTGGTAGGCCAATTTGACAATTTGGTGACCCCGCCTTTGTACTTTTATTTGTGACATTAAGATTTTTGCCTGCCCTGTTTTGCTTTAATTCGGCCATAGTATGAAAAGGTGCCACGTCTTTACCCCAAGTCATATAACCTATTGCAATAGACGCCTATTAAGCTCTTTTTAAACAAAAACATTTCCTCTTAATCCAATGTCACAAATTGATGCTATTATTGTATAATTTAGATCTTTTCTTAAACTTGGGATTTTAATGCATTTAACTTTTCCCCCAATCCAGACCTCCCTACTTTTAAATGAACACTAGTATTTTGTACCGATATCCTTGCAATAACAAATATCAGTCATGGACTTTCCCCTTTATGTTTGCTATCAAAATGATAGTGGATAATTTTGCTGCCTGCTGCTGTTCTCACTAAATAGTAGCGAGCTTTGTAATGTCATTTAACAATATGACCACACAATGCGTTTTCAGTCATTAAATATTGGGATCGCTACTTACTACTTTTTCTTTATGGAGGCGAATTAATATGAACTGACTCTCTGAACTAACGGCCATGTTGCTTGGCCCTGGCATAAACGCCGACACGCAAAGAGCAAACTAACTTGAAATGAAGCACTCACAGATAAGTTATAGCAATAGCGGGGGCCCCAATGATAATGTCCAGGTTAAGAATATCAAATCAGCTGGCTGCTGCTGCAGCCTCGCTTAATTACAAAGGAAATTGCTTCAACATTTAGATCATATGCGGCTCATATGCAGCTCGACACTTACATTTTGTTGCACAAGATAAGAAAGGACCATTTTTCCCTCCTTGTCTTTTCCTTGGGTAATCACCTAGTGTTTTGCTTTACAAATTAAAATTTGTAGACTTCATTTTTCGATGAGTCTTTTCGAATATTTTGATGGATAATGCTAAAGATTCATATTATCAAGAAAGAATAACCAAGATATACTAAAGACTTAATTTTTTTAGAAATTGCAATCTTGTGACATGCAGGCACCAAAATTTTAGGTCTTTTTAACCGGTAGACTAAATATCATAAACATTTAGAGACTTCAGTTTTTGATGGATCTTTTTGAAAACGTCGACAAATAATGCATAAGAACCACGCTTGTGAGGGAAAGTAGTCAAAATGTACCAAAGAACTAACTTTGGTTTAACAATTGCAAGTTTGTTAGGTCAAGTACGATAACTGTTCAACTAAAAATGAAACATGATGTTTGGCAACCAATTTTTGATCACCCATTATAAACTAATCCTTCACTCTAAGTAATTAGAGTCACATATTGCTGGAAAGCTAATTTCCTAAGCTTTCAAAGGACATTAATTGTTAGCACCTTACTATAACGTTGTAAAAAAGTTACTTATTTTTACTGAACTTACCACTTTTTGGAGAGGTAAAAAGTTACACCACCGGTCTTAAAGTTCAGTTTTTTGACTATAAAAACTGATATAAATTGTACATATTATACACTATCGGAATCGCTTTGGAATAACCTTTAATTTGTTCAAAAAAGTTCGAAAATCAGTTAAGAAATGAGGTCCCAAATCAGTTTTTTATTAAACTGATTTTGCAAAAAGGTTGCAATTTTTGAAAACTTCTTCATATTATGATCTTCGGTAGCGTAGGTTTGTATTAATCGTACGGGACATATTATGACATCATAGAGCAGTGGTTCTCAACGTTTTTCCTGTATTCCTCCCTTGCAAACCTCAGGAATTGTCAATTCCCCCCTTTAGTAAAACACAAAAAGAATACTAAAAAACGCATTTATTGAAGACCAAAATAACTCAATGCACAAAAGCACAAATGTTTATTTATTCACGTGAAGCTGCTGAAACAATTTCCAAATACCGAGGAACAAAGGAAGTCAGCTTTGTTCGAAGATCACCCCGGTCACAAATATTAAGACGTCCTCTTTTTTTGCACAAAATATCGGTGACTGCACTGAAAGCACTTTCAACCAAATATGTTGTGGGAAAAGGCAAGAGAAAATGTTGTGCCTTTGTTGCTACTTTATTATATTTTGATACAATGTGTTGATCCAACGACATTAACTGTTGTTTGAAAGCAAATATTGCTTTAGCACTCTCGTCATTTCGAAGATCCATGAGTTCATCAATATCACTGCCGCTCATATTATCCAAGTCATGATTTTTTTCTATGTCCAACAAAAATGGTTGAGTAATCCAGATAGGAAATTCTAGTTTCTTAAGATCTAAGAATCTGTCGTTTAGATGAACATGTAAGCTGGAAAGATGCACAGAAATTATTTGCAAAACTTCATCTGAAGGATCACACTTACCAAGATGGTAAAATTGTGTAAAGGTTTTTCTAGAAATTTGCCCTTTAAGGAAAAGCAGTTTATTGATAAAAGCAAATATTTTAGTCTTGCAATCTATCAAAGTTTTCTGTTTGCCTTGTAATTCCTTGTTTGAAACATTTAATTTGCCAAATATATCTGCAAGATAAAAAATCAAAGCTTTGGCTTTTTTGCATTTCATAAACTGAAAATCCACATTTTCTTCACCAAATTCCAGCAACGTATCATACAAACTAACGAATCTTTCTACGCACTTTCCTTTAGATAGCCATCGCACTTGGGTGTGAAGAAGTACTCTGACATATTCTTCATTCATCTCTTGGCAAAACTGTTTGAAAAGTCTTTCAGTTTTTGGACGGGATTTTATGTAGTTTATTACTTTTACCACTTTCTTCAGTATTTCATCCAGTTGGGGACTGAGGGTGGCAGCGGCCAAGTTTTCTCTGTGAATAATGCAGTGGACAGCCATCATATCAGGTTGATCATCTTTCAGCAGTTTTAACACCCCCTTGTTTCGACCAATCATATTTGGAGCACCGTCTGCAGCAATTGAAATAAGGTTCATCAATGGAATGTCATTATCAGTCATAAATTGCTTTACAACGTTGTAAATGTCTTTCGCAGTAGTAGTAGTCTGTAAAGACTCACAAAACAACATTTCTTCCATGAATTCTGAGTTGTATTGAAATCTTACGTAGGCCAGAAGAAGAGCTTCACAGCTACAAATAGTTGTTTCATCAAGGGCCAATGAAAACTTGGTATTTCGTAAAATTCTTACCAATTGTATTTTGATATCAGTCGCAATACCATCTAAACGACGACGAACTGTATCATTACTTAAATGTAAAGCATCTAGTTCTTGATGAGCTCTGCTGTTGCCTTGCACAGTTCTAAGATACGTCTCGATGGCTGGTTTCAGTAACTGCTCGCCATCTGTGTGTGATCGAGATTTTTTAGCAATAAGAAAGCTTAACTCGTAACTAGCCTTCAGCAGCTGTTCTTTTTTTATCATCATGCACCTTAAACAAGTTAATAAATGATCTTTTTGTCTTCTGCGTATTTTCTTTTAGGCGTATAAAATAATCTAATGATCTGCCTGCGTGTTCAGGATGTACACGTTTAAAATGCTCTGCCAATTTTCCTGGTCTCATGGAATCATTACAAAGAGAGCTGCTGCATAACAAACAAAATGGTTTGCTTTCATTTCCGCACTCCTCAGTGAAACCATATTTTAGATAATCTATCGAGTACTGGCGAACTTTGCTCACACCTTTTATCTCGACATCACTTTTTCGTTTAGGCATTTTACTATTTTTTATGTAGCACTGCTATGTTTTTATGCAACAGCGCTTTCAGTTACTAAGGCAAAATATTGCTGGACAAGGTATTAGCCGATCTATTATAGTTTGATTGTCATTATACAGTTGTCTATTACATCACAACGTGCAGTAAAATTTCTACGTTGAACTGGAAATATTAGCTGGCGATTCGGTGACTGCTATATTAGCCTATAGCTCCACTGTAATGGATCTTGAAGTGTGTTCTAAGTCACAAATAAATTAAGTTTATAAAGACAATGGATGAATTTGAATAAAGCTACATTTATTCACATTCCTCCCCAATTCCTCCCTTAACGATTATTCCTCCCTTCAAGTTGCGAATACCTCCCTAGGGAGCCAAGTGGCTCACTTTGAGAAACACTGTCATAGAGCCAGTTTTAAGCGAAATGGAGAAGAAAAATGCTTATAGAGCGAAAAGTTCTTAAACAAAAACATTGCTCGTAGCTCTGTCAAATAAGCTTTAGTTGTTGTAAAATTGTATTTATCAAAAGCACCTTATTATTATCTTCTGAAAAAACGTTTAATCGCGTTTCTGCAATTAGTACTTTTTGAGAAAGAACAAAAAGCAGACTGTGCAATAAAGCGTTAATTGTGACGTCATTTTAGGCTCCAAACAAATAAAATTTTTTGTAATAAAATAAGTCGGAAGCTGGTTTTCGTTTGAGCGAAAATTGGTTGCCCTCTGTGAAGTATTGCAAATTTAAAAACAATTAATTTTGATTATGGCGTCATTGTGACGTCACGAACCCCCTTATGATACTCACCACGGGGTGGTGATCAGTCGTGGCAAGCTTGATGCTTGTACCTCCAGCAGCTTCAGAGGAGTTAAAGCAGACAGACAGACAGACAGAATTCCGCTTTATATGTTAGATCAAACCACGCGATCCTTAAATCATAAGAAAAACCGAATTTTGCAGCACAAAGACAGCAAACGTTTTAAAGAAAATGTAAACAACTGACAATAAAGCATTAATTTTGCAATCAAAGATTATCGGCTTTTTTCAAATTAAAAACAAAACTTTTAGATTAAAAACAAATAATAAGACAGTTTCACAACAAAAGAACAGAGAATCAAATTTTTAGCATAAGATACGTTCAAACAATTAAAATTTTATTTCCAGCGGTAGAGCTAATTTTTACACAAATAAAATAACTAAAATAATCAGTAGACCTAAATTAACAAAACTTAAATGAGCTATGTAGACCCTTAAGGCTTAGGATCACTTTACATAATTCTGCATTGTAACTTAGAAAAGGCAGCACTATCCAAAAGGCCATTTTGTGATTTTAACAAGCCAAGGTATCAGAAAGAGTCTACATTTTTAGGATATTTCTAGTTGCTATAATTTCTATTATCATATTTCTATTATTTGCACATTGCTCCCAGGAAACACCACAAATTTGGACAACGTGATCATTACAGGGATGACTCTTTGGATCAAGAACTTCATCTTCTGTGGTTCTTGTTCCAAAGAGTCATCTCTGTAATGATCACGTTGTTCAAATTTGTGGTGTTTCCTGGCAGCAAAGTTCAAATATTCTAGCTGGCAACAGTAACGTAAAGTCTTCAAAGTACTGACATTTTCACAAATTTGAGTCAAAGTGCGAATCTTGGGTCATATATCTGAGTCTGAGTTTACTGAAACTAAAAGTTAGGAGTCCAAGCATCACTCTTTGAACTCAATTTCAAAAAACCTGTAACGCGATTTTTGTTTCTGCGGACAACTACATCAATTGATGATCACAAGCCAACAAAAATAATTTTTTCTCAAAAGGCAACGATATTGAATGGTTTTGAAGTTAAATCGGGGGCGCTGAGTCTGAAAATGCACTTAGTTTTGCCGAATTGGCTCTAGTTTTGGAGATATTTTTACTTTTATTTTTTTTATGATGTTGCTTGAGCACGGTGCATTCTCAAGCATGCGAAGCTTCTTTGATGAAATATTATTAGTTTTCCATTCAAAATTAAGTGTTCATTTACTTTATACAACCTACATGTATATCGATTCGTATAAAAACAAGTCATAATGTTGATGATTCATAAAAGTTTGATGCGATTTAGAGCATTACTGTTAGCAAATAATCACAAAATAAACGACCTACTCTTATCAAAAATTTCTCTTTATTACGTTTATATTCCTTCTTAGAGAAGAGTTACCGGTATCAGTTTTAGCGTATTTGTCCTTCTTTGTGGGTTAAGACAACCATAATAAGGTCTAAAGGCAGCATAGTGTGGAAAGCATGTATCATTCAGCTTAATGAAGTGGCAGATTTTGTGGATTTAAGGACATAATGAACGATGAATTGTTGCTTTTTGGCGAACATTTTAATGGGTACTATATATTTATTTGCAGGAAAATTTAGTTACATTGTCTTGAAAAAATCTGTATATGAGAAAGTAGTAGAGATGAGCACTAAGCGAAGGCAATGCCAAAACAATCCAGACGTGTTTTGCTACATTTATGGTGAATATATGATGGCAAAGTGCCGATTTAACGTGAGAGATTTTACCAAGAGAGCTTATGAAGCCTACTTGGTTAGGGGACCAAGACAAGTCTTGGGCACCTCACAAGGTGTGCAAACATCGTACAAAAATGCTGTGGTATTGGACCCAAGGCAAAGTCAGTTTGATGCGGTTTGGCGTGAGCCCCAAAATCGCCATGATAATTGTTACTTTTGCATGATGGATATGTCAGAATCGGGGACGCAGCCAGGGGGCCACTAGCTTTGGCTCCCCCCTTCGGTCCTAGATAAATTATGCCCAAAGCAAACAATTGCCTGAAAATTTGTAGGTATCGTTGGGCTTCATGCTTGAGATTAACAGATGAACTTCAAACTTTCTATAGTTTTCTTGATATAAACTAGAAATCACACGAGCAATTTCTTTTGCGCAAGAATCTTGCAGCATTGATCTATCGGCGTCTGACGAGGGGCGCAAGAGTATTGTACAACATTTTAATAACAATATTGCACAAAAATAAGTATCTGATAGCTTGCCATGAGTAAAAACGAGTTTTGTGCTTTCTGGAAAAGTTCAAAAATATTGCCGATAATAGAGCATGTCTCTATTTTTCCGGCAAGTTATTTACCAAGTCATGTTGACGAGCCTAGATTCATAGTTGACGATTTAAATTTTCTAATTTTATTTAAATGCTTTGGAATAAATAAATAAATAATTCGAGTCTTCTATATATAATTTAATTTTAATTTCTATTTATCTATTAATTTTGGATTTCATCTTATACCAGTGTTGTGTTTTAAAACTACCTCCTGACGAGCCGCCTTGGGCGAAACAGACTGTTGAGGTGTTTTTAACTGGAATAAATTTCATTTTAAATGCTTAGGACTGTAGAGAAAACAAACCATCAATTTGCTAAGCGAAAACTCGAGATTCTCTCTGGAATGTTTTTTAGAAGACTGTACAAAATCTACATAAAATTCATAAAAATTCAACGTTTCGAAAAACTAAAATCAGTTTTTCTTCGTCAGCAGTGACTAAAGTTCAAACACAGAAAACGGCTACATAATCAACAGAACAAAGAGAAAAAGAAAATTATGGCAAAAAACAAGTGCAGCAGCGACAACTGGCGGTCAAAAATTTATAAATTTGTACAATTCGGAATATAAACCGCTAATTGTATCGTTAAAAGAAAAATCAGTGTTGTGTAAACAAAATGATTTTAAAAACCGTTTTTTCTCATAGTCACTTTCAATAGCTAAAAATGCAGAGCTTTCCCAATCAATCCGGTGTTCATTTAAGCAAACGTGTTTCGCTATTGCAGATTTCTTTTTTAAATCCTCATTTGTTAGTTGGGCAATTGTACAGTAGACGCCGCTTAGTATGACCACCTTGGGACCAAACCATTTTGGTCATAATATCCGAATGGTCATAAAAACCGAAGCCTCCATAACAGCTCCTGAATCGACGCTGTAAGCCACAAGAAGTCCAAATACCGTCAAATTCATCGTTTACCCGAAGTAACAGTGTGACGTTGGCAGTAAAACAAAGTACAGTACTAACACTACAGGTGACGGTAAAATTTAGTACAGTGTGTAACAATATGTTGAAAAGGCGAAGTTATAAGTGCGTGGCGGGAAAATACTGTACTGTAACAAGAAAGATGGAGAAAATGTTGGTCATATTATCCGAAATTTGGTCATATTAAACGGAGAATTTTAAATGGAGAAATTCCGGACCGTACCAAATTGATCATAATAAGCGGCTGGTCATATTATCCGTGGTCATGATAAGCGGCGTCTACTGTATCAGGTTTGACGTTCTTTGATGTTCTTTTCGTCGTGTTTTATGTGATTGACTCTTTTTCTTCTTTTCGTTCTGTTGATTATGTAGCCGTTTTCTGTGTTTGAACTTTAGTCACTCCTGACGAAGAAAAACTGATTTTGGTTTTTCGAAACGTTGAGTTTTTATGAATTTTATGTAGATTTTGAATCTAAATGAAGATCATTTTAACTTTCAATTACACCAGAAGAGCTAATTGAGAAGTTAGCACAAGTTACGTCGGTAACATTCTCTGGCTTGCAACGTACGCGAAATTTAAGCATTCCTAAGCACCATAAAAGTCATTCCGGTATTTTTTCTGATTCTGAAAAACCTCTTTTACTGCTGCATGCTCACGTTAATGACAATTGCCATGATTCTTTGCATTCGCGTTTGAAGCGTCATTGTTCCACAAATTGGATGGAGAACTATGATGTCTTTGTTTTCAAGGAGTTTCATCAGGCGGTTGTTGGTTTTCTTGATCAACTGTCAGAATCAAGAGATGGAAAAGTTCTTGGAAGGGCTATGCCTTGTTTGAAAGCGATAACAACAGCTGGGTTTTTGGCTAGCATAGAAGTTATCAATGCTGCACTGAAACTTGTCAATACAGTTGCAAAAAAGCTACAGGGCATCAAGAAATTATTTTGACTGCATGAGATGCTACAAGTATTACCAGTTGCAAAGACGTGAAACAGGGTTTTAGGGCGTACAGCACTGCGTACAGCTGCCCTATCCTTGGTTTATTCTATAGCTGAGTACTGCGCACCAGTTTGGTGTCGCAGCGCACACACCCGTCTCATCGATAGTGTTTTGAATGACGTCTTGCGCATTGTCACTGGATGCCTGCGTCGTACACCATCGCACCACCAGCCAATCCTTTCAGGCATCCAGCCAGCTGAGCTTCGCCGCTTGAGAGCGACAATCTCCTTGGCCAGGTGTGGCACCCTGGACCCAGACCACATTTTACACGGTCAACTACCTAAGTTAGCGGATGTGCCCAGGGAGAGATTGAAGTTTAGATCCCCATTTGTGCCAGCTGCATTAAATGCTATTAAATGACCTATCTAAACTGGGCATCCACGAATTATAAATGTAGCGCGGAGTATCTAAACGCACATTCGCACTCCATGTCTTCATTTCCAGAGCCAGTTCTAGACCCCTTGGAATGCGCTTGCCCAGAGCATCTTGGGTTAAGCTAGGGGTGGGCAAACTTTTTAGCCGGAGGGCCGCATTGACCATTTCGAGGGTGATCGAGGGCCAGGGCTTGTTGCCTCGCACAGCTGCATGCTATAGAAGAAATTGCATTAGCTCACAATTTTGCGAAACGTTCTGGCAATGTGGTATCTCAGCGCGCAAAAACGGTGGTTTCTCTAAAAAAAAAAAAAAGGTCATCACCTTTTCGTAGACGGTAAATGCGTGATTGGGGGCAATTGTAGGCTCTGACGCATTTTCCGTCTAAGGGAGAGGCGATTACCTTTTTTTTAAGGACACCGTCGCTTTTGCGCCTCGTCAATCCCCTTGTCGTATTTAATTCAAAACGGCAAAGTTTCAAAAAGTGTTCGCGGGCCGCACAGAATGCTCTCGAGGGCCGCATGCGGCCCGCGGGCCGTAGTTTGCCCACCCTTAGGTTAAGCTCAATCGCCTGCGGACTGGCGTTGGGTGATTTTACTCGTCCATGTACAAATGGGGTCTCGCTCCCTCGCCGAATTGCGAGTGCGGCGCCACCGATCAAACCGCAGACCACGTTATCTCAACGTGCCCCATACATCGGGCACCTCGAGGGGTGGCTGGTCTGGCGGTTTTGAATGACGAAACTCGATGCTGGCTAATACCACCACAACCAGCATCTGATCTCATCGGTTTTTTTGGATGCCCTTCATACGAAGAAGAAGAAGAAGAAGAAGGCATTTAGAGACAATGAAGAAATATTTGTTGGACTCTCTAGACATGCAGAAGGTCTCCATAGGAAACCCATACCCATGCCTCGAATTGTGAATCGGCAAGCCAACAGAGCAAATCCACTAGCTGTTTCACCATTGCAGTTTTTCAAACTTTTGTCTTTTTGCCTATTATTGAAGCAGCGCTTGAGTAACTCAACTAAATATTTCGCTCTGATCTTGTTGGTTACACAAAACTCCAAGTTTTGAAACCATCTGTCTGTGTAAAGCATGACATTTGCTTTGATCAGAAATGCTGTAAACTTCTAACTTCCCTTTGTGGATGACAGCATTGACGTTATGGAGGTTGAATTAAAGCGATGGCGTTCATATTGGCTACGCCACGAAGGGGATTCTTTACCGTACAACACTTTAGGCGTGTTGCTGTCTGCTAAAGAAATGCATACGTATCCATCTTTGGAAGTTCTCAAATATTGACAACTTGTCCGGTTACTACAGCAAACAAATGGGCGTTCGTTTAGTGCTCTAAGTTATTTGAAAACCTATTTGCGGTTCACAACGAAAGAAGATAGTTTAAATGGATTTGCTTTGCTATATGTTTCCCGTGACCTAATCATTAATTTTGAAAATGTAATTGATAAATTTTTACGTAAAAATGTTGTTGTTGTTGTGATTACTCCTCTTCTTCCGCAGGATGGAGGTACGGCACGAACGGCAATTTAGGTTCATGCCGTCAACCTAATTGAATTAGTCTAGGAGAAAGGTGGCAGCCCATTTTGAACCAGTTATAAGTGACTGGTAGCCCCACCACCAACAAGGCGGACTGCCACTGGTGGGTACCCAAGAACCAACCGCGCACACCTCTCATCTCCAGGGGGAAAAACCTCAATATCCCTATTGTGGCTAGATCCTGAGGGGTTTACCACTGCACCTGGGCTGTGCTGCTCAAAAAATTTTGGCCTCCCCCTTGAAGAAATCCTGACTGTGCCACTGGTCTGAATGGAATTAGCGAAAGAAGAAAGATTGGTATTATTTTGATATTGAGTCTGCTCGACGACTCATACCACATTGCGCTGAAGTTCCAGTTTTCGCTTCTTTACCTGACCTTATTGCAGATGAAATGCTACTGGAAGCGATGGATGATACTGATAGCGGCGACAGTAGTATTAGTAGCATTTCCAGCATGGCTGCTGCAGCATCTTCCCCCAGTGCAAAACTAAAGCCCTTTAATCAAGGCCAACTGAATGACCTTGTTTGTGATTCAAAGGAATCATCTGAGATTTTGGCATCTCGTCTTGGTGAATATGGTATACTGGATTCGAAAACTAAAATTACATTCTACGGTAATAGGGATGATTTCTTGATTCATTTTTTTGACTATGGAAGATGACTTTCTTTGTTGCAACAATATCCAAGGCCTCCTTTCAGAAATGGGTCTTCTCGAGTACAACCCAGATGAATAGACAGCTTCAAACGGAGTTTGGAATATGTGCTACTTCATAATGGCGACAAGTTTGCATGTATTTCGATCGGACATTCCGTGATTGATAAAGAACACTATCTGAATGTGAAGATGGTTTTGCAGAAACTGCGCTACAGTGAGCACAACTGGGTCATATGCGTAGACTTTAAAATAATCAATTTTTTGTTAAGACAGTAAGGGAATACATCAAACATTCTTGTTTTCTCTGTTACTGGGACAGCCGCGCTGCTGATCAGCACAAGAGCTTTCACAAAATATGGATCAGCTACACTGAAAACACATTTTATTCATTGACCAGCCCTATTTAAATGTCCATTTAAAAGTAACCGTAATTACGGTAAAAAATAAATAAAAAATTCAAAACATCTCAAAAACTAGAGCCAATTTGCAAAAAATAACGTCATTTTTGAACTCAGCGCCCTTAATTTACCCTTAAACCGCTTTCACCTTATATGCCAAAATTTTTTTGTTTTTCTGTGTAGGCTATAATTACTTGTTGATTGCCGAGCTTAACAAAATGTTAATGGTTGAAACAAAGCTTGTTAAAGTGCAGACAGTGACACGGCTTCGACCTATCAGGTCTCTTCAGTGCTAGGTCGAAGCAATGTCACTGTATGCAGTTTGCTAAGTACATCGCTAGCCTCTTGTATTATTTAAAAGCTTTGTTAAGTTTACGATGACTGAGACACGACCAAACTCATAGCACGCCACCAATCATCAATACAGCACACTCAGCCAATAAAGCAAGTCTCATTTCCGTTTGACGATATATTTACGAGGACCTTCGCAATGCACGTTCACCTTGGCCAAGGTGTATTTTTTTCCATCACAGGGTATTTTTTTTCAAAAAGTCACCAAAGAGGAAGCAATTCAATCCCAAATCTGAGAGTTTTGCGATAGCATCAAGAAGGTTTCTGTGATGCATAAACGTTCAATAGAGCATTTGCAGCCGGTGCGACCAACACTTTGTGCTTCATATTTAGTCGTGAAAATATCTATTCAACCATAAACTTTTGAGTATATATTTGAACGAATTTATAGATTTACATATTTTTAATACTTTGATCTAAAAATTTATACATTAGCAAGAAATAAATACTTAATTATCTTAGCAGTTTTGATGTCTTTGTAAATGGAACAAAATATTTACTGAGTTCATTAAAGGAGTTGTCAATATTGTACAGGAAACACCTTTAATCTTAACTTAAGGACAAGCAAAGCCTTCTCTATGTTTAAACAATCCGCCAAATTAAGAATACAAAGTACAGTGAAAGACGGAGAAACCTGATTGTAATATATACTTCAATCGTTGTACAAAACCTTCGTTGAATGAAGAGGGGAGTCAATTGAATTCATTTGCTGAAAAGAAGTTGAATAGAAAACTACTCACTAGCAAAAAGATATCAAATAAAAAGACGGCAATTTACAAGAAACCACTCTGCAGCAATAAATGACACCCGATTATGACAGTTTCGGATTTAGTCGAGGGGATAAATATTCTGCAACAGATATCACTGTCTGACGACCAGGACCTTTCCAGCACTGTGGCCTAACTCAACCAAATGAAACTCAAGCAGATCAAACCAAATATTATATATTGTATGCAACTCATTAATATCTTTGAATAGGTTTGTAGGCCTATGGAAAAATTGAGTAAGCTTATCTTCGAAGTAGAATTCACAGTAGAACAAAATCGAAAAAGACTGTCTCTGTAACTTTTTGTTTACATATAATCAGTAAACCCTTAAGCAAATCAAACTTTGTCCAGGCTATTTTTCGTGCACGACAAGGCAGGCAAATAATTACCAATATAGTGCAGCGCAAAGGCACTGCAATTAAAGAGAAAAGTTTTCATTCTATAAGGAAACTAATCTATGCAATGTGCAAAAATCGAGTGCAAGGTGTCATACTGACTGCAGTTTGATACATCATACCGCTATTTGTACAAATTGTACGACAATGTATTTTACTATTTTATGAGATGCCGCCTGGAAAAAAATGATTTATTTTGTTGCATGTGTTTTTGTGATTTATTTATGGCGCATTGGAAAAAATGATTCCTTTATGGTAGCGGTTCTTAACGGGGTCCCCAGTGAAAAATCTGGGAGTCTTCATAAGGAATGCCAAACTGTATTCTTTTAACCCTCAAATGCACAAACAACAACGACCACCACTTTGACTGATATTAAGTGGTTTACAGTAACATGCTACCTATAGACAGACGTACGCAGAATCGCATCGTGCTGGTGCTGGACAAATTACTTGTTTTAGTCTGATGTAGGGCTGCCACTTTTCCAAGACCAATAATATCTAGTTTTGCTTGAAAAAACATCTAGATTGAAAATTATGAAAGATTTCACAGAAATGCAATAGCCGAAAATTGGCATGGTGCTCTCCAAAAGGAAAAAAAAAGGTCCCCGCCCTCGCTCCGTGCGGATGGTGCGTCTGTAAAGTCTGTCGAAGGCTTTTGTCACATCTCTCTCATCTACAAATTTCCGCATCAACATTTCAAAAATTTTTCTCTTTTGTGTTTTCAGCCCAAAATAATGTTTGAAAAATATCAAATACACTCACTAAAACAATATTAGCCTAACAATATTCAATAACCGAGAATAAAAAGGTAAAGAAAAACAAGTTAATCTCCCTCCTTCACTATTCTTTATTACATTGCTCGACTTAAAAATTTCTCTTTAGATAATATCTAGTACGTTAAAAAATATCTACACTTTATAGCCATCATCTAGTTTCCCAATTATACCTCTAGGCCTTACAAAAAATATCTAGATCTAGCTATAAAACATCTAGAGTGGCAGCCCTAGACTGATGCAATAGGTCGTCATTTTTTGTTTTTTTAAGACATATTATGATGCAATAGATCAGAGTAAGAAAAGCAATCCCACTGCTACACCTGTTTCAAAGTTTTGTAAAAGAAAGACTGAAATTTTTCGCTTCCAGATTTAAAAATTAGTTAGGTGGATAAAGCTATGTAGTAGTGATTCTTTTATCAAGATTGCAGTTATGTAAGCTTAGACAATAGCATAGAAGAAGCAGTTGAAAACTGACGAAAGTAGCTAAGATAATTCTGGTGAAAATGATGCAACTACCGCCTCTGGAGAAGCATATGATCATCCAACTGGCTGTTTCTGCATTTAGGGTTAAATATTAAATCCCTAGCTATGAGAGATAAGGTTTAAATCATTTGACTTTGCTTTTACGTTATTCAATTCAACGCAATTCAGTTCAGTTCATTTGGTTCGGTTGTGTTTAGTTTCATTCAGTTCAAGTGTTATTTTTTCAATTCGTCAATACATGGATCCATGCTTTGGTTAAACAATTTGGTCAGTGAGAAGCTGCAGCAAAGATCGACAGTTTTGAGTAAGATCGCCAGTTAACCAAACTGGCGGTCGCAACAACTGGTGACCCCGACAAGAGGCTACGTCAGCCCGACGTAGCCAAAGAAGAACTACGCATTCGTTGTTGTTGCGACTTCAGCATTGGACAAGTTTTTCCTATTTTTGTGGCGCACACAATCATTGGATCTTCGTCTGCCGACATTTCTTGCCTTCCCTCAACATCTGCTGACAACTTCACATCACATCCCAGAAAACAACGGAGTTGACGGCATTTTTCGTGACGATGTTTTTGTGCAACCCACCCATTTTTTTCTTCGAATTTTTGATTTGCGGTTTGATAAGTTTGTTTATTTAAACTAGTATTTCACGAGACCTGCCAGGTTTTCTGTAATTTTGTCATGTTTTCACCTTTTAATCACTATGGGCTACATTTTGTTCTTTTTTTGGCATTGGGAAAACCTTTCCTGCACTGGTTTGTAGTTATATGCGACACTGGCCATGTCGCACAGTATTGTGGAGTTAACGAATTCATTTTCTGACTTAACTTTACTACTGCTGTTGCCAGTTACCCTCGATAGTTTTCTATTGTACATCGTAAGCCTTTGTGTTTGGACCTTTCGGGTATTTTATTTTGCCTACCACAGTATATAATAGCATTGCTATTCGCCGGCACTGCCAGTTTCTTGTAGTGACCATTTTCATATGTCATGTAGAAACAGCAACCGGTCACTGCAACATTTTTACACTGCGTTGCATAATTCTATGTTGTTATGTCGCATGTATTTAAATGTTTTGTAGCCGATATTTTAACTGTTTTGCTTTCGTATCGCTACATCAGTTTTAAGAGGTTGGATACTACCGTACCTCAACCTCTGGGGGCTGCTATGTAGTGGTTTCGAACCCGGTTTTTATGTTCACAGTGTTTTTGATCTAAATTGTCTTGGATCACCTTATCTTTTCAGCGCTTTTGGTTGATTTCTTTGTTTGCGCAGTTTAGTTAATTAGGGCACATTTTAAGTTTCTGATTTTGTTTTAAGCATGTTTTGGAATTCTTTAAATCATTTGACTTTGCTTTTACGTTATTCAATTCAATGCAATTCAGTTCAGTTCAATTGATTCGGTTTTGTTTAGTTTCATTCAGTTCGGATGTTCTTTTTTCAATTCGTTAATAAATGGATTCATTCTTTTGTTAAACAATTTGATCAAGGAGAAGCTGCAGCAAAGATCGACAGTTTTGAGTAAGATCGCCAGTCAACCAAACTGGTGGATCGCTACAGGGGGATACCAGAGTGTCTAATTTTCTCCCAGCAGCTTTCTGGTATCATACCTAGTTGCTACCGGCCTGGGTAGAATTTTACAGCTTAAGCAATGAAGGAGCGGAGGGAATTTAAGAAAATCACTACGCCTGTTTCCTTTTAGTATTTGCTACATCATTTTTGCATTTTACATGCGATTACCACGAAAGTGAATTTATATGATTTAGCCACTTGTAGTATAATTAATTAAGACTTTTCAATTAGTCATTATTTTTGCTTCCTTAGATCATAATCATTTTGTTTACTAATGAATGCGAAAAATAGACATAAAATACGTTTCTGGGACGATTCTTACGTTGAGTATGATTTCACAAAAGTTATTGGTTGTGATAAACTTGACAATGCTCAGTGCACATTGTGCAATACCATTTTGGGCAACGATTCCTGAAAGCCTTTGAAGCAGAAGAGGTAAAAGGAACTAAAGCATAAAGAGAATACGGACTCGGTTGAATTGTTCAAAGCCAAAAGAGCTCGGTATAATGTGAGGGGGAACGCTCCCTGCGTAAGGCTTTTGCCTAACTTCCCAACCACTCCTGTGCGCTTCATATGAAGTTTCTTTGATAATAGCAAAAGCAAAAGCACCTCACACAGCTGGTGAAAAACAAATAAAGCCAAGTGCGGTAAAAATGGCACAAATATTACTTGGCCGAAACGAGGCCAAAAGAATAGACTCAGTTCCCTTGTCCGATGACACTGTAAATAACAGGATTGCAGATACTCTGTTTGGAGTCAAGTTATCGCTCAAATCCAAGATAACCCATGCAGAATAAGTCTTCAATTTGATGAAACAACGGAGATCAAGTCAATAAGCCAATTAGTAGCATACGTGAGATTTGTTAAAGAAAACGCGATTTATTTGGCAAGAGATTCAGGAAAGAACTAGAGCTAAACACTTTTTTGATTTTGTTAATGCCTTTTTTCGTGAAAACGCAATAGCATGGAATACAGTGGAATCGGTATGCACAGATGATGCGCCAGCTATGATAGGGCATCGATCCGGTTTTGTAGCCCAAATGAAACAAGTTGCTCCGCATATAATATCAAATCACTGTGCTATCCATAAATACGCCTTAGCTTGTAGACACTCCCTCTTGAATTGAAAAGAATTCTTGATTCTGTAGTAAAGGTTGTGAATTTCATTGGTGGCAGGGCCGGAATTCCTGACTATTCAAAGCATTTTGTGACGACCTTGGAAAGTAGCATCAGTTGTTACAGACTAAATCCATTCATAAAACTTTTAATTAAAACTATTTTCGCGCTCTGATTAAACTGCTGGGCCTCATTCTATTTGAATAAGCTGCTGGAGACCTACTGTTATGATTAGCGTCTTTTGTGTTGTAAACCAGTGTTTCTTAACCTTTTTGGCGCTTGTACCCCTTAAAATTTTGTGAAATGTTTTTGTACTCCTAGACCAGTGTTTCCCAAACTGTGTGCCACGAAGATTTGCAGGTGTGCCGCGAGTCTTTTTAACGTGGCTTCTGTTGATACCATTTTTCTACCAATATCGAGAAAATGACCTCCAAAAAAAAAAAAAGTTCATGCAGACGCCCGTGATGCCACTCGCCATCGCTAAAACTACGTTTCACTGGTCGGTGTGCCGCAAACGGTGATCAACCACTGTCCTGTGCCAGCAGACAAGCAGACACGTTTAGGAACCACTGCCCTAGAGTTAAAAATAACCAATATTCTGACGCCTCATCTCGTACCCCCTGCTTTGGTGTTTCGTACCCCCGGTTGTAAAGAATACTAAGAAAAAAGATCTAGGACAGCTATTCTCTATGAAGTTTTCTTTTGTCTTTTCCCACGTGCTCGCGCGAGAATTTCGTAATTTAACAGCACCATATATACCGCGGCACTCTAGTCATTTGGCATTTTTGTCAAAATCAAAATGCGAATGAAGCGGAATCTTAGCTATAAAGTTGAATCGTTTCGGAAAGTCGCATACAGTCAGTAAGTGTATATATTATAAGCTATTGTAATTTATCGTAGTGTTAACAACGAGTGCTTCTCATAATTTTCTTATAATTATACCGGTAATTGCTTATCGTCGTACTTTAATGCCGCCGCTATTCGCTATTTGCTATTTGATCTTTCTACTGTGTTTTGTGCCCAATTTAAGTGTGATGTTTGGCTGTTTGCTTATAATCGTTAAATTATTCTAGAAAACCTGTCGCAGTATCGACGCCATTCGTGTAAAATCGATCGTATTTTTCGTCTCGAAATTATATTTGATTCAATCATCGAGAGTGTCCTTTGATACCGCGATTGAGTTTGCGCTGTGCGCCAAGACCTTACCCCAAACCGTGTGACTGGGATAGCAGCAGTTACACGGTACCTTCTTTTCCACGCAGAAGTGCGGTGGCTATCGAGGGGAAAGTGCCCTGTCGTGTTGCAGAACTTGTCACTGAAGTTGCCGTGTTTCTTCGTGAGCATGGATCAGTGGAACTTGCTACATTATTTGATGACAATAGATTCCACTTGAAGGTCTTTTATTTGGCAGACATCTTTAGTCTTTTGAATGAGCTCAGTTATTCTCTGCAGGGAGAAAACAAATCTCAAATAGAGGCTGGAGAAAAGGTCTCCACCTTTAAAAAGAAGTAAACCATGGAAAAAAAGAGTAAGAAACCAGAATTTTCTTATGTTTTTACTCTTGGAGAGTAAAATTAATGATCAGGAAACTAACAAATGGCTGACTGCTTTAATTGATGATCACATAAGCAAACTCGAGTAAAAAATGAAAGATTACTTTCCAACATCTAAATCTTCTTCAGCATGGATTCAGCAACCTTTTATTGCTGAGATGAACAATGAGCAGCTCAACCTTCATGAGCAACATCTAGAATTGCAGAGTTCTCAAGCGGCAAAGACTAAGTTTAGCTCCTCCTCACTGATAGAATTTTGGTGCAGTAAGTTGCAAGAATATCCTAAATTGGCAAAGAGAGCTTTGGAAGCATTAATTCCATTTCCAACGAGATACCTCTGTGAAGCTGCCATGTCTGCTTTAGTTAATATCAAAACTACAAACAGTAATCGCCTTAGAGTTGCAAATGACATGAGAATTGCTCTCAGCAATATTAACCGCCGTATTGATGAGCTTGTTTCGAAGAGAAGTCACATTGACTATCATTTGTGCTGTGTTTTGCCAAGTAAATTGTGATATTCCACTAACCACTTGTGCTATGCTTTCATAGAGAGAGTTTTTTTAATTACTTAGAGATCCAGTAGTAAACAATTTATCCGCCTTATCACAATAGTGTTTGTTCTTTCAACATACGCCTCCTTTGCAGGTTGTGCAGACAAAGGTTCCCCAAGCCAATATCTTTAGGAATAGGGGTCGCAGGGGTTGGAAAGGTTGAGAGCCACTGCTTTACGGTGCACTTTGTCCGATTTACAAATCGTAAAGTTTCCGATTTATAAACCGAGCAAAAAAGGATGTTGCACCAGCCAAACAAATCGGTTCGTGTAGCATACGTTTTTTGTGCAATTTGTGCCCTAAATAAGCACAGAAACACATGCGACAAGTTAAGTCATGTTTTTCCTTACCGCGCGTCCAGATCAAATGCTAGTTTGTTTGTCTGATTTATAAATTAAAGACTTTTCGATTTACACGACATTCAGGAACTTTCTGATGTACACGTCATTGATCAATTCGAGTGGATTATGGTTTTGAAGCCAGTAAAGCGTTTTACTTCGTGGCCATGAAAAGTCAGAATCAGTGAGATAAAATGCAGTTTCTCCAGTTTCAGCAGTTCTTGTCCAAATAAAGCTAGGAAGGATGTTTTGTAATCACTTTTTCATTAATGTTGTTTATGGTTTATTAGCAATGACGGTTAAGAGTATTCAGGTTTAACTGTTTAAGAAGCAAAGTGATTAGTTCCGCATTAAATGTCTATCCTATCCAACTAAACTGTTTATTTCTGAATAGGTTTGGGCATAACGTTTTATGCTGTGTTGTGCTTCGACATAATCGCACCCTTAGTTTAGAGTTATTAAGCTACCTTTAACAATCTTTACTGAAGCAACAAGAAAAAATCACGAGCCAAAGACATCGTCCCTTGCGAAGAGCCTAATTGAACGTTATGTAACTTATTTTCTGGCTTAGTTGCCAAAGGTGCTAATAAACCATGAACAACATCAACCACTTCTAACAGTGAATATAGCATGTACTTCCTAACCCTGGATGTAGCGCTAAGAAAAGAAGTGTGAGAACGCACATTTTTTTAAATAATAGTCAAGTATGAGTCTTTCTGCAAAAAACTTGTTGACTTTTTTTGGAGATAAAATTTTTCCAAAAGCTAACTTCTGCGAAAAACAGATTGCTGACCTTAAATCAAACTTTTCAAAACGAAAATTCATTTCAATATTTTTTTACGCACCCCTATTTCCAGCATTATTTGGACAAGAACTGCTGAAACTGGAGAAACTGCATTTTATCTCACTGATTCTGACTTTTCATGGCCACGAAGTAAAACGCTTTACTGGCTTCAAAACCATAATCCACTCGAATTGATCAATGACGTGTACATCAGAAAGTTCCTGAATGTCGTGTAAATCGAAAAGTCTTTAATTTATAAATCAGACAAACAAACTAGCATTTGATCTGGACGCGCGGTAAGGAAAAACATGACTTAACTTGTCGCATGTGTTTCTGTGCTTATTTAGGGCACAAAAAACGAATGCTACACGAACCGATTTGTTTGGTTTGTGCAACATCCTTTTTTGTCCGGTTTATAAATCGGAAGCTTTACGATTTGTAAATCGGACAAAGTGCACCATAGAGAAATCATTTTTGCCAATGCGCAATAAATAAATCACAAAGACATATGCAACAAAATAAATCACTTACAATCAGCGCATGCAGCTTTGTTAGTTGTCTTGTGAACTTGTCTCCAGACCCTATCAAATTGCATGGGCTTATGACTCAAAATACGTTCACGTTTTTTTCCGCAACAGACCAATTTGCTGCTGTCATTTATTGACGTTTATTCTGAAGCAAAGCGCATGATTTTAGCATCAATTGTGGTAGTTAGTTTTGAGTTTAATCTCTTCCCACTTTGAACAAAATCTCTCACCAAACATCGACACTAAAATCGCGCGCTCCACTTTAGAGTAAACGTCAATAGCAGATTCGTCTATAACTGCCAAAACGCAAATGTATGTTGCCTAATATATAAGTCAACGCGATTTGGTACGTTCTAGGGACAAATCGACAAGATAACCAGCAAAGAAGCACGCGCTGTTTGTAAAGAGCAAAATACATCGCAGTATGATTTGTACAATCCACAGTACAATGTGTCGAATTGCAGTCGATTTGTGCATATTGCATTTGTTTCGTATAGAATGAAATTTTCCTTTACAAACTGCCCCTCACAACGCAGTTACACCAGCGTCCAATAAAACTTTCGGTCGCAGAGCAACAGTCTCCCCCCCAACAAACTTGGTAAAAAATATTTGTTGATAAAGTGCGTTAGTGCAACAACAATGACGAGTCTGAGACCAAGTAACTAAACGCACAAATCCAAGACCGGAGTCCAAATCAAGTCCGAGTTGTCTCTTTTCACTTTAAACCGGGTATAACAAAATGTATGTAAAATGCGTATGCCCGGTACTACCGGGCAGTCAAATATTGCCTTGCTATATGTAGCAAATGTATGTAAAATACGTATGCTTGGTACTACCGGGTAGTCGAATAGTACCGGGCATACGCACAGAGACGTAGCAGCCGCCCCCCAAACCCCCCAATTGGGGGGGGGGCCCAGGCCAACTTTGGGGGCCCAAGTTAGTCTGAAATTGCTTTTTGGCTACGTGACTATTTTCAGTTCAGCAGACTTGTTTACAACCGATTTAAACTGTAGGAAGAAATTGGCTTGTGACATCATAAGTGAATGCAACGTCATTTTATCTCGCAGAATCTAGAATATTTCGATTGATTTTCTGGTAGAATCTTGAATATTCGATTGACGTAACAATGTCGTTGTTACGCAACAATCATAGAATGGTCTGGAATTCTGTTTGGCTATAAATACCGGGACAATATATATACACTGCAGAGTGCAGATAAAGTATTTTATTGACATTGTATAGAATGAAACGTTCAAAAAGTGGTGCTCAAAAGAGAAAAGAAGCAGCCACTGCTCGAGATGCTGTAGCGAAATTGCCCAAGATGACAGATTTTTTCAAGATTACTGAGCAGAGTAGACCTGGCACTAGTACCGAGAGGGATGAAGAAAACTATAGTGTACAAGAAAAAGAAGACTATGACGATCAGCATCAAAGTGATTGTGAATTTCCAGAAAATGTAAGTTGCAACCTTCAATATCAAAAATAACTGAATCTCAATTTACCCCTATCCCTGATGACCCATGTAAATGGCCTGAAAGTATTTCTGATGCTCAACGATGTGATATAGTAAAGCGTGGACCACATCAACTAATAATGAATTTTCCATATAATAACACAACTCCTTTCCTCCAACCATTATAAACGTGTGTTACCTAATGGTGAAAGTGTTTCACGGTCGTGGCTAGTTTATTCTGGGGAATCAGATCAAGTTTTTTGCTTTTGTTGTAAGCTATTTAGAAAAACACTAAGCCCCTTTTGTAGTGGTATAAATACATGGGAGGGTTTTTCGAAAAAACTGAAAGACCATGAAAACGGCATTTCCCACCAAGAATGCTGCAGTCAATGGATGTTGCTAGCTGAAGGGATAAGAAATTCATCCACTATCGACAAACGCGAGATGAATATTTTTTTCAATGAAAGACGTTTTTGGAGAAATGGTTTAGAGAGACTTATCGACATTGCCTTGTTTCTATCGGAAAGGAATCTTGCTTTTAGAGGATCTGAAGAAGTCTTAGGATCTCCTCACAATGGAAATTTTCTGGGTATATTTGAGCTTTTGGCAAGAAGAGATCCGATCCTAAAAGAGCTTCAAGACAGAATCAAGAATAAAAACACTAAAGATCACTATTTGAGTCCTACCATACAAAATGAACTAATTGAATTGCTAGCGACAGAAGTTGAAAAAGAAAATTTACAGCAATTGAAATTGGCAAAATATTTTTCTATAATTTTGGACTGCACTCCAGATATGTCACATCATGAACAAATGTCTGTCATTCTCCGTTATGTACTATGTAATGAAGAAGCTGCTGTTGTTAAAGAAACATTTTTTGGCCACTTGAGAATAAGTGACAGTACTGGGAAAGGCTTGTTGGACGCTTTCTTAGAAAAAGCGACCGAACTGCAACTCGAATTGTCTGATTGTCGAGGTCAGTCATATGATAATGGTGATAACATGACAGGAAAACATTCTGGGGTCCAAGCAAGAATGCTAGACATCAATCCCAAAGCTGTTTACGTGCCCTGTGCAAACCATACCCTTAACTTAGTTGTTGTTGACAGTGCTAATTCATCGACGGAAGCATTGACATTTTTTGGAGTACTTACAAGGTTGTATGTGCTGTTTTCTTCCTCTGCTCAGCGTTGGGAAATTTTGAAGAAACATGTGGAGCTGTCCATAAAGTCACAATCTGATACTCGTTGGGAAAGCAGAATTAAATGCATCAAACCTCTTCGATACAATTTAAAAGAGGTGTTGCTGGCACTGAAAGACTTGGAAGCCATTTCCATAGAAAGAAAAGATGGAAGAGCTGCCTCAGAAACAAAATCGTTGATAGCTCATTTATCAAAATGGAGTTTTCTTTTGTCGGTGTTTATTTGGTATGATATCCTATTCCAAGTCAATAAAGCAAGCAAGATTCTTCAATCGTATGAAGTCTCCCTTCATACAATGGAAACGGAAATCCAGGCAACTGAAAAGTTTTTGCAAAACTATCGCACAACGGGTTATGACAGTGCCTCAACATCTGCTGTTGAAATAGCACAGGAATTGGATATTGATCCTTCTTTTCCTCCGTCAAGAAGTGGAAAGAAAAGAAGATTGTTTGATTACCAAGGTGAAGAGGAACAACGAGCTACTCCTGAACTGAAATTTAAAAGCAACTTTTTCTATCCATTAGTAGACCAGGCTATTATGTCAATAAAGGAGCGCTTTAATTTGTTACGTGAGGTTTCTTCCGCCTTTTCGTTTTTGTACACACGAGACAAACTTTTGCTTGTGCAACAAGATAATGCTCTTCTTACTTGCTGTAAAGAGTTCCAAAAAAAGTTCGGTGACATTGATTCTGATGAAATGAGCGCTGAGCTACAGCGGTTTGTTTTAATTTTACAAAAAAAACGCAATCTCAATACGGCTCAAGACTTTCTGAACTATCTTCTAAAGACTCATTTATTTGAATTGTATCCGAATGTGTACATCGCACTTCAAATCTTACTAACTTGCCCCGTGACTGTTGCCAGCGCTGAAAGAAGCTTCAGCAAATTGAAACTGATGAAAACTTTTAATAGAACGTCTATGACAGACAGTAGACTATCTTCATTAGCCATGTTGTCAATCGAAAATGACTGCGCCCGATCTCTTGATTATGACAATGTCATAACAGCATTTGCGAACAAAAAGGTTCGCTCCAGACTATTTAAATGATACTGTGTTTTTATAACTTTTTCATGTTTTTCAGTGTCATTGCTTTCGTTTCGCAGTGTCTGCATAAATGTCCTACTGAACTCTGGCATTGGTGCCGAATTTTTTATGACTTGCACTTTCGGTATCGGCATGCTTTATTCTGACATTAGCCTGTTTACTTATGTACAAATTGTGGTGTATTTTCTTAATGCAGCTTTTCAATTTTACACCTCTAAAGTGATATGACCTGTGCGCAGGGGCTCTTGTGCTTACTTTGGGGGGGGCCCGAAGTTGGAGTGCTACGGGACTGCATACGCATTTTACATACATTTTGTTATACCCGGTAATACCGGGTATACGCAGTGAAAGGGTTATGAAACACAACCTTTAGTTTTAACTCTTATACTTCTAAAATTTGCGAAATGGGGAATCATTCATGCTATACCTGCTGTCATTTGACTCAGAACACTTCTCATTTCATTTTGTCCTACCTAGCTACGGATTCTTTGTGCCACTTGCTCTCCGGTGACCACTTTTTTATATAACTCTGGTCTAGACATTGAGAAATTGCTCGGCTTCTGGGGCTTCATGGTCTTCATCCGTGGACCCAGATTGTGAAAGAAATGGGAAACAATAACAATCGCAACAAATACTGTTCAAGTATTCAAAAAGTGGACTCTGGTCTTCCAACTACGCAACGTGTTTTGACTTTTGACCCCTTTGTAGATCAGAATTTTTGTCTACTTTTCGAAATTTCTCCTATATTAGCCTCACTTGCCCAGGCAGGCCAGGTAAACAGAGCTGGTCAAAACCTTGTCGACTCGGCACTGCCAAGGTTTTGTGGGAGGTAGCCTAGGATTAGAAAAAGAAACTGAATCCGGTGTGAAGACTGCAGTTCTGTGGAAATTTTAGGAACCTCTTAGATCACATTGCTCGCAGGTCGACTTTGACAAGCAAGGCAGTATGAACATCTTCTAGAGTCCAATTTATGAATGAAATAATCTTTACTACATCGTAGCCTACTGGGAAAGAAATTGTCATAATGAGAGTTTGCATGCGACTTGTAGTTGTGACGTCAGTTGTGGGTTTCTCCAGAATGACAGTGGTGTTGGCGATTCGTATTTTTTCTTTTGCGGTTTTTTAAAGAACACTTCGTTATCTAACACTAGAAAACTTATAAAGTACTACCAAATAAATCTTATGGATTTATTTGAAAATTACAAAACCGTGGGCGACGCCCCAATGCTGGGTGAGCTACACCAAAAAGGCCAGCAGTTTAAAGAACCCTGCATGTGCTAAACCACTTTGCTCTGGTAGCGCTTACAGAAAAATTTAATCTGTTCCACCGCAATAAAAAATCTGCAGTATTTCTCTTCTCGAGAAAACCAGATAAGTTGTCTACGAGTCACACTTGCAAGTGATGTTTGCTGTAACAAAATACTCGATATGCGAATTGTTAGAGCAAGAGCAATAATAATTCTTAAAGTTTAATTGTCACAAAACGACAGCTGTCAAAGAATGACAAACTTTTGATTTTTAAATCTACTTTGATTCTTGTTTTGATCCATGGGTCATAACTCAAGAACAATTACCGAAAGAGAGCGATCTAAGAACAAATTGAAAATATATGACGAATGGATGAAATTTGTAGCATCGAGGTTTCAATATCGAATCGTTGCTTTTTTGTATTAAAACCCTTAGGTTTGTTGAATGGGACCAAAAGATTACCTCAAACTGCTTCTGTCACGCGACGTATAAGCTGACCGTGAAATTAAAGTAGTTGGGAGCTTGTTAGACCACCGCCCTTGTTGTCTTCCAAAAAAAAAAGAATTAAAAAATGTGTCTTTGCGTGTGTGTGGTGTATCCAGTTATGCCCGCATCGCCTAAATTGTTTTGGCGACGCTCCTGGGTGATAAACGGAATATCGCTAAAAACCGTCATCAGCTTGTTGCGTCGCAAAGTAATGGTGATAAGCGCTCCTTGTGATCACACAGGTCGATCTTGTCTCAAGGATCGCTGTCTCATCAGCTTTTGTGCCATCACTGCAAGGTGAACAAAAGTATAGCAATGACGTCACGCTTGTTGCTTGCTTAAAATGTGCAAAAATAGCTGGAAGCCATACGCTGCTTGATTCTGGTTAAAAAATCAACTTTATATTTTTATTGAAGGCGGCAAAATAATCAACTAAGGCAGTACGAAATATCACACTGCACTAAAAATATAAAAACTTAAATACTGAAACTACATCAACATTAATAATAAAAAGTTGCAGCTAGCAGCAAATCGGATGACTCCTTCTGTTTGTGATGTAAGGTGATTCGGTTCAAACCTGAATGAAATATTGAAATTTATTGGTCTGTGCTCAACGTCTCAGTTGTTGTTGCGGCAAGTTCAAAGCAGAAACGGCTTCGAAATATTTCTGGTCAAATAAAGCAGGTTGTTCTAGCGCCCCCCAGTGGCTGCATGCTCAGGCTGTTAAAGGCGACCCGATGCACTTCTCTGATCATGTCTAAGCAAACCCACTTCACCTCTCAACTTTCACATTCCCCCTTGTTTTTGAGCACCAAGCAGTAGTCTGTTAACCATTTTTAAAGTCTATGGTATGACTTTAACTAAGGAATTGAACCCAAGTTTTCCGACTGCAAAGCAGACGCTCTAACCACGACACTACTGCGCTGGTTGAAGGGGGTTGCACTTTATGGAACCGAAAATATCATCGCACTTTTGGCTGAAACAATGTAAAAAAGAAAACAGTGCAAAGCAATGGAAAAAAAAGAAAACAGTGCAAAGCAATGAACTGAAAGCGAGCCTCGTTACCGCAAGACTGCTGCGGCTTGTACGCTCGATATATCGTGTTGCATGCGGCTTGTACGCTCGGTGCATTGTGTTGCATGCGGCTTGTACGCTCGGTACATTGTGTTGCATGCGGCTTGTACGCTCGGTACATTGTGCTGCATGCGGCTTGTACGCTCGGTGCATTGTGTTGCATGCGGCTTGTACGCTCGGTGCATTGTGTTGCATGCGGCTTGTACGCTCGGTACATTGTGTTGCATGCGGCTTGTACGCTCGGTGCATTGTGTTGCATGCGGCTTGTACGCTCGGTGCATTGTGTTGCATGCGGCTTGTACGCTCGGTGCATTGTGTTGCATGCGGCTTGTACGCTCGGTGCATTGTGTTGCATGCGGCTTGTACGCTCGGTGCATTGTGTTGCATGCGGCTTGTACGCTCGGTGCATTGTGTTGCATGCGGCTTGTACGCTCGGTGCATTGTGTTGCATGCGGCTTGTACGCTCGGTGCATTGTGTTGCATGCGGCGTAGACAATCGCAACCGTTGTTTGCATTTAAAAAAGTTCACGTTTCGAGTTCAAACTATGATTTGCGTCAACCTCAACTCCATTGTCGGAGACTGCTGACTAGAAAAGATCGTAAGACCACCTCGCAGCCTCTCAAACTCTTCGTTCATCTTGTGTTAGATTGCTTGAGTGAATAAATATTTTGAATAAACTTACCGTTGTCACAAATTGTCTTGAAAGAGGCGATTTGCAGGGCGATTCCATCGCGTCACCTTGTGACGTAGTTACCGATGATTCCTCACTTGTGCTTTCTGAAAAGCGGGAAATATTATTTATATGCGATGGGTTTTAAATCTCCCCGGTATAGAATCGAGGGCATACGGGTCTCTACGTCAGCGCGGTATCAATTGTTCGCAAAGCTCACAAATGTGATCAATCAAGCGACTCGGAGATGTAGTTTTGAAATACACCGCATGTGGTCTGTGATCATTTGCAGCAAATAAACTTTTTGCAAAAGGTTTTACTTGGAGGCTACGACAAACAGCATGACGTTATAAACAGCAAATAACATGAAACTCACCACAGTCTTCATTTAAATCCTCTGCGATGGCGTGGAAGTCGCAGTACGCCATCGGTGCGAACTCTTGGTGAGCCGACTTGTTCTCATTTCTCAAAGACCATGAAGCTAACGCGAGGGAAGGAATGAGGGACGCTGACTGACCGTTGCCAGAGCCTACACTCGAGGTTGACGATGATGTGGATATCGTGGAATGGGGGCGCTTGTTTAAATTCTTCTGCATCGCCAAATGTTCGTAAGTGGGCACAGCAATTGAAACTCGAGTACGACTCCTAGTCATTCGTTCAGAGAAACAATTTCGATCACCAGTTGACGTAGAATCAACTGATCGATCGGTAATTCGGTTCTCGCTGGACACCGTCAGGTCGAGGTGGGGTTTGCTCCCTATCCCCATGCTCGACATTTCTTGTCTCCGGTAATCTGAAAAAAATTTGATCAGTAATTTCATTTTGATCTTCCGGTCATATGTCAATCGTTACAGTTACCAATAAAACAACTCGGGTTCGATTCTGCTTTGGGGCTATTAGCACTGCAGGTTTAACCGCTGCCGAAGAAAGTGTCTTGAAGTGTCTTCCTCAAAGAAATAGCACAGTACGAATCAGTGAGAATTAAAAAATGAAAAAGCAGTTGATCATGAAGTACTTCTTCATGTGACAATGTGATCAGCGCAATCGGCCAGCAGCTGATGACCAGCTCCCACAGCGACTCGCATCTCAAGTCAAAAGTTGCTCAGAGCTGCAACAAGAATTCACCGCAAAAAAGACCAAACTAACTGAACAAAAATGGTTCACAATGTATTCATCGAATGGTTTTCATCAATCTGCACAAAAATCTTTTAACGCAAAATAATATTCGTAATGAGATTATTATGTAATAAAGCTTGAGCACTAACCTTTGTTCAGCAGCGCTTGCTTCCACAACAAATTTCTGATCTCATCCACCCAAGCTTTCTTTATCGCGCGAGAGGGGCTCTGTAGCACGAACGTGTCCTGGTTGGTTCGCGAACGACGCCGTCGGAACCAAATCTCAAATTTAAATCCGGAGCCTCCGATGTTTTCCGTCATTCCAATCTCAGCGGTCTGCATAACAGCCAGGTAGGTCATCACGAGCAGCACGACATGAGAGTGGTCGGGTGAATCGCGCTGTCCCTCTATTTTCTTTGCTTTCGACAAGAGCCGAGGCAGTGTCTCCCCCTCGAAGCCGCACTTGTTCTGCGGATGTAGCGAGCATTTCCTCTGCTCGCTCATCAGCGGCGGGTGGTGTTTACGAGAAGAACACAACTTTTAAAATAGTTTGACCTATATTTCTTACGCAAAAAACAACGGTATAATATCATTTTATAAAAGAGAAAATCCTCTAAATTCATCCGGTTGAACCCCATGACGTTATGAACTGTTAAAATGATCCGCGTAAACGCAACACTACCCCCGCCTTCGCAGCACCGAACACGCAGGGCGGTTCAGATGCTGTCGCGAGCGACAGCGATGACAGTTGCAGCACGGCGGCTGGAGTAAAATCATCCAACCATAAAACATTTCATCATTAAGCGTCGAACAATGCCGTGTATATATTGTTGCGTAATAAACTATTAATAGTTTTGTGATGACAATGCAGTTTTAAAGACAGAATCAATCGAGAATCAAATGTAGTTTTCCGGAACAATCTGTGCGCGATTATTCGAAAGATGACATGCTTCGAGTGTCGACCTAACAATGATGCAACAGCACGTAACAACATGCTAGTTGCTATAGATACACATTCTGTAACAATGCAATGCGTACCTGAAGCCGGGCGTGGCCAAAAATAATTTCGGAAGGGTAGGGGATCACAAACAATAAAGCACCGATGCCACAACCTAACGTTTGTGCGTTCAATGCTCGCATAATGGGTCTTACGTTATGCCCTTAATAAAGGCACGTTACTGCCGTCCCTGCCGTCTGGTCACAGCCTGTAGTGGAAGTGCACTGCGCGCTGAAACCCCCGCATATGCACCTACCTTAAAACTCCCTTTGTACTCGTAGATGTCGTGGTCGCCACGCACATGGATCGGTTTGCTGAAGAGGATCAACTCGTCGAAGAGGAAGACTCGTCGGATGATCTTGCGGCGTCCGGAAAAAATCACAAACTGCTCCTGAAAAACGGTCATGATGAGAGCGCGTAGATGCCGGTGGCCCAGCACAGCGGAATTTACATCGCTTCGTGTTCCATTATGACGTACTTCGTGTCATTTAGTAAGTGAGGTCATGCAATTTAACGAAGCCGAAAAAATAAAAATTGTCTTATAAAGCAGCGCCGGTGGTAAACGTGCCTCGAAAAAACTCATCTTTAAAAACCCTGGCAACGAAGATGATTGTGAGCTGGCATCATCGCAAGACACGCCCGCTAAATGCAGTATCACAAAAAGTTGGAAACATTGATGATGGGCACTCCTCCTCTAGCCAGAGGGAACCCCACGCATACAACTACTTGTGTTCCAACCTGCGTCGGAGTTAGCGATACTGTTCCAAGCAAGCAGAGAAATGCGCGTAGTGATTTTCCCCAAGAGCACTACATCCCGCAACCGTGCGGGCAGTTAACTCGCCATCTTGCGCTCGCAGTATATGACGTCAGCACAGAATTTGTCATGTGGCGTTGTTATGGCTACCAAATGCTGAACGTTGTGATGATTGACAACAAAATTCAAACAATAGCAAAGCTACTTCATTATTACAACTTATCACACTCCGCTATTTACCTGACGTAATAAATTTCCTTGCTCTTTCAAGTTGACGTCACAGTCACGTATCGAATCCATGGTGAGGAGGTCGTTGCCATGACGAAGTTGGTACTTGACCAACTCCTCGGCATCTTTCAGTGCTCTCTCCTCACCTTGCTGCGTCTGCTTCGACATGGCGTGAAGAAGGAGAGCATACTTGCCTAAAATAATCAATAGAACCATGGTGTACCGTGCTTCGCTGCTCTACCTCGTCCTCGCGATGGAGGCGCGATGTAGCCTTAAAGCTTCAGGAATAGAACTGCTCGCAACATTTGAACAAAACGCGCCATTTTTACCAAATTTTGGTGTAAAGCTCACTAATTCAAAATGCAACAGTTTTGCAGCAAATGGAGTAGGCGAGTTCTGAAGAGGGACAGCGATGATGTCCTGAAAAGCGCGTTAGGTTTTGAAGAGGTAGGAGAAAGAGGGCGTATAAAGATGACGAAGGAAAAGCAGGTGGAAGAGCAAATCAAAACAGATTAGAGAAGAATGATGTCATCTACAAAAAGAAGTGACGCTCTTCTGTTTATGAGATAGCGAGGAACACGAGGTGAATCCGTTTACCTCCGTAAACGGGAAAAAAACTGAATTTTAAAAGTTGCTCTTTCCCCCGGCAGGTGATGATTCACTCACCCATTCTCTGCACCGGCTTAAGCAGGTAAGAAGCAAGATCCATTTTATCTTCCAACTCCAACTGCTTCACTTTGAAAAACTCGTTTCCGTGTTCCTTAAGGAGTAGATCACTCTGTGGCTTGTTCTTGCTGTATAGTGCGTACAAACCAAAGCTTTCTTTCTGCAAATAACAAAGCGTTGCAAGTTCTGCAGCTACAAAAATTATCGCTGCTTTCCAAGTTTTCATTTTAATTAAATTTTTGAGGTTATTTCTGTGCTTTTACTGATTTGCACTCAATGATGGCTTATGAAAACCCGATTCTTTTACTCATTCATAACATAATGTCTGCAACGTTTAAGTTTGTGGTTATCATAACAATGCTCGCATTTGCGAATGCAAAACATAAACACACACGCCATTTGTTTTATCTCACATCATGGACTTCTTTTTCAGCAATACCTGCTTCAAAGTTACCAGCACAGCCGTATTTCTTTCACAAGCGGCGAAATCGAGCAGAAAAATTGCCGTGTAGTGTAAGAAAGCATGCAGGACATGAACCCGCAACCTCATAATTACAAGACGGTGCTCCACTGCGCCAAAAGCGTTCGTGCAAAACTCACGTAGGAACGGAAAGCCTTTGCTATCAGCAGGGGATTTCCCTCGCAATTTTCCAGCTCACGCAGAAAGTAGCCCGAATGAAACTCCGCTATTTTCTCGATGTTTCCAAAAATCACGTTCCGCTTGCAGCGAAGTGCTTGAGGGATGTCGAGCTTGCTCATCTCGGGAAAGTAGTGCTGAGAAGGAGACGGTCGTTAGTTGAAAGAAGTGTAGCAACAGGCACGAAACGCCCGACCAACTGCTTGTCGTGCACGCGCGCGCTCATGTAGCAGTACGCAGGCTGTGATCAGTGCAGTTTGAAGAAACGAAAAAAAATCATTCCAGCATGAGAAGCAGTTGCAGCGTCAGCGAGGGAAAATTTATTTCGAAATTACAAAATCCTGGAGAAGGAAAGCTTCTGGCAGTGAAAGCACTGTTTTATTCGCGAGAAAACTTCATTATTCCTTCAGGTGTAGTTGACAGAGCTTTTGCTTCGTAGTCGGTAGATATGGGTTCGATTCTCTTGTTGGGTGATACCAGATTGAAAAAATGTCAATCAGTACGAAAGGGATAGTGTGGGAGAAAAATCTGGCAAGTTCAATGGTTGTGTCTACGGGTAGGCACTTAATGAGTTTCTCGAACTTGAAGCGGCGGGTGGTTGGTGGCGTCAAGCAATCTAGTTGTCGTAACATCTGGCCGTTGCCGCGTCGTAACATCTGGCCGTTGCCGCGACGCCATCAAATTGAAAACTTGCAAATAGGGCGCGTGTACATACGCATGGATGGATTGACCCTTCATTATTACAGAAACTGAGAAAAGAAAAGATAAATACAGTTGGCACAAAATACACATTGAAAGTGATACGTCATATTCCCCTCGCCCCCCTCAATAAAAACGCAAATTAACCTCCATGACATAATTGAGAGATTTCACGTATTCCTTCTCAGTGGCGACCAGCTCCTCGGCGATCAGCGCCACTTTGCTGTGAAAACAAAATGGTCATAGATTAAAAAAGTTGAATTGGCTATAACACGCAGGTTCAAATCCCACTTCAATCACATTGTGTGAAGTAGGATACAACTTGCTGCGGACTCGAGAAACACTTCAACACAATTACTTCTACTTGACGCCAGACTCCGCTTACTCATAGACCCAAACCTACTCGAGGAAGTCACGAGCCAAGGGTTTCCAGAAATGTTGATGATTTGGCAGGAACTTTAGCACCAAGAAGGAATGTAACTGAATTTTCCAGAACTTGTGTTGCTGGCAGGGTTTGTACAGCGACAACAAACATTCTTTCCGGTGTTGAATGGCGTCATCAAAAAACCGAATTTCTAATGTAGCTCTAGCACAACATTAAAAACAACTCACGATTTTCCACTACAGTCCACTTCTTGATCAGCTTGCTCGTGAGAGCCTATGATCATAGGCACGTTGGATTTGGAATGGGAATCTCCGTTTGTCAGTCGGTCAGACGGTTCGTTGATCGGCATGCTGGCCGATTTCCTAAGCAGCTTCCGGGCTGGTTTAGTGTTCGACCTCTGCGTGGAACTTGATTCGGTTGGTTGGTAGAAGCTGCTCGATGACGTCGAATGCATTGTGACGTCACTTAGCTCATCGAAGCCCGATGATTCTCGAGAGTTGAGCGATAAAGTGTCAACCGACCCTTCCCCCGCAGAAAGAGCTCGTTCGAGGGGCATCGGGGAGCTCGAAGTCTCACACAGCATCAGCCGGTCACGCATGGTCGATTCTGACTTGTCTTTTTTCAAACGAAACGAAAATCTTTTTTTCGACGATTTCACCTGAGTTTTCATCTACAATCAAATAAAAAGTTAGCTCTTCCGGCCCCGTGGACACCTTGTAACATGTTCAACTCTGCCTCGGGGTTACCGGCAGTGCTGGTAGAGCACGTTTCTGCCGCAAGCGCTGCTAGGGAATGGCCGTGAAGCGCTCCCCGAGAGCGCCACCATACGGTTGGGGTCAACAGAAGATGCGAATATCGAAGACTAGGTGCACTTCATGAAATTTGTAAGTTTCAGACAAAAAAGAGGAAATAAATCATCACAAATCTCATCTCGAGCGACGTCATGCTGCTCTGTCGTGCAGCATCCTCAACTCACTTTCGCGATCAATTCCCTCCTTTTATGAAACAATTCGGACGTCTCCTGGCATTTTTGAAAAGCGTACTCGCATTGCTTCAAACACTTGGTGTTCCCATACCGCCGACAAAGATCCTGGATTTCAGTGAAAGCGCTCTGCGAATAATGAAAGAAATAAATCACATCTTCCGGTGGAGGCGCTCGCGGTTCAGTTACCACTTATTTTCAATCTTTCACCTCGCGCACTCGCAAGAGGACAACAGCGACGCAACAAGCACAGAACCTTGGTACAGGCCTGCTTCCGTGTTTCAACTTTCCGAATCCATAACTTGATTTCAACTAATATAATGCTTGATAGAATCCGCCAAACTGAGAAAATTACCGTGAAGTTTCATGTCCAAGGCTGCATACGTGAACGCCCATTCTTTGTTTTCCCATATCAGGCTAGTTACGTAATCAACAAAATGCTGACTTACTTCAGGGATAGCAGGATGTGCTTCCATGTACTTGTCAAACTCATCAATCATCCGCTGACAAGTTTCTAGAGTTAATTTCTCATTCAGATTCAACATGGTGACGAACTTCATTCCTTCCAGGGCCCACGAATACGCCTGAAAGCGGAATTACTTAAAACTTCATCCTTCAATCGCAGTAATATCATTAGTTTATTTATAGAACTTGTGTTCAGTCTGCTTTGAAGATTAATTATTTCGACAGCTGACACAATCCATTTCTAAAAAGAAGCGGGGAATTTGTTGTAGACTCTACAATGTAGAGCATATTTTCTGCTCAAAAATTATTGCTAATAATTACCGCTTATCTGGGTTTCTAACGGTTTTAATACAAGTTCAGATCACGCATCTGGTTTTTTGAGCTGCCAGAGCAAATTATTTGTGGAAGGTGGCGACGCGATTTGAACTAAACATCTGTAGATAAGAAGGCAAATTTGATCAACTGCAGCTGTGGTTACGAGCAGGTTAACGACCTTTTTAAATGAACTGGTTCGAAAGCGATGCGTCTATGAACGTCACAATCGCAATCAATGAAGTGGAACAGTAAAGTGGAGCTCAAGTTTGTCATTAATGTTTCATATTTGACTTTTTTAACGCGTTTTGTCTTGAATTTAAGCATTGGCTGATTCGTTCACACTCAAATTATGTTTAAGGGATGATGCAGACAGGCGAACTCTTAAAATGTACGCTAAAGCCAATAGATGATCAACAAACGAGCACAGAAGAACGTGCAATTAGAGCTTTACTTTCCTATTCTTTGGCCACAGAAAAACTTTTCAGCCGGTCATAGTTCATTCACAAAACAAGTTTGTGTCTAAACCTGCTTCGGAGTTACTAGCACTGCTTGCTTGCATTTCTACCACCACCTGCAAGTGCAGTGCAGAAAACTTGTTGCGGTGTGTTTTTCGCAAATCTATGCAACAGCGGCGGCCGTGAGGTTTGAACGCATGATCGTTCGATCATCGCCCCCAGATCGATCTATCCAGCCACACTGCTGACAACAAACACGTGCGTTCGTTTGCAGCGTACGCGCGCGCAAGCAGTCGCAAAGCAGCAGAGGATTTGAGGCGAACAAGCGAGCGTTGAATGAAGAGCCACTGTGATGTTGTTTAGGCTGAAAGATGTTATGACTATAAGATTTCAAACATATTTCCTCAACCTCGACGGTACAACAGAGCCGGAATCATGACCAATCTGCACCAATATCAGTAGCGTAAGCAAGACTTGGGTCACGGACACAGTTTTAATTGGGTTTCGGTTGGCACTTAAACCCTGTGCTATGTCTAGCTAGCCTGGGCCGTCCTACGTAACAATGAACTGAGGCGACGCAAGCAGTAGGGATGTTGGTATTAAAGAGAAAAAGGAGGCTGACACTCCATTGAAAACAAATTGCAAACCTTTCCTTGTGACAAAAAAAGCATCCACGTGTTTTATTGCTTCGCGAGATTATGACAAACAAACAGAAGTGGTGCAGAGCTTTCAAAAGATTAACCGAGGAAGCGAATTCTCAAGCTCATAAAACCGGACGAATATACATGTGCTTGCATTGAGCGTTGAATTACTGTGCGGGAAAAAGCGATGGAACAATTTTGAAATAAAATTTCTTGATGAAAGCTTTTCATGATGCACTAATCGCTGCGGCATTGAAAGAAGTTCGCTTAATGTGATTAAACACAGCCAATCAGTTCGTCAGAATTAAGTTCCTCCAAAAGCGCGTTTAAATGTCGAGCAATCTATGAACATTGTGAAAGAAAGCGTCACGTGGGTCACGCGGATGTTTCTCTTGAAAATTGACTTTTACTGTTTCGCTGAAACATTAGTTATTGATAGACACACGAATTTAATATTTATAAGCTATTAAACACCGCGAATGCAGGGTGTGTGCTATGACATAGAAGCGTGATGGATATATCTTCAACTGTAAATCACACTGCTCGATTGAAGTCAGAGAACTACGCAGGTTTTAACATTTTACGTGTGACATTTAAACTTTAAAATAATCGAATGGCATGAATTTATTACTGTAGGGCGCGGTAATTACGCTGTTTGTTGTGGGCCAACGAAGCGAGAGGAATAAAACCAAACGCTACATTATAATTTACAACTTTTCTGCAAAATCAAACAAACCTGGTCAATAAATTTATACATTTGCGTGGTGACTTCGACTTCTTCTTTTTTTCTTTCCATTCTGTAAACAAAATCTTGAACTTGCTCTTCAGTCGTCTTGGCTCGTTGCAGTAGCGAGGTTTCACGTAGATATCCCAGATCATTCAACTGCCCAACCTCACTAAGCAGACAGTCGCATTTTGCATAACCAGTCTACAAATAGAAATCTATGAAATATGAACCGGAACTAACTCACCTTCTTACAACAAGTTCGGTTCCACTTGCGCCTCAGTAAACGCGGGAGTGATTAGTAAAAATTTGCTGACAGCAGCACGCGTGTTGAGACAACAGCACTTCATCGAACGCTCGTCGAAACGCAAGTGGAACTGAATCAGGGACTATCTGCTCATCCTATGCTCTTGTTAAATTCATGGAGGCCATTATCCCTAGTTCCCACCGTCCTCGTCATCCTGGGAATCCCACTTCAAACTGAACTCATCAATTATTAAACAAAAGGCTGCCAAAACGCATGATAACACAACATCCAAGACAGGTATCGAACTCACTACCTTTAGACTACATCATCAATGCTAAGCTACAATTTCTCTTCTCATATTCGATTCAGTTTTCAACCACGCCAAATGGTAAATAAAACCCATTTTTTGTTTTCGGTTTTCGCATAAATAAATGATCAACTCGGTGCATAAATAATGAATCAAACATATCCAGTTGCATTGGAGGTAGGCAGCTGGCCGAGTGCTTCGCAGCTTTCCCCATCAAAGTGAAAGTGACGCACAGCCAAACTTGAAAGATACTGCTTCAAGTTCGGCCACTCAAAATGCGTTCATACACCATGGTTCATTATGGCGCTGGCTCGGTAGCTTTGTTTTTTTTTTAATGAGACATAGTTTATTCGTGAATACAACACTACCACGTATTTTGGTGAAACTGGGTAAAAAGAAACTTGCAATGCAACAGCGAGCTCTCAGCAAACTTCTCGCTGAATACTACGTGCTTACTCTACACCTGGAATTATTTTGTGAAGTAATTCTGACCCTAAGTTAAACCTAACGGGACCTTGTAGGAATGCCCTGTCTTTGATTTCTCCAACAACTAAAATGGCGCCTTTCTTTTTGAGCCAGCAAGTGGCAAAGCTCGAAAAGATTGATCGCAACTAACAAACCTCTCAATAACTAAATAGCATTTATGATAAACTTCTGCAACAAAAGGAACTGTTACAGCAGCAAACTACCAAAGAAAGATGCTCGCAGTAAACCCCGATAAAATCGTGTCAACTTGTCAGTAAAGCTGCCGGAAGCAGCTGATATCACGAGTTTTCGTAGAGGTAGAATAGTTTTCTGAAAAGCTTTCATGTTTGCAGCAATTAACACTACGATAAATATAATCCGTGACAACAAGCACTTCTGTAAACACCAGCAATTTACAACCACGAACTTTACCCGGTTATGCAAAAAAACCTGATATCATTGATTATCTACAGTCGATCTAGATCGGGGATTAGCAAAGACAAATTTCGAAATGACTTAGCACAAAAAACTACTAAACTAATATCTATTTTAAATTCTGAAGCTGGCTGCAATTGTGTTAAAGAATGAAAGAAGACCAATTTCAACTATAACAACCCTTTTTCGAGAGCCATGTCGCTGATTCTGGAAAAAGCGACTTTCTAAAGTACTAACGTCATAGTGAGCTTCTGCTAATCACCTTTCCACAAACTACTATGACAGTTTCTTGCACTGACGCGAAAGCTAGCAACCATAAATTTGAAAACAACCTGGTTCCAGGTACCGCAGCACAGCTGACCTGAAGTGCGATGAGACTCATCGAGAACCTAATCAAAGGCGACATGCCGACGATGGCTGGTGTCGACAAACAAATTAAATTGACACCTAGCATGACTGTCAACCGCAACTTTGGGCAAACGAGTCAAACAAACGACACTTAGATACTCAACTTCGCGCGGTATTTCGACAGAAATATAAACTTAAAATCAGATGACACGGAGGCTGATCATTTATAATAAAGCCATTAACCGGCAGAATAAATGCTTCTTCACTAAACCCGTCTCAAACCTACAAAGTCTAACCAGCTACGAGGGTATAAACTTGACTGGGTCGTTATTAATTCTTGCCTCCTATTATTCACTCTACCTCTACACAAACTATTCAAGTGCTCGAATCCGTACAGGAGGATTAAGTTTTACCAAGCCAAAAATTGCACCCCTGCAAATTCTCACGTCCATAACGTTTTGAAATCAAATGGGAAAGAGGGTCACACGACACGATTATAAAAAACAGGAAAGGCACAAAATTCCAAATAAACTTAAAACGGACGACTTGGGGGAAAAGGAGGGCCTTTCAGTTCAAAATACAGTATATCAATTCAAAGTATTGACATACGTTCGGCCTTCATCCTTCTCGTAAGACTACAAATTGTTCAAGAATGCATCGTGGGCGATCGGCGGTAGGCAGGTTACGAACAAAGCGATGGAGAATGCAAACACAAGTTGATAAGATTGTCAAACAGCTAATTAATTTCTTTATTCCATCAGAGCACTACATATTTGCAAACACCAAGTCAAATAATCTGTGACCTTCAACAAGAGAGCTGCTATAAATCAAAGCAAAGGGGGGGGGGGCATTGTGTGGCTGCCACCTAGAACATTACCAATAACTGGCGGTTGCAGGGCTTAGTTACTATAAATTTACGGGGAAGGTTCCATCGGACGATTGAAATGGGTAGATGCAACCGGAAATAGAGTTTCATCATTCCAAATTCAGAAGACGTGAAAGCTTGTTTCTACCGCTCTATTAGATGTTAAAATTTTTCAGTTAGTTTACGTTAAAATCTGCAGCGGCCGCTGGAATTTAGAATCAACTCAATACCAGTGCCAGGAGTTCAGCAGCTTGCACCTCGCTGATCTATAATTCACTAATATCTTCAGAGCATTTTAGATCTAGCTCACTGACCAGTAATTATAAATTCCTCCATGACAGGAGCATCTAGATAACTGTGCAAAAAACCACTTGTTTTGACGCTCATTCAGTTGACGGCCGTTTTTGCTACAGGAAAACAGCAGCTCAATCGAGAAAATGCTTCCACGGCAAAAACAAATAGAGAAAGTTATAACAGAGAGACACTAATTAGATATCGTCCTTGAATCAATATAATAAATCGTAACAAAGCATCAACCGCAGGGAAAATTCACGAATAAAACTTATCACGGACAACCTAAAGTGCCTCTCAAAGCCAACCACATGAGTGACCCCAAGATGTCCTGTGAATAAGTGAAATTTTTTCTTTCATCCTCTGACATTGCTCACAAGGTAGTAAGACTGGCACCACGTTATTTTAAGATGTTCTTGTAAAAGTTGTTTTGAAACTGGGAAAAGAACTACATGCAGCCTTACCGACATGAAACAATAAAAAAATCTCTGCCACAGACAAACATGAAAATGCCAATCTTTCAAAATATAACTATTTAAACTGCAGCATGATTGAGTCACACATATGACAACTTGCAAACAGAAGTCAGTTACTGATCAAGCTTGTCGTGTTCCACTCATCGCTTGCTGCAGGTGGAGCCGTTGAATTGAAAAGTCGCATTTTTTAGCTAAATTGCTTTTTAAAGCTTTACAATATACACTGTGTCAGACTAAACCACAGGGCGAAAAATTAGATAAGGTGACAAAAAACAGGCAAGTCCTTCCAAATGTTTTAAAGGAAAAAAGATAAGAAACAACTAACCACAATCGATTTTAACGAAATTGACATTCACGCGATTGTAGAAGGCGGAAACTAAAGTTTAACATTTATTAAACATACTTGCGAACTAAACAATGCGAGCAAAACTTTCTTTTCGCTGCCTAACCACACAGCAAGCACAATAATTGTATAGTACCTAGCAACAGCACCTGATCACCTAGCTTCCTTGACTGGATAACGATTGATGAGTCATGTGTTCGATTATAATCAACACCATTAAGTCTCTGATTGTGTCTGCTACATGCCCACATCATAACAAAAGCACATCCCAAGATGCGGGCACACAATTCACAACAGCGACGTAGCTGGGAGGAGAAGTCGACACAGGCCAAACTCTTTCAACAAATCTCTGAAAATTCTGCAAAAATCGAGAGCGTGGGCTCTTTCTAGAAATTGCCATGGCATAATCGGAAACAGCGCCACTGCAATCAACCGCAAAATCAGTTTTTCGATCACTCAATATTTTCCCAGAACACACTGCTGGTCATCTCCACACGAAACAATGTTTAATTTGCCATCTGATCGCTGCACTGTTAGTTGCCCATCAAGTTGTCAGGCGAGACACGCACCTTACCAAACGCGACGTAGTAAAAGCATTAATTCGCAGTCGGATCCGTCTACACCGTCTCGTCATTTATCACTATCAACACCTCTGCTGACAGCTCGCTGCGAAAAGGTGCAAAAGAAAAACAAACCAACAGAACTACACGCGACTGCTCACTTGGTGGCGCTGCAAGATTAACAGCGCCAGGCAACATGGCACTGTATATTGGCATCGTGGCACACAACTGTGAGTTAAAGAATTGAGAGAGGGGAAAGGGGCTAAAATTTTTAGAAATGAATATAATTTTTTTTCAAACTGCCCATTTTTAGCATATTTTGAAAAGTCGCAGTAACCCCTTCTTAAACATAGCACTGATGGTACCCCTGTAGGCATGCAAATCAATTGCAGCCCTCACTAACCATTTTCGGTCCCTCCCCTGCATTACATCTTTTCACCTGCATTTTCTCTCGAGGGGATCGTGGGGCAGTGGTCCTCGGATCTTCCAATGAATCTCACGATCTCTACCTACATTCGCTGACACTACTGATTCAATTCCACGACATGACCGAGTCAGATCGCACAAACTTGAAAAATCTGTTTCGCCAAAAACTTTTCGAAGCGCACTCAACAACAAAGGCACCACGCCGATGAGGAGAGCTCGAGTGAACCATGCTCGCGCGTCATGGCTTCAGATGAAAACTGGGATCATTGGGATTGACGCCATACTGATCAATCCACTGCGAAAAGTTTGCAATATTTCTGCTTCACAGTTAATTGTTTGCCCGTCTAATCAACGACAGCAAACAGGGCGGGAAGCGAATGACCTCGCGAACTGTAATCTACAAACACTCAGTGTTACCTCGAGATTATAAACAAAGTCGCGAAAATCAAAAAGCTTGTCGTCCATCAGTGAAAAAAGTGCGAAGCCTTCGCTTTCAACAACTTCTACGTAATCTGCTCATTCTTACGTCATTGATACCATACTTGAACGAGCGACATCGAAACGAATGTGGTTTTCATTTTTTAAAGCGCTTGAACGTGTCAAACATTGAGCGAGTTAAAATATGACAAGCGCATTTTTAAGTAGAACTGAAGCACAGTGATTTGTGGGAAAGTGCTAAGCCGATAGCAAATAGAGCGCAATCAATCAACGGAAGCAAACTCCTTGTTATTTTGGAAGGGGTAACTAAAATTATTGTCTTCAGCTCGCACACTAAATTGAAAAACTATTTGAGAGCTGACAATCTACCCCTCCAGTAAACGAACATGCTGCCATTACCGAGCACAAAAAATTGTGCGAGAATAATTTTCAAGGTCTGTGAAGCGAGCAAAAATTGCCTTGCCACCCACCCCCCCACCAATGCAGGAGTGAATACCAAGCAATCACCCACCTCCCCACCAATGCAGGAGTGAATACCAAGCAATCACCCACCCCCCCACCAATGCAGGAGTGAATACCAAGCAATCACCCACCTCCCCACCAATGCAGGAGTGAATACCAAGCAATCACCCACCTCCCCACCAATGCAGGAGTGAATACCAAGCAATCACCCACCCCCCCACCAATGCAGGAGTGAATACCAAGCAATCACCCACCCCCCCACCAATGCAGGAGTGAATACCAAGCAATCACCCACCTCCCCACCAATGCAGGAGTGAATACCAAGCAATCACCCACCTCCCCACCAATGCAGGAGTGAATACCAAGCAATCACCCACCCCCCCACCAATGCAGGAGTGAATACCAAGCAATCACCCACCTCCCCACCAATGCAGGAGTGAATACCAAGCAATCACCCACCCCCCCACCAATGCAGGAGTGAATACCAAGCAATCACCCACCTCCCCACCAATGCAGGAGTGAATACCAAGCAATCACCCACCTCCCCACCAATGCAGGAGTGAATACCAAGCAATCACCCACCTCCCCACCAATGCAGGAGTGAATACCAAGCAATCACCCACCTCCCCACCAATGCAGGAGTGAATACCAAGCAATAATAGTTTTAAAGCGGATTTACATTTGATATCTTTTTACGGGCATTTATTCTGAAATGAATTCGCCTCAGGCTTAAAATATAGTCGTTTAATGCAACATCGCAAACAATGTTACCGGTAAGAAAATTGTACAGCATTTTTGAAAAAAGAAAATGTCGACGGGACCAGCAAACAAAAAAGTTCAGTTAAAAAATCAACCATGCATTTGCAAAATGCAACTTTTCTATTTGCAAGCTTGGGGGTGTCTGACTCCCTTTCCGTCCTCTTCCAACTGCTTGGCGATGATAACAAAATACTTAAAATAGATCAAAGTTGACTGAAGTACTCTTAACAAGTTCGGTGCATGTGGTAACATAGAACATCAAAGCTGAAACTACAGCGTTGTTCAATACATGCTATCACGCAACACAAAGTAAACTTCTACTCGATTCTCAAATCAGAATGAAACGAAATTTTAATTACAACCACGATACAAATCACCTTCACAAAATATACCCTACCTCAATACTTTTACCTCGAAAGATATACGTCACATTAAGACCGCAATTTCCTTTACGTCAACTACTTTTACTCGTGAACATCTTTGTTAAGTCGATTCAATCGAAGCATTGTACTAGATGTCTATTGTTTTTTCTGCTTACGCTGCATGATGCGATCGATTTAACACGTGAGGGTTCTTGCAAGGCATTGCTTTATTGTTTAAACGAAACAAATTTTAAAATCTAGACAACATCTAATGCGGCAGCTTTTGGAAAATCGACACAAATTAACCGCGACGGGGTCAATCCGGATTTTTCCGGAGGCAGCGAACACCTTGCATTGCCGTACAGAGCTACACGGCTACAACTGTAGCGATTGCTGCAGAGTGGCGAGCTCCAGGTATTATTGCGCTAACAACTCAACTTCCCACCACTTCCATGTTTCTCAGTGCAGCAAAAAAACGAGAAAGTTGAAAAACTCACACGACTCAGCTCGCGTTGAATTGCATCACAAGCCACTTCAAACAAATTTCTTTCATTCTTACCCCAACCTCCGCAAACTAACTCAGATTATTTGGGACCTGCACCCAGCATTTTTGTTTTCCCACTCAACTCGCTCAACTTTCTTTTTCTAACTAGCGCAGGCGAAATCTCTGCCGTCGCACGCGGCGATGACTTTGCTATTCAACTTTACAATGACAAGAATAACAAACCAAAATAAACTTTATAATCGCAACGACTGGTGCTCACGCAAGAAATTCAACGGCGCAGAAGATGGCTAAACAAAACTGAAAAAGAAGGAGGTCACCTTTCGAAGAGGGAGCCAACACTACCTCCCTGGAAGGTGCCAACGCTTTCTAATTCAATTTACTACACACGTCTTAATAATCCCACTGCAAATAATGCTGAAGAAAAATTATACTAGGATCATAATATTTGAAGAGACACAATCCCTGAAACATGCACGTCGGTGACGTTCACAGAATCATTTGCCCACTTAGATGTCAAGACCTTTTTCCAAAAGTCAGAAAAAGTTCCTGACTTTTGACCAAATTGTAACATTTCTCCCCGACGCTCATTTTATCACCACAATCCCTGACCTGTCAGGGACAGTTTTGACGTAAGGCAACTACACTTTGTACAAAGCCTAGAAGCAGGCATTCCTCATCGATTTTCAGACCTGATTGAAAACATTTTTGTTAGCCTGTGACGACGTTATAAGCGAGCTGCTGGATTGAATGGCATGTTACCGTAAGACTCGCGCAAATGCGACGTCGCTGGTTAGGTCTTTGGCCAGAGACAGTTTTGGCTCAACCCTTGCCTTTTTTTATATCGTCCCGTTACCCCTCTTTTACAAAATCAGTTTACGGTTGTTAAATTATCGCTTCTTATTACATCACATATTTTACCAATATATCACTGTTTTTACTCGATATTATTGTTACTTTGATATTGTTTTGCTTTTGTTTTATGATAAATAAAAGGGCCACGCGAATTGCCGACGTGATCAAAGGACAAGCAACTTAATTAAGCGTGGATTGTAGAAATGTAACAAAACCCAGACAACTTCAAACATGTGCAAGCCAGCCCAGTGGAGACAATGAAGGTTCTTTCATTCTTTACAAGTAAAAAGATGTGAAATCCAACCACTTTCTACGAACGAGAGTGAAAGGGGTAATTACAAGCCAACAAGAAAACTGACACCAAGCGAAAAGCATTTTATTTAATGGTAGGTTTTTAGTTTTAAGTCACAACAGCAAGGGTAGCTATGAAGAATCGGCAAATATTTTGGCGCTTTTTCAACTAAAGGTTTTTAACGCCACAAACATTTACCACGATTACGTAAAATTAGTTTTCTTTCACCCCCCTCTAGCTGAGTGCTAAGCTGGGGTTCTGTGAACACCATTTTTACTCTTTTTTCAAATTAGAAGTGACGGGAATCGTGAACTGCGTTGACACGTCTCCCTGCTCAAACGAGCAATCATAAATTTGAAAAGAAAATTGAAGCTTCTATCGTTGGATATAAATATCAGTTGTGTAGTAAAAACAACAAAATAATAAAGTTACGGTCAACTTTCTTTCTTATTCTTATCACTGTGCAGCGCGGAGAACATTTATTTTAATTATAACTCATTACTGTTATCTAGCGGCCAAAAATTTACATCCTACTCGACGAGAAGAGCCTGATCGTAAATAAGTGTCAAGACTTTCAGCATACAGGCGATGTAATAATGAACGCAGTGGCATCTCCGGAGCAATTATTTCAATCAGAAAAACCTTTGAAGTATTCACAGAACAGACTGTGTTCAAACCTGCTGCGGAGTGACTTGCGTTTGTATCACACGCGCTGCATATCAGGAACAAGCAAAACTTTCCCACAATGCTTCTCGTACCGGCATCAGCAGAAAACATAATCAACGTTGCATTACTCGTGGGCATCATCCGCGTACTCAGCGAGCGTACGCTGGCGTAGTGTTTGAATTACGTTTACTTCATCTCACGCAGCAAAAATTGCTCCAACCTGCGCTATAGATCGGAAGATTGAAACATGCAACCACATGACGAGGAAAGTGATCGTGAACAAACATGCAACCTCATAAAAAGGAAAGTAACTGTGAACAAACAGGCAACCGAACTACAAAGAGCGAAGTAAGTGAATTTTCTTCCACAACAACAATAGGATTGGATAAGTTGAAAGAGAAAGCATTGATTAATTGCTGGTTTCAGAGCGGTTTGTCGCGGACAAGAAAGATTCAGGTAGAAAGTTGCGAGTTTTCAAACGACCACACATAATTATTTCAAATATAAAACAAGTCATACAAGGGACCAATGATAAACTTCGAGCGGATTGCAGATAGTTTTCGACCTATCAGGCCTGATTCAAATTAAAGCCTTACTCAAGCATTTAAAGCCTCTAAATATTTGTCGGTCAACTACTGCCCTAATGAGACCTGACAGGTCAAAACAAACGCACTGAAAAGACCTGACAGGTCGAAACAGTGTCACTGTCTGGAGTTCACATCAAAAAAAGTAATTTCAAACCGACGGGCAGAAGGTGTTGTCGTGCAAACGAGCAAACATGGGAATCGATGACCCTGGTGGCGAAGCGCGACGCAGCAGACGCTGTGGAAGCGGTAAGTCTGTTGTTGTTGTTGTTATTTCAACAGCTAGCTAGCTCGCAGGCCTGTGCAATCAGAACTGCGTTTAAAAGACGGAGAAAGGGATAGATGAGGGTGCAGAGAGGAATAAGCGGGAGGCAGCAAATAGCCAACCTCGATATTAATAGAACCTTTGTTTCCAAACATTTCTAAATTTCTGACGTGTTTTTAAAAAATACTGTTTGATGGATAACTTCCCCACTAAATTTAAATTACAAACGCGAACTCCCCCAATTACAAACGCGAACTCCGCCAGTGCATCCGTGCTTCACCGGGTTAGAATAGTGAAGCTGCTCACCCAGCATGTCGTAAGAGGCGACTTTTGGGTACCCACCAATGGCAGTCCGCCTTGTTGGTGGTGGGGCTACCAGTCAGTAATTTGCATTTACGACTGGTTCAAAATGGGCTGCCACCTTCCCCTAGCCTAATTTAATTAGGTTGATGGTGTGAACCTGAATTGCTGTTCGCGCCATACCTCCATCCCAAGGAAGAGGAGGGGCAAACCAACAACAACAACAACAACAACAACAACTCCGCCAGTGCGCTGCAGTTAGCTGAAGATTACGCCAGAAGGCATAGATGCTTCATCGAACAACGCACAAATTGCCCAGCAGTTTGTTAGAACTTTGTTACAATGCCACATACAGTAATCGAATCCATCAACTGCTTGAACTTAAGCATCACTGCTGCTGCGATCGGTTTCCTTAATTCGATCAATTCTTTCAAACGCTATTCACAATGACCCCAGAGTGAATGCGTTACAATTTTGAAATAAATAGAAAACTGAATTTTAATTTTAACGGTAAACAATTTAATGAGTTCGTTCTGACGTCATCGGATGCATATAAACAATGACAGCAATTTGCATACATCAGCATATCAGTTATAGACCCATTGTAAAACTTTCAAGAAACAGCTATAGACTACGCAAACAATAGACTGATTGCCCGCTCGGCCAACAAGAGTGGACATTGAGCAGGAGAAAGGAATGACTCTCTAACCAGGTAGGACGCTGAATGCGAGGCGGGTCACCGAAATCACCGATCTTCCAATAAACGTTGTGCAAAGCTTGCTTCTGGTGGAGCTGCGACCACAACTAATGCTGTTTCCTGTTATTCAGCTGAATTATTCATTACGGACGCGATATATGTGCGGCAGTGGCAGTGAAAGAAGTATGGCGCGAAGCTGAAGTTTTTACGAGTACTGCCAGTGACTAGCTGCCTCTAAACCAACTGCATCCGGGAATGTCTCCCTCAGAGCCTTAATATTCTTAGCTAAGCTGAAAAATACAACTTCCTAACTTTGCTCGAGAAAACACGCTTTTCAAACGCATTACTGGGTCGAGGCGCACTGCATGCTAAGGTAGCCGCATCACGCCACATCAAGTAACGTCACTTTCAACCAACTCACCATAGCGTTGATGTAGAAAGCGTCGAACTCAGCTCTTCGCTCCGTCAACTCAGCAAACGAATCCGGGGTCTCCGTGAAAATATTCTGCAACGCCTTCATGTTGTCCGAATACCATGCGTCAATCTGAAAGTAGTTCCAATCAAAACAATGCAGTGAACGGCACGGGACTTGAAAATATGATTGAAAACTGTTTTGTCAAAAAATTTTTCGGGACGAGCTCATCAGTAGTGGCATCAGGTCAATGCGAAGAACTCGAACGAAAGCTACATACCGCATTTTCACAACTGCTTCAGGAATGAACATGGGTACAAGGCACTTACATAATCGCATGACTGCTCAAACTGCTTCAGTAAAAGATGTTGTTCTAGCGCCACCAAGCGGTCATCAGCCAGCTGCACGAATTGATTGATTGCGTCATCGGCCACAGAAAAGCTGGACTGTACCCACTCCATGCAGAACCTGGAAAAATCAGGCAACGTTCTATATCCAAGTAATTGCTTGTCGGATAATGAAGAATGCGCAATCCAACAAATATTCTAAAAGTTGTTATGATCGGAAAAAGGTTCTCACTCTCATTGTTCTCTTTCATAAATATGCTGAAGCAAGGAACCGAACCATTTTTCTGCATAATAATCGTTTCAGACGTTTGTTTACCATCGATTCACGGCGAAAAGCAAACAAAAACACAAAGCGAGGTATAAAAAAGCCGACACCGGTCTGTTTGTTTCAGACAAAATCGTTGATGCGGCAGGTTATAGAATAATGTACAGAGAGAAAATATTTACAAAGAAAACAAATGTGAAAAGATGATTCACTAATAAAAGTTTTAGAGCTGCTATTACAAAACTTTTTTCAAAAAACGCAAGCTTTTAAAAATGTTCAACCCCCTCGACGAGTTTATTTGTTTCGCGCGGCGGAGTGCCAATGCCGGTTTCACAGACGGAAGCTTCAGAGGGTTCTACGTAGTTGTCGCTCCAGCGAAGCTTTTCGCGGCAATTCCTCAGCTGTTTGTTTGTGGTTTCCCCTCCTCCTCCTCTAGATGGAGGTACGGCATGCCGTCAACCTAATTGAATCAGGCTAGGGGAAAGATGGCAGCCCATTTTGAACCAGTCTTTAGTGACTGGTAGCCCCACCACCAACAAGGCGGGCTGCCACTGGTGGGTACCCAAGAGTCGCCTTTACGACAAGCTGGGTTAGCAACTTCACAATTGTAACCCGGTGAAGTACGGGTAGACCACCTGTCTGCCATATAAAGACGGAGGCGTCCCGTTAAGTGCCTTGCCCAAGGACACAACAGGCAAGCTTGCCGGCTTGTTCTCCACACTACCCCTTTTTTATACCGAGCGCCAAGCAGGGAAGCTGTGGATACCAGTTTTTACAGTCTTTTGGTATGACTCGACTTAGGGAATGAACCCCAAGCCTACCAACTGCGATCCTCAGCTCGTTAGCGCCGTTTGTGGAAAAAACGGGCTTCATCAATGGTTTGAACCGGAAACGCGCTTCGTCGATGGTTCGAACCAGTTCTTTCTACTTTGTTCGCGCGCATGAGCTCATGCTCTGTTTGCAAGTTGTATTGTGAGAATGGGCCACCGCGTCAACTGCTTGGCCCTATTAGTTATTTGCCTCGTACAGATGTAGTTATGCCTCAAATGATTTCACCAAAAAGACAGCAACCGAACTTGCCGACTTTTTCTCCAGATCGTCAACTTGAAAGCAGGAAATCTGACTAAAATTTTTTAGTCTTTCACATGACTCATGAAGATAATTGAACCCAGGTCTACAGACCGTAAGGCGTACGCTTAAACCTCCAGACCAGTGATTGTCTATTTTTTTGCGATGTTACACCCTAGGTCAGTTTTCAATAAACTTGTCCACCCAGGAAACATATGTCTCCGAAATTCTCGAAACTTCCGCTCAGCGATTTACCTTCTTTCTGTTGAATAAAAGGGGAAGACCTTGTTTTGAAGGCCGCTATTTTCCGACACTTATTTTTGCATGTATGGACTCCCAACTGTAGGGTGGTGATCTTGTTGGGAGGAAATGGCCAATGTCATCGCTCAAGTTAAAACAACCTGTTCTTCCAAATAAACATCACCAAAAAAGACCTTTTTTTAAAAAGTAGTACACCCCTGTACATCCCTTTACTTTTGTACATCCTTGAAAAGTCCTTGTACACCAAGGAGTGCTATACACACGGTTGGAAAGTAGTGCCGCAGGTTACCGAACCATAAAAGTGCAGCACAGGTAACTCCAAAAAAAAGGTCTGAACGTAACGTTGTTCTATGAATATCTGTTAAAATTTTCCCAAGACTGGAGATTAAACAACAACCATCTGCCAACAAGCTACCGTATTTTAAAATTGGTGTTGACAGTTTTCTAATTTAGAAGCCAAACGCAAGCTTTTAGCATCCAGCTGTAGTTAAATTCCAAAGAAAAAACTGCTTACTACAGCCTTTGTAAAGATCTTGTAGGTTACTCGTCATATAAAGTAATTTCTTTAAGATTTGCAACAGAACCAGATATATACGACATCAAAGTCTTGTTTGCCATAATTCTAAACATTACTTGCCATCGAAAGGCTGCGCGTTGAGAACTCAGAGCGTTTGCATAAGCAGCACGAACTAGTGGAACCGGTGTCTGCGTTAAACCTCACCCTGCGAACGCGAGCTAGAGCTGTGCCGGGTGCGACAACATACATCGATGTCGGCCGAAGTGCTTGACATTATATGAATACAAACTGTAGCCTGGCATCCCCCCCAGCAAAACCAACCGCTATTGGTGGTTGCCAGAGATCTCTTCTTACGATATGCCGGTTGAGTAGCAACACATCATCACCTCGCGTCCGAACTCCCGTCGTCTTTCAGTTGCTGCAAAATTCTGCTTCTTCGATCGCGGAGATGCTTGATCTGGCGATCGTCCAACAACTGATTCATCTCGTGGTGGTGGTGCTCCAGCAACAATTGAGTGTCGCGCGCGCCCTCAGGAAGGGTTTGCGACGCCATTGATGCGGTCTCGCGAGCGAAATTACGACGAACGTTTTCGCAAAACGAAACGAAAGAATCGACAACCTGAGAGCAGAAATGATGTCATACCATAAAAATGGCAAACACGACGTCACACTAGGCCACCTGTTCAACTTAAAGTTTTTCACAAAATCGCTGCAAGTAAGTAGGACACGAAAAGCTATTAAATTCAAGTAATACAAGAAGCTAGCGATGCACTTTGAGCAAACTGCAGACATTGACACTGTTTCGACCTATCAGGTCTCTTCAGTACAGTTGGTGACTGACATGAAGCTAGCTATCAAAATCACATTCTGCAATTTTTAATATTCAATAAAATGCTGAGACGTACCAATAAAACGCACCACTTGGCACTTTGTCGTTGACAAATAGTACAATGTTGAAGCTTGCAACAAATGACAAATCCTTGGCCGCAAAAATAGCCGTGAACCATGACGACATGAGGATCTTATAACATTGACGCACGTAAGCACTCGAGAGTTTACAGCTACCTAACCCTCGAGCTAATAACATTGCTGCAGCAGAAAGAAATCAACCTTTAACCTAGTCGTGGCATGGCTTCCTACTTGCTTCCTTAGCTTTACGGTGTCGGACTGAATATTTTACCTCCGGCTTTACTCCACCTCGCGAAGATCAACTCATCACGAAAATCAATCATCTTTAATTAGAGTACACAAAACATCGTGAAAACTTACGATTCTATTTTGAGCCCATTCTGATTGTGAAAACTCCAAAGATCCTCCTACACAGGGAGGAAGACTCGAGCAGTCAATATAAGGAAACAAACTTTCCATCTCTTCAACAAATGTGCTCTACAATAATTGTAGTATCATACAAGTTGCTGGTTAATGACTATTGTTGTTGTTATCCGACACCCTACTAGGATTGGGGCATGACAGAAAACCCTGGTACATGAGAAAACGGGCAACTCCTCATGACCGAAACCTTAGGTCTTAGACAGGAAAAAAAGCAAAAAACAATTTTTTCCCTTTGTACGACCTCAGGGTAAAAAGCTTGTAGCAGTACACGATAGAATGAGATGAGAAAGATGATTAGGTGGAGCAAACCGTGATTATACAGGTTGCTAGTTAGAAGTGAATCTATATATTCTCAATGCAATAGCATATCGCAAATTATATTTCACTCGCATATATCGCCAGACCTGTCGAAAGCTTACCCCTCAGTGACGTGGTGGTAAAGTACGCCGGTTTGATCAGCTTCATTCGAAAACAATTGTGAAAATAACAAAAAATTATTTATTGTTGCTTATTCGGCATAGCTTATTACTGTTGTGCAATCATTTTACACGGAATCTAGCAAAAGTCTTTAAGTGGGCATAGTTTAGGTGCCGTTCAATCTGTTACCTTTTCGTTCCTTTTAACATGGGCGGAGGCCACAAAGAAAAAGTTGTGAGTGGGTGGTAACGTGGTGATTGTTCACAGAAATAAGCCATCAAGAGGAAGGATTATCTGGCAACTTGGTGCGCTTCCTTCCGAAACTACATTTGTTACCTAAAGTCCTTGGGGGCGATTATGTTCCAAGGGCCTAATATCGAGCCGAAAGGGCGTGCCTCCCACAATTTCTTATACCGATTATGGTAGACCTATCACGCTATTTTCAAGCAAAACAAGCAAAAGTTGCCTCTGATTTTGACGCTATTCCACACAGGAATGTTGTTTGATTTTTCTTTTTCTTTGATTTATTCTCAAACATTAATTTTGTCAGGTTTTCTTTTACAATTTATCATCAAAAAATGAAATTGATTGATTCATTTGTTTAAAATTAACGCTAAATCGCAGTCAAAGACATTTGATGCAACTTATAATGCGAAATTGACCTTACAATAATTTCTGGAAAAAATACTCTTTCTTTGCTGTTTTTTCGTTACGCCTTAAGATTCCAGTTACCCTTTTATTAATTCAAGACTGGTCTTACTAACTCATTGAACGATGACTGATTGATAATGTCCCATAACCTTAATGAAGTTTTGATTCGGCACAAATTGCGGGCACTCAATCCAATACTAGCTTTTCATTTTTTGTTTTCCGCCCAAGACCGCAGTACCATCTATGCTGAATGAACTGCAACCATGACCGCAAGGCACTTTCTAATAGCATATATGTGCTTCCAAAGCAACAGTCTAAAAGTACGCCTTTTGCTGTTGTTGCTAAAGCGATATCCAGCAGTATTATTTAGTCGCCGTATGTTATCACGAACCAAAGCTATATTTAAAGCGCAATAGACTGGTTATTATTTGCATTAAAATCCTGGACCAAAAAATCATCACGCTGTGAAGCACCAATGTTTTTGCCGTCAAGTTAAAGATTTTTTTCTGAATTTACGGTAAAGGCTTTTCCTTTTTGGTTTTTGGAGGTCCACATTTTGGAAGTCAGTTTTGAAAAACCCTTATTTAATTAAAGACTTTTTATTTTTTAGTAGATCCTCATTTCGAGTAATAAAAATTCTTAAACAAGAACTATTTTCAAGATAAAATAAGCACACAACCCAAAAACCAGCACGTTTCTTAAAAGTAAGCACATTTTTACTTGTAATCCTGGCTGTAGAAAAAAGGTAGCAAAAATTATGCTTAAAAAGTTAGTCTCGAGGACATCAAATCATTGCGTACGTTTTGATTAAAACAAGCTTTTTATGACTTTTCCGTAAAACCTTTTAATCGCGCTTCTATTCTCAGCACTTTTAGAAAAGCAAAGAAAACAAATTATTCCCAGAAAAGTTCATCATGACGCATCTCACTCCCTAAAGAAGTGAAGGGTTTATGCAAGTTAATGGGTCAGGCGCAGGCTTTGCTTAAGTCCGAATGTATATTATGTATATTTCTTGATTGCAGAAAACGTTTGTGGTTACACAGGATCTGCGTTCCAACCCGCTTCTGTGGTGCCAGCACTAATGGCGCAGTGCATTTCGACTACATTCACTGCAACCACACTTCGAACAACACGATACCACGAGAGTGTGGCGGTGTTCTCATATCACCATTGATAACAAACTCCACCGCGGTAAGTAACCGGCGTCAAATTACGGCAAATTATATGCGGTGGCATGCTGTGGAGGATCGGGTTTCATTAAATTAAATGAAAACAATAGAGGAATAGATATAGGTGAATGATTACGATCTCCCTTGGATTTACTGAAGTTGGCTATAATAGAATAGAATCGATAATAAATCTTATTAATAGTGCCGCATACCGTGAGAACATTTCACTGAATGCCACGCGACCGGACAGAAAGTTATTCCCACACTTTCATTCTAAGAGTTCGGCAAACATCCTGCGTTCAGACATGCGTCGGGGTTACCAGAACCACCAGCACTGAGCAGTTCTGCCACGAGCAAGATGGGAAGTTTCTGTAAAGCGCCTTTCCCAAGAACGTAACACCATGGTTATCGTGAAGTTTGAACTCACAGCGATCAAGACTAAACAACGAAGGCACTGAACCTGTTAGAATTTTTCTCCCAACAGGTGACTCGAACCCAAGTTGGGTGCAACATCTTGAAGATCACTAATTTTTGTTTATGTGACGTAATTCGGCAATCAGTCAACTTTTGGAATGATTTAAATCTTTTAAAAAGGCAACTTCTTGCATGGCTGCAGTGTTGTGGTTGGAACACAACTCCATAGCCAGATTGGACACAAGTTGTTTTGTGTATAGACGCAGTAACTATCCTATGTGCGGGGGTTTCCTGCCAATTTCACTACTACCTTGCACTTAAACAAAGACTTCAACACAAGTTGGAATGTTGCAACGTCATCATTGATTTCATTGCCGAGCAGCAGGATGTGATGAACTTCAACTTGACTGTTTTGCTGAAAAACAAAACAATAACAACGTCAGTACAAGGCTGCTTGAAAATTATTGACCAATCATCAAACCAAGTTTAAACTCTTGTCGCGCCATATTAGTCGCTGCTTTTGCGAGTCAAGCAAAGACAAAAAAATTGGAAGGCGGAAGATGAAATTCTTAAAAATATCAAAGCTTAATGGGGCGGGAGGAGAGCAGGAAACTTTTCAATTAATGATTAATACATCTTAGGCCAGAACTTCACGCTGTAAATATCGCGTTCTTCGGTTGAGATGGGCGGAGTTCACCTTTATATCTGAGCCTGGTCGCAATTTCACCATAACGACTAAGCCCTCGGCCAGTGATATCAACATTCACCATCACAATTAGCTTTACGACCTATGGGGCAAACCGGCGCGGTGGTGTAGTGGTTAGAGCGTCCGCATTGTAGTCGGTAGACCTGGGGTTCATTCCCTAAGTCGAGTCATACCAAAAGACTATAAAAAATGGTATTCACAGCTTCCCTGCTTGGCGCTCAGCATATAAAAGGGATAGTGTAGAGAACAAGCCGGCAAGCTTGCCTGTTGTGTCCTTGGGCAAGGCACTTAACGGGATGCCTCCACCTTTATGTGGTAGACAGGTGGCCCTCCCGTACTTCACCGGACTATAATTGTGAAGTTGCTAACCCAGCATGTCAGACGACTCTTGGGTACCCACCAGTGGCAGCCTGCCTTGTTGGTGGTGGGGCTACCAGTCACTCAAGACTGGTTCGAAATGGGCTGCCATCTTTCTCCTAGCCTCATTTCAATTAGGTTGACGACATGAATCCGAATTGCCGTTCATGCCGTACCTCCATCCCGAGGAAGAGGAGTGGTAAACAAACAAACAAACCTATGGGGCAGAGCCAGCATTTGGGGCTCCATGGTCTTCCACCATGTTTCCATCCCCTCGAAAAAAGAGACTGGTAAGAACAACCATCCGTCACACTAATAGTCGGGCCATTGGTCGACCACTCACCTGAAAAATACTGAACCCGTCCATCAGAGCTTTCAGGACTGAAACAGAAGAATTCCTGCAGTCCAGAAGAAAAGTGACTTTCGACGATCGGCGTCTGGAAGCAAATATTGGGTTAAAAAGGACAAGACATAAGCAGGGGTTAAACATGCTTTACTTCCGCCGTCGGCGAGGAAGAAGCGCCATTTTTTGGGGACCAGCCGCTCGCTCACGGTGATTTCTAATACCATGTCGCACCACGAAACAGATTCCCACTCGCGCTTTCAGCTAGCCTACGCGACCGCATCTTTTGTTTTGTGCGAGCGCAAGTGAGCTTACACCAGAGAACACTCTCGCGTATTCTTGTGAAGCGCGAAAGTACACAAAAGCTATGTAGCGGTAGTTTCAGCGACACGGCTAATCAATGGAGTTGTTTATGCAAAGCTAATGAAGCAATGCTGGGTTGTTATTGTATACATCACGTACAAAAAATTCTTACGTCAAATACAACAGGAACCTTGCGAATGAAATTGTTCCCACGTTACATTTGTGCCACAGGATGTCGTCACCGAGTACTAGGATCAAAAAGTTTCCATTTCTATCACAGCCTCCTGTCAAATTAGCGATAACATCATCTTCCAAACATATTCATAACCAAAATTTGCTTAGAGCAATTAACAAATGATCAGGGGTTGTGGGCTCGATTCCTTCTGTAATCGGCACTCCCTTTACATGATTTTGACGATGAGCAGCCTACAAACCCTGATTTTGCTCAATGGCGTAGCCAGCCAGCGTTCAGCAAACAACAGCAGGTCTGGCGCGGAAATTAATCGTCATTTCATTTGATGAACAAACATAAATTTCTAATTATATTTTGATACCGACTTTCAAATTTAGATTTATCATAATCAGCTTTCGATTCTGCACCATAAAGTTTTTCTTACATTTTATTCTACAAATGCACAGAACCCCTACATCACTGAGCAACTTGGTTGCTGCTATTAAAGGCGCAAGGTTATCGAGGTTGAGTAAAAACGTATCAGTTCGTTGGCAGTGCTTGAAAACACGAATCGGATAAAGACTTGCCAGTTGAAGGAAGTTGTACAATCGTCAATCGCACAAAGAAATGTGCTTCTTTATTTTGTGTTTTAACACATGTCCACGGAGTTCAGCTGATATGCAATTTGATTTGAACCAAATTTGAGGGGAAGGAAGAAAGGGACTCGCAGTGTGCGCTGGTGGCCGCTGCCTTTAGGGCAGTAGCCGATCATCGCGACGAGATTTGTGAGGAGCGCCGACTGAGAATCTGTGATAGAACCGCGATTGCGCGATCGTTATCTCATGAAGGATAATATCTTTATAAACTGCTGATAAAATGAAATAAATAAACAGATCATAAAATGCAACCATTTCCATCATATTGATGAATCTACAAAACTTATTAAAGGTTGGTTCAAGCTTGCTTACTTTCAAACGTACACTAAATTGCGCTCACTGCAACTTAATGTTTTAGACGAGACAGAAATACAAGGCGTGCATGCGCTAGAAAAATAAGTAAACTGAAATTTTCCTCAGGAAATCTGAGGAAAGCAAAAAAAGGGGTCCTGGTCACCAAATTGCCATACAGGAAAATTTGTACCTGGTGTGGAAGCGATGCCGGAGTAGAGCAATTCCATTGCGACCTCACTCGCTTGCTCGGGCCGCCTTAACTTGAGGCAAGTGCTGCATGATGTGACTGAAGTTTCTGTAGAACAAAGAGGTTAGAAGCAGTACGAGGGTGAAAGTCTTGTTGACTCAACTATTTTGTAGAAAAGTTGGAAAAAATATTTGCAATGCAGTATAAAAAAATTTTGTCACAAAACATTTTATTTTGTTTTTTTCACACAAAATGGATTCCTGATGCGACTTTACACATCAATTTAGTCAACCTAGCGACACGTAAGACAGCCATAATTATGACATCAAAAGCTACTTTTCAATGGCATTCTGATGACATAATGCGGCTGAAAATCAATAACACAAGAACTAGAGAAGGATTCTGTTTATTATTTTGAGCGACCACTAGCGATGCCATCTCGCTCTGGTCTTTGCACCAGCTTTCAAAACTATAAAGTATGCAACGACATATGCACAGAAAAGTAGGAGGTGATTAAGCCAATGCACATCGACCAACCTAACTGCTAGTAGATTGGTTTGAGTGAGGCGCCATCGGATAATCTCTGAAGCCCCCCTTACAACCAGCTCCCAAAATTCTCTACTAATTTAAAAACGAAAGACTGCATATAAGCATATAGGATTTTTTGTGAAAAAGGCTGCAATGACATCAGCAATTGTGCAAAGCGGTAGGTAACGGGTTTACCTTCTTTTAGGTGGGGAGGATGAAAACCATTTTGCCTTGTTTGCTTTAATCTAATGCTATAACTTGCAATTCTATTTGTCTCTGTTTACTTCTTAAGAATTACTTGGTGGCAAGTAGGAAACTAGAACGCTTGACTATCACTATAAGGTGAGTGTCACAAGGAGGTTTGTGACGTCACATTTGGTTACAATTGAAGAAAACATTTTTACTTCAAATTTCTTGACGTAGAAAAGCGATTTTTTGCTTCAACAAAAGCTAGCAACCGACTTACCAACTTCAAAAAAACTTTACCCTGGTAGGAAGTAAGATGACGTCATAATTAACGATTAATTGCAACATCTATTGTCTCCATTTTTAAAAAAATACTGACCACAGAAAGGCAATTGAAAGCTCTTCAAGAGATATTAACAAGGTACTTCCAACAAAAAATTTTGCAACAATGTAAACTTTGTTGCGGATGCAACAAGCAACTAAGCATTTAAATGTTTTTTAAGCATGCATTTTTCCATTTTTTTGTCTTCAACCTTCCAAAAAAAGCACGCTTTTGTTACAATGCTCTATGATACCACTTCAGGGAAAACAAGAACTGCCAGCACTTGCACTTACTATCCACTGTCATTTTGAAAGCAATTGCAAACATTAGAGTCAATTACTGATTTGCTGCCATATAAAGTAGAATGTTATATTACAGCACCATGACATATTGGTTTAAATGCAGTTTTTCAATAACGCAACGTCAAGAACAAAATTTATAGGAACTGAACTACAGGGGATTTTTCATTAGAAAACCTTTGTTGTAAAGTCATGTCGCGCGCTTGAGTACTCTCAAACTCTGAAGACATTTTCATCAAGTGTCGCAAAATGGAGCAAAACATCGTGTTTTAATGCGAAATCTTACAGTGTTTGGAAAAAAATTATCAACTTTAAGAAAAAGCTGGTCCGTGATTAATCCACTGATGCCATAACCTAATCTATTGTAACAACTGAACTGTAAGCGCCGGAACCTGGGCCTTAGGTTATTTCCTTAGCTGTGTTTATGCCGAGAGCAAGGAACATACGTACTGCCAGAGGCTTACGATGCGTTAAAACGTCGCAAATCCCTGCCAAAAAAGTTTCATCACGTCCACACGAAAACTACTCCTAAAATAGACATTACTAAATCTACTCCAAATGTATCAAAAACTTCCGCAGCAAATTTTCTGACCGGATCAACTCGAATTACCTTCATAGAGATCCAATTAAACCACGCCAAAAATTGCGTGACGCTACAACGGAAAGTGCGCTTTCTGCTTGTCAACCTAAGTGGTTCCGTAAGAACGTTGATGGTCTATCCTCTGCTGTTGAAGTTGATCTACAGCGCTCCACACATTTGGCAGTTCGCCGATACTGGGATGACTTGAGCAAGCGGACACAACAGTGAGCTGATTTTTGCGATCTTAGGGGTTTATGCTCTGGAGGAAAAAAGAGTAATAGCATCATTTCATCAGGTTTTTACAACTTGCCGGAAAAATCGTTGCATTCCGCAAAACCTCAACGATGCTAACAGTATTACCCTTTACAAAAACAAAAGAACCAGGCAGGATTGTAACAAATATTGGCCTATTTCGATGTTTAGTACAGCTGGGAAGGCTTTTTTCAGTCTTCTACTTGCCAAAGTACAGATAACTGCGCTCAGGATTCTTCCTGTGAGTCAGTGTGGTTTCTGCTCAACCGGATCATCTGTTAATTTGATGTTTTGAAAGCTGCACAAAAACTCCACTGCATGTGCTTCGAAAACTGCGCGAGAAAAGTGTAGAACAATTTAAATTGGTCTACAAGTTGTTTTTGTTGACCTCGCACAGGCTTTCAACCTTGCTCTCATTATTTCTTCGCGCTACAACGTCTTGGATGCCTTCAAACCTTCCTGGCTATTCTTGTTGCTTTTCATGACGGCACGCATGCCGCTCTACAGGTCAATCAATACAAATCCCAACCTTTCTCGAAAAAACGTGGTGTCAAACAGGGTTGCGCACTTGCTCTAACATTGTTTGGCATTTCTTTCTTCACGTTGCTTGGCCAAGCATTGAAAAATGACGCCGCCTTCTTCTGCACACTTGTAGAATGTCCCTCGTTCGGATGCCAAAATATAAATTAAGCGGTATTTTCAATTTCACTAAGCACCTGGAAGAACACCACGTTTGATCGATGTGCTTGCCGCGCTGCTACAGGAGAATATCGTCACATGATTACATTAACGATGGGGAGAAACGTCGAACTGTCGTCGGACACGACGAAATGGGCCATGATGAAAGTTACGACAAAGTTGTAAGTACGTCGTAGTAGCCCTATCACTTCATAACTTAATTCCTGTAAAAATACATCAATCCTTTTGACGCCCTTCCACAGCTTTAGACATGTGCCCCCTATGCACTTGGTCAAACGCACGAAAGCTTGTCAAGTTCTTGGCTGTTTGTAAGTAAGCCCAATTTTAATTTAAAGTAGGAAAGATTCTTATCGTGAGCATAGTCACTGAAATTCACAGTTTCAGGGAAAATCAACAGAAAAAAGTAGGTTGGTCTTTCCTAACTACTGTGTAAAATCGTACTCATCAAATATACAATTGTGCCTCTGCAGGAAAATTGTTTTGAAAATGGATTATTAGGCCGACCAAGTGATCCGATGCAACGCATTTGGGGGGGAGGTATAGCTCTTTTCGTTTTATTCCGGGGAGAAAGTACATAAGTGCAACCAAGGAACTTGGTGTAACGAATATCATAACGAGGGGGGTTACATCACGTCGTCAAATAAATCTACCGCCAATAAGGAATTCCGTAATCATAAAACCAAAATCCAAGCGGCCACCTCCAAATTTGATTTTGCGCCCCAATATTGCTTGAAACGGATAGAATTTATAAAATGATAAAGGGCTCGTGAGTAAGACCGGCCATAATTCAAACGACGGTGATTGGGATTAATGGCGATGCCGTCATGGCTATCAACTTTTCGTAATTGCTCTCAAAAACGTTGCTAGGGTAAAGCCGGTATAGCCGGATAAACCGGCATTTACGACCTGCCATAACTAACTGATAGCCCTTGCGGGCGATGCCGCTTAGTTTTGCTATAATTCTGGAGTCAATGAGATAACAAAAAGCTTTCACGTGTCGAAGCGTGAAGCAAAGCGTGAGAAACAACCGGGCATCGCCAATGGCCGATCCAGAAATTCTCGGAGAGGAAGAATGAGTTATTTCGCAACAAAGTGCTACAAAAGCTGTTATTGCGCAGTTTGTGTAATTGCAATTGTAATCCCTTTCTTGTACACTTCCCTCTAGATATGCCCGTCAAAAACCTTTCCACAAATATCGCCTCGACCAGCACGCATCACAAAGGTTCTTCTCGATTGCAAGTATCTTCAATAACTGGTGACTGCTAACTGAAAGGCATGTAGTTGCAGAATACTCGTTGCATCGTAAAAGAAATACATCTTCAATTTTCTTGTTTGCCATAAAATGCTAGTCTCTCAAACAAACAACAACAAAAAGCGAATTTCGAACAAAGTAGCATCAATAAATCCATGCATTCTACACTTAGTCTATCAAGTGAGGAGTTAAACTAACGCTTTCTAATCTGAGAAACCATTTGTACTTAGCGGCAAACAAGGCAAATTAGGTTACGTAAACGTAAAATTGTCAAAGCTGACATTAATCTGCGGTTTAACGGCAAATCTTTTAAAGCAAAGTACAACAGAGTAAACTGACATAAACAGTTTTTTACCTTGAATTTATTCTTAGGTCTACATTGGAAAGTAGTAGTTCGATTCTTTTGTACAAATTTTTTGTTGTCTAATTTTTGGCGAAGCTCAATAAATCGCATCTTTTTGCGCCCAAACGTTACCCAGTCGCTTTCACTGCAACTGAACAAGATATTGATGGTTCGACGCAGGTTCTGTGCAATTTCTAAAAGTTTGCGATACTTAGCCCCGGCAGTTTTAAATTCTTGAGGCTCGAGAGCAAAAAACTACTTTCTTAGTCTACACTCTTATTTTGAAGTGAAACTTGCACCGATTCGCATTATTCAACGCCTCCCTTTCCGATACAAAAACCGGAGCTGCACGTCTACACTGAGCAAACAGGTTTTATTGTTATCACTGTTCTACGCCAAGCCAACTTAAACCGGGTAGAACGAACCTCCGCTCCTCATTCTACAATTTTCACTTCTTTCCGCACTAATCAAATCAAAGCACTGTCTACTGCGGGTATTGTAACCGGTGCTTTTAACGAAGCAACAATTGCAAAATTACAAAACAAATGGTAAATTTATCTCAGCTGGACAAATGCAAAATGTGTTTTCACGATAGCGAACCACCCGGACGAGCGATTTCAGTCACTGCTTCTTTCGTTCTTCGCAAAGCGCGCGGTCTGCATCAACGTTGGTCTGCATACGCGTTTACAATCACATAACTGTGATAGTATCGATTCACACTCGGAGGACATTTATTATTTGCTACGATAACGAGATCAATTGTGGAAGGGCTGAGCATAGCGAGGAGGAGGTGGAGCATAGCGCCAGAGGAATGGGAGGGGGCGGGGGTTGAGCGCAATGACGTCCAAGTGTGACTTGACTCGCCAAGCATTATCCTACATACCCGTGGATTCTTAGGGGGAGAGCTCGATTAATGCGAACATCTGGTTTGTCAGTAGGAGAACACGTGGGAAAAGTACGATCTATCAGAGGGGTGGGAGGAGGGGGTGCATGCAAACACGTGGACACTTACAATTGCAAATCAATCAAACTAGCAAAAACATATTCGCAAGGTTGATTTAATTACCGCATATTTCCGCGCATCAGGCAACTTACGGATAAGGCGACCACCAAAACTAGGCTAATTTCTATAGTATAGTGCTTGTTAATATTTTTTTACAATTGCACTTGTCCTACAAGTCGACCCCCAATTTTGGAGGTTGCATTTGGGGGCTCAAAGGTCACCTTATACGCCGAAATATACGGTATGTGAGTTGAGGAATATATACACCGAAATATTTGCAGACTTGTCAAATTTTGAGAAAAAATATAACTAAAGAGCAGAGTTGGGGAGGATGCTGTCAGTTGCTCGGTGGTTTAAACTAAAACAGGCTTATATACTCGAATGGCTAGTTATAGGGAGAGAGATATACGGAAACTTTTGATCAGCGTTTGAGGGGTACGCCTACAAACTTACCGACTAAACAGCATTCTAACTTGCGAAATAGTTTTAAAGTTAAGCAGAAAAGCATATTTGAATTTCTGGTTGGGGGTTGCGCTTTCTAGCCACGCTATATCCGTCCCTGGGTTGATAATAATAGAAGCAACGCATATGATTCATAAAAAGCAACGCATAGAAACCACTACGAACTTATGGACATAGATTTTTTTATATGCAAATGCTTGACTAGGAAAGTGTGGTGGAGGGCGCATCCCTCCCCTGGATTCGCCACTGGGCATCGCGGAAACTCTACTGCAGACTTTGCTTAACGCCATAGTTTTTATTTCACTTCTCTACAACACAAACCACTAAAACAACACCTTCCTAACGCAACAATAACCATCTATGGCGTCATAACTAAGATAATTATTCAGCCTGTTACTGCAAAAAAATTAATTTGAAATTGAAATCAGACTGCATTTTAACGCAAAAAAAACGAGAAGAAACAATATTTAGGGGCAGATGCTTTGCAAACTTTTAATAATCCAAAAAAGAAAGCTTTTGCCAAATTATGATTTTAATCTAGGTTTTAATATAGTTCAGGGAACTACAGCTATAACTACAACAATTAATCGATTTTATGGAAATAAATTAAGATCAATGGGATCCAAGGTTTAGACAAAAATCTTAAAAATATTTCAGTCCGTAACTGCGCGTTTAGTTTTTACTGTTGAACTCAAAACAACCTACTACAGGGATTGGATTGAAGACATCCGGAGGGTGTGGTTACTTTGGTACCCTTGGATATTCCTATGACCTAAAACAACCCCCTCCTCTCTTGTACGAGCCTTTTCCGTTGAGGAAAGAAGTAAACAAACAGTCTGAACAATTAGTTATAACTAGAGCAATTTCAGGTCAACAAAGCTACTTTTTTTGCTTGTAGAAAATAACAAAACAAGTATAGAAAAAAAATTTCATGGTCGTAGGGTAAATATAAACGAAGTTAGGAAGTTGCAAAAAGTTACTTTTTCTGATTTTTGGTTAATTTTTATTTTCATGTGTTTTTAGCATAATTCTCCTACATATTTATTGCTATTACTCCAGAAAAAATGATTTTTAAACATGTTTTTTGCGGCCAAGACACTTAGCACAACTTTCAGTGCTGGTGATGTTGCGAACCAACCAACAACAACTTCAAAGCGCAGTTTTTCACTGCTTTCTAAGCGACCAGCTAAAGACCAAAGCTTCTTGTCAGAAAACACAACAAATTACTGTAAATGTGTATGATATAAGCGCCAATTGAACAAACTTTGGATATTTTAAATATATTTGCACTATTTTTTGTTTGTTTTTCATTTTGTTGACTAAAGTCAATAAGTTGCTTTTCAATTTAAGATTTTAAGTAACAAAAAATCGCCCTAGTTATAACGTTGTATTATGAAAATTCAGTCGAAGCAAAAGCTTACGCGCTATCTTGCCCAGGATCTTTCAATGACGAGAAAAATAATAAGATGAAAATACCGCAATTTACCGAACTGCACCACTTATACGCAGCGCTGATTCACACAATCGTATTTTCAAAGCGCCAGGTGTCCAGTGATGGCTACTACTACGTATGTCTGCACGTGGTGACCAGTGTTATCAGATTTTCTTGAAGTTCCAGCCCAAATGGTATCTAAAACTAACCCAACGCTCGCCTGTTGAAAAATAGCCAAAAATTTGCTAAGTTATTCCATACGGAGCGGCTGGGAGAACAGTCTACGTCCGGTATTAGCAAAGTGTTTGGTTCCCCATCGATGCCAAATCATCAGCCACTGGTTTCGCATGATTTCCAGAAAAATCAGGTCAGCGCTGCAACCGTGATCGTATTTCACCGCGGACTTGGTAATCTTGCCGTCGGCTAGACGTTGACCTCCAAGAAAAGGTCATCACCTCTCAAGCGGTGCCTTTTTCACCAAAATGAGGAAAAATCTTCGGTTGAGCCCATTTTTAGCGTGTTTTACTTACGAAAATACGCCAGTGACGGTATCGACCTCCATATAACACACCGCTGTCTGACACTTTTACACTTGTTGTCACTCCAAAAAATAGCCCAAAATAGTGGAACGGGATGACAAAAACTAGCCCAAAAAACCACAAAACCGCAACGCTTAATAAAAACTAGCTCAATTCCGCGGTTTTACCACGGAACTGGCAACACTGGTGGTGATAGCTTTTTTTTTCTCAACGCGAATGAACCTGATATAACCGGCATGAGAAAATAACCGATGATACAAGCGGCATCCCAACGGAAACTGGAATTTGTTTAAACTCATCAGCCGATAATTTTTTTCAGCTAGTTTTTTCTTGTTTTCAATCGAGTTGCTGCAAGAGGAAGAGTCACCATCTGTTGCTGTCAATCGCTTTATCATAATGCCGATCAACGGTCCGCGTTTCGAGTTTACTGTGCTTTAACGAAGGACACTTTATGATAGTAGCCGCGCTCGACAGCTCATGGCAGGCTGCGTGGAATCGAATGCTTCTACCAAGATGCGAAGATGAAGTCATGAAAGTGGGGTCAGCAGATGGCAATAGGGGTAACAATTGCTCTCGGCTTTTCTCGAGTTTCTGACCAGTATTAAAACCTAACAGGCACTTAACAAATTACATTACAGCCAGGGATGTGGAAGCGGCTATTTCGTCAACCGCTTCCGCTTTCACTAGCAAAAAACGAGAAAACGACCGTTGACAATTGTTTTAACTTTTGTTGGTCTGTAACCTGCTTTCTTCACTTTATCATTTGGAGGGAAAAAAAACTATCCGCATATTGCTATTTCTATACCTACTTCGCTTAAGCTTATTTTTCCGAATTACTATATGTTTGTTTTTTCTTAGATATTAGAACTCGTGTTAAATATAGAACAGTGCTTTTCAACCTTTTTGTCATTGCGGAACCCCTAATGTACTTTCGCGTTTGTCACGATGTCCCCACTAACAAAAATTTAGAAATCACGAATTGCTTGCAAAAAAATCAAATATTTTGTTACTACACTTCAAAAAATAATTAAACACTTTATTGAATAAACAGTTATTAAAAGTTCCTTCACTACTTACAACCACTTTTACAACAGTTAACCTAATGCTTCTCAGATCTAAACCGTATGACCACATATTACAGCTCTCGACAATAACCTGCCGTCACAACAACAGATTACAACAATATAGCACTGATTTTCCCTCTCTATCCTCAACTAACTCTGACTTTGAGTTGAACTCTAATGACCAATGCAGACCTTCTGTCCGTCCCCAAAACACGATTGACTCTAATCTTTCGGAATAGTGAAGTGCGAAATTTCTGTCATATATACAGCACATAAAGCTTGCAAAATGAACTGCACCAATCAACAGCCTCAAGGTAGTGGTGCAGTCCCCAGCCCCATTTGCGTTGGGCCAAAATGGCTGTTGGCCTTCCCGAGGGTCCCAGTTACCCCGAGCAATCCTCCCACACAAACCATTTTTTCGCCGAGCCGCCCCCTGAACGACCGCAGAAGGGCAGCACGCAGCTTGTTTGAAATCACTGCAATGCTGCACCTGCTCCAAATGGGTCTATTTAAAATCCTCACTGCTCTTCTCTAAATTCAGAACTCTTGGCAGCTTTCACTCCTGGAGCTTTTCACCCTGCTGAGTCCCTGCTTCTTCTGGACACAACACTGTGACTTCCTCCTTGGACTCCTTTAGCTTGTATACCTCCACTGCTCAATCTGCCCCCCTCTGCTAGTGCAGCACTCCCGCCCCAACCTCGCTTTCAAACTTCTTATCTCCCTTCCGCCTACTTCGTATCTCCTCCCACTGCACCCTTACCACCGTCTCATGCTCTTGGATGTTTCTTTTTACCTCCTGCCTCCTCTACCCCCCTGACTCTCTCAGGATTCTTCAATGGAATGCTGGGGGTCCCCGAGCAAGGAGCACTGAACTTCTACACTTTATCTCGTCTCATCTCGTTGACCTTATTTGTTCCGAAAAATCTAACCTTAATTCATCTTCTTTACGGATCCCTGGATTCTCTGCTCTGCGATCTGATCGCACCCAGTCCCGGTCTGGTATTTTTTTACTGATGCCACACACGCCAGCGGTAGCGTCATCATTTTCGTCAGGCAGGGCCTATCCTTCTCTGAACTTTCTACTTCCTCTCTTTCTTTGCTTGACCCCAACTTGAATTATGTAGGGGTCAACATCTTTCTAAACGACTTCTCCTCCTTCTCATTCCTAAATGTTTATGGTCCTCCTATTTTCTCTTCTCCGACGGGTAGCAGAACCGACTCCTTTTCTCCCTCCATTCTTCCCTCCTCCAGGAACCTCGTTATTCTGGGGGGGCTTCAATTGCCATCACCCCCTTTGGAACTCAAAAGTTTCTTCCGATCCCCGTTGGGAGGAAGTATTCGACTGGGTCATCTTCTCTGACCTCCTCCCCCTCAATGACTCTGACATACCTACTCTTCTCCATCGCTCCTCTTGCAGTCGCTCCTCCCCAGACATCTCCTTTGCTCCTGGGTTCTGACCACCTACCAATATTACTAACCATCTTTCTTTCTCTCGTTTTTCGCCCCAAAGAGCGTTTCCTTTCCTTCAATTTTCCGAAAACTCGCTGGGATGACTTTGCGTATTACTTTGAGTCTCACTGTTCTTCTGCAGAGGAATACTTTTTCTCTTTTCTCTGCTGCTGCTCTCTTTACTTCTCTGTCACTGTATGCCCTCCTTACGATCTTGTGCTCTGGACGGACGGCTCTTTTGCTTTCCTTTTTGGCAAAAGCGGATCTGGCGTACTTGCCAACTGCTCTCTGTGTAATACTGAGGCCACTCTTTCCTTTTCAGCAGTCCCAGTATGCTCAAGTTTCTCCGCTGAAGCGTGCGCCGTTCTGCAAGCTTTTTATTGGTCTCGGCAGCACCAACAAGTCTGCCGCTTCTCTTCCCTTCTCCTCCCATCTGGCTCTCGCTCTGTCCTCGCCACTCTACGCCATCTTTTCTTTTACCTCAGTCTCTGTGGCAGATCTGGCAGGAACTGTCTTTTCTCTTCCTGTTCTATCAGACTGCAATGGGTCGCCGGACACTCGTTTCTCCCGTGGAACGACGAGGCTGATGAGCTGGCCAGACGGGAAGCGCTGCTCGTTCCCTCTACAATCCTTTGTAGTCTCTCTCCTCTTATCTCTCGTATCTACTCTTGTCTTTTCTCGGACTGGAGGCGTACTGTCTCATCAAAATTTTTCGACACACAGGTTCCCTCGATTTCCACAGAGGAACCTGTGCTTCCTCGTCACGCTCGCTGTACTCTCTCTCGTCTACGCTGCAACGGACACAGCCTTCTGCTAAATTCCTATCTCTCAACGATTGGCAAAATCGAGAATCCTTCCTGCAGCGCCTGCGGACACCCGTCCCAGGAGACTTCTCATCTCATTCTGCACTGTCCAGCTACAGACTCTGCGCCGCTCAGTCTTTGGTGACTCTCTGTCTCTCTACGACCCCTGGTCCAGACCCAGGGGAGTTGGCCGGCTTCTGGGGCTCCATGGTCTTCCGCCATGCCCCCATCCCTAGGAAGGGTCGGGTAACAACAACAGCAAAATTGAAATTACAGACGCACTATTACGTAACAAAGGGAGTTAGCAAATTCAGACGTTCTTCCAGTTGTAAACAGAATTACGTCACAATCTGCAACTTGCTATCACAAGATTCCATTACCAACTATTTATATACACGGAACCCCACTACTGAAATAAGAAATAAATACTAATAATAAACGAAGAACCTTTGCGGTCCGCTCACGGAACCCTTAAAACTCACGGAACACAACTGCATGTTTTGCGAAATCCCTGTTGAAGAGCACTAATGTAAAACGATCAAATTGTTTCCGTCGTAATTTCTTTTTCAAAGTTGTCAACCCCCTAACCAAGGTTAGTTAAGTTTAATCAAATCATCATTTTATTGGCTACGCTTCATTACCTTTTTATTACCCGTAATTGACATAAAATGTGATGCCAGTTATACTTTTTCTTGTTCTCTCGCACCACTGATAGCAAACGTTTATTCAGACTTAAAGTGCAACTTCACCGTTTCATCAACATTGGGATATGGGCAAAACTCTTTCGCCAAGTTACTCTACAAGTCAAATAACCTAAGTGGAAGCGGAAAGGGTAAAAATTTTCGCGCTTCCGCTTCCATGGGAAAAGGACCGCTTCCGCATCGCTGATTACAGCCCTCTTTGCTTCGCGCTAATCTCTTTAACTGAATAAGGGGAGGGGGAATTTCAGCGTTCTGGGGATCGCATGCTGTATCAAACAAAAAGTCAAGAAAAATGATTATGTAAAAATCTTACCTTTAGTGTCATGACGATCACGCGATGGACCGCAGTAAGCGAAATCATCACTTCTGGACCTAGTTCTGAGCACGCATGGAGCACTGGCCCTTTGCTTTCGCCTTGCGACAGTATCCAGCCAGCCAACGGGCACAGATCGCTCTGAGATACTGCTTGAACTCGATTCGAGGTGCAAAATTGGATCAAAAGGATTCAACTTCAACTCAGCAAAAGTGTCACTGCATTCGGGCGTGTCAAGGTCACATGACTTTTGTACTGACCCCAGCTCGGAGATTGTGAGGCTGGGATGCACGCTCTGCTTCATGTCAGCTCCCTGGTCAGTGGCAGCACTCAAAGAGTTTACATTGTCAGCAACGACTTCATTCACCATATTCTCAATTTTTGTGTCGAGTGCTTCGAAAGCGTCGTCCTCATTTGTTGCAGGGGTTTTCTGACAAACAATACTTTGATCTTCAATTACTTTTGGTTTGAAACAATGACTGGTAAATTGAACTGATTGACTGCTAAAAGTGCCGCTATTTTCTGACTCAATACTCTCAACTGTAAACTGATTACTTGGTGTAATTGATATGTGTTCTTGTTCGGTATGTACCGGTTCTACAACAAAATCATTATCTTCTGTTGTATCGAAGGTATCTAGGATTTTTTTTATCATATCACTGTATTGATCAAACGAATTTGCTTTGCAAAGCTGCCGATTTTCACTGTTTTCAGCAAAAGCATAATTTTTTTTGCATTGTTTCTGGACACGTGCTTTTGTCTCATCACAAACTGTCAAAGTTGACGATGAATAACGACATTGTGAAGTCATTGTTATTGAAGATAAACCTACGGGTTGTGCTGTTTTTGTTTTTCCACCGAGGTTCAGTTGAGTCACAAAATAGTCCCCACAGCAGACTCGATCTTTTATTTCTTCTAAAACTTGAGCTGTTATTTTTTCAGTTGAGCTGTAACGCTCCATTAAATAATCAAGTTGCGGTTTTAACCGTAAGTGTGGTTCTACTTTGACAAAAACAATTCAAGCCAACAGAATACGACCGGTTGCAACAAAATACAACAGCCTGAAACCGCAAAACGTCATTTTTAATATTCGTACGAATAAAGGAAGACAACACAATAAAAATTTTCATTAAATTATGAATCTACCGCCGCCAGTTCGACAAAGTCTAGCCAGCTTTTGATCATGGGCAAGAAAGAATCGCTGAGTTAGCAAAACCATTTGAACATGCAAACGCGCGCTAGCTCGAGGTGAAACACGACGTCGTATAAGTTCATTACTATACTCCGTTACAGTTTTCCGTAAACCGATCAGCAGCTGGTGTTAAGTGAGTTTGCCATATGCGCAGCCAATTAATATCAAATAGTAGGTTAAAGTGATTTATGACCTAATAACCTTTGTCAGTGACAACATAAGTGTAATTGTAATCAAATAAACGCAATTGTTCAGATGTAAATTTCAGGTTTCCTAAATGCCAGCAGAGGAGTTTCAGGGGATCAGAAAAACATACAGCTGGATCACTATCTGGTAAATGAACTCAAAAGTTAAGATTGCTTCGCCTATTTGTGTAGGATTATACTCTCACTGCATTTTCATAAAAATTGTTTGTCATTAGATCTAGGCATATCAATCTTCACTTTTGTTCAGACATAGTGCGGTATTATGTCGCCCAACCGTATAATGCGGTATGCCGTACCATCAATCGGAGCATTGAACCATCTGTAGGTTGTTTCGTCTCGCGTCTGCGATAAGTCACGTCATAACGCGCTAAACGGGGATGTAACGCGGGATGCTAATCAAATTAGGGATGTTCAAATCGCATTTGCAAATCAAAATCATATTTTGATGAATGTACATAATTCAGCGATATCTTTCACGAGGGGCGCCAATTGTTTAGTAGATAAAACTGAAAAAAAGACTTAGCTTTCTCCTAGTTGACCACAACAGAGCCATACACTGCGGCCACTGGATGAATAAAGGTCACAAATGTCGATAAACATCTGTCAATCAAATCGACACGCAGTTGTTTCAACACTTCAAAAACAAGATTTTCGAAACCAAAACCTTCCACTCGTCTATCGACCGTTCAAATTTACATTTGAATGAAATTCTATTTATTAATTAAGATTAGGCATTACCATTCCACTTTCACCAAGACATTAGTTTGTATATTTCCATATCTCAACTAGCCATCACTGTCACGTCATATACTAATAAGAATAAAAAATTATTACGCAATAACATAATAACACCACCAGGTGGGCAAAGAATAAAACGCGTGATAATTATTGCAATTAAAAAATTTTTGTAGTGACAGCTTCAAAACAAGCCAGCATGACGTGGCTAAAAAGGCAACTTTAAGATCAGCTTACATTCAGCTCTCCAAGTTCATTGCACATTAGAATTTTGCAATTTAGACTTTGATGTTTCTCTGCTTATATATATGATTTTTTTATGTTATAGTTATATTTTCATGCTTTCGACTTGAATAATTTAGGAGCAGTTACTTCACAAACACAGAGTTTTGGTTTCAATATCTATACCGGTGTAAAGCCTATCCAGTTTTTGATTAGGTCTACTTTTACACTAACCTACCCTCATTTGCTAATTCACCGAGAGGCCTACCACTGCTTTATTGAAGAAAATCCATTAGCTTCTAGAGCAGGGGTTCTCAACCTTTATTCTTTCATTTACCCCTTAGCAAATTTCAAAAGTAAAATTTACCCCCCAAAATTTTTATATTTTTACTTCTACAAAAGCTTTTTGTAATAGGTAAAAGTGTAAATTTTTTGCTAACAAAATTTACCCCCAAAGCAAATTTACCCCCTACCCCCGGTTGAGAACCTCTGTTTTAGAGTGAGCAAAGTTTCAACGCAACAGCCAACTGGCTCCCCTACTTTCCTCCCAAATAAACTTTGTGGTAATTTCCAAAAGGGTTCGTTATCATTCCAGTTCAGTTTTATAGAAATCGTCCCCGCTTTTGCAAAAACTAGCCTGGCCAATCTAGCGTTCAAGCAGCCACTAACCGCCTACATTGACGAGCATAAAACGTTTTGAAGTAAAACAAAGGCCGCTCAATAAAACGCTTTCTTCGACAAATCACGGACTTGCGTTACTGTGCTTTCAGAAGTGACACTTTCGACGATTTTCCTGCATGATTGCATGGTTGCGGTGAAACTGCATTGCGCAGGCGCAAACGATTCCGAAGCAAGTTGTTTCATGCGCGCGCAGAATATCAATCTAGCAGCCTCATTTCCAGTTGAACTATTTGGTACACTAGCTTCGTTTAACAGATTTTCTGAACTCATTCAAGCTTTCACCTATTTATATTCGAGCTACTGACGCTGAATTACGTTTTTATGCAAACAAACACCTTAAAACCGCGCGTAGTTTTGACTGGCGACTCAATCGCTTATTTCCTCTAAGGAAATAAAAAAAAAGGAGTCGGCAAAACTAAAAGCTCATTAGCGACATTTAGCGGCAAGCATTTCAGCGACTGAGTGCATTTTGCAGAATAAACCCAAAAGCACTAACAATCGCTTTCAAAATTAGATGTAATATTGAACAACAAGAAGTATATAAACTCATTGGTGGTCGCTGCACCTAAGAAAAAGGGGGAATAAAGGAATGGGAAAGGGGAAATAATGATGGAGATTGTCATGACGAAGCAAGAAAAGCGCAAACAAATCATCGTGCGGTACTTGCAGGAGGAAATTAATTTTGAGGTATTTGTGAAGGGGAGAAGGCTGAAGCATTAGGAACAGCTGCTTCATGTAAAACCACCACAGTGTGGTCCATAAGATTGTGCTTCTTCTCTATCTTAAGGTTTGCGTTAGCGGTTTGCGATGAAGCTGGAGATGGTCTTCCCCGTTTGTGCACATTCACTTAAACCTTGGTGTGGATCCGGTTCTCAGTTTCGTAAATTCTTAACCTCGATATTACTGATGGAGTCCTGCTATGGTAATAACTTAACTGCAAGTGCTTCGTTTTAGGTTGGTTTGCTTTTTGCATGCCAGTGTTTACGCCAGGACCAAGTAACATGCGCTCAGTGAAATGCTTTAGGTGTGTGTGTGTGTGTGTGTGTGTGTGTGTGTGTGTGTGTGTGTGTTTACCCCTCCTCTTCCTTGGGATGGAGGTACGGCATGAACGGTAATTCGGATTCATGCCGTCAACCTAATTGAAATGAGGCTAGGGGAAGATGGCAGCCCATTTCGAACCAGTCTTGAGTGACTGGTAGCCCCACCATCAACAAGGCGGACTGCCACTGGTGGGTACCCAAGAGTCGTCTGACATGCTGGGTTAACAACTTCACAATTATAACCCGGTGAAGTACGGGTGGGGCCACCTGTCTACCACATAAAGGTGGGGGCGTCCCGTTAAGTGTCTTGCCCAAGGACACAACAAGCAAGCTTGCCGGCTTGTTCTCCACACCATCCCTTTTTTATGCTGAGCGCCAAGCAGGGAAGCTGTGAATACCAGTTTTTAAAGTCTTTTGGTATGACTCGACTTAGGGAATGAACCCCAGGTCTACCGACTACAATGTGGACGCTCTAACCACTGCACCATCGCGCCGGTCAATGCTTTAGGTCGCACAAACAGGCTACAATTATGAAAAAATGGTAAGTAGCGGTCCTGATATTTAGCACCAGCGATTCCCTCCGAAATGTGCCGCACAACAAACAACAAAAATATCAGAACTAGGGACATCATCAATGCTAATGATTTCTTTGCGGTTTTATTAATTTCACGAAAGGGTAACACTACGTCATAAAATGTGCATACAACCAAATACTGATTTGTGTTTTCGTGAAACAAAGGCCATTACGGGGGCCATTCCCAACTGTTTTATTTGTTCTCTCTCACACTTATTTGAAGGAAGGGAGAAAGTTTGTTAAATCAGAGAAAATTTCTACGACCTCTCGTATTTGAAAGCAATCATACTACATTTGGTATTAGGAGCATAGGAGCATAGCATAGGGGCAAAATGCTCGCTACAGTTGCCCCGGGCCCCGCGCTTTTTAGCACTATTAACTATTGAATTGAAATAAAGGTGCTTACGTATTATCGGGAGGACCTTTAAAAAAACGACTCAAAAATTAAAGTAAATTATTTATTGAAACGGTTAAAATTTTCTCCTGAAGGAACACAACAGCCTAACCCTAACCCTAACCCTAACCCTAACCCTAACCCTAACCCTGTGAAAAAAAAGAAAAAGTAAAAATCAAAGGTCCTCCCGATAATACGTAAGGACCGAAATAAATTTATAGCCTTATAACCTACATTACCAGCAAACTTGAACTGAAAAATCAAAATGCAGTATCTACATACCGGTACAGTTATTATTTGTACGAAAAAAATTAAAACTGACTTTCAATTACAAAGTAACTGTGACGTCACAGTAGAGACCGGTATAAGTGGTGTATTGCTAAATAATAAAGTAGGTGGACGGTTGGAACTGATTTCAAGCCTTATGGTCTAAGAGACATGCGCAACGGCAAACTTCGCTACAGCGCAAGACGGGAAACATAGACAACATGTAATTGAACTGCTTGCAATAAAGGGTATACTAATTAAAACAACTTTATTTAAATAAAAGTATATTTGAAACTTATTTTAGAAACAATAAAATAAAAAAAATTTTGAATATTAATAAAATGTTCCTTCAGTCAAGCGTTTTCTAAAAAAAGTAAGTGGCCGGCGATCTCCCCTGATCCCCCTCCAATACATCTTTGGGTGTAATAGCATTCAAATTAATGGCTGCGAACGACTGTCAAATGTTAGAGCAGTTATAAAAAATCTTGGATGCCACTACAGCCCTCAAGGAAAATTTTAAGTTGTGACAACTGCTGCAAGATTTTACGTGGGACGACAATGAAACAAATAAAACTAAATCAGATTCATCGTATTTGAAAAAGAGTATAGATGCCTTAGAAACAGCCATATTATGTGTTTTATGGCACAAAATCCTTCAAAGGTTTCACAATACAAGTAAAAGTCTACAGCGTGCTGACATGACTTTAGGAAGTTGCGCAGCACTTTACAATGGAATCGAGAGTTTTTGCCAGCCTTTACGGGATGAATTTGCTACAACTGAAAAGGATGGTTTGAAACTCACAACCGCAGAGACGTAGCAGCCGCCCCCCAACCCCCCCAATTGGGGGGGACCCAGGCCAACTTTGGGGGCCCAAGTTAGTCTGAAATTGCTTTTTGGCTACTTGACTATTTTCAGTTCAGCAGACTTGTTTACAACCGATTTAAACTGTAGGAAGAAATTGGCTTGTGACATCATAAGTGAATGCAACGTCATTTTATCTCGCACAATCTAGAATATTTCGATTGATTTTCTGGTAGAATCTTGAATATTCGATTGACGTAACAATGCCGTTGTTACGCAACAATCATAGAATGGTCTGGAATTCTGTTTGGCTATAAATACCGGGACAATATATATACACTGCAGAGTGCAGATAAAGTATTTTATTGACATTGTATAGAATGAAACGTTCAAAAAGTGGTGCTCAAAAGAGAAAAGAAGCAGCCACTGCTCGAGATGCTGTAGCGAAATTGCCCAAGATGACAGATTTTTTCAAGATTACTGAGCAGAGTAGACCTGGCACTAGTACCGAGAGGGATGAAGAAAACTATAGTGTACAAGAAAAAGAAGACTATGACGATCAGCATCAAAGTGATTGTGAATTTCCAGAAAATGTAAGTTGTGATTTACCTGCCAATACGCAACCTTCAATATCAAAAATAACTGAATCTCAATTTACCCCTATTCCTGATGACCCATGTAAATGGCCTGAAAGTATTTCTGATGCTCAACGATGTGATATAGTAAAGCGTGGACCACATCAACTAATAATGAATTTTCCATGTAATAACACAACTCCAAGGCGACGTTTTTCCTCCAACCATTATAAACGTGTGTTACCTAATGGTGAAAGTGTTTCACGGTCGTGGCTAGTTTATTCTGGGGAATCAGATCAAGTTTTTTGCTTTTGTTGTAAGCTATTTGGAAAAGCACTAAGCCCCTTTTGTAGTGGTATAAATACATGGGAGGGTTTTTCGAAAAAACTGAAAGACCATGAAAACGGCATTTCCCACCAAGAATGCTGCAGTCAATGGATGTTGCTAGCTGAAGGGATAAGAAATTCATCCACTATCGACAAACGCGAGATGAATATTTTTTCAATGAAAGATGTTTTTGGAGAAATGTTTTTGAGAGACTTATCGACATTGCCTTGTTTCTATCGGAAAGGAATCTTGCTTTTAGAGGATCTGAAGAAGTCTTAGGATCTCCTCACAATGGAAATTTTCTGGGTATATTTGAGCTTTTGGCAAGAAGAGATCCGATCCTAAAAGAGCTTCAAGACAGAATCAAGAATAAAAACACTAAAGATCACTATTTGAGTCCTACCATACAAAATGAACTAATTGAATTGCTAGCGACAGAAGTTGAAAAAGAAAATTTACAGCAATTGAAATTGGCAAAATATTTTTCTATAATTTTGGACTGCACTCCAGATATGTCACATCATGAACAAATGTCTGTCATTCTCCGTTATGTATTATGTAATGAAGAAGCTGCTGTTGTTAAAGAAACATTTTTTTGCTACTTGAGAATAAGTGACAGTACTGGGAAAGGCTTGTTGGACGCTTTCTTAGAAAAAGCGACCGAACTGCAACTCGAATTGTCTGATTGTCGAGGTCAGTCATATGATAATGGTGCTAACATGAAAGGAAAACATTCTGGGGTCCAAGCAAGAATGCTAGACATCAATCCCAAAGCTGTTTACGTGCCCTGTGCAAACCATACCCTTAACTTAGTTGTTGTTGACAGTGCTAATTCATCGACGGAAGCATTGACATTTTTCGGAGTACTTACAAGGTTGTATGTGCTGTTTTCTTCCTCTGCTCAGCGTTGGGAAATTTTGAAGAAACATGTGGAGCTGTCCATAAAGTCACAATCTAATACTCGTTGGGAAAGCAGAATTAAATGCATCAAACCTCTTCGATACAGTTTAAAAGAGGTGTTGCTGGCACTGAAAGACTTGGAAGCCATTTCCATAGAAAGAAAAGATGGAAGAGCTGCCTCAGAAACAAAATCGTTGATAGCTCATTTATCAAAATGGAGTTTTCTTTTGTCGGTGTTTATTTGGTATGATATCCTATTCCAAGTCAATAAAGCAAGCAAGATTCTTCAATCGTATGGAGTCTCCCTTCATAGAATGGAAACAGAAATCCAGGCAACTGAAAAGTTTTTGCAAAACTATCGCACAACGGGTTATGACAGTGCCGCAACATCTGCTGTTGAAATAGCACAGGAATTGGATATTGATCCTTCTTTTCCTCCGTCAAGAAGTGGAAAGAAAAGAAGATTGTTTGATTACCAAGGTGAAGAGGAACAACGAGCTACTACTGAACTGAAATTTAAAAGCAACTTTTTCTATCCATTAGTAGACCAGGCTATTATGTCAATAAAGGAGCGCTTTAATTTGTTGCGTGAGGTTTCTTCCGCCTTTTCGTTTTTGTACACACGAGACAAACTTTTGCTTGTGCAACAAGAAAATGCTCTTCTTACTTGCTGTAAAGAGTTCCAAAAAAAGTTCGGTGACATTGATTCTGATGAAATGAGCGCTGAGCTACAGCGGTTTGTTTTAATTTTACAAAAAAAACGCAATCTCAATACGGCTCAAGACTTTCTGAACTATCTTCTAAAGACTCATTTATTTGAATTGTATCCGAATGTGTACATCGCACTTCGAATCTTACTAACTTGCCCCGTGACTGTTGCCAGCGCTGAAAGAAGCTTCAGCAAATTGAAACTGATCAAAACTTTTAATAGAACGTCTATGACAGACAGTAGACTATCTTCATTAGCCATGTTGTCAATCGAAAATGACTGCGCCCGATCTCTTGATTATGACAACGTCATAACAGCATTTGCGAACAAAAAGGTTCGCTCCAGACTATTTAAATGATACTGTGTTTTTATAACTTTTTCATGTTTTTCAGTGTCATTGCTTTCGTTTCGCAGTGTCTGCATAAATGTCCTACTGAACTCTGGCATCGGTGCCGAATTTTTTATGACTTGCACCTTCGGTATCGGCATGCTTTATTCTGACATTAGCCTGTTTACTTATGTACAAATTGTGGTGTATTTTCTTAATGCAGCTTTTCAATTTTACACCTATAAAGTGATATGAGCTGTGCGCAGGGGCTCTTGCGCTTACTTTGGGGGGGGCCGAAGTTGGAGTGCTACGGGACTGCACAACCGATATACAGAAACCCTATGTATCTCCAAACAAACGCAACCGAAAAACGAAGAAGACTTTGGTTATGAAGGAGAGGACACTGGATACACTAGAGCTTTGGAAGATGCTCGACAATCCTTTCGTATTGGAACTTGCTTTCCAATCATTGATTTATTAATTGCAGAAGTAAGACGAAAATTTGTGTACTGCAAAAGGAAACAGAATTTTAATTTTTTGCTGAATCTGAACACTTGGGCTATCAGTGATATAAAAAACGCTGCAAGTAAGTCGTTAAAAGTATATGCAAGCAATGTGGATAGCGACTTTCCTTCAGAAGTTGTGCACTTCGCTTTTCATTTACGCTCATCTCTTGATCTTGGTTCGAAGACAAATACTGCGCAAGCACAGCTGTCATATTTGAAAAAGAACCACTTAATTAAAACTTTTCCAAATGTGGCTATTATTCTTTGTATATATCTGACCTTGCCTGTTGCAAATACGGAATGTGAACGTTCTTTTTCGGCATTGAAAAGAGTGAAAAACTACTTGCGCTCATTCCTGACACCGGATCACGTCTGTGATTTCTGTATTATAGCCATCGAAAAGAGATTCACGAAATCTATGAGCTTTGAGGATATTATTGATAAATTTGCAGCAGCGAAGTGCCGAAAACACCAGTTGTAATATATCATTTGCCTTAGTTTTTTTTTGTGTTGCACTCTCTGTGTTGTTTATTATATTTTCTGTGTTGTTTATATTTGCCCCGTTAATGAAACAGTGCGAAAATTTTATTCTATATTTAATCTTTTAAAATAAATTTCAAAGTAAATTTTAAACAAAATTAATAAAATTTATTTTTTTTAATAAATCAAAAAAACAAATTAGGCTCAATCTCTTTGATTAAAATAAATTTTTTAAAATTTATATTTCTATCAAACAAAAACACAAATAACGCAAAAAATCAATTTTTAGTTTAAAATAAATACTGTACAGTTGAATTAACCCATTTATACTTCACCTAGTTTAAATACCAAGGATTACCTCTGGGACACTTTATTCCCGGACGGTAAGAGCTTATTATGTCTTCTATCATTAAGATCTACTAAATCAGTGGCTCCCAAACATTTTCGAGCGCGACCCAAATCTAAGTTGTTTTCGCGTTCCATAATTTAGGGGCCCCGCACTCTCATCTGCCCCGGCCCCGCGATCTCTTTATCCGGCTCTGATCGACAACCATCTGTAAAATAGGCAAAGCTGATAGATGGTGCAGACGTCAGCATAAATTGAATCAATACCAGCACAAAACTGTGATCTGATTGATTTAGGTAAATTCGATCTAATTTGCTACTGAAATGAGAAAAATCAACAAAAATAGCTTATTGCCATAAGGAAAGTCTGGCTTTTCTTAATTTTCAACGAAAAACTTTATGTGGATTGTGCTAGTAGAAAAAGAGCGAATTTTGAAATTTTTTTTACGGTATTATTATCTGGTGCGAGTAATGCAAAGGTTCTCGAACTTTTCTGCCCTTAAGTATAGACTTTCTAAATACCCCATAGCCTGCCTAACAGTTACTCATACAAAGAAAAAATAGACAAAATAAATTTGAGTAGTTTGTACTTGAAATGCATGATAAAATAATACACAATACGCAAATATGCTCAGAACTACAGATGTAAGCACAACATAAAGCATAACTGTCAGTGCAGCACACCATTTTCTCCACTTTCAACCTCATCAATGCAAAGGATGTGCCTGATGGGACTCAAGAAGCACACGGATATTTAGTTGAAAGTTAGTGAGCTTCAGCGGTAGATCATGTCACTCCTCCAGGTTCGGTCTGGTCCTCTGTTTTGTAAAGACTGCATTTGCATGACTGAAACCAGCTTCAATCACGTATCAGTTTGGGAAAGCGAGTAAAAACTGCTCAGCTACTGCAGAAAGCTAAGGATATTTAGCAATATTTTTATTCTAAATTGAATTCTGGGTCAACAAGATATTTATTCTCGTTGATTTAAAATTAATGGAGACCTTTCCTTCTGAACAAGGCACGTGCTCCCAGGCCCACAGTCATATCAATAAATTCCTCCTCCATATGTGAGTCGATGTCTGCATTTCTTATTTCAATATCAAAAGAGTTTCTAGGAGCCATTTTGGCATTTTTATTTTTTCTAGATCATCAGAGATCACTTTAAAATCTTTAATTAAATTCTCTAAATGAGTTTTATAGCTTCCTAACTCTCCAGAAGACATACTTTCATTTGTTTGTTGTCAGTTTGAAAAATTCTGGAAATCTCTACGTGATAATTAAGCTCGAAATAACCTGAGCTTGTCTTGAAATCCTAGTAAAACTTGTCCTTGCCTGAATGATAGTAACATCTTTACTCTGTAGACGCTTCTGCGTCTCATTAACTTTTGAATACAGGTCTGCTAAATAGAACAAAGAATTTTTTCAATTTTTCAGCTCTTCACATGATGATGAGTCCACATTTCCCAGGAACTGAACAGCTAAATCGTATAACTCGACAAGTTTTTGCAAGCTGTGAACCCTAGACAGCACCTTACTTCAGCGTGTAAGCGTAATTACTCATACATGTCATAAATTCTCTTCACACGAACAGCCCGAAGTCGAGCGGTTGCGGTTTGATTTTGTTAATTGCCCTGATCCTCACTTTCAAAGCATCATGCAGGCGATCACTGAACTTCGTGGCTACAAGATGTTGTCTGTACATTAAACAGTGTACGGTGAGTACACCAGGCACTTTTTTCTTGAGTAGACTTGCAAATCCTTTGAATCGATTAACTATCGCTGGAGCACCATCAGTAACCACTGCAGTAATATTAATAAAAGGGATATTGCGCTTCCCGAAATACTGCTCCACACATTGTAAAATTGTCTTACCTTGTGCATCAACCATGAGATATTTAGTGAAAGTCAACCGGACCTCGGTCACTTTCTAATCCTATTCAAATAAGGTCTCTGTGCTTGCCCTCAAATCTGGCTTCAAATTAGCATGCAGAAATCCAGTGTATTAAAAATCAACAAACTAATATGAAACTAGGCCTAAACAGCGGCTAAATGCCGTCCGCTAGCCCGATCCGAGCTAGCAGGTCGACTTCTTAAAAACAAAACACAAATCAACTGAAAAACAATGGCGGCTAACACTAATTCTTGCCTGGCGTGGGTAATACATTATATCCAACGTAATCTACTAGAGAGAGCTAATTACTGATCAAGTCGAAATTACAGCGCGAAAGAACGCTAACGTTACGTGCTATTATATCAAAAACTACTGTTACTATCTAAGGTACTAAAAAGATACACGAGGTCTAAATCTAAAGAAAACCAGAAATCGTGCTTGATCATCAGATCTAACCTAAATAAACGAGGTGAAGACAATGGATATGACGTAATGTATCTAGGTCACAAAAAAAGAAAATGGAGAAAAAAGATACCGCGCCGAGCGCCGCGGGAAAGGCAAGAGAAGAGAATGCGGCTATCGCTTACATTTAGCAAGCAAAAATTCACGAATAACGTCCTCTTGAATACGGTTGCAATACCTCAAATAGGCCATGAGAACATTGGAGCGTCCAAAAGCTGGCTTATCAAGTTGTAAAGAGAATTTACTATTCCAAATCTCCGATACCAAGTGTAGTATCTTCTGTTGCACCTGACCTTAACTTAGGTCTCATCGAAAGCACTATATTTTGGTTCTAACTGCGAATACAAAATTGCTACGAAATAATGTCAAATTTAGCTTATACATTACAATGTTGTTCTATTGAATCAATACACTACATCCCTTCCTTTCTTAACTTTAAGCGTAATAGCATATGACGCAAAATATGAAATTGAAATAAAATAACTCCACAACCAAATAAAGTTTAACACATGCAATAATCTTTAAAACGAACTGGTGGATGGATGTTACGTTTAGGGCGTTGTTCTCCCGAATTAATTTCGTCCGATGTTGAATTTTTATTAGACTCGCACTGAGTTTCATTGTCGCCGTAATATTCTTTTACAAACGAAGAATCTCGTGTCGTCATATTTCCTTCTTCGTCTTCCACTGTCACCTTCCTTCCATCTTTTTCAACAACTTTTCGAGGAATAGAATCAAAATTAAGAGTCAGCTTGTTTGTTTTATCGGCTTTCAGCAACACGGTATCCCCAATTTGAATGTTTGATTCCCTTGCATTTCGATCAGTGTCTGCTTGCACTTTCCCTCGTTGTTTCTTTTGCCAGTCATTGTCTCGAACTTCTTCATACAGGAATTCCGGATCGCGTATAAGCTCTGGTAGCTTGGTTTTCATTTCGCGACCGAACATCAGAAAAGATGGTGACGCACCGGTGGTTGATTGCGGAGTAAAACGATAAGCAGTTAAAAACTTGTAGATCTCTCTCCTCCAGTCCCTTTTCTCCAAATGGGCAACTCGTATGGCTTTCATCAAAAAGCGATTTTGGCGTTCAACCTCACCGTTGCTTTGCGGCCAAAGAGGAATTGAAGTGTAGTGTTTAATGCCATGTTCTTTTAAGTACTGCTCGAATTCATTGGAGATAAATTGTGGCCCATTATCAGTTCGTAGCGTCAGCGGTAATCCAAAGCGCGAAAATATAGGTATTAATGCTAAAATAACTTTTTCTGTAGTCACAGATTTTAACACAGCAATCTCGTAATAACAACTGAAATAATCAACAATGACAAAATTGTATTCCCCGCTGGGTAAAGGTCCCAAGATATCACAAGCACAATCTTGCCAGGGTCCACTGGGTGGAACCACTCTATGCATAGGCTCTGGCTTATTAGGCTCTCCAGTGACCTGACAGCCATGACATTTTCGACAAAGTCTCTCGGCCTCGGTGTCCATTTTTGGCCACCAAACTTTGGAACGTAGTCTGTTTTTTGTTTTCACAATGCCTTGATGTCCCTCGTGAGCAAGCTGTAACACCTGTTCACGCAAACTTTTTGGAATGATCAAACGTGTGCCACGCAACAGTAATTGACCATAACAACACAATTCATTTCTAACATGCAGATAGCTGGACAATTTACACGAAGCCCAATCACCAGTTGCAATACAGCGTCTAAGTTCATCAAATTCAGGATCTATTGCGGATGCTTTCTCGATCTCGCGAGTTGTCAATGCTACGGGTGTAGAATGAACAGCAATTTCACGGACAAAATCATAAATTTCTTGTTCTGCTGTATTAATATGCTCATTTTTATTTAATCTCGATAAAGCATCAGCAATATTCGTACTACCTGGTTTATATACAACATCAAAATCATAAGACTGTAAACGCAAAACCCATCGCTCAATGCGTGCCGACGGTTTTGAGGTTTTAGAATAAATGTATTTAAGTGGTTTATGATCAGTTTCAAGCTCAAATTTTTTTCCAAACACATACAGTGAAAAACGTTCGCAAGCCCAAACTAGTCCCAGGGCTTCCTTTTTAGTTTGACTGTAACGACGCTCAACGTCAGACAAACTTCTAGATGCATAGGAGATTACTCTCCAAAGGCCGTCTTGTAGTTGCGTTAACACTGCTCCCAAACCAACAGGAGACGCGTCTGCAATAATACGCGTTTTGCAGTCGTTTTTGAAATACGCCAAAGTGTCTGCTCGAGAAATAAGTGACTTTAATCTCTCGAATGCAGATTGTTGCTCGTTACCCCAAACAAATTTAACATGTTTTCTAGTAAGGTCCATTATGGGCCTTCCAATTGTTGCCATATTTGGAATAAACTTTGCCGAATCCTGGACCAGGCCCATAAATGATCTTGCCTCCTTTTCGTTTTGAGGCGGTCTGGCGTTTTGAATTGCCTGAACCTTTTCATCGTTTGCCTTTATGCCTCTACTGCTTAAATCGTGTCCAAAAAAGGTCAGTTTGGACAAACGAAACTGGCACTTGTCTCGATTGAGTGTAAGACCAGACTCCTGTAGCTTATTTAAGACAGCGTGTAGACAAGCGTTATGTTCAGATGCGTTTGTGGCAAACACAATAATGTCGTCAGCAATATTTGCAACACCATCACACGACTTTAACACATCACTGATTACTTTTTGGTATTTTTCTGGTGCCGAACTTAACCCGAACATTAAGCGTTTATACCTGTACAAACCACGTTGAGTCACAAACGTCGTAATATTCCGACTTTCCTTATCTAAGGTGATTTGATGAAAACCCCATTTAAGATCCAGTTTACTAAACATAGTACTTCCATTTAATCGATGCCGTAATTCTTCAACTGAAGGTATTGGGTGCCTCTCTCTAACTATGGCTTCATTTGCTCGTCGCATGTCAACACAAACTCTAATATCGCCATCGGGCTTTGGTATAATGACTAATGGCGATATCCAGGACGTCGGCCCTTCAGGTACTTCTTCAATTATATCTGCGGCGAGAAGTTCGTCTAACTTCTTGTCTACTTTTTCCCGCAGTTGAAAAGGTACCCTGCGCACTGATTGCGCAATTGGCTGTACGGACGTGTTCACATGCAATTTTAATTCATAGCTTTTAAGTGTACCCACTCCCTTGAATAAATTTGGGTAACTATCATAAATGTCCGAATCAACAGAGTTCACGACTAACGGCCCAATGTGCAACAACCCCAAATCTCGAGCAGTGTCTCTGCCCAACAAATTATGGCCCTTAACATCAACAACAATAAAATCAGCCACACATGATTTATCAGTATCTCCTACAACAACATTAGCTGTAAACGTTCCCAATATAGGTAAAGGATTAGTGCTGCCATAAGCATATAGTGTTTTTGCTGATTTTCGCGTACTTGCATCAATTCGCTTACTTTTAAGCCACTCCCATGTGCTTTTATCCACTACATTACACGCAGCACCCGAGTCAATAAGAAAGTCATGGAGTTCAATACCACCAACATTTAACGTTATTGAGTCGTTAAGGTTACCTTGCGATGAGGAACCCAAAATAAACACGTAGTCTTTGGACGGATCAGCACTTTTTTCTCGATCTGCTACTACTGCATTGGTGTTGGCGGGAGTTCTTCGAAAATTGCTCGATTGCGCTGATCGGTTATTCCCTTGCATTCCACTTCTACATTTCGCTTTGAAGTGTCCTTTTCTTCCACAGCCGTTGCATCTTTTGTCCTTGGCAGGACATTCTGGTGAATTTTTGACATGGCTCTTATGACCACACGCATAACACTCTACTGCCTGTCGCGGAGAGCGAAGCATCGTTTTATCAACTTCCCCCCCTTACGCAGAACATTTAGCTCTACCGGTGGGGTCAAGCTTTTCATTGCTTGAAGTTGATGGTGCACTTTCTCATGAGCTCTTGCAGTGTTGAGCACGGCATCAAGCGTTAGAGTGTCTTTCTCCAACAATTTTCTCCTCACGTCGTGCGAGTAACATTTGCTTATGATCTGATCACGAATGCGTTCATGAACAGAATCACCAAACTCACAAGTCGCCGCTCCTTGTCTCAACCTGCACACGAATTGGTCGATGGTTTCCTCTCTCGTCTGTGTTAGCTGATGAAATTTGTGCCTTTCGAAGTGAACGTTTGCTTTCGGGACAAAATAATTGTCTAAAATCGCAACAGTGGCATCGAAGTTATTTTCATCATTAGATTCGTCGACTAAGGTGTAGTAAATTTGTTGCACCCCCAATCCTGCTGTATGGAGCAACAATGCCTTCTTTTGTGCATCCTGCGTAACGCCTTTTCCGACTACATAAAGCAAAAACGCTCTTTTCCACGTTTTCCAGCGCTGAGCTAAACTACTAGTTTCGCCGTCAACACTAAACGTATTTAAACTATTCATGTCATGGTCCGTAATCCTCGTCGCCATTTGTAGTATCTTCTGTTGCACCTGACCTTAACTTAGGTCTTATCGAAGGCACTATATTTTGTTTCTAACTGCGAATACAAAATTGCTACGAAATAATGTCAAATTTAGCTTATACATTACAATGTTGTTCTATTGAATCAATACACTACACCAAGATATTTTGTACATCATCGGCTATTTTATCTGTATTTCTTTTCTTTGTACAGTTAATCATGGGCAAACTTTTTAGAATAGAGTGAGAATACAAGTATCTTAGCCAGTAAACCATTGAACATTTTATTTCAAAACGTTTCACTTTAGATTTAAAGCATCATCAGTTACAATTAAAATGCCACCTACTTAACTAAGTTAATTTTATAAACCCTCTCAATAGATAGACTCTTGGCGTTGTTTACTGGCTATCATATTTCTACTCAGATTAGAAGAGAAAGCTCATTTTCATGCTTAGAGTGAGAGTCTTTCTTCACAACGGTTTTCTTACTGCTTTAGTGGTTGGTATTATGATATCCTCATCGATAGTGCCAACCTTTCCTTGTTTCGCTACAGTGAAAGATACGTTGTGTGAGGCTTTGAAGCCTCATTCAACATCAGCATTGGCTGATGCTCTGAAAAAAATCTTAACCCTATTCTGGTACCATGGGGTCAATATGACCCCAGGCTTATTTGATAGGCTAAATATTCCAAACTTTGAGATTATCTTTCATCTCGCTTTGTATTTTCTTTGCAGGTTGTTGTCAACTGTTTCTATTCATTCAATCTTAATTTCAATGTTGCCTTTTTTGTAAATTTCACATTTTATTTTGTTTGAGATCATATTGACCCCATGAAAGAACTATTCATTTCGTTGGTTGTTCTTCAAGCTAAGCGCAAATCGGTGACCCCGCAAACACCTCAGGTTGTGAAACAAATCATTTGCAGCTGTGGAATTTTACCAGAAGCACCTCTACCTGTTCAAATTAAATTATCACCCAGCATTGTCCATCAGGGCGCAAGAGATGCGAGATTGTCTGAGATTGAAGAACAAAAAGTATAGATTCACCTGCAGTAGATGTCATGACACCACTTGCGAAAAACACAGCAAGGTGGTCTGTAACCTGTGTCAGAAGTAAAATATTTATGTATTGTGCATTCCACTACATTTTTCAAGCAATAAACACAGACTGATGACAAATTGAGTTTTTCTACTGGTGGCAAAATGTATTTTTAGTAATGGGGTAATATTAACCCCAAGGTACTGCTAACGTGATTTTTTCATGGTAGCAGAGCAGGGTTGATAATTCTATGTCATTTGAATTTTTCTTTTAGTGTTTTGAAATAACCAAGGAGATTGCTTTTCTTATCAGCGTGAACCCTGTCAAGAAGGTCCTTCAGAGTGAACCCTGTCAAGGTCCTTCATCTTTGCAGCTTCATGGCGTCGCTTTTGAAAGTCTTTTCACACAGAAGACACAGTGGTATCATGTCATTGGCTATTGAAGCAATGAATCCATATTTCAAATATTCTTGCGAATACTGTTGGGATTTCTTCTTTGCAGCAACAGCAGTAATTATAAACACTAATTTTAATGCCAGTAGCAAAATTCAGTCCGAGTGCTCAGAGCGGTAAAACGGCGGGGTTAGCCGTAGAATAAAGGGCACTTACGTACAAAACCTTGTACGTACGAAATGTACAAGGCTTTACATACGGCATAAACCTTAACCTCGAATTTTAAAAGCTGTAATTCCAAGGAATTCAATCGAATAGAAACCCTTTATATTGGGAAATGCATATACTGAGCTCTTTCCTGACCAGGCACATTGATTCACTGTCGCTAGCTTTGCAAAAGTGTTTACTGTGGCGATCACTCGGGTTTATAACAATTATTCTCCGTCTCACTGCGTAGCTTACTGCTGTACTACCAGTCTAACAAACTGTGGCACATTCACGACAATATTGTTTGTGACGTAACAAGGGAAATAAGTTTTGGTAATGTCATCCAAATAGATAGATCATTAAACAGCGCAAAGACTTCGAATTGAATGCGCTTTTGAACCACTACTGTCACTGATATTTGATCAGCCCTCTTAATTGCGTTTGATTGGTTGAAAACCACCGTCTACGTTTGCTACCCGATTAGCGATAGTTTTAAATCGGAAGCTTTATTGCTCCAAAAAACCCCAGCAGTTATTCATCAACCCCTGGCTATTCAGTGATCCCCACTAGTCCCCTTGACTATTTATCAACCCTTTGGATAGTTCAATTGACCCCGGGGGATCGATGTTGACCACTTTGAATAACATGAAATAATGGGTGAAACTGCGACCTCATAAAATTCAAAGCTTTTTCAAATTTGAAACAGCGCTAATTTTAGACAAAGCAAAAGTATTTATCAGCTATCATGTTTCTTAAAAATAATAAAACCTTATTTTCAGGTCAGTTTTCAACTACTTCATAGTCTCCATACTTTTTAACCACAAAAGTTTATTAGCAATATACTTGCTGCAGATACGCTGAATAGTGAAGCAGAAATGGATTTGCGTCGAGTATTTGTTGTTGACGCATAAACTTTTAAAAAATGTTTGTCAATAGCTTTTCGTGAGGCTCTCATCAGTGGTGATATCGACTCAGAAGTGTAGAATCACAGAGGAAATCAAAACTCGTGTAGAACAGTTTCAATTCCAAATCTGCATTGACGCAGGGTCAATTCTTGGTCGTAAATATTATTACAAAATATCGCAAATCAGACTAAAATCGGAAAAGCCATCACACGCCTCAAATTATTGCCCCAGAATTTTCATCGGCCGGTCAGCTGCTGGAAACGACGTGGGCCATCACGCCCGCTGCTAAAACTTTTTCACAGAAGCTGTAGGCTAAATAATTTTTGGAGGCAATTATAGTCCTACTACAGTCAGTCGAACAATCGTTCTTGGAACTAGCGTTCTTGATAGACAGTGTAGAGCCACAACTTGTGACAATGACTTTGGGGACGCGTATTGCCAACATTTTATGGAAGGGAGTGGAACTGACCGGCAAGACGACCTAATTACTAAATGATATAGACTGGCAGAGATTTTGTATTTTATTGTGCGATACATTATCAGAAAAACAATTAACGTTACATCTTGCAATTGTTATTACAAAAATTTCTAATTCGCAGCTCGAAAAGTTGTGTAGGAGCTCTTCCAGTAACAGAACTATTTACATCGAAAACAAATCCAGACTTAAGCGAGAGGTTTTGTCATGCTTGCAATGTTTCTAACTGCGATTGTCCTCAATTGATTCCAATCGACACGCAATCACTTTCACGAATAGATTTTTCTCCTAGGAGAAGGCAACTTGTTTCCAGAGCTGCCCGCTAAAGTCTGAGTGTCACGACAGTCTTCATTCGGTTTCCGAACTCATTATCTGCAACTTTGTCTTTTGTCTAGTTGCGCATTTGTAGGGCTGTCTTTTGTTTTTCTGCTTCATTCTATGAGTACGATACTAGTATTTGTAAAGATGTATGAGGATTTCTTTTGTATCATGTTTTAGCAGTAGACAAATTAAGTCAACTCTGTCTCGCTGCATTCAATATGAAGTGGTACTGGCCTTATTATTCTTGGACGGCGAAGTTGTTTTGTGAAAAAGATAAAACTTCAAAAAACTTCTATCTTAATTTGCGCAAATCAGCCTCAACTGCTCCAAAAAGCGAGAAGCGGGCGCGACCAATCAGTCTGCAGCGTTTCACAAATCGACTTCGGTACAAGTCATATTTTGTTGCAACCTCTTTTTCCTAATTTCTTGTTGCAACTTCTTGATTTTAATCCACAATATTAAGTTGAATCCGTAACGGTTGCAAACATTTTACCTGGTATGTCGTACATCTCTGCCAATTCTTTCACTCCAGATTTGTATTTGCCGCAATCGGATGGTTTGTGTCGTAAGTTTCGGGTCTGATCTACAATTGCGGAATAAATAGGCTCGCATCAAAAGTGCTGCTGCTTGCCGTCCTCTGTTCTGCTTTCGTGGTAGGGCTTTTGCCGAGTGTTGCTGCTGGTTGTCTGGTTAACATCGAGAAACCAATCGCTGCTCAACACGACTCGCGATTGAGCCAAAATATTACAAAGAAAAAGTTAGGATTCGTTCGGGCTCAGTGTAGATCAGGCCAAAGTAATGAGGCGTCGAATCTTGGAATAAATGTTGGTTAGTTCGCTCTGACATCGCTTAATTCTCAGTTAATGCGCGTAAGCTTCGATTTTTGAAAAAATCAGGAAATTGGTTGTTTGATAATGCATAAGTTGGTTGAATTCGGCAAAGACTAAGATCGGCTGGAAGTTAGCTTTGTACGATGCAGCACAACGAAGTGTGTGAGCAAACAAACAAATCTAATTTTGATTCTATCCTTGGTCAACATATTGAGAAGAACAACCAACTATCGCCTACGCTTGACAGTGGGAACATTAAAACTCAAAATCCGATTGAATAATGGCGGCAGAAGCTGAGGGAATAAACGTGGGCACGAGGTTTTCGATTGGAGAATGAGACCGCCAGCTTCCGCGTCGGTGATATCCGCCGATTTCTGGAGGTGGCCGGTCGTCTGTGGTTGAGAGCCAGCGACCAGAGCTCGCATTTGTCGTGGTCGAGTTGAAGCGGGAAAGTCCGGACGAATTCACCATGTCGGTCAAAAACAAGAACACCATTTTGAATTTGATCGGCAACAAAAATGTTATCGTCTTCATCAACATCTAGACCTTGGGGCATAAATGATCCCTTTTGACATCTAGTGTCAACCCCCGCTGTGTCAAAACGACGAAGAAAACGATTTGTGCGTGAATCAAAAACCTGTAAAAGAAATTGATCTGACTTTTACGTAAGCATGCGGTGGGGAATGCCCGGCCCCATCTTGTTTGCAAAGAAGCTTGTAAGCAAAGCAAAACACCAACTGTTTTTTTGGAGGAATGGATTGGAATCGTAACTTGCAAAAGGGACTGAACGTCCCTTAAACAAGTTTTGACTAAACTGCGAATAAAAATTTCATCTCGAAAGCATTTCAACCCACTACACCTGTTTGTAAATTTTGCCAGCAACCCCAGAATTACATCAATAATTTTGTGTAGATGTGAAAGTGGAAGTCTATGATATTAATTCAATTCGCGAGGACAATCCCTCAATCGTTGAAACAACGCAGTTTTTAAAGTTTTTTTTTCCCGAAAACTCGGCTTTCTGACGTTTTGAGAGCAGTTCGCGCAGGCTTACTTTGATGCATTGAGCAGTTCTGTCCGAGATGTAAACATTGCTGCGGGAATCGGAAGCTATGAACCACGGCAGGCGGATGTCGCTGCTCCTGAAATGGAACCGGATCTGAGAAGGCAGCTACCGAACAGGACTCGGGAAGCAATATCCTAATCATTCCTGGCGAGCAGGGATGATTATGAACTGATTGTTTGAGGGTGCATGCACAACTGGTGGGGAAAGCAAAGCGTTCCCAAACCACCACATCCCACTCCCAGTGCATATATCAGATTCAAGTCCACAATGCCCACTAGAATCCCATTATATTCAATCCCCACAGCATCCACCACATCAACCTTATTAAGATTTTTCTTCTTTGCTTTAACGGATTGATTTCAATCACTTCCGGTCTGGATCCGAATTGGGAAACAACTTCTCCGCTTTTAGGATCCCATAAAGAAATGCATTTCTGCTCGGCTTCGGTGATGCAAGTGGTTGCTAGGAGACCATTCTAAAAACGTTGACGTAAAATTTCGGTATCAGCGTAAGCCGAAGTGACTCTGTTCTATTTTGTCGAATAGTTGCATTTGAAAAACATTTAAAAAGTACGTTCGCGTGCGCTTGCAGGACGTATGCAGTTAAACAGGTTTTTATGACTGGACTGTTTACTTCCTGCTCGTAATATCAAGGTTGAAAGCGCAGATCTCAACTGGAACGTAACTTTATGAAACAAAACAACGTTGAATGATCACAGGTTGAAATTTGAGAGAAAATTAAACACAGAAGTGGAAGTTCAAAAATTTCTTGAAAATAGTTTCAATCAAATGTCTGTTCGTCCTCCTACTTAATCACTGATCGATAATGAGTGGCTCAACACGGTGGGTCACTAGTTTGCTTGCTTGAAATCGTTGGTTCGATCCTCATGCCGCATTTACGACGGAGCATTATTTTACTTTGCAGTGCATCCTCTTGAATGTAGCGTGCTTGGTAGAAACACATAGTGTCGGCAGCAATAATGACTTGAAGCAGGTTTGAACGTATCGATGTTCTAGCATTGTGGTCCAGGACTCTATTATAAGAAACCCTCATTTAAAAAAAGGTACAAGCTGCAAGCATTCGCTAATCAAACACAAGTGTAAACTTTTTTGGAGATCAGGTTTTTTAAAACCATAGATGACCCCCAGAGAATTTTGAGTGATCCCAGGTGGGGTCATGACCCACAGTTTGGTAACCACGGTTATAATATATCCGTTACACGAAAACACGACTTACTTCCATAGCAGCAACGTGGCAACAGTTCTCCACTGCATTGTGAGTAAACCGTGACGTCATGCGACCCTCTATGTCCCACATGGAGATTCCATCCCCGGTGCAGATCGCGAGTTCATCGCTCGGTAAGGCCGAGATGCCAAAAAGAAAAATCTCTTTTCCTTTTTCTAACAACAAAACATGCTTAGCACTAACTGTTCGCAGAGTAAAAATCAAGGCTAAGGTCGCAAAAATATCGCTTGAATATCGACAAATATCGTTGCTGCAGTGACGAAACCCTTCAGCAAAGCAGGTCGTTTAAGCAAAGATCAAGGTGCTGCACTGTGCACAAACAGCAAATTGAATAGTTGTAAATGTATCTAGGCACTTAAGAGATAGGATTCTATGAAAAATTTGTGGTAAAGAATAAGAAAAGCAGTACTTTCTTTCATCGATCGTCTTGACCTGCTTTTCGTGGTTAGCAGTACTGCTGGTACAGCTGACTACCGGTACTGCTGGTACAGCTGACTACCGGCACTGCTGGTAGTCTGCATTTTCATCGTAAGCACAGTAACCACGCAGAACTGAATGTCAAAAATTATTTCTCCCAAGAGCAAAACAACTGGAAACGACTTGCGCATTGAACACGTGACGTTTCAATATGCAACCACCTTGGTGAATTAAACTAAGTTCTGCAGAAACGTAGGAGATGCCGGAATATCCTCCTTCAATTACTGGTGCTAATACCTTCTTTGGGAAATATGTTGATCACTTTGCCTCTCTCATTGAACACGGAAACCCTTCCGCGAGGATGATTGACAGATGCAAACTCTGAAGCGATGACGCAATCGTTGTGATGAAGGAAGGTCACGTCAGGGATGCTAAAGAACTTGTGGCCCTGAAAAAATTTGATAAAGTTATGGTTTTTTCTCGCGAGCTTATTTTTTAATTAAGAACCCAATTACTGTAAAGAACCCAACAATGCAGCCATCTCCAGATTTGAACTCATGATTACAGCCACAACGAATTGTTCTTTACCTCTTGACTACGTTGACGGCTTGATACGACATATTGAGGTCGTAATATTGGTACGGACATGCCGATAAGCACACATTTGTAAAAGAATAAAAGGAATTGAAAAAAAATATAGCTGCCTTATATTCAAAAGTTCGCCTGTCCATTCTAGCATGGGGCAACACTAAAGTATGAATTACGGGAATTCTTGGGTAAAACAGACAATCTCACGAAAACAGGTAAAAATCAATAAAGAAAAAAACATCAACTACTATCGAAATTGCAGAAATTCGGAAATGCATAGCTTTACTCAATTTAATCTTACCTAATTGCATTGTGAAATTGTTACTTTTATTCATTATATTTTTATTTTCTTTAAGTTTTTGTATTTCTGTGATATCCTCACTTCTATAGTTGGTAGTTTTTCCGTATATTTGTGACTCAGCAGTTCCTTATTTAGAATGAACTCTTGTATTTCCGTGATTTAGCAATTTAATGTTTTGATAAGAATTTACGTGAATCTAGATTTTTTTAGTGTTGCTCACTGCATGAGTTTGTCAAGCGTAAAGCCTGAAAAATTTGGTGTCATATGTTATCGTATAACACGTACAAAACCGAAGAGATTGAAGATGCCTCTTGCTCGACTTATGTTACAGAATCTTTGAAAAAGTAATTTCGAGATAAATTTTCTGTTCGTTTTGTTTCGTGGCGAGGTGTTGCAAAGTGACGTCATAATCAATCTTTTGCAGCCGACCAGCAGCTGAAAAACCACTTGATCAAAGCAGGTGACGTCACATTCACTGTAGATCGAAAATACAAACAATCACTTGCATCGTATGCTTCTTCGATGATGTTGTACAGGGTGGGAGCTTTCTTTGGTGAAGGAATTAAATCTCTGTTCTTTTTAGGGTCTGGGCATCCCAAGGAAATCTTTAAAGTCGGACTAATGTTTCGATACTTCAACTCTGACTTCTTATTGACTGAAATTAAACTGTCCCAAGCTCCTTCTGACATTCTTTTTCAGCTGAAAACGATACATTTGCTCAAGATAGGCTCAAAACAATTATATCTAAGCAAAGTTTGAAACGAGATACGCGAACCAAACCAAACACAATAGTCTATATCCTTAAGTCACCAGACAATGGCATCACTCAATTCATGAAAAAAGTTTTGTTTTTCACAAGCAAACACTTTAAATTCATATACTTATTGTCACACCAAACCCCGCCCTCGATGACGTATTACAATGAAAAGATGGGAGGTTCGCTTTGGCGACGACGCGGTATTGTTGTTTCAGCAAAGTTTTCGTTGCAGATCGCAATTTATTTGAGTTGACTAATTTGGAAAGTATTCAAATTTGGGGGATTTGCATAACAGGTTTTTCAAAAAAGATCTCGAAACAATCCCTCTTTATAAATTATTCATTGCTGGAGTGATTTCAAAATTATGATCGGATACCGCAAACCGAGCTGAGAAAGGGTAACTGACTGATTAACCCTTTAAACCCTGGTTCACCCGCCTTTAACCCGAATTCCCAACAATTTTTTTCTAAATTTTCAAAAGCTACGTTTTTAACCTCAAAAATTTAATAATTTGCTGGCCGGTACACCGACTTAAAGGTTAATAACGGTAGATCCAAAAGCCGATTAACCGGCCTTTCAGATCTATAAAGCTTCTCAGTAAGGCCGGTTTCCCGACCTGCAGGGTTCAAAGGGTTAAGTTTTACGACATCGGAGTTTTTTGCAAAGATTTGCAAACCATTTGTTTCTTGGAAGCAAATTTTTGATTTTGAAGTATGACGATGAAGTGGATGTGGCCGCCACATCTTTCATCTAGTTGCGGTCATGAAAGAGGCAAAATGTACAAGCCATGAAAAACTATTCTTTCAGTTACCCAGTGACCTTCAACGTCTGGTTTATCCCGAATCAAAATTTTGAAGACTTGCATAGTTCAATTGACCCCTGGGGTTCGATATTGACCACTTTGAATAACTTGGAGTAATGGGTGAAACTGCGACCTCGTAGAATTCGAAGTTTTTCAAATTTTGAACAGCGCTAGTCTCCATACTTTTTAACCACAAAAGTTTATTAGCAATATACTTGCTGCAGATACGCCGAATAGTGAAGCAGAAATGGATTTGCGTCGAGTATTTGTTGTTGACGCATAAACTTTTTAAAAATGTTTGCCAATAGCTTTTCGTGACGCTCTCATCAGTGGTGATATCGACTCAGAAGTGTAGAGCTACAGCGGATATCAAAACTCGTGCAGAACAGTTTCAATTCCAAATCTGCATTGATACGGGGTCAATTCTTGGTCGTAAATATTATTACAAAATATCGCAAATCAGACTAAAATCGGAAAAGTCATCACACGCCTCAAATTATTGCCCCAGAATTTTCATCGGCCGGTCAGCTGCTGGAAACGACGTGGGTCATCACGCCTGCTGCTAAAACTTTTTCACAGAAGCTGTAGGCTAAATAATTTTTGGAGGCAATTATAGTCCTACTACAGTCAGTCGAACAATCGTTCTTGGAACTAGCGTTCTTGATAGACAGTGTAGAGCCACAACTCGTGACAATAACTTTGGCACGCTTATTGCCAACATTTTATGGAAGGAGGTGGAACTGACCGGCAAGACGACTTAATTACTAAATGATATAGATTAAAGTCCTACTTAATTACTAGATGATATGAAGGCTGAGATAAAAAAACAACAATCATGTTGGTGAAACAAATAAACCAATAAGGACAAAATCTAGTCCACCAAATCTGCCCGAACTATTCGTGACATTTAGATAATGGATATCTGTTGTATGTTTAATAAAATATCGAAAACGGAAAAAACTGCACTAAAAAGATTTTTGACTTGAAGGTAAATTTTGACTTGATTTTTACTTAGTAACTTTGTAATCTCTCATCTTATCACCGTAAAATTTAGTTTGTATTTGCTTTGCGGCGTATTAACTAGTAACAATATCTTACTAATTGATGTCAATTATTGCTGTCGGCGTAATTTTCTCATTTTTCAAAAAACACTTGAATCATAAAGTGAAGAGGACAGAGGTTTTAATCTGAATTCCTCAAAGGAGATGGTGTTAATAGCATTAAGCTTTAAAAGAGGTAGAAAATCGTGCTCGTACTTTCATTGGCGCACGCACGTTTAGTATTGAGAGATTAAACCCTCCCCTGAAAACGCGGTATAGTGTTTAAGAATGCAGTCAAACCTCGGTTTTCGAACGTCTCGGAGTTCGAACAATTCGGTTTTCGAGCGGAAAATTTAAGATGAAAATGACTCGGTCCACGCACGAAAATTCGGTTCTCGAACAACTCAAAAGAAAGATTTGCCTAAACCAAAGAGATAGAGAATAGAAGAAACGCCTTTAGAGTTACCAGAAGAGTTTATTGTAGGAGATTCCCCCTCCAATAAATAACTCATCCCTTTCTTCCCCTCACTTCGCATCAAAAAAGGTGTACATATGTACAATACAGTACTGTATTATTTAAATTTACATTAAAATTACTGGTTATGTTTTTCGTTTTATTTACACTTTTGTGTTTATTTACTCTTTGGATAAATGATTTTATACTATTATATACAGAGTATAGTGTAAGCAGGCAAATAACTTATTCTTTTGGTGCATGGAACGAATTAATCTCTTTAACATTATTTGTAATGGGAAAATATGATTCGGTTTTCGAACAAATCGGTTTTTGAACAGCCTTCCAGAACGAATCGTGTTCAAAAACCAAGATTTGACTGTAATTGACTGACTTAAAAAGAATCGACGAAAATTTATTCGAAATAATTTGTTGTTTAAAGCACATAAACAATATACCTATTTTTTATTAAGATCCTTTGTTTTGAAGAATTTTTTTGACTCATTTGAATAAATAAAACTGACAAAATTTTGGCATGACGATAACAAACTAAAATCATGATCTCTTTCAACTTGATGAGAGTCTTACATTTTTCCATTTCAGTCGATTTTTAATTATACCCGAAAAATTTTTTATTGGCTCCAAATCTGGCAAATTCCCTGGCCATTATAAAAATTTTATTCCATTTTCTGGAAGCACCTTTATTAGAATGCCAAAAAGCTAAGTCATGTCAAAAGAAGTTTCCACCATATGAAAATCGTTTTCCCAAGATCTTCAAAATTGTGTTTTCCCTGGACTATACAACAGCTTTCATTCAAAAACAACGCTTTTCAGTTCAATGTCTGTATTTCCTTACCCGTTTTAATTGTTTTCTACTGAAGATCATTTCAGATCTCATTCATCCCTGCACCAATGAGATCATTTTAAATCTCACCCCTGCTCTTTGATGAGTTTTGTTTGCTGGCTTTAAGAATGTAGGCAACATCTTTTTTCTTTTATTTATGACCCCATCTCCTTCCACTTTCGACTGACTGTCCCTCTGCTTTTGTATCGCCCAATGACGATTGTTAAAATACTGGCACATTATATAATATCTTCCATTTACCAACAATTTTTCTTATATGCGCCACATATAGATTTTCAAAGCTGATTAAATAGCTTGGTCTGACCTGAGCGCCCTCATGCGATACGACAGTAACATAAGGTTACAAAATGTTAGGAGAAAGCTTACTGGTGCTGTGAAAATTGTTATCGTAGTCAAATCTTGCAACGGCTGCCTTGACGTGTTCTTGCAAAAAAACACGTTACAATGATTTATTTGGCTTGAAGGATCCCGATATTTCGTAACTATGTTGAAAGTAATCCGCTTGCCGAGCAATTCGAACAAAATTTTGATACTAGGAATTTCCGAAGTTGATCCTTCAACCCTTCTTTGATCCTTGATCCTTCAAATGATCCTTGTTGATCCTTCAAAGTTGATCCTTCAAATTGATCCTTCAAGTTGATCCTTTAAAGACAATCCTTCAATGCTGAGCGCTGCTGACGTTGTTGGTTATGACGTCATATCGCAAGTTAGCGATGGATCTGCACGCGAGAAGAAAGATCACCGGACAATGAATGATAAATTGAAATATTTTTGCCTGAGTTTTGATGATGGTACCAACACTGTACAATTTATTTGTTCTTGGCCACGGCATGGTTTGCATTAGCTACAAGTATTTCAATTTCAAGATCCACAAAAGCGCTAAAATATTTAGTAAATAACGTTTTCGAGGGGGTGTAGGAGCAAAGCGCTAAGTAAGCTCAGTTGTAGCATGTATTCATGTTTGTGACCGACATTGAAAAACTTATCACTGGAAAACGTGTTGAAATCGATATTTTTTTGTGGTTTCTGAGCTTGAAGATCTTATTTCGCGGACCAGCTATTTGAAAGTAAAAATTTCCCAAATTTGGTCATGATTCATGGTCTATCTTTTTAGGAAGGATCAGGAGATCAACCTCCTTAAAGCAATTCTTTTGACATTTTTTGCTTGTAACAACGTTTAGGGCGAGAGAGCATCGCCCTTTATCTCCTTCAAAATGTGCCACCAGTGGTGACTGATAATAATAATGTTTATCGTTTAGATGTAGGTTAGTACACTTGAGGTCAAAACAGAAGCTTTTATTTATCAATAGAGTGGGTAGTTTAGATTGACCGATAAGTTGTCCGAATGTCACGCTCGCCGACTTAGTAAGCGTTGAAAGTGACCACAAGCGATTGCGCTACGTACAAACTAAACGTTGCCACAGTACTGGCCCTAGACCAGATGCCGCTGCAATGTGCCCCATGTGAGCAAAAATATATTTTTATCCGGAAATATTCATGAATAAGTCTTCGAAATGTGCCTACGAAAATATTTATCAAAAATTGAATTGTCGGATCTGCAAGAAGCTGTCCATTTGCCTTCAATCGTTAAAAATGTAGTAGATTTTTGTGCGTCGCTAGACGGTGCAAGAGCATGATTCTCCAATTTCCCGGACTTGGTTTTGATATAAAACTATTTTTGAGTAAACTAGCAAGAAAAGGTATAACGATTATCTTTAATTTTCAAAGCTTCATCAAACTTATTACTAAAAGAGATAGGCTTATAGAAAAAACGAGGCCGGCTTGCTCAATTAGGTCTATTTGTGACAAAAAATGTTGACGCAGCAGTACGCCTTCAGTCGGAAAGTAGATAACTAAACGAAAAAGATGAGAGGAGAGAAACTTGAGCGGGGACGGTCAAATGGCACATTCAATCTGGCTAGTTTATCCGCCGTATTGTTGCCCCAGAAAAATGAATGGCTAAAAACTCATTTCAGCCTGAAAAAAAGTGACGGAGGAGAGGCTAATAACTTCTGCGAAATATTATAGAGAGTGTGAGAAGAAATGATGGTAAAAAGAAACTAACGGCAAGACGAAGCAAGAGTATAACAAATTGAAAAGAGAATCGGTAGATTTATTGATGATGTCGACCTCTAGTGAGCTTACAGAATACCACAGGCTTTAGCGAAAAAAAAAGCAATCTGACCCTGCTAAAAAATAAAGGGTGATTTCAGTGTTACAATAAATAAACTTGCTGGAGCCTGTTATCTAAACGGAAAAAGTGCTGATTCAAATAACAACATGATGACATGAATAATGATGAAGGTGAGTAGCTTCTTGATCAGAAAAAGTGCCAAGTTCAGGGCGCAAAGCATGAATAAAAAGAGCTTCATGTTGAAAGAAATGGGAGTCTAGAAAAGACAAGAGCGGCAAGCAAGTAGAGCCTCCAGGAAGAAGAAAGAACATAAAATGAGTAATAAGTGGGTAAAAAGCTTTTTCAAAGACTTTTGACAAATCTCGACTTCTTTTGTCGAATCGATTCTGAAATAAGAAAAAAGAATGGCAAAGAAAGAGCCTGTTACAGGAGGACTTAATAAAAAGAGTCGTCGCGATCAGCAGGAGTAACAGAGATGCCTCAAGAAAAAGAAGAGAGTAAACAAGGGCGAGAGGAAACCGTTGATGGCGTGGCTGAGTGATCTACTGTTCACCAACAAAAAGTTGTCTTAACGTGGTGCTGCAGTTCCTAAACTCGTTGAGACGGGTCGAATGGCTTTTCCAAGAGTCTCAGAAGCCTTGAGCACTTTTGGATCAGAAGATTTAGCAGATATTTTGTTTTACACCTAGAGTGGGGCTTTAAATTTATTAAAGTTAATGGGAACTTTAGGAAAATTAAGTGAAAAATACTATTTTAAAAACCCTTTTAAGTCGACTTGAAATCACAGGTAATTGACCCGTCGATCGCGATTGACTTGTTGGCCACCTCTGGTTTAGGCTATTGACAAGCACTGTTTGCAAACTTGGGTTTATAGGAAGCTTAGGCACTAGCAGAGAGTAGTGTAAGTAACTGGGGAATATTGAAAGATGACCTTCTCAAACGGATGACCACAGCAAAAACTGTAAAAAAAATTTTGATGTCGGTTTGAAAACCAAAACGCCCAAACTATTGGTTTCAAAAGCTGATCTCAAAAAAGTCTTCACTTTTTAAAAAACTCCGTCTTCTATCTCCCAAAAAACTTTTTTCAAAATATGAGAACATACTCAGCCTACAGGTTAATTTGTTTTTAATGCAATGCACTGAGCAAAAGAATAACTAGGCTGCACTCATCAATTTTTTAATTGTTTGTATCAATTTTTTTTAATGAGTTGGAAAATATGATTTCGTCTTCAGTAGTGTATTCAGGGAAAATAAAGGGCGATGGCCCCTCCCGAACGGTATGTCAGCTGCAGTAGTAGTTGTGGTAGCTGGCAATTCATTTCGCTTTTGCTTTCTAAACAAAAAAACTTGACAATCGAATAAAAACAATGAGCGAAAAAGGAATGCAGATGACAAAGCAAATTGACGTTAAACATACCCAAATTTGCTTAAATCACATTAAAGAGCATGATCACCGCACTTGACAAACACATCAAGCAAAACAAAAAAGAAACCAAAAAGCAGTCAGCCAAATAAACAGAATTTTACCCGATGTTAAAACACCCAACAATAGCTAAAAAAAATACATTTCTCTCAGTGCCAAACTGTTGTTACCCTAGCGAGGGAGGCTATCTCGTACTACACCTTGCCCCAGGGTAACCTGGGAGCAACGACATTTAAGTAGTTAGCTCCATTAACACTCTAGGCAGGACCCTGTTGCCGGATGCAGTTATAGTCTTACTGCCCAGGACTATGCAATTTGCAGATAAGTAGTAGCATTACAACATTGCGTTTGAAATTTTATGACCTGATTGTAATCACTTAATTTTGGAATATTTAAGTAAACCATTGGCAGTGTCACTGTTTATTTAACTCAAATAAGAGTTAATCATTTATTCTAATGAATTGAATAGAGTTTCATGGACCTATATCTCAGGTGAATCTCTTTTATTCTTCTTCTTCATCAGAAAATATTTTGAGGAGCAGTTGTCAGGTTGTCGCCTGAAGTTGGAGATGAAGTATAAAATGGTGTATAGCTCTTTTTTAATTGGTAGTTCGAAAGTGCTTGGCAGGTTCTGAAAAAGAAAGACAGCAAATACCTATCCTTTCACTTTTTGTTCTACTTAGCGAGCTGGCTTTGAAATTATATCTTTAAGCAATCAAAAGAGTAGGTTACCAGTGTTAAAGTATAAAACATATACCGGTAATAAATTCTTTAAAGCATTTGATGAACTTGGGAAGTGATTTAGTATCTTTGAGTGCTACATGTGGTTTATTCCATAACATTGGGCCTCTAAATTTCAGTGTTTGTTCTGTGAGTTTTATTCTGCAATATTGAGGGTACGATTTGGACTTGGATCGAGTACGAAGAGTGGCTTTCTCGCTATGAAAGTTAGAATTAAAGATGTTTAAAAAAGCTGAAGGAAGATAGAGATATATATAATTGTACATAGACTTGGCAATTTCAAGTTGTCCAGACTGTTGTATTGTTGGCAGATTGTGTTGTTTAAAAACGTTACTGTTTTTCTGCTTCTTAGTATTAATCAAATGAATTGTTTTGGTTGAAACTTTTTGCAACTTTTGAATCATTGTTATGTTGCCATGGCTCCAAAATATTATGCAGTATTGCGCATACCGTGTTTCCCCGATAATAAGACAGGGCTTATATTAATTTTTACTCCAAAATATGGCACTAGGGCTTATTTTTGGGGGATGTATTATTTTGATATATCAAAAAATGAAGTTACAAAGTAAAAATTACGAGATTTTAAATAAACAGAAATTACGAAAAAAGATCTACATTTACTTGCCATTAACATGTTTTTTATTCAGAAACTCATTAACAACAATTTATTCAAGAACAATCATATCATCATCCTCTGGAATGTCTTGCAAGTCATCAGTTTCCAAAATTGCAGCGGAGTTTTCGCCTTTCGTCTTTCTGCCGCTCTCAACTAGGGCTTATTTTAAGGGTAGGGCTTACATTAAAATCATCCTCAAAAATCACGCTAGGTCTTATTTTGCGGGTAGGTCTTATTATCGGGGAAACACGGTAGCTGTTAATAAGAGAGTGATGTAAGGTTAGCAATGAACTTTTATCAAGATACTGTTTTACTTTTTAATTACATGGTAACTACATCTGAGTTTCTGCAGCAACCGCTGCATATGTGGCTTCCATGAAAGATGTTCATTGATGGCAAAATCCAAAAACTTGCAAGTGTTTACTTGTTTTAGATGTTTGATTTTGAATTGAATTGACAGCGCAGCAGGTGTAGAAAGAATATTTGAAGTTCTGAACACATTGCAATATATAGAGTTTTGTCAGTATCAGCAGCTACAATTGTGAAAATAAAAAGCGAGTTCTTACATGTATAGTAATGCAAGAGGCTAGCGATGCACTTAGCAAAACTGCAGACAGTGACACTGTTTCGACTTATCAGGTCTCTTCGGTGCAGTTGGTGACCGACAAGAAGCTAGAGGCTTTTAATAAAGCATAGCTTAGACCGCCACACCAGCGGGACCTATACTAGATCCACTTGGTGGATGGTCTGTCAGTACCGGTACTCTGTGAAGCCGTATCACTCGTGAATGGGTGGCGGTTGTCGCAGGTGCACTAAGACTAACAATTGTTAGAACAATGTAAGTCACCAACTGCACTGAAGAGACCTGATAGGTCGAAACAGTGTCACTGTCTGCAGTTTTGCGAAAAGCGAGTTCGCGTCCGATTAGGACTGGATTGAGCAAAAATTTTGGTTCCGGTTAGTTGATCTTCGCAAAAAGATTAAACTTTACAAAATGCTCTGGACCACCCAAAATCATTTGTAAATACGCCATTGGTTTCCTGGTAGATCATAAACTACCGTATATTTTGTTCTGACGATTGCTTTTTAGTACCGGTATATACCCTGTTTATTAGTAAATTTTGTACAAGGATAATCAATCTGCGTCAGCTCAAAAGGGCTAGACCGAAACTTGCACGCCAGGATAACACGAGTTTTGGTACAGGAGCTAGCTAAGTCCATAATTTTGGGAGCAAAGCAGATTTAATTCTTGCTCGCAGCGGTTTTGCATATTTCCGCTAAAGAGACTTTGATTTGATTTTTTTAAACAATTTTGGTACCTTGATAATATTTTCAAAATGAACTTACATAAGGCTATTCATGCGTTCTAGGGGTTATCAATGTACTGGATGCTGATACATTCCCGAAAATGCATGTTGCTTCTCAAGTATAATTTTTAAAATGGCTTTGAGTTGCACCGGTAAAGATTGTTTTCTAGCGTAAAAAACAAGAAAAAAGAAATTAGAAAACGCCATGAAGCAAAACCTGGTTTTGCCACTTTATATTAGTCCATACTTTGCAATTTTGTGCTATGCAATGAGCAGAGTAAACGACGAAATCCAAACACGTGATGCCTTTTTCGTGTGTAGTTTTAGGATTCATGTGTTCCAAAACTTTCATTGCGCTGAAAGGGTTTCGTAACTAGACTAGCCAAGAGCCTCATCTACTATTGATCTGCCTCTGAGCACATAAAATCAATGAGCCGGGCTATTTTCAGAAATGGGGAGGTGGTGCACTAAGCTAAGAACCAATGCCATAAACAAAGGTACAATGTTCAAGCAGGGTGGCATGTTGTTCCTTGTGTGTAGTTCCTTGGTGTCCACCTTCCGTACGAATAATTAATCCACTGTGGTCAGTGGCGTGGTAATTTGGCACAGTTATAGGATAATGGGATTGTTGTGTCATGTTTAGTATATTTTTCTGATTTGATGACCGCATGATGTTTTACTACGCTAAATTATCGTTAGTATAGGTTTGTATAAATATAATAGAACATGCTTGTCATGCTTTAGTTTGCACAAGCACTAAAGGAAACAAGTGAGCGGTTTATTGCTTAATAAAGTGAGACCTTACCAGCTTACCTATGGTAAACATGTAGCCGAATAATTTAGTCATCCCTATTGTTCATGTCTCGCGTAATAAACTAAATGTCAGATCTGTTTCTGAAAGATAGTTGTTATATGGTTTAACTGTCAAAAGGCTTTGCAGCTGTGATACGAGTACCAATAAGTGGAAAGATGAGATAGACTAAGGTCAGACTTGTTATAAGTCTGCAGCTTTGGCAAGTTAGGCACTCTGATTATCTCGTTACATGCAGCATGGCTTAATGAAATTAAGGATTCTATAGTTAAGGTCATATTGAAAGTTTAAACTGCATTTAGTGCCAACTCCTGTTGGTAGGGTAGCAAATTGTTTGATGCGATATAGTTCTGGCTAGTTAGCATGAAGTTTTAAGTGCAATTTCTGCATGAGTTTTGCATTGTTGTGCTCCTGAGAGAGCCACTGTAAGGTATTTCCAGCTTGGTGGCATGCTGGTGTTGAAAACCCACTGTACCAGCTATTGCAGTATAGCCTGTTAGCAGCAACTCTGGAGTGGATTGGAACACCTCAACACAGCAATGTTTTATGCATTATTAAAAAGGTTTTCTTGTGAATGGAAGATATAAACATAAAAACATTGTAGTAAGTGTTGGTAGCAAAGAGACCACATGCTGCATAGCCTATCTCTTCTGTAGACTGATTTAAGTTCTTGAGGACTTGTATTGCATGCAGCTGGCCAAGCAAAACCAGGGTTTCCGTTTAGTGACAGGGATATGGTTGTGGATTTAACTTTGGGTTGCGTTGTCTGTAGCAGTATATTTAGGTGAATGCTGATTCTGTCACTCAAATTCATATTTTCTGCATGTGATGAGTTAAAAAGTTTTCATAATATACTTGAATGATTTTACTTTTGAAATTAAAAAGTTTTGTGTGAGAAAAGCTTAAAAATAAACTTTGGTTTTTCATTATTTTACTTGCAGTGCCGACACATGTTGCTTAAAAATTGTTTTTGTAAATTATATTTCGACTTATTACATAATTATAATATACTATTAAGTTTTAATTACCACAAGATCAAAAGCTAATTGTTTTACAAGTGGGATGGCTACTGTTGTTGAAGAAGCAGGGCCTTGGAAGGAAAGAAATTTAAAGCAAAATGTCGATTTAACAAATGGTTACGGCAATTATGGTGAAGAACCAGATTTCAGTGATCCTGAAGATTACCAAGATGATATTTCAGATTTTGGTAAGGTTAATTAGGTTTAATTATCTTAAAACTATTTTGTGTACCTATGGGAAGAGAAACAATTTTTCTGGTGTTGCTAGCTTGTGGTAGAAATAGATTTTGCCAGCTGTACTGGACCATTATCCTTTGTGGCCAATTTTTTTGGCAAATCTATTGCAGTATTTTTTTTAAGGTATTGATCAGTATTAGATTATATTAATGCATATGTTTCCAAACAACATCTAATATGCTTTTTCAAATGCTTTTAACACTGCTGAATTAAAAAAAACTAAAGTATGCAATTTGGGAAAGCAGTATTTTTCTCTTTAGCAGTTAGTAATAGTTAAAAGTTGAGTGCATTTAGTTTAAAGTTTTTGGTCTATCCTAGGGTTGGCCACACTTGCCACAAGAAAAATCCACAAATGATGGAAGCCATCATTGAAAGAGCTGCTACACAATCCTTTGTTTGATTGACACATTTTCCATCTGGATAGAGAGTAATGCCTTTTTATTGAAAGACCATCATTTTCAAAGCATAAAATTTGGCATTTGTACCCTCCTACTGCCCCAAAACTTAATGTGACCCAAAGCAGGGTGCACACCCTACACTACATCATTGTACACAAATTCAACAAAAGTCAAAAGAGCTGCAGTCAAGGACCTAAAGAGTCGCAGTATGGCCCCCCTGGTGTATGTTATTTTGGCACATATCAAGTTGTCAAAACTTTATGGTACATGATGTGTTTCACTTTTTAAGACTAGTTAATGATAAAGGCATTTATGCAGTGTTGAAAATTTGCTTTATGAAATATCAATAATCTATAGGAATATAATGTAGAGGTCTGTAGCAGCATACAGTTAGCAAGTTAACATTAGAACTAAGAAAAGGAAACATAAAAACAAATAGAAAGCACAATGCTAAAAAAGGGTGTTGTTCATGCCACTCTGTCCCATGTAGTTGATCAGTGCTCAAAATTATGCTCATGTAACTAACTTGCCAAAGGCAATCAATATAATTTAAGCAGTTAAAGCTCCACAAATTAACTGATTAGACAACAGGATACTGGTTAGAATTTTGCCGTGTCAAAAAGCAAATTATTAAGTTATTCCTATTACTGACTTTATAAATCACTAAACTAATCAAACGTGCAATTTTCTACAATTAGCACCTAACATCTAAATTAAGCACCAATATTCATAAAAGTTAATGCTACATTACAAAGTTAGATTTTTATTTTTCTAATTTCAATCTTTGTCAGCAGTCTTAATTTCACTCAAAATTTGATTGTCAGAATTTTGCCACATATCCAATGTAGTATGTAAGGTTTTAATAAACTGTAACTTCAAAACATCAACCTACATTAGCAAAATATTAACCTTTAGATATTAGTCGATTTAGGCGATACCTAATTGTTTATTGGCTGCAACTTATCACCAAAGCAACAAAATTTTTTTGTTTAAAGCGATCCCCATGCTTGAGCAATAAACTGGTAAAAGCGTTGAAGTATGCAGTTTCTCTTAAATATTCTGTATTAATAAATGGATCCTTTGATGCAATGCCATTTTTTTAGTGTTTCCATACTTTGCCCTAACATAGATTTTTAAAGTTTGGTTCACTAGCTCAGCTTCACACATCCTGTTACACAACAAAAGTATTAAAAAAGGCTGTAATAATATCTTATGGATTTCTTTGTTGAATTGGCTTAAGTACATGTTTTTTTTTATGTAGATCTGCTTCCTGACATTCTTGATAAACAACCAAAAGAAGCAGATGGCATTGATGCTGTAATCGTTGTTGACAATGTTCCTGTTGTTGGGCCAGATAGATTGGGAAAACTTAAAAATGTTTTAACAAAAATATTTTCCAAATTTGGAAAAATTCATTCCGATTATTATCCAGACAAAGATGGAAAAACTTTAGGGTGAGTTTCCAGGCTAGTATTTGTCAAATAGATAAGCTTCATATTTTGTAGTTGTTACCAATTTTGGGTATTGTGCTGAGGAATCAATTAGCATTTAATTAAGACAAAAAAAGATATGTGAAATTGGTGTTGTTGCAGCACTCATTGTTTAGGTTTGTAGTAGTAGCAGTGTTCTTGCCTGTGAGTCAAACTCTAAACTGAGTGCTTGCTAGTGAAGGCATCATCAACGGTTGATTCCACAAACTACTGAAGTTACTCAGTTTTTAACCATATTGCTTTAGGTACATATTTATTGAATATGAGAATGCACAACATGCGAAAGATGCAATAAAAAGAGGTGACTTGTACAAACTGGACAAGTCACATACATTGAGAGTCAATCACTTCAGCGATTTTGAAAAGTAGGGGTTATCTATTTGCTTTCGTTGTCAATATTTAGATTTTTTAGTAACAGATATGGCTGGCAAGAGAAATTTATGGAACAAAAAGTCCACTATGTTAAATTCTTGCATATTTTTTTTTGTTTTTAAAACAATGTACTCTATACTTGTATTGTCGTTATGCTTTGATCTTAATTAATGGAAACTGAGCGCAACAGTGATTGATTAAATCACGAACAGTTTTGACTCGATAAATATTTAACGATTTTCTAATGCTTGGTAATTTTTACATATTCCAAGTGTTTGAGATACTGTTTTTTAGCATAAAATTCGTTAAAGGCCAAAAACAATAAATTCTCTTTCTTTCAACTGTAAACAATTTTTAGATATGACAAGATTTCCAAAGATTGGAAACCTCCAGAAAAGCAGCCATTTAAAGATGTGGTGAGTTTCAGCCACAAACACTCTTTTCCGATCTCGTTCTTGTACAGAATGTTTCGCAATTTTTTCAGATTTAAAAAATTGTTTAATAAAAAGTAAATGAGACAAAATCAAAACTTCAAAGCATTTCGGCCGGAAACATCTTGTTACTTTAAATTAAACGTCATAACGCCGGTATCCTGCACAGAATTTTTGTAATTTACATTTTTGATATGGGCCTCATTTTGGTTTGCATAGGCATTAAAGTTATCAGCAAAATTTTTAATTTTGCAATGATATGTGTCTGTTGAAACACTCAGGGTAAATGCTTCAACGACCTGTTTTAGCTGTCAAAGAGAGCGAGGCTTCTCTTTGTACACTTCTCATTTTACAGCTCCCCAGAAGAAGTCACAAGATCTGGACTGTGCAGAGATTATTTGAGCTCTGCCTACAAGCCTCAATTTCTGTTTCCAATCAACAACTGAAAATGGGCCACAGTCTAGTGTGCTGTATGGGGAGTTGCACCATCCTGTTGGAGCCACAGAAATTTCTTTTGGTTTGATGTTTACAGTTGGTTGAGGTCCTCATTAATTCGACTCAGTACTTCTCGGTAGATTTCTCCATTCGCAGTGACAGCTCTTCCTCTGCTGTCCTCAAACCAGTATGGCCCAAGTATTCTTTTTTTAATGCACACAGAGCAGTCACCTTTGGGCCTGTTCAGCACTTATCATTGAGCTCTTGAAGTCTTTCATCTCCCCACTACACTTCGTATTGGTGATTTACAGCACCATCCAGGTGAAAGTTGGCCTCATCAGTAAACCGAACTTTGTAAAATCCAATTCGGAAAACGATCTATTCGTTGTGCTGCACATTTCAGTGCGTCTCTGCTTGTCCGTGTCAGTGAGGTCGTGACATGCGGTGATTTTGTGAGGAAACTTTGGTCCTTGACATTTGCTGAATAATGTACTTGTTATTGATATCCCAAGCTCTTGGTTTCTTCGCGTGAGAAACTTTTTTGGTTTCCGCTGAAGAGAAGCACGCACTCTATCTTCGTTTTCAGGAGTTCATGCAGTGATTGGCGCACCAGCTTTCACCTTCGTTTTCAGGAGTTCATGCAGTGATTGGCGCACCAGCTTTCATCTTTCTGCAGTCAAGGACTGTTTCTTTAGTCATGGAACTTTTGAACAAGGTGTTGAATAAATTTTTGCTGAGAAGCTTCAACGCAACGCACATGAAATTTTGGAGCATAACTAGCGCAAACTGTTGTATAGCATTTTGACTCAATCCACCATTCAACAGTTTTGATTTTTTGCTCTTTGGAATGGATCCTGGTTATTTTAAGATAATGCTTTCGATACGATATCACATGACAAAGTATTTATAACAAAATCTGAAACAGATGTGAAAAAATCAGAACCCAAGAATTGGCACCTTTTCAAAATCTGAAAGAATTGTGGAACACCCCGTACTAATGTCAGATTTTGGAGTTCTGTAAACAGTTTGTATCTTATTGTATTTTATTCGTGTCTTGGTGCAGATGTAAACAGACTTGATTTCTCAATTCTTGAGGCTCTGCTATTAAGAATTCCGACTTTTTGCGATTGTTTGAAAGATGTTTTCGTCTTTTTTTTTTCAGTTGGTTGTAAAAAAAGTCCTGCCTTAGGAATTACTAAGCATTGACTTCGATTATCTGCTTTGTTCAATAAACGTCAATGCAAGTTGTTCCTGCTTTATCTACTGCTTGCTGTTTTATGCATGCGGAGGCAAAAAAAGATCATCATTTTTTTGAGCTATTTTGCTCATTGCAAGTCGTGTAGGCTGGATCTATTACAAGCTGAAACTTGTGACCCGATATGTTTACGCCTCACCATTTTTGCAGGGCAACCTTCACTACTATCTGGAAGAGGAAAATTGCAATGATCAGTTTAGCATAATTTACGAAGGAGGACAGAAAACGGCAATTATGCTCAACGCTGCTTCTGAAGCTGTAGTTGTTGAAGAGAGACCGGTAAGTTGTATCCCAGGTTTTTAAAAGACATCTGTCTTTTCATATTCTTTCATTTCATATATTGGTGGTCACGTTTTGATTGTTAAGTAAATATTTGACTTTGCATTAAAACCGACTTGCCAGTTGCCTACTTGAGATGAAAAACACGTTTTCTAATCGTGTTATGTTGTGTTTTTAACATTTCACGAGTTCTCCCATCTCCATGTCTCACAATTTTCATCTGCATCTTGCCCGATATCAAGCCTTGTTGCAGTCGCCCATAGTTACTTAAACTTGTGTGTGCGCCGAAGCTTAACGTAAAATGTTTCGATCTTCAGCGCTGGACAGAGACTTACACGAAGTGGTCCCCTAAAGGCTTGTATCTCGCGACGTTTCATACCAAAGGAATTGCATTGTGGGGTGGCGAGAAGTTCAAACAGATCCAAAGGTTCGCTCATCACGGGGTTCAATTAATTGACTTCTCACCGTGCGAGAGGTAGGCTTTATGTTAGATCAGACTAACGTACCAAGTGCTCTGTTATCAACTAAGTAAAAGTTATGATCGGCAATTACTACTGCCAACACAAGCAAGCATGTAAACTTAGTGATTTTGCTGATATTTAAAGTTCGTATGTATTGTTTGGATTTCTTACCCTTCATTGCTGTGTGATTCATTTAGGTTTGTTTTGTTGCAGTTACATGCCATAAAGAGTTTATTGATGTGTTTGCTACTTAAATTATATTATAGAAGCTAATATAGACACTAATGTAGTAATCATATGTGACATATTTTTTTTTAGAAGTTAAATTGGTTTGTAATTTCGTTTCGTGTATTAACTCATCTTTCTTGGGATGCGGGTGTGGTTTAGAGTGGTTACTACGAACCTGCACGGGATTAAGTTGGGACAAAGCGGCAGCCTATTTTGAACCAGGCATGAAAGCAAGTTGCAGATTGGCAGTCCTACCACCAACAAGGTCGAATGCCATTGGTGCGTGGCCACTAGTGACTTCTTCCAACGTGCTGGGTAAACACCTTCTGTATTCTCTCCCGGTGTTCCACGGAAATATCATTATTTAGTTCATTTTTCGGAAGGCTTTGTCTATTTTGTTTTTTTAACGCAAAATTTTCATCACCTCAAGGTTGCTATCGCTGGCATGTAGCATTCAATCTTGTGAAGGAATGATTTAATTTGTGAAGGTTTGTTAAATGCTCATTGTGAAGTAGCGTCTTTATTTGTTTTTATTCAGGTACTTGGTCACATTCAGTCCGATGCCCCAGCCTGGAAGTGACGACCAGCAAGCCATTATTGTGTGGGAAATATTCACTGGCTTGAAGAAAAGAACATTCCACGCTGATATGTCAGGGCAGGATGACAGGCAGTGGCCTATATTCAAGTAAGTATACCGACTTCGGCACGTTAAAGGTTCAGATCCTACTTGGTTGTGAGTTACTGTTCCCTTCAGAAAGGCACTGTACAGCAATTTTTCGGCGTGGTGTCAGAGCTCGTGGTGAAGACGAATGATGCCAGCATTGCTGGCATTGCTGACTTTTACGGCTACACATTGAAACAACGTTGCTTTATGTTTAGCTGTAGAAGTTTTGCATGACCATAGAGTTACGCTGAATAAATGTGCTGCAAGATCTTGAATGTAATTGAATATCTTTGTTGTTTAGATGGAGTCAGGATGGAAAATATTTTGCCCGAAAAGCGAAAGGCGTTCTAAGCATATACGAGACTCCCGTAAGTGATTGTTCAACGCTTAATTAATTGCTTTTCACGAGTCTATCGCGCTTCCTGGCATCATCTAACTACCGGCTTACTTCCACGCAATGATCTCGTAAATCAAAACTATGCGCCAAATCTCGGCCGCCATTACTATCATTGCGTACTGTGACTTGATTGAGGTTGGGTGAAAAATGCAAATAGCATTAATTTAAGTTCTGAAAAATGTTTTGTGTAAAGCATTTTGTATGGTACTAATCATTCTGTTGGAATACTACTTCAGTTATCCGGGCTTAGGAGTTCATGCTTGGTACGCATGTCTTTAGGCTGACTGGGCCACCACCATTTTTCCCTCTAAGATTTTAGTAAGTGCGTAACCGCCGGCGCGAGTGCGAAATCGCAAGCAAATGTACGAAAACCGCCGGACAAGTTTTGGCGGACATTGCTGAACAAACGGTTACACCAGCCTTAGTGACATATTTTGAAGGAGTAAAAACAAATGCTTGCAGTAGCCTACTGCTATTTAGTCAGTGTATGCGCTAAGCTAACTTTGCATAGCTTACAGTTTGCCGATAATGTTGGTTGGCGTACAACAACATCCTTCATTTTCCCCTTAGACGTACTTCGATTATAAAACTTTTTATTTAGTTCAGTGCTTTTCAACCAATTTTAGCATTCGGCCCATTTTCGAAATGCACAAAGGCATGTGGCCCGGTTATACATTTTTCTCGTTTTCATGAGCGTTTTTGGCATTTTGCCCATTTTCGAAATACACAGAGGCATGTAGTCCGGTCATATTTTTTCTCGTTTCATGCGCGACCTCAAAAAAGTTATCTAAGTAAATTTCAGAAGTGTTGTCCAACTAACATAAAAAAAAAGTCAAGAAAAAGTTTTCCTTTCCAGAAATTGAAAAAAGGCTAGACTTCAACAAAAAACGTGTTTAAAAAAATTGAAACTGCACTTCATATTTTTTTCTTCTCGTTTCAAGGCTTATTTCAATCATGGCTGGTAAACTATCATAGCACATGGCTATCAGCTACATTTTATTTAAAAAGAAATTTTGTAGGGGATTTAACTCTTTCGCTCCCACGATCATCGATTGATGATGTCGTGTTTTCAGTGTTTCCCTCAAATTTTGTTAAATTGAGTTACAAAATTAGTTTACTAAACAATCGATTTGTGACTTTATTTTTCATCCGATTTTCATAAAATTTTCAAAAGATCACACTTATTTCCTCACGCATCGGAAAATATATAATTTGTGCCCTAATTCTCGGATTTTTATACCCAAAAACGGTTAAAAAGACCAAGAACCCAGTTGCAGACGACAAAATCGGCCAAATTCTCAGCACGTGCCAACTACACTAAAATCAAATTGAGATTACATCTTTACCACATAACCAAACCCTTTATCATTAACACAGTCTGAAAACTACTCTTTTGGGGCATCATTTGACAAAATTTCAAGCAATAATAATAAATTTTACGTTTTTGAATTTCCAAATTCTTTAGGGGTCTCAAAACCCCCCCAAACAAATTTGAGTGATAAGTAGATAAAAGTAAATTTAGTGCGTAAAAAATATGATACGTTGCTAAATACCGGTCTCATTTGAAAGCTTAGGAAATTTGCTTTCCAGCAATATATAACTTTAAATAGTTTAGACTAAGTGATATATGATATTTACTGATCAAAAATGAGTACTGTACATCATGTCAGTTCAAAACCCCCAAAATTTTTTGACTTACCTTCACTAAATTATGATTTTTACAAAAACTACACCCTATAAAAAGATAAAATAAATTGCAAATGTTTCACCACTAAAGTTGTCATTTTGTATCAAGTTTCCAAGGAGACAAAGACTGAAATAAAGTTTAACAGCTAGCAAAAGTTTGGCTTCTCTAAATCAAAGTTTGCTGTATCCCCCTTGTTTCTCAAGAAATGGGAAGGGTGTAAACAAGCGGCTGTTTCATTGTCAGTGAGAGCATATTGTATTTAAACTTGATATTTTCTGAATCTTGAAGAAATTCCCTGTTCAAAAATACTTAATGTTACATGGTTTAGGCTAACCTGTAGCAGATAATAACTGATCATATTTTAGGTACTGAATTTAACTACCAAAATTTGGTACCGGTCGGTACCGGTCCAAAAAAAGGTCATGTGCCTCAGAAAGTAGCAAATTGTAGAAAACCTAGGCTTTTAGGTAAGTTTTGATTGATGTACCTTGAAAGCTTATTTCCTTAGCATCATCTTGCGACCATTTCTAAAAAAATTGGTAGAAAATAAAATCTGTAGTGATCTTTGAGGTGAGGGTACTACTTTAATTTTGAAGACAACTACCCCCCAATTGGGGGGGTTCATTTGCATAAAATTTGCATATTCAAAAAAAAATTTTTTTTCTATTTGAAATCCTCAAGAAATGTAGATTTCAACGATATATCACACTTATTGTAGAAGTAGACAGCTGAGTAATGATTTACAAACAAACTTGAGGTACATAATTATGATTGATTATGACAGTTTTTCGCGCTGCCACCTTACGACATTTTTTTCGCTATTCACGCGGGAGCAAAAGAGTTAAGACTAAAATTGGTTAGAAATCGTGCTCTTTTTTACTTCTAGTTTCTATAAATAGCAAGTGAGAGGTTATTTATTTCTGGTTTGCAAATGGCGTTTTGTACGCTAAAGTGAAACCGAGACCTATGCACTTTTTTTTATCTTAACAAGCACGATTGAAATTATCGTTGAAACGTAAAGAAAAGCAATTCCGGTTTCAAACTTCATCGAAAACTAATGTCTTGTGTCAAAGTGAAGTTTGAGAGCTACTTGCTATTGCTGCTCTTCAACTACAATAGAAATTGGCCGGTTTGCTTTATGTTACTTGCTTTGGGGTTGATTTGTGATACAAAAGAAATTTGGTAACAGCATGCGCGATATTTTAAGTCGCCGTCACTCGTTGCTTCATCACAGCCGGGCGATGTTTACGTGAGACGTTGCATTGCCATAAGAAAGCAGCTGTCCAACCTTACATTCCCATTCACCGTCTCTCACGCATTAAACAGCATTAAACTTCCATGCATCTAAAAATTACAAAAATTTTAACAAACGTAAAAAGTTACCAAAAACCACCGGTCTTTTTTTATGCACTGTTGAATTTTAACTGCAAATCCGCCGGACATAATTTCGCAAATTCGCACTTTTTTCGCGTTTAAAGGCAACAATGGCCACCACCACGGGTAGACTGATCGACTTCACCGCCTGTCTGTTACTTGAAGATGCCCAGCGAAAACCCGTTGGGTGCCTTTTCCGAAGGCACAACAAGCGAACTTGCCGTTTTTTTCACGCTATCTCGTTCATGCTGAATGCCAAGCAGGGAAGCTGTGAAATTCGTATTTGAAGTCTCTTGGTATGACTTGACTGGACTACGACAGCGAAGCGGACGCTCTAACCACTACGCCGGTAAAGATGGCACTTATGAAATGAAATGGTTTCAATATGGAAGATTGTATGACTTTTCCTGTTTGATACGACATCGCACTTAACCAGTTTATTATATCAAGCTTACAACCAACATCTGTTTTTTCAAATTTTGTATCGACAACTGATGCATGGTAACGTCTACTGTACAAAATATTTGGCATAAAGTTGCGATAGTAGTGCAGTGATTTTTTAATTTTCTGTGTTGTAGTCCATGGGATTGCTGGACAAGAAGAGTATAGCCGTTGATGGCATCAGGTGATTATTTTTCGCCATATATTGTTATGTAAAAGTCTTCTATCTGTAACATTACACATCTGATCTTGTTGTGCAATTAAGTTTTTTATAGTTGCTAAAGTGGTATAGTATGCTTGTCCTCCATATGATTTTCGCTTTTCATCAGTTGAAAGAAAGATGTTGTCACCGAAATCTGGGCTCTGTTGTCTCATGTGGTGTTTCTAGATGAGCAGTTACAATGTCATGAGCAATTTGCGTCCACCAAGAACCACTTATGATCACGGTCTACAATGTGACATATTTTTCAGTGAATTCTTCTGGTCCCCTGCTGAAAACATGATCGCCTTCTGGGTTCCTGAGCAGAAGCAGATTCCTGCTCGAGTTACGATTTTAGCCGTTCCTTCACGGAAAGAAGTGCGTGTCAAGAACCTGTTTAATGCAACTGACATCAGACTGAACTGGCACAAGTTGGGGAGGTACCTCTGCGTGAAAGTCGATCGATTCAGCAAAACAAAGAAGGTAAGTTTTTCGACAAACAATGCTCTCCGAGAGCAGCTTGTTCTTTCTGGAATAAATGCTGAAACTATTGCGTGTAGTGTGGTACGACACTGTGGTCTCTACTCTCTCCAAGAATAGTTGTTCCTTTAACTAGGTTTTTATCAAGTAGTACTAATATTAAGCAAGCCTAGTGAATGCGAAACTCATCTTTTACGTTGGCGGTTAAATAGTCTTGTTTAAACGCTCTTGTTTCTAGGCTTCAGTTTCCAACTTCGAAATTTTCCATATCCATGAAAAACAAGTTCCGGTTGACATCGTGGAGCTGAAAGAGCAGGTTTCGATTGTATTTTTGATCTTCAAGCTCATCACCTACCAGAACTGTGCTATTACATCATATTTGGTTTTGTATAAGATGAAGTGTTAGTGTTGCGGTTTGCGTTGACTACTAACCGTAGGCATGCACCACAACTTTTGAACTTATATTCAGGATTTGTTAACTTCACTATTAATTGCATATCCACGATAGAAAACTTTCTTAAAGTTACGAATGCTTCATCTGACATATATTCGATGGCATGTAGCGACCTTATGGCAAAATCTACTTAACATCCCACAACACTTGTTGGCCAATTTCTTCCTCCAGCGACCTGCCCCACCACCGCTGCACATTAATCGCTTGTAAAACGCGATGAGAAGCTGCAAACATTGCACCGCGCTCATTGTGATGACAGTGCATTGTGGTTGCTGACACTTGTTTTGCAGGTGATTGCTTTCGCTTGGGAGCCGACCGGGAATAAGTTTTGTTGTCTACACGGTGAGGCACCTCGTACAAGTGCAACGTTTTATGAAGTTAGAGGAGGGAAGATAGAACATCTTGGTATGTGTGTTAAGAGAAATGCTGTTTTCAAATACCGAATTTGTGGTGAAAGAGCAGGTTAAAAAATTGGATAAGGAAAATGCGATCAGTCAAGCGAAGTGCCGCAATACTGGATATAAAATTGCTCTAGCATTAGGCAAATCCGTACATCTCCGCTGACGTAAACAAAACCGGATTTTAATAATGGAGTCTATAGGATGTTGATGACAGCTAACCTCCGCTTTAAATGCTGATTCGTATTAACTCATAAAAAAGACACGTTGCTTCATCAAAATGAATCATAGATATTTATAAAAAAATCAATTTATTTTTCCGCTAATCATTCGAAAGAAATACTCCAGTTTTCAGTTTCATTTCTTCACGACCTTTCGCTGTACTCTGTAGGCTGACGATCGAGATAGCCTGTATTTTCCGCCGGAGTAGGCTACGCTAGCAGCGAGTGTAAATGCTCTGCACCAATCAACAGCCGCCTCAACGTGGTGGTGCGGTCCCCGACCCCGTTTGGGTTGGGTCGAAATGGCTGTTGGCCTTCCCGAGGGTTCCGGTTACCCCAGGCACTCCCCTTCATTTTTGTGCTATGCTTCCCCCTGAACAACCGCAGTAGGGCAGCAAACAGCCTCTTCAAAATTGGTCGCCTGTTTTCACTTTTTCTTTTCTCCTGCCCTTCTCTTGCCCTTCTTCGTCTCCTCATTCTCCTCCTTCTCTTGATGAGCGGTAACGTTCATCCCAACCCTGGCCCCATTTTTCCTTGCTCTGTATGCGCTGGAAATGTGGCCTGGTGGGGCAAGTCAGTGCAATGCTGCACCTGCTCCAAATGGATCCATCTAAGGTGCTCACAACTTTTCCTCTTCAAATTCAGAGCTCTTGACAGCTCTCACTACTGGAGCTGTCCCCTCCCCTGCCGTAACACTGTGACTCCCTACTCAGACTCATCCGACATGTATACCTCCACTGTACAATCTGGCACCCCCTCTGCTAATGCTGCACTCCTGCCCCATCCTCGTCTTCAAACCTCTTATCCCCCATCTGCCCATTTTATATCTTCTTTCTCTGCCCCCTCACCATCGTCCCTTTCTCCTGGCTGTCCTTTTACGTCTCCTGACTCTCAGGGTTCTTCAATAGAATGCTGGAGGTCTTCGAGCCAGAAGCACTGAACTACTTCACTTTCTCTTGTCCCACCCAGTCGACCTTATCTGCATCCAGGAATCCAATCTAAACTTCTCTTCCTCTTTCTGAATCCCTGGATTCTCTGCTCTGCGTTCTGATCCCATGCCCTCCCGGTCTGGCATTCTCTCTCCTGATGCCACGCACGCTAGGGGCGGCGGCGTCTTTTTTGTCAGGCAGGGCCTGTCTTTTTCTGAACTTCCTACCTCGTCTCTTTCTTCGTTTGATCTCTACTCTGATTATGTAGGGGTCAACATCTCAACAACTCCTCCTCGCTGTCATTTCTTAGTGTGTATGTCCCCTATTCACTCTTTCCCAACGGATGGCAGAACCAACTCCTTTTTTCTTTCCATTATTCCCTCCTCCAGAAATCTCTTCATTCTGGGGGACTTCAATTGCCATCACCCCCTCTGGGACTCAAGAGTCACTTCCGACCTCCACGGGGAAGAAGTATTCGACTGGGTCATCTCCTTTGACCTCCTCCCTCTCAATGACCCTGACACGCCTACCCTTCTCCATCGCTCCTCTGGCAGTCTCTCCTCTTCTGACACCTCTTCCCCTTTCTTGCTCCTGGAAGGTGCTTCAGGACCTGGGCTCTGACCACTTTCCAATTCTTCAATCCGTCCCTCTCTCTCCGGCCTATCGCCCCAACGAGCATCCTCCTTCCTTCAATTTTCAGAAAGCTCGTTGAGATGACTTTGCCTATTACTTTGACTCTCACTGTCCTTCTGCAGAGGAATACTCGTCTCTTTCTCCTTCCTCTGCTGCTGCTCTTTTTAGCTCTCTGGCACTGAATGCGGCCTAATCTTCCATTCCTTTCGGCTGCATCAAACGCCCTCCTAAAGCCTGGTGGTCTGCTGAAGTGGAAGGTGCGGTTAGTGAAAGACGCAAGGCTTTTGCTGCCGCTCCCAGAAAAGATCAAGATCGCCAGGCTTACATCTCTGCTTCTTGATGGGCCTCGTCAGTCATCGCCAAGGCCAAGGCTGAGGCATAACAAACGACTTGCTCTTCTCTTTCACCCAAATCTAACCCTAAATCTGTGTACTCTCTCCTTCCTCGTCTTCCTCCTCTCCCAATTTCCCCAACTGTTCTCCCAGGGAATCGGCTTCGGTCTATGCCGCTTACCTGAGATCCCACTTTTCCATTTCTCAGCCAAAGGCCCTGCGTAGCAGAGCCAGAGACTACCTCTCTGAGCTTCACCGAGCCACGTGCCCTGTGGAATCTTACCCGTCCTTTTGCTCTGCTTTCTCTCCCGCTGAATTTCTTGCGGCTGCCTCCAACCTTTTCTCCTCCACCGCCACTGGCCCAGACAAAGTTGCCTATCCCATGCTAAAGCACCTTCCTCGCTCTGGCATGGATTTTCTTCTTCACATCTTCAATCTCTCTTGGTCTTTGCATTCCTTTCCTTCCATCTAAAAGACGTTTTCCATTATTCCCATTCACAAGATGGGAAAGCCTTTCGACTCACCTGTTTCCTTCCAGCCTATCTCTCTCACCTCCTGCGTATCAAAGCTTTTTGAACGTATCATTCTATCCCGTCTACTCTTCTTTCTGGAGTCTAATTCCATTCTATCTCCCCGTCAGGCCGGTTTCCGCCCTGGACGGTACTAGATAAAATTTTGTTCCTTTCTCAGTTCATTTCGGATGGATTTAACAAACCCAGGCTGGGCTCTCGGACGATTCTCTCTATTATTGATTTCTCGAAAGCTTTTGACTCTGTCTGGCATCATGCCCTTTTCCACAAACTTATTCGGCTGGCCTGCCTCTTTGCTTTGCTCGTTGTACTCAATCCTTGCTTTCTGATAGGTGCGCTTGTGTGGTTTATCAAAATCACAAAAGTCGTTTCTTTCGAGTCCGTCGAGGTGTTCTGCAAGGATCCGTTCTTGGCCCTGTACTTTTCTCTCTTTTCAACACTGATCTTCCGGCTTCTGTGCCTTCTTCCGTCAGCTGTTCTCTTTACGCTGACGATCTGGCCATTTGGTCCTCCTCCTCCTCTATCCCCACTGCGGTGGAGGCCACACAAGAAGCTCTGTTTCGATTGGAGCGCTGGTCTGAGTACTGGTGTCTTCCTCTCAATCCGAGCAAATGTGAGACATCCTGCTTCTCATTGGATCCCCACCAGGCTAACCTCCAGCCCAACCTCCCTTTCAATCCCACTCCAACTTTTCTTTGGGTCACCTTCGACCACACTCTTTCCTTTACTAAACATGTGTCTTCGCTGAAAGCCAAGTTTTTCCCTCGTCTGAAGGCCTTATGCTGTATCTCTGCTTCATCATGGGGTCCCTCTAAGTAGTCCCTCTCCCTCCGGTATAAAGCTTTTCTTCGGTTATTTCTCACATATGCTTCACCCGGATGGTTTCCTTTCTTAGGCGTTACCAATTTCATCAAATTGGAACGCCTCCATCGAGCGGCCAGTCGCGCCATCACCGGCTGCCTCTCGTCTTCCCCTATCCCTCTACTACTCACCGAGGCTTCTTTATCTCCCCTACGAGTCACCCTGACTCATTTCACTCTTTTATCTTATGAGCAGGCTCTTCGTCTCCCAACCTCCTTTTCTATTTCAGGTTTGGCCAGACTAGGAGTGAAACCAAGACTCTGCAGATCGTCCTGGAGAGCTTTTGCGTCCACTCACCCGCTCATGCTCCTTTCTACTTGGAGAATCTCTTTGGAATCTGTGTTTGTTCACCGTGAAGTCCACCCTTTACTCTCCATGCTTTCGCTCTGATCCCCCTCACTCTCGCCAAGGTGCGGCTCTCGCTCATCTTGACTCTCTCACCCCTCATGTTCTGGTACTCTGGACAGACGGCTCTGTTCCTTTTCCTTTTGGCAAGGGCGGCTCCGGCGTTCTTGCCAATATGCTCAAGTTTCTCCATTGAAGCCTGCGCCATTCTGCACGCTTTTTGCTGGTCTCGGTAGCACCTACAAGTCTGCCATTTCTTTTCTCCTACTATCTGACTTTCGCTCTGTCCTCGCCGCTCTGTCCTCTCCTCCATCTTTCCTCTTATCTCAAACTCTGTGGCAGATCTGGCAGGAACTGTCTCCTCTCTCCTCCTATTCTATTAGACTACAATGGATCCTCGAACACTCGTTTCACCCGGAGAACGGCGCGGCTGACGAGCTGGCCGGACGGCGAGCGCTACTTGTACCCTCTGCAATCCCTTGTAGTCTCTCTCCTTTTATCTCTCGTATCCACTCTTGTCTTTTCTCGGACTGGAGGCGTACTGTCTCATCGAAGTTCTTTGACACACAGGTTCTTTCAATTTCCACCAAGGAACTTGTGCTCCCTCGTCATGCTCGCTGTGTTATCTCTCGTCTACGTTTTAACGGACACAGCCTTCTTTTAGGTTCTTATCACTCTAGGATTGGCAGGATCGAGAATCCTTCCTGCAGCACCTGTGGACACTCGTCCCAGGACATCTCTAATCTCATTCTGCACTGTCCAGCTACGGACTTTTTGCGCCGCTCGCGCTTTGGTTACTCTCTGTCTCTGTACGACCTCTGATCCCGACCCTGGGGAGTTGCCCGGCTTCTGGGGCTCCATGGTCTTCCGCCATGCCCCCATCCCTCGCAAGGGGCCGGGTAATCAACAACAACGGCGTAAATGCTGAGGATTTTGCTCACCCCAAAGTTTTTACAATTACTTTGTCGTGGTCCTTTATGAATTTAAATTTTCAATGTATTGTCCTGTTGCTTGAGAAGCTTTGATTTTGTTGCAGCAACTCTGGAACGCAAACAAGCCACTCACATTTTCTGGTCCCCAGCCGGACAATTCCTCCTGCTTGTTGGGCTCAACAGGTACGATTACTTTACAGCCGTTTTTTTGTATAGCGCATCTACACACTGCTTGAGGACTTCTCTATTTCTATTTGAAGCTGAAGCGATATTCTGTGATGTTGCTGGCGAGGTGCAGGCTACCACTTCTCTTTGCGATATAAACTGGTAAAAAATAATATAGTCTGGCCGAGGTCGTCGGCCACGCCTGGTCGCTCTGACTTTTTCCTTTGCAGTCGGATACGTCATTATCACCGCGATGTCGTGCCCGTGACAAAGACCCTAGCACAGTTTTCCGCTCAGCCGCAGTGCTTGGGCGGAAGTGCTCACTCACTGTTACAACCATTAGGAACTCTTAACTCGCACGTGTTCTGGCAAAAGCGATAAAAGTTTTTTGATTGGAGGATAAAAATGAATACTTGACAATACTTCATCAGCGCTAAACTTGTTTTGCCTCATCTGGCGGTAGTAAAGTAGTGAGGAACTGAACAATCAGCATGCACGATGCTGTCAAAACCTCGCTACACCTGCAGTGATTGCTGCAGAGCCGTACAGCTACCGCCACAGCGTTCAATGAACTGTGCGTTGCAGCGCCACCTCTCAGCTAGAGTTCATCGACTCGAACGACATGAGTGTCATGAACACTGGCGAGCACTTGATGGTCTCCGACGTGGAATGGGACCCTACTGGCCGCTACCTCTTTTCCATCGTCAGTTGGTGGGCGCATAAGATCGACAACGCCTACTGGGTGTGGTCCTTCCAAGGTCGTCTTTTACGCAAGTGTCCTACTGATCAGTTGTGCCAGTTGCTATGGAGACCACGGCCTTCGACTCCACTAAACGAGAGTGACATAAAGGTAAGCTTGTATGCACTACATGTACTGTGAAGTAGAGATAAGTAGTGTATATATATTCATTATATATATAGCGCATATATTTATCATAACGCGATCGTCGGGGTGCATAAAATGTCATTGCAAGAAAAGAAGAATTGCTTTGTACCGGGCTGAAAAACACAGCCACTTGTTTTACAACCACTTGAAAACCACGTGAACAACAAAAAATTCATGCATGTGTTATTGATTTTGCCATATGTTATTCATTGATTTTCAAAAAATGCGTTTGGTTTTTCGTTATGAAACTTGAGATTGTTAATTAACAAACATGAGATTTGTTAAATTTTGAGACTTGCCAACTTTTGCATCCCTCTTTGGGATGCTTGCGAGTGATCCCGTTAAATGCGGATGCGCATTAAGTGAGGGCATTGAGACAGTTGATGTAACAGATGGCACGCCAGCTTGTGAAATGATTGGCCGCTTTCACAACTCCGCGTGAAAGGTGGGCCGGGTTATTTGTTCATCACAGAAAAACTTTCTGCGGCTCACTCTCATGTTCAGGCCTGCCTCGAAGGTTAAAAGACGATGCAGAGAAACATGAATCGATTTTGTAATTCAAAATTAACGCTTGTTAAGTGGAAGTTGATTAAATCCTTTCTAAACGAACCGCGATTACACCGGCTCACGCCCGGTCAGAGAAGTAGCACGCAGTGGAAGGAGAATCGAGAACCCTTGCAGTGGAGGGAGAATCGAGAGCCCTTGCAGTGGAGGTGGTGAATCTTTGTAGTAATCGCTTTCTTTCCCCCACTTCAGAATTCGCGAGGTTGATTTTATGTTTTTAAAAAATACTTGGCAGTCTAATGCTACGACGCTGTTATAGCGATGACCACAAAATGTGCCACGTCGATTTCTCGAGAAGTAGAAATGTAGAGCTTTGTATCCGGAAAGCGAGAAAATTATTTTGTGGTACTTTGCTAAAGTATTACAATTAGAAAAGTGTTTTCAAGATTGCAAATATAGCTTCTCTATAGGTTCTCTTGACATAGTTACTTTGAAAAGATACACATCAAAACAGGCCTTTCGGCGGGGCTTTTACTGAGGAAGAAATATCCTGATTTGATAAAATTTGAATTTATAAAAGAGGGAGTTGTGCAGGAAATAATGAAAAGGAAGAAATTACAAAAAAAAGTAGTTAAAATGTAAAACATCGCACCTCGCTATACAGGAATTCTAGGAAAGGAAAGCTCCTCATTTTGCTCTAATCTAATAATTCTGGCTTGCTTAGGTCAAGATAGCTGTTTTACTTGGAATTGTTGGTGTTTTTAAGCAGAGCCAAGTGGAAGCCTACTCTAGAGTGCATAACTCAAGCGATTAGAGCTCCTCACCTTAACATGAGTTGATCTACTCATTGAGTGTAGAACCTTTAACTTAGTTACCCGTGTTTGTCACATACATATGCCATACAGCGTGTGCGAATTTTTTTCTAGAGTTTCTTGTTTCGTTTTTCACACCATACTGCTATGCTGATTTTTTTCCCTGCTGTTTATTTTTCATGGCAGCGTTTTCATGAGTGTTGAGTTGTTGAAGCTCAGTAATTTAGTTATTAATTTAAATATTTATGTCATACATAACGATCCATAGCATATAACATATAAAAATTGGAGTTCAAACTCAACTAGTAAGCCCATGTAGGTGAGTAAAAAGGTCATAAAATACAGATCGCGTAAATAGACCAGACACAATGTTTGCAGAACGAAGCATGAAATGCGTAAATATTATTATTAACCAACATATCACTTATTGAATTTTTCTTGGTAAATTATGCAACATTCTTTGAACGCTATTTTAATGTCAAGCAAGATTTTTAGAAAGTGAAAAATAATTCTTTTCCAAATCATTGCATAGGGAAAAATGTTTTATTGCATTTTTTAAGTCAGCGTTTTATTTACTTAATATTGATTAATTGGCTGTAACTGGTAGGCTAGTATAATATGGATGACGAACGAGACACCCCCGGCTCCAGAAATATATTGCGCGAATTTTACACTAATAATGTTAGGATCCCCATAGATAAATGGCCCGAGGATTTGAGATCCAGACCGTCAAAGTTGTAACGATATTTGTTTTTTATTTACACAGTAATTTTATTCTTGTATATAGCGAAAAAATTTATCAGGCAACAAGGTTTTTCAACTCGTGCGTCCATTAGCGTGGTACTAAAAATCATTCAAAATAGTTGCTACCTTGTGTATGTTAAAGTTTTTTTTCGGTCAATTCAGATTCGTTGACATTTTTGATAAATCTGTTCCCCTACCATTAGCCTTTGAAAATAATGCATCTTCTCTTTCCGCTCGATGTGAACGACTGTTTTTTGAAAAGAAGCTAACCGCATGGTGTTGACAGTTGGTGGGTCTCACATTTTAATCAGCACTAAAATGGGGCGTGCAGTAGAAAAGCTTAAGAAGCTCTGTTTTACACCAAGTTCGGTCGAGCTCCTAATAATTGAATGATAGAAAAGTTAGGAAATTCATCTCGACAACTATCTTGAATACTTGAACTTTAGTGTTTCAAATCATTCAAGTTCTATTATAAGATCTGCAATTAATCCGATACAATGTTTTATAATGTACCCGACTGTAGTACACTATGCTGTGATGAGTAGTAGCTGTGGCTTCTAGTTTCCGTCTACCAGGTGGTTATTTCTAATGATAATTTAGTTTTCACTACTGCTGCATTCACCATTACAGATTCATTGGCTTTGTTTAGGAAATTCGCAAGAACATCCGTTCGTACAGCGACGCGTTCGAGGTGAAGGATCGGCAGATGCAAAACCGCGTCTCGAAGGAGATTATTGATAAGCGAAGGAAGCTGATGAAGATGTACAAGGAGTACAGAGATCATTGCAGGGAGACCTATCAAGAGGCGACTCCATACAGGAGGGAATTGAGGAACGGTAAGCTTCCAAGCAGAATCTGCACCATCATTTGAATGTGTTTTCTATCACAGTCGTCCAATTCCTGTTTTGTCGTCGTTTAGGAAGTAGCTACTTCGCGGCACTGGGACTCGATTACGTATCATATTCAAAAACATTAACGCACTATCAGCACGTGGGACCGCCAGAGTTGCTACTTGGGCTGAGTGGCGTAATTCTGTGTGATCTCGTCAAAAAATCGGCATTTTTTAAGTTGATATTTTTTAACGGCAAATTGCAATGTTCACGTTTGAATTAACTGTGCTTGGTAGTTTCACACGTACTGTCCAAAAACCTTTTTTTTTCTTATTTTTAGTCATTGCCTTGCCAAACATCAAACAAGATACAATTGAGTCAAAGCTTAAAAGTTTGATAATAAAATTAAGTGCTTATCGTCTGCAACTAATCCATGTTAAACTAAAAAAAGAAGTTTTCTGGGAAGTAATATCGACATTTTACTTACAACATTGTTGGGCTTTGTTGCCGCCGGCAGCCGCCGTTTAGCAGCGGTATAATTGCTCCGAACTTCCGAACAAAACCTTAGGCTAAACATCGCAGGTATTAATCAGAAAAGGGATCTTTAAAAGTGAGAGTCGCCCCAGTTATATTTGATTCGGAAGCGAATGCAAAGTGCAGGCGCACTAGACCACAAGTCTAAGGTTGCAAAAGAAAATAGTGAATTACTCTAGCTGCATATGTTGTCAGTATTCATCTAGTGCATATATTGTCGGTATTCGCGTAGTGCATATATTGTTAGTATTCGTGTAGGCTATAAATTCTTTCAATAATATCACAAGTTGTTACAAAAAGAGAAATGCTGCACGATGTAAATGTCCTTTTTCGGCCTTTCCTGTTTCTATTTATCGCAAAAAAAACATGCGATAAAGTTCGTTTTTTTGCAATTTCAATTTTAATTGTGGCAACATTTAATGTCGCAATCTCATTGCTTCAGCTGTGCTGGCTGCTCGTCATCTTTCTACGTCGCAGCGACATAAACATACTGGTAACTTATATTTGAAGGCGTTAACACCGATGAGGTTGACAGCCACGCTGAGGATTGGGATGAAGTGACGGTTGAAATTTTAATTGAAGAAGAAGATATTGTTTTGAAAGACCAGGAGTAGTTCGTAGACGGAACAAACGTTTTTTTGGTGAGTGTATTCGGTTTTGAAACGCAGTACTTTTCAGATAATTGTAGTCCCACAAAAGGACAATCCCGGACTGTTATATTATTTCCCATAAAATATGACGAAGTACCGGTAGTTGTTCTGCGATTTTATCAGAGATGGACTGCGCCTCTTTCTGTCAAAAACAGTAGCGTTCCTTCTTTGTTAAGAAAATGTAGCGGCGATCTCCCTTCTTAAAGTAGCCCGTTTTTCATAGACGCCCTATTTTGTTTTTACCTGTACTAAGTTTTGGCATGCTTGTTGTAGCTTATTAGCGCATTACTCGCTGAACTATTTATCTTGCTGTTGCTAACGTGGTTTGTAAAAATAAAATATAAATAACAAACAGCAAGACCGCTAGCGACGTATATAAGGGGGAGAAGGCGATGCTCCTTTTTAGACGTTATGACAAAATTTTAAAGTGAAAAAAAGGGTTTTTACGTCGTTTGGGGACCGATAAAATGGGCGAAATTCTTTAAAAGTCGGCCCCCGAAAGAGTTTAGATGTTGGTCACTAATTTTTATAGATGCCCCTCTTAACAGCATTTAGATCTCTTAATAGTACCCCCAAAATTTATTTTTAATTAAGCCAGAAAAGACAGGTCAGTCAGAAATAAAACGAGGCAACTGCAAAAAACATTCATCGCACTTTGACATCAGTCGATGCATCTTGAACCTCTTGATACAGTTTACTGTTTAGAGCCGACGCTGCGGGCAATATAGATGTTGGGTGACTTCGTTGAGTAAAAATGCACTGTATGCAACTTCTCACCACACTAGGCAAGTTTACAAAGAATTTCTGCATCATGTCAAGAAAAAATAAATAAATTGCCCTCAGTCCCCGGCATCCTGTTAGTGAGCTGCGTTGCTTGGAATCTCCGGGACCTTGATGTCAAGGAATGAGCGAGATGGAGAGACCAAAAAGCTCGCTTTGAGAGTGTTTGGGGACAACGGGGAATGCCCTAAATTGAGCAGTGTGACGAGATGGAGTGCAACTGCGCCAACCTGCTTCATCGTGGTGGTGCGATCCCCGAACTTGTGGGGTTGGGTTTAAATCGCTGTTAGCCTTCTCGAGGATCCCTGTCATCCTGGGCTCTTCCCTACCCAAGCATTTTTTTCGCAGTGCTACCTTCTGAACGACCACAGAAGAGTAGTAGGCACTCTTCTAAAATCGGTCTTCTGTCATCTCCTTCTGTTCTCCTTCCTCTTTCTCGTGTTCTCATTTTTTACTTTTGATTAGCGGCAACATTGATCAAAATTCTTGTTCTATCTCCCTTGGTTCTGTGCGCACCGGGAATGTCATCTGATGGGGAAGGTTAGTGCAATGATGCACCTGTTCCAAATCGGTACATATAAGGTGCACCTTCCTATCTTTCGAGACGTACTTCCTTTCTTGCACTCACTTTTGAGCTGTCCGTCCTGCTGCGTCTCTGCTTCTATGGGAGGCTTTCTGTCCACCAACTCTGTCATCTTCACTGGACCCTCCAACACGCATATCTCCACTATACACAACAACCCACCCCTCAGCCAATGCAGCTTTCACTTTTTATCCTCCTTTACAAGCCTCCCACCCTCCTGATTGATAATTAACCCCTCCTTCAGTCTCTTCCTTGCCTTCTTCCACGTCCTCTACTTCCTCTCCTGACTCGCTTAGGATCCTCTTAAGAATCGCGTAAAGACTTCGTACCAAAAGTGTTGAACTTTTTTACTTTCTTTCTGTGTCAATCTTATTTGTATCTTGGATACCAACTTAACTTTTTTTCACCTTTCCGGATCTCTGAATACTCTACTTTGCTATCAAAGTACACTCAGTCCCGGTCTGGCTTTCTTTCAATGCAGCTAAATCTTCCATTCCTCTTGGCCGAGTGCAACGCCAACCTCAACCCTAGTGGTTTCCAAAGTGGAAGAAGCAGTGAGGGAATAACTCAAGGCTTTTACTTCCGCTCTTGGAAGTGATGAAGAGTGCCAGGCTTACATCATAGCCTCTCGGTCTCTTCCATCATCGCCGAAGCCAGCCTGAGGCATTGCACGAGACACGCTCGTCTCTCCCTCTTAAATCTGATCCTAAACCGGTCTGTTCTATACTTCGATTTGTTGCTGGTTCTATTTCTTCCTCTTAACTTTCCCAACTGCTCTTCTCCCAGGGAGACGTTATCGACTTTTGCCAGCTTCATGAGATCTTACTTTTTTGTCTCACAGCCAAAAACTTGCTTGTCTGAACTCCGTCGAGCCTTCTGCCCCGAAGAGTCTCTTTTCTCTTTCTGCTCCGGTATATTTCGTGCAGACAACCTCTTCCACCGCTACTGGCTCAGACGGTGTTGCCTATCCCTTGCTGAAGCACTTCCTTCGCTTTGGTATGAATCTTTAATCTTTCCTTCCATCTGGAAGTCTTCATTTATTTTTGACTTCCACAAGATGAGAAAACCTCACCACTTAACCTGCTTTCTTCCGGCCTATCTCTCCAAGATGGGCTCTCGGACAATCCTCGGTACCATCAACTTTTCTAAAGCTTGACTCTGCTGTCTAGGCTTTGGGGATTTGACCGGGTTGTGGGGTTTTAACGTCTCCCGCTATCCCCCATCCCTCGCAAAGGCTCGGGTAACAGCAAAAGCAAATGGAGTGCAAACAATTCCGGAAGAATGGCGGTAAATCCGGTCAACTTTGCTGAGAGGACAAGTTCAGATGGAAACTAAACAACTACCACCACCATGCGGCTTCTTGCGATGCTGATTCAAATCGTCAGCACTTTTCGTGAATGCCGCAATGTGAAATACAGATAAGCTGCGTCAGATTTAAAATGCCAAACGTGCGCGAGCCAACGATAAACCTGCCTTCAATTAGTTGGAGCTTTATATTTGCTAAAAATTTACTATTTCATGAGATTAAAAAAAATAACCCACCGGCTACGATTCTACCGGCCGGAAACTTTTTGAAGACAAAATTTCGCAAAAAAAGAGGAGGAATAAAACAATTTCTTAAAAGTAGCGGCGCTACTGCTTTTTGGCGAACTAAGCTGTGCTCCAGTCTACCCATGGATTTGGTTGTGTTACAGATCAACGTTTAAGATTGGGCTTTATGCTCATTTACCGAGGTAGTAGGGTGCACCTCACGTTTGTCGCAGTTCAGAAACTCGTTGGGCCACTTGGTTTTGTGGACGGGTTTTTTCTTTTTATTTCAGTCTTCAAAATCATAAGTTTAAAGCTGATTTTATTTTTGACGCAAATTTATTTTTCAGTCGAAGATTTCCTGCTGGGACATCTTGGTATCAGCTCCGCTGGTGGTGCTTGCCACCTGCATCTGGTGATTAATTCTGTAAATATTAACAATGGATTACGCCGAAATTCTAAGCTGGAATAGATGTTGCGGAATTGTGATGCTGCTTTTAGATTAAACTAGGCCAATTCGCATCTGTTTGTAAATGAGTGTTCATATGTGCGTATGTGTGTCCATATGTGCGTGTCTGATGAGGGAATAAAACTGGAGAACTCGGAATGTTGTCAAATATTGCAGACCACAGCTTTGTAAGTTGTTTTATTTGTAAATTTTCCATCATTTCCCTATTGCCCATGCAATTTTCCATTGCATGGGAAATAGGGTGTTTCATAATTTCATCACTTTCGATTTAAATAACGCGAACCTTTTTTCTGGTGGAGCTTCAGGCGCTGAATGTGAATCTGGCATTATTTTTTGATTGTAACGTCATCTTGAGAATGTTCCGCGCGATTTTCATTGTTTTATCACAATTTTTTGATTTCTTGAAAGCTACATGTCGTAAACTCATAAAATTGGCTTTAGACGACGCGCAATTCAATATTTCCTGTCTGTGTTTAATAGCATATAAAGCCGTATATGCTTCAGAAAAGAAGTTATTTAAAAAAACTTTTTTGGGGTATATTGAAGTGTATCACACTTTATTGAGGGACTATTTTTTTCCACAATAATTTGTACAAAACAATGCCCACTGTTTGCCAACAATGTAAATGATGCATTTCATTTGAAACCGAATAAATAACTCGCAATGACTAAGGAGAACGTTTTTTTAATTGTTGGGATGCGATCAGCGAAGTTGCTTCGTTATGAGCAGAAGTGTGGCTCTGTTGAGATCTGGAGATGCTGACTTGCTGATTGTCAGGAATAAGTTGGCGGAAAATGTACTGCCTGCAAACAAGAACTTGTAAAACATTGCTACAGGGTGTCCCAAAATAAATGAAACCCACAAAATTGCTAATAAATATGTTGATTTTAACCCTATAGTTTATATTTTTCAGATTTGATAACAGTTATAAATAACAATTATTGTTTTAAAACCCCATGGCTTGGAAATTAGAAGAAAAAATTTTTTGCGTCACGACTTATATAGAGACTAAATCCTATAAGACTGTTCAAACACGCTTCCGCAGGAAGTTTAATTTCAACACTTATCCTGGAAAATCCCAAATATTCCTGTGGTATCGTAACTTTCAAATCTATGGAACTGTAAATAAACGTAGCAAGAAATTAGAGAATCTGTAAGGATACAGATTAAGGTCTTGAGTAAGGATTCTATGCAGCGAGGACCGCGAAATGCCGAGCTCACTACTGCGTCTTCGAATGGACTTTTTCGGGCTCCGGCCAACAGAAACTCTGGACGCTTCCATATTATCTGCAGATCTTGCACTCAATTTCCTTCCACTAGATGGATTCTCTAATTTCTTGCTACGTTTATTTACAGTTCCATAGATTTGAAAGTTACGATACCACAGGAATATTTGGGATTTTCCAGGATAAGTGTTGAAATTAAACTTCCTGCGGAAGCGTGTTTGAACAGTCTTATAGGATTTAGTCTCTATATAAGTCGTGACGCAAAAAATTTTTTCTTCTAATTTCCAAGCCATGGGGTTTTAAAACAATAATTGTTATTTATAACTGTTATCAAATCTGAAAAATATAAACTATAGGGTTAAAATCAACATATTTATTAGCAATTTTGTGGGTTTCATTTATTTTGGGACACCCTGTATTACATTCAGCAGCTTATTGATACAAATACTAATTTTTGAAGATTTCCGGATTTAATGATGAAAAGAACAGTGATAGTAAATGATGCAGTTAAGCTTTGGAGAAAAGATGGTGCTATCCAATCTAAAAGCGTTCGTACTGAACTGAAAAAAGTCATTGATGAGTTTGCCGCTACTGGAAAACGTGTCAAGAAATCAAAGTGCAGTTTAGTGAGCGAAGTATGGCTTGATAAGCGTTTGATTTATCATAGTGTCGATGTGAAATACCTGATACCTTAAAAATCTATAAGGGCAAGGCATTGTGTAAGTGTGATTTCGATCACAAGATTCCAGTAGAATATATTATGGCGACCTTGCGAGATACGGACTTTGGATCAATGATATTTTGCTGAAATCATGTGGGTGACTCATAAACATTCTCGTTCTGTTCGTGCGCACGTTGTTGAACTATGTATCGTTGTAGCAAATCATTCGTTGGCCTCAATTTAAAATCATTCGTTGGCCTACAAACTAGTCATAAAAAAACATACATAGCTACCTATCATTAACAATACTAGGGTGACTAAGCTGTATGGTCAGGCGTGGATCCGTCTGACGTGAGGCGAAGTGACCTAGTAAATAAGCATATAAAAAGAAGCATTGCTATTTCGATTGATGCATTCGATTAAAATTCAAAATTCATTGGCTTCAATTGAAATCAAGATTCATGCATTCAACGTTGTGTTGCGATTACAGTATATTCGTTCTTTGGGAATCAGACGTGCGGTGGAAACTCGATCCCCTCAATATATCGTTTCAAGAGATCAATAGCCCGTTATAAAAATGATGTCCGCAGCAAAGGATCTGTTATTTGGCAAACGCAACCAACAGGCTGTTCATTAACCCAAGCGACGCAAAACGATAGCATGTTACTAAGAGGCCAACACTTCGACTACGCAAGGATGATTTACACACCAGTGTTCAAAGTGGTTACGAATTACAAGAAGAGTACACCGCAACTCCAGCGGTTGCACCAAAGCATTCCGATTATGATTCATAACTTTTCTTCAACTCGCATTACTGGAGGATAAGCTCACAAAAAATGTGTAAATTTGCAATAAGCACCGCTGTCTGTTTTTTGACAAACCGGCGTTTAATATCTATGCACCAACCGTCAAAAATCTATTGTTGGGAAAGAAAGCGCATCTGCAAGTCTAGCAATTTGTTTTTCGGAAACATGAGCAATCCCGGTTAGACTCCTTGCAGCGATGCGAGGAAGAGCTACGACACACCCTGCTATTCAGCCATAGTTCGATGGGAAAATTGTAAACAAACATTGGTAGGTATATGTTTTTAGGTCAGTTTCTTATCGAGGAAAAAAGTGCGAAAAAGTTATTGCTGTGAAAATCTTTCCGGAAGCAACATCTGTAACTTCTGAAAGCATCTACTGTTGTTACTGAAGAAGTATGTGGGGATACAGAAGATAAATGATTTTCAATAATGTCGGATACAAACAACACTATGTTTGGCATTCAAAAGCGGCGGCTGATCGCAGGTGTGACGGCGGCTGATCGCGCCGCCGCAAAATACAAAAGTAGATAAGAAGAACTTTTGAGTGACGTCTGAAAGGATAGAAGCTTCTTGGCAATTCGTAGGTGTGAGTGTGCCGCGGAAGGTTCAAAGCTTTCTTCGCGAGAGATCGTAAGAACATTTATTTTTTCTTAAGGTATAAGAGTGCAGTAGTTTGGTCTGTAGTTGATACCATGACTGAGGTCTCACAAAAGCTGATAGTAAATTCATCAATGTTTGTTACAGTAGATCGAACCATGTAGTAGAAGTAGTTATCCAGTTTTTATCCGGTGTTGTTCCCTCAGCAGAGATGGCCGGATTCACCCCATTTCTTCTGCAATTGTTTGGACTCCGTCTCCCCACTTTGCTCGATTCAGGGCGTCCTCTTTCTTCAAACCAATCTTCTCGTTCACACAATTATTTTTGCTAACAAATGACATCAAGTTCTTTGCGCCAAAACGTACCAACATGCTAAATTGTTAATATTTGTTTACGATAAAACAGGAACCGACTGCTCGATAAAAATTTGATAACCTGAACATTGCTCTCAGCTTGAGTAAATCATTATTGTTGAGAAATAGGTTCCCGAATTGCAAGCAGTAATGCCAACGTGATTTGAACGTTATGAAAGGCATTTTACTGGAATTTAGGTTTTGCTAAACAGACTACAAAGGTATTTAATTATTTACACCCGTAGTTTGCAACTAGCTATTCACTTTGTATACGTAATAATCTGGTACCCATTAACCATACATATAAAAATATCTTTGATTTTTGACTTATGCGAAATTATGGTCTTTGTTGTTATTCGTAAGTGATCTTAGTCTTGAAAAAATATGAAGTTTTGGTTTTGCTACTTGTGGTCTTGACTACATTACAGGTTCCAACGATAGAGTTCATCTAGGCCACCAATTCTCAACTGGTGGGCCACAGCATGTAAGTCGGGTGGGCCACGGATGTCAGTGTATTTTGAAAATGGATTTGCATGCCGAATAAGGTTGAGCAATACTGGACCATATGAACAGCCATACGGACCAGTGCCCTAGAACTATATGGGCCATCCTGTGAACTAGAGACGCAATGACCTTTTTTTGGAGATCAACTCCACCACCGTGTTGTGAACTGGCCATCCTGTAAACTTCAGAGGCGACGATCCTTTTTTTGAAGGTTAACTTCACTGCGATATGATCTTGTGCTTATCTCAGTGCCACTACAATTATTACATCAATGTTCATATGAAAGTGGGGCGCAAGAATTTGTGGCTCTTTAAAATGGGCCACGGCACGAAAAAGGTTGAGGCCGAGTCATTGCATCAAGATGACATAATGAAACACCATAAAATCATCACAGATTTTGAAAAATTACGAATAAACTGAACAAAATTCTATGGAAAAATCAAATGTAGACCTATTCAATATGCATAGATAAGGAAAGTCCTAATGTGTGCAATAATGTTAGTCTATTCTGTTTCACGTTGAATCATGAAACACCATAAATTTGTCAATATTCTCTAAGTATCAAGCTGCAGTTATTTTACACTATGCATAGACTTTATCCAAAGTCTGCATTAGAGCTGCTGAGCGCAAGCAACCGCTCTCTTAACTTTTGGTGCGCTTATTGCAACACGTGGTGCTTCTATAGCCAAGGACGTAGATTTTCGGGGGATGCTCTGGTCCCTCGATATTTTTCTTTTGATGGGAAACAGTATCTTTTTTTATGATTAATGAGTTATTGTAACGTTTTAAAACGTCAACATCAAATCCGAACCGTTCGCAATATTTTTAGAAATCTAGCGATTGTCCAGCAGGAACTATTACCACAAGTCATTTTGTTACCATATAGAGGCAACTTTAAAACGACATTTAATGAGTAACGAAATACATAATCAGGAAAATTGTTCACCAATAAATAGAAACAGTTTTAGCGTTAAATTTCCTTTGGTGGGCTTGGTAGAACAATACTGGCAAACAGGAACTGTCGTTCATACGGAAATGGCCCAATTCGATGCCAGGCTTATTTTCATATAACACCATTGCAATAATTTTGCGTTAGGGTTAGGGTTATATATTTTGGCATCGAGTCGGCGGCATCAAAGCGTACCCGACCCCGTTCAGATATTCCACATTTCTACACGTTCCATGCATTGTCGAAGATGCAGTATGTGAATTGAATGGATTGCACTTAAGGCAACCCTTGCACCGACACTTCACCCATTTTTCACAGGAAGCGCTGTTTTATCACTTTTTGTTGCATATGCAGCAATAGTACTCCTTTGTTTTATCTTCTTCCGACTTGTCATGAAGACTCATTGCATCATGTAATGTCGAAGAAAAGCCAGAGAAATGTTTTGAACGTTAAGCGTTACTTTTGCAGAATTCGTTTAGCTTTTTACCAGCAGCAATAATTTTTTTGCCACCGACAAGCGTTGTCTTCTTTTAGATGCTGGCTAAACTTTCAGTTTTCCAAGCTTTTTGAGGTCAACCAGCAATTGATGTTTCACAGAAGTGTTAATTAACACCGATGGTGTAATGTACTTTCATTTTGTTAATTTTGTTCTTGGAAGAGCCTTAATTTTTTGAAGAGTCTGATTTGCTCCGGATAGATTTTGTTTTTCATTATTATCAATGTATCTCTGATGGGATTGCGCCAGGTTCGCAGCTGAAGGAGGAAGGTCGTTAGTGCTGTTGTTTGGAGCAGATGCATCAACTTGACCAAGCTGAAACTGCGGTGAAGAATCTGGTGCAATTTTTTTTGTGGCATAGAGAGCTTCCTTCTCAAGTGCACGTTGCAAGATTGATTTGGGAATTAAGAGCATCCGGGGTTCTGGGTGGATATGAAGCCAAATTTTCATCTTTGTTAAACACATTTTCATCAAAGAGAAAGATATTGGAAACTTTCAACCCGTTTGTTTTTATCTCTGGTTGAAACGCAAGTGGGAATGCTTTAGACAAAATGTCACAAACATTTCTTCTATGACTATTTAGCACGACCATTCCTGGATGGTTACTCATCCAATTGCTGCTAACAATATACCAAAGCGACTTAAAGATCCAATATACTGTCGTCGAGCAGCTGCAATTTGCGGCTTTGTGTGGGGAGGAACAGTTAACGTAACTGTTCCATTTCGTGTCGCAAACTCCAGATTAGATCGATATATGACTTAAATGATCGTCGAAAATAAGCAGCACCGACCCTTCATTGGAACAGTTAGTAGTTGTTGAAAACAACTTCAACTTCACGGAGGTTTTCAAACAATTCTTTGGCAGTTGTTCGATTGAATGTTGAAGCTCTTGCAACACTCTTTGGTTCGGGGGATCCAAAGCTTAATTTTGGGTACCGCTTCATGAAAATCTCCAGCCATTTTTACTCGCTACTTGGTTAATATTCCAGGTTTGAGGAACAGTGTTATTGTTTATTAGAGCCATTTCGTATGCTAGTTGTTGAAGATTCTTCGATGTTAAGTCGTAGTGCTTTTTTGCGGCCAAGTACAAGTTATTTTCTAATTTCTTTATTATTAAAAGCTGTTTTTACAGCGCAATTTGGCTCAAGCAGTGGATTGGTTTCAGTTCCGTCTGCTTGTGCTTTCTTATATTTACCCACCCAATTTTTATTACATTTGTGGCGATGGTAAACTCTTTTGCAATAGGCCTAATTTTTCCGGTTTGAAGTGCTTCTTGAACTGCAGTTTTTATGATGAAACGACCCGTACTCCTTTTTTGCAAGATCGAGTTGGTTAATTCTCCAGGATATCCTGAAGGAAAGTTTAGGAGTAATTGGCAATCAACGTAGCGTACAGTTTATCCTAAAAATAGGTTACGAGACAGAAAGTAGTATGTCACTATTGTGCTCCATCAACGGGACCTGGCCCATGCAGCGGCGTACGCGAGATCAAAGTTGTTTGTTGTCTAAATTGTGCCAAGTACACAGTTTACCTTTTTCGAAGATCGACCGTTCGCAGCGCTAAATTTAAGCAAATGCATGCTGCAGTGACAATAAGCCGACAGTCACGTTATACAATTTCCTGAGGGGACGCGAGAATGATTTTTGGCAAATAATCACATAAAATAGACATTTTACTATTTCTGAGAGAGCGCGCGCATAGTAGTTCCCCTGCCTACGCCAGTGGTCCCATTGATGAAACCATGCCATTGTTCCAGCGTCAAATCTCATGCTCAGTTTTATAAAATGGCTGCTAATTCAATCGAAGGCAATGAAGCAGATTGGTTTGTTATCTTGACAAACTTCTCAGGTCTTATACTGCCATACGCTATCTTGCAAGTTCGCTACAGCAAAACTGTAGCAGAATAACTTCCAAACAAGTTGGCTGCAACTTTTCACTTCGTCAACCAAAAAGTACAGTTTTCTTCACTATTCATTCATTTATGGGAATTAAGCGATTCCACTACTGATAGAAAGAGAAAACAACACAGCATGTGAAGGAACGTCAAGCATTTTGTTCTAGCATGATTGATGAAGCGCGGATAATGAAGTGTCGGATTGTGAAATCGTCTTAATGGTAGGGGTTTTCCCCTACATCCGCAAGTAATTACCTTCACTTGCTAATATATCAGTCTCTTTGATGATGATCAACGAGCAAAACTAGTAAAGCTTGTTTCGTACATCGTTTCAGTGTACGTGCCTTTATTTTTACTAATCCACTGGAAGCCGACAGGAGCTAAAGGCCCGGAAATTACTCATTTCCTGCGAAATCTTTGGCTCGCATATAGCGAAATCGATTCGGAACTAGCAAACCTAGTGTTTACATACTTTTCCGAGCATTGGTTAACACCGATAAATGCCGCTGAGATATTGTTGCTGAGGTGCTAGCTCACTCCACCGAAGCTGGGTTGTTTCTACAATTTGTGGAAGCTAAAAGCTTATTGCAGGATTGCAGAGCAAATCTTAAACGCTTCGTTACTGCGGAGAGTAAAACTGCACCTTGCATTATGTGCCCGGCAACACGAACACCATTTTGGAAACTCGTAGAAAACAACAATCGCGCTACTCAAAGTGATTGGCAAGTTACAAAGTATCGTGTATACCAGCAAGATCCTGGACTCGCCACTGCATCTTGGCAGGACAGACGTTAGTCTTCGTGCTTTCCTAGCAATGTTAAATGAACGTTAAACACCACACTCATTGCTGCTTAGTTATACGCCTTTGCGTAGAACGAATACAAGACTAATAAAGTTGATGCTTCTTGTGTTCACACAATACTTTCGCCAAATAGTAATTCAAGCAGTCGGTTCGTAGGCTATTATTTGAACTGAACCCATACGTCATAAATTGAAATGACGACATAATGGTTGATGTTGGAATGACATCATAATGAAACTTATTAAACTGCTCAATAAAGACATAATTTGGTGCCAGTAAACAAAAACATGCAAAAGGAGTTTTTTAAATAGATTGTTTTCGGAAGCAAATACGGCTTTATACTCCATTAAACACAGATAGGAAATAGTGAAATGCGCGTCGTTTGAAGCCAACTTCATGCATTTACATGTAGTTTTTAAAAAATCAAAAAATCGGGCAGTGTATCGTCAAGATCACGTCATTATCAAAAATGCCAGATTCGTATTCCCACCCGAGACCCCATCAGAAAAAAAAGGATACGCGCTTTTCAAATATAAAGTGGTGAAATTATAAAACTCCCTGGTGGACAATCACCCTTGCTGTAGTAGTTGCAAAGCCCTGGCTGAGATGTGGTTTTCTTTCCAGCACAACCCTCATCGGCTTTTTCTAGTACAACTAGAAAATGAAGTTTTGCATTTCTATCTTCCAGGCAAGAGTCGCAGGGCAGAGAAAAATCCAATCACCATGCTAAAAATTCCAAATCAGCGGTCAAGCGCGACGCGAACTCACGATCACGGTTGCATAACAAAGGCGCTAGGCTTTTTCACCGATGAAAAACACTTTGAACTGTTAACGTTTTGATTGGATCGATTTAATCTCTTACGCAAGTCGTTGGGATGTTAAATGAAAGTTTATAACCAAACTGCTTGAATGAAATTTGGCTTGTTCTTATTTTTATATTAGAGTATTTGTCTACATAGAAATATGATAGCCAGCAAACTAGCAAACATTTTATTTCAAAACGTTTCGCTTTACTTAAAGCATCATCAGTTGTAATTAAAATCTTACCTACTATGCTAAGTTAAATTTTGTGAGCTGTTCTACCGCTTCGATAACTAAAAATACCACAATTGTTATAAAACTAAGGAAGAATAATACAAAACGATTATAATAACTTAGCTACGAAAATTCTAATTAAGGTGATTTAAAATTTAAGAAAACAGTAGATAGCACTTAAATTTTATTTAACGTAGTACAGGTATTTACATTTCTATATTGAACAGCTACAGTAACCTACAGCTAAAACCAAGATAACGGGTAAATCAGTTACGTATTAAATAAATTGGTTGGGACGTTTCATCTAGGTTCAAAAAGGGCTTGAGTATTTTTGAATGAGTAAAGTATTTGTCTGGTTTACCACTTTTGATTCCATCAAGTTACAAGCAAAGCTGCTTTAATGTAAACGAGAAAAACGCCAGCTGAGGTCTTACTCGGTAAAACATTTATGTAACCTTAACGTCATCTAGCATTCAGGCAGAATTGCTTTTCTCCCAACCGTCCGTTTCGGTAATCAGCAAATGGAACTTGACCAATGTTAAGTCTGTACCAAAAAAGCCGGTCGTGCGACGAGGCGATTTCTAAAGCAGAAGTTCTTTAACCTGAGGGCGTGAATTCACCCAAGGGCGATTGTGATGCGTTTAAGAAATTACTAATTATGTACAATCATTTAAATTAAGATTGTACAACTTTTGCTCGCGAGTCAAAGTAACAGAAAATTACCAGCACCATAACATCAGTGACTGAGAAGCCAGTGTACTGTGACAAAATCGTTCTTTCTCAACTTGAATTTTTCTTTTTTTTTCGGTCATCAACTTCATTCTGTATCCTTTATTTTCAAAGAGATCGGTGGGTATCCCTGGAAGTTTCTGAAGACAAAGCATCCACAAAGGATTCGTGGGGAAACACTTAGGGAGCCTACATCCTCACGGCAGTTTGGTTTCAATGATCTCATAGTTTTATCAAAATTGTAAATCATGGCACGCCGTCTATCCCGCCCAGTCTCAGTTTTAATAAGCATGTTAACCTCACCGCCGCTATATCAACCTCGTGCAATCGCTCAGTCGTGGTATGAGTGCGATACTGATAAGCAAAAGCAGTCTACAATATGTTGCAACCTGACATATTTGGTAAGCCAACACCACTTCACGTGATTTGCAATTGTTAGTGGAAAAACAGACCACAGCATGTCATTTGCAACAAGATATAGAATCTCGTGAAAACCAGCTTTCAATTTTATTTGAAACAACGGATGACCAAATTATGAAATGCTTTTTCGAAATTTTTCGTCACCATAAACTGTTGTTCTCTTAGTAGTTAAATATGTCTACCTCAAAACAAGCCTTCATATAGCGAAACCAAATTACGGTAGACTGCGTTGAAATACACGGAATTGAATTTTATATGCCAACAAAGATTTCAAAGCGACTGTAAATATCAAATTGCAAAGAATTGGTAGCTGTGGACATCTTGACTTGAAAGTTAGTACATCTTGTTTCCCACTGGTACATTCACAACATAGCCTTCCAAACAGCCAAGTACAAGCGGATTTAATGCTTAAGTACTGTGCATATTTTCGTTGCAGATATATGTTTGTAAACGTTGAACTCGAAAGCACATGCCAACCATTTAAACCTGCAATAAAATGTAAGAAGTGATTAATGAACAATTACCAGCTAACGGAAACAAGTACTGAACGATATCAGCTAGCAAACAGATTAATTGCTCGGCACAAGCAGCCTGGCAAAAACATTAGCATCCAGCGCAGCATGGCGAGTAGACAGCAATAACTTAACCACAAACTGTTACCATTTCGAAATGAAACCGTTGTAACACACAGAGCCACAGTTAATTGCAACATCACACTAACAGACGAAAATGCACTAAAAAATATCGTTGGTGGCGATACATGGAAGTGGAGGAAACGTTTCCTTAAAAAGAATTATCAGGATGCTCTCTGAGAGCAGCTCTCATAATAAACGCCGATAGTTAAAGCAATATTACGTTTCAGATTTGACCTTAAAGATCAAAGTTAGCTTTTCAAAGATCGAAAGCAAAGTGCCCTTTTCAAAACACTGTTTGCAAATTATGGTCTTGCTACAGGAGTCCCCTAAGGGCAGCCCACGTACGGAGGTTATGTGCTCCCCTATTAGTCTCGTATAGATCTAGTCCTTTCATAAGCTGTCTGCAACAAAACTCGATTTTAAAACGTTGACGAAAAAAACAGATTATCAACAACGGTTTGCATCTAGAGCGGAGTTCAAGCACCAAATTTTTTCAGTTATAAATAATTTCTAACAATTTACTAAAGCGATTCAGGCAAATCTTTAAGAAATTTGACTTATAGACTTTCAAACGTGTAAGTGCAGCACATCAAATCAGAGCAATGCTTAATCCAATCAAGAGGAGCGAACATCTATTTTCTTAACAACTTCGCTCAAAACACAAGCTGTCAATCATCTCGACACTCAATAATGATCTAAGCCTTCATAAAAACAGTTCAGCGGCGCTAAAGCATCTTTAAAATTCCTCTGAAAATGAAGTAAAATCAAGGCAGAAATTTTAATCTTCTGAGTACTTACCAGCATTGTTTAGTGGCTTCATACACAATTATTTCTTTTTTATATGGGCCAAGATGTTTTCCTAGATTTTATTTCCGTGATAAAAAGACTTTTGCTTTGCAGAGAAAATGATTCGGGTTTTCTACTTTTGATTTTTTTATGAGGGATTTTTAAATCATCACGTCAATATCACAACCGTCACAACTGGAATCAAATTGCTCATGCAAAAACAGTGAGGAGAATCGGAAATTCGGGTAAAGACGCTCTCTGTCGATCGTAACCACTTGGAGCTAGCAATTAATATAATGCTTCCACGATCTTATCATAACAGTGTGGGTATTTTAAATATTTGACAAGTTTACACATGTCGTCAATTCGTCTTGATAGTTTATTCTACGTGTGATGATACATGTAAATTGCGTTTACCAACAAAATTATGCTCTTCTAAAAGAAAATTACTTGCAAAATCAACTACAGGGAGTCCTCGACTTACGACGTTAATCCGTTCTAAAGAAACGGTGTAACCCGAATTTCAGTGTAAGTCGGAACATCATAAATAAATTATTCTATAGGTACTGTACTGTAAAGTATTGTACTACAATAAAAGGTAAAAAGTAATTAAAAAAAATACTTTATTAGAAAAAGAGAAAACAATTCCATACCACATGGATTAAAGTAAATATTAATAAGATAGTGGAGAAGCTGGAATAATAGCGGCAGCTGAGGTAGACGGTAGAGGTTTGTAGCAATAGAGGCAGCTGATGTAAAGAGTTGTTGTCTGTAGTGCCATTGCAATTGTCCTTCTGAGGTAGTAGGCCTTGAACGAAGCAATTACTCCTAGGTCCAAAGGCTATAAAAGGTCCGTGGTATTAGGTGGAAAGTAAACCACCTTGACATTAGGGTAAAAGTCTTCCGGCTGAGCAGGGTGTCCAGCGGCATTTTCCATTTTATGGGGCGCGTTCGTAACCTCGAAACAGCGTAAGTCGGGACCGTCGTAACCCGAGGACTCCCGGTACTGGAAAAATTACTTCATCATGTAATAAGCAAAGATTTTCTAGAAAGTAATTAATTACTTCAACTCATGCATTTACGACTTGAACACCCTCAAAACAACAAAAAACTTGATAATCAAATAAAAGACTTTATGCGGCGCGAGTCAAGACTTCAGATTAGTGTAATGCTGCCCATACCTTGAAAGCTGTCCAACAAGGCACTCCTGTATTACAGATTTAAAATAACAAATAAAACTACTTTGAATGCTAAAACAGCTGTTAGTAATCGCAGACGTTGAGACAAACAAACGAATATCTAAACCATCTTACAATCGATACTACGACCAAAAACACATAACCATCAATTGTTTACTAACCGTGGATTTTAATGAGTGAAGCCAGCGCAGCCGGCAGAAGCAATGTTCTTGACCTTGAGATCACTGATGGGATCCTGCTATTGTAATAACTTGACTATAAGCGCTTGACTTCAAGTTAGTTCGGTCTTTTCCAGGTTGCGCTTATATCAAGACCAACCAATATACGAGCAAACACTGGCTTTAGGTCATACAAAAAGCTCTTACAGTTACCGAAAAGTTGTACTAGGCAACATGTAATACCTTATTCGTGAAAATGCGTATCAAATGACTTTGGCGTCTTTCCACAACTTTGATGCATTTCATCAAATGAACGTATAAGCGTATGTGGAGTTGTTGGCTGTTTCAATTGTGAGCAAGTCGTTTCAAAGTCTATGCTGCAAAAAGTTCAAAAACACGTTTCATGAAACTCCAGAAATGAGAGAAATATTGCAGCTCGGCACGACCTCCAACAACGTTTTGTTTAATCGATTACCTTTCAAAAACAGCTTATGATTAGGCAACGAGAATGGCTGCGTCAAAAAAAAAACAATACCTAATGGGTGAAACCGGCGTAGCTGGTTAATAAACTTCTAAAATCTTGACTTTTCTAAAGGAAAATTACTGGCAAAATCACGGCATTCAAAAGTCACTTAAGCAAGCAAAATGCAAAAGTTTTGAGGTAAATAATTACTTGCTTTAACCCACTTATCTGCGACATGAATATCCTCTATACCAATATTTTTTTCATTTAAGTTAATCACCAAATGAAAGGCTTTGCGTGGCGCGTTAAAGCTTCATTAGTGAAATGCTGCCCAGAACTTGAAAATTTTCAGCATCCCTACCTTACCACTACAGTTTCACCTCTTTAACTCGGGGGGATGGGTGTCCGTGTTAGCCGATTGTCCGACGGCCTATAGGCCATAGCTTATAAACATGCCCAGGGTAACGAAGTTTAGTTAAAAATGCCGTTATTATATAGGTTATTTTGTTTTACTACATTTACCTTCATAACATGTACAAAAGCAGATTTATTTATTTATATTTGTTAATTCAAGTAAATCATCTGACGAAGGCTACGTTGGGCTAGCCTAGCCAAGCAAACATACTTGTACCGATATCAACTGTTATTATCGGCTATTACCAAGGTTATTTTCTTTTACCTTACCTTCATAACATCTAAATCATTAATGTATAGTACACCTGTACACTGTGAATGAGATTTATTTGTTTTCTTTTGATTTTTATGAAAACAAAATCATGGTCCGAGTTAACCAATATCCGGCTTAACAGGGTCCGTGTTAACGAGGTGAAACTGTACTTTGAAATGCTGAAACAGCTGTCAGTATTCACAGACTTTGTAAGCAAACAAATATCTAAACCACCTTACAATCAATTCTACGACCAAAAACAATAACCATCGGCTGTTTCCTAATCACGGATAACACTTTTTGGCGCGAATTAGTACAAAATAGAAAGTTACTGATGCAAAAATTATATCGTTGGTATTAGACGTGAACCAGGTCAAAACTAAATATCTAAAGCTAGAAAACGTAAAGAATGAAGTTGCACTCAAAAGCATACGACACTTTTTTCGTAAGCGAAAGCTTTGTGCACCAAAATCTATTGTTTCAAAGGTACCATGCATGCGAGACCTGGATTGTAGCCTTGAATTTGCGGCTACGAAACCATCTCATGCTATATCAAAATATTACATTGCACTGCGGAAATGGCTCACAGTGTGCGAGAAAAACCGAAGTTCCGGCCACTTCTACGTCAGTCTTAAGCTGAAATTTTGAAGGACACTATAAGTTAATAGAAATGCTGCCAAGGAAACTAATAGAACTCCTACTTCGTATAGACGGCAAACTCAATTCAAACTACTGTAAACAAATGTTATGAAATAAAGACTCGCGATTACCGTGATGTTTGAAAATGTTCTTTTCAATTTTGGCTTTATTTCAAATAGAACACCCAGTTTTTCGCTGGCAACGGTGCTAACTCGCAATGAGTTGATTTGACTTGCAGTGAAAAACATCGACATTTTCTTTTGAAGTTTCAAGACTAATCTTCTTTAGTCGTGAAACTTCAAAACTTCAATTAAAAATGTCGATGTTTTCCAACATCATTTTCAATCTAGACGTCTTGCATGGCAAAATTAATCATCCTTACAACGACGACGCAATTTGAATAATAGAAACAAAGTACGAACACACTGGGTAGACCATTCTGAGGGTAGTGAGTGTTGCAACTTAAGGGTTAATACTTCTCCGGCGTTGATGGCAGTAGTATCAGATTAGCTCAGTGGAAACGGTCGTCGTAGGCGTCAGTGACAACAATCCGCGTAAGCGGAATAACAAACCAGACAGACACGTAGGCTTTGTAACCACCCAACTAGTTTTGTGATCGACTAATGATAGGCACGGCTTTCACAACTTAATGGGTCACGTATATTACGTTATTTTGCCAAATTAACAAACTAGCTGCTTAACTAGCACAACTTAACACGCTCGTTTCATGTTCAGTGATTTCTATGTATAGTTGGACTGCGATATTGAAGAATTTACACACTTTATTGGTCTCAAAAGCAAAACAAACAACAGATTATGCTTACAATTATTCTAGTGCCGCACCCTAAATTTTCGTGATGTGCTTCCTTCACAACCAGACTTTATAAATATAAGATGCAAACAGCTAATGGTTAATAAGCACGAAAGAATCAAACGGTGCTATAAGTTCTGAATACACTGCCTAAGTCTTCAAATTTGAAGTCTTACATTACACGAAAACCAATTTACCAGCCAATTTTTATTTATCAATGTAACAGCAACATCTTTAGAGTTGCAGTTCGTCGTTAAAATTACTCGCCAGCGTACCAGCATATTACTTAGAACAAGGTCTACCGGTTCGTCAACTTTCATCACATTGACAGATGCCGACATGCCTGTTTCCATCTACAACATGTCTTCAGGGCAACTTTGTCACAACATTAGCACGAACCGAAAGTACAATTGTTTTAACGAAATCCTTTTCTGTTTGTGGTACCTTAGTAAAGTAGCACAAAGAAAACGTTTATCTTGCATTTTCCACTACGAGTAGGGGACCATGTAGTAAACTGCTTTAATAGTAGTTTCTCGCTATCTACCAGTACAAGGAGACGAGCTGTCTCCTTCCACAACTTGGCTGGGAAGGACAATTTATATTGACTGCTTATAACTGCTCTAGCCACGGATAAAGCAGTTTACCATGAGTGCCTCCAACACGCAGCGGGCAATACACGGCAAATTGAAAAACGTTTTCTTTGTACTACTTTGCCAAGGTATCACAAATAAAAAATATTTTGAAGAGTAATATATACGTTGTATATGTTGCCTCCATGTGCCGCAGTTGCCAATAGAAGAACAAAAATATTGAAATAGGCATGTCGGCATCTGTCGTCATACTGACTAGAACATGGCTTATCAACCGAGGTCCACAGTGACATAGTGGTGATCCAAGAAGAAAACCAATTGAGAAAGTTTTTTTTTATTACCAAAAATAAATTTTTCGGTAATTTTCATCACGATGACATATTTATAGAAATGGTTCTTCTCTTACTCTATTTCTTCTGTATTTTCATTTAATTTATCTATCTACCTATCGGTCAGCGGCAAGAACAAACGAAGGTGAATTCAGCTGCAAAATAATTTAGTTACACGCACCCCAAAAATATAACCTGAATCGAGCACTAAGTTGAAGTCATGTTGAACGTTAGTTCACAAAAGCCCAGGAATTCTTCATGAACGTTCAGTATTGCGTCTACGACTACCACTGAACAATACAAACTCATTCTTGCTCTTTTCCAGCGATATCCGTGGTACCGTCTACCATGTCCATAACAGCAAATCGAAAACAAGAGTAACGACAACTCTTACATAATTGTCCTATAACTGAACGCTCTTGATCAAAATACTCGCAGGAAGCAACACTGTACAGGCCTTAAAAAAAGATGCAGCGATCATTTTTACCCACCTTTCTTGAAATTGGTATTTGACGACAATCCTTGTGCTTGCGATATAAACTTCAATTTAAAAAAACAAATATAAAGTAACTTACAAAATTGCTTAAATAATCTAAGCACAAACAAAGAAAAAGCTATTAGCGTAGCATAACACAGTGAACAAATGGCATTTTGTGTACAGAATCCTAGAACATAGTTAGCATTCAAATGTGACAATTGCTTTGTAAATTACAAATATAATTTGCCGGTGGTACAAGACAATAACATACAAGTAGCTGTGTGTTATTTCAAAGCTTTATCATACCTGTACATTATAATCTTCAAAACAAAGAATTACACAAGACATCAAAATGTTAACAAAACGTTATAGTGTAATTGGATAGATACTGGCTCAATATAAAGACACTTTTATAAATACGTAACAAAAATATTTAATCAGCCAGAAAGATCATCAAGATTACGGTTTTCTAATCAGGGAATAAAGTGAGCTATACCGTAGAACGTCCTATAGCTGGCCTACTTTGAATGTTAAAACAGTTTATCCTTCTTAGGTCAACAAAGAACATTTATTTCGAATTGTTGAAAATTTACTGGGTTGAGGTGCACTTCAGCCTCCATTAGTAATCAACTATTTTAAAGTTTTAATTTTTATCTTTTTTAAAATTTTGTTATGGGCCAAAGTTAGGAACCAGAGCTTCAACTTTGGTCCATTTTCAGTTTTTTTAAGAAAATTAGGTTTTGTATTTGATTAGTAAAGTTAAAAACAGTGTTTTAACTTTGGCCCAAAAGAATATTTTGAAGGAAGAAATTGAAACTAGAGAAGTACATACATGGGGAAATAATCAGAGTGGAACATTATGCAGAATTATATTCAGGTCGGAGTTTTGGAACCATGACAACCAAAAAACACTTGGAAATACTAGCGTCAGTATCCCAGTTATTGATTTTATCAGTTATCACAAATTTTTGTTTAACCACAGAATTAACGCAATTGGTAACTCAACTACAGATTTTAAAGTTATCATAAAATTTTTAAATAAACATTTATCTAAAATAAAAAACGAACCTAGTGACCTGGTATTAGTCTGAATGATCTGCTAAATGTTTTATCTAAAGCTACAATACTTTCTGGGGTCCAACAGTTTTTTGATGTGGATAAAATTGACTTCAGCACTTAGTAGAAGAAATATGATTACACACAACATCATTCAAAAGAAATGAGGCCTGGGAACAGCTCGTTACTCACGATAATTGTAAATGTCACTACCACTTTCAAAATTTACCTACTCCAAACTTGTTTTAATGCAAGTACTTTAAATACAATATTTCTGCTGCTCTCAGGAAGAAGAATTGGAGCGGAAAATTTTTGAGTAACACCTTCATATGGATATTCGTGTATGTCATTTACAGGTTATTTCCAAATTGACCCCATATAAACGGATGCCTTCTGCAAGCATTTCACGGTGGCATGATTTTCATCTAAAGAGAGCACTTTTTCTGGAAATAAATTTCCTTCGTAATTAATTACCTGCTTTTGGTTTCAAACTACCAATTCCATCCGACTGACTGTTTTGTTCTTGGCTACTCTCAATGCTTATTTCAGTCTCATAGGCTGAGCAGCTGGTGTCATCTTGGAGAAATGAGTCCGATTGGGATTTGGTGTCAGAGCTATCAAGGCATATAGACCTTCCAGGAACCACACTTAGCCTAATTCGTTTGATTGTTGGTTGTGTTTGAACGAATTGTTCTGTCTGACCCACCTAGATCCTTCAAAAACTCGACTTGGACATCAGTCACATTTTGAGATAGACGATCCAAAAGTTTGCTTCTGTTGGTTGAGTAATTGCCAATCTTTTGAAAACCAGCAATGAGATCGAATGAACCATTGCCATCAAACAAACAGTCCCCTAATTGCTACAACGACCTTGAGAAGGCAGTTTTTGGCGAAGTAGTGCATTTCTTACCTTCTAGGGTTAGCTTCCAGTTATTAAGAATCATCCTCCAGACTATTTTCATAACGCGACATCAAGCGGTTGTGTTTGGTGGTTAAAATATGAATCTAAAATTATTCCTTTTACATGCTTTCAACACATCCCCAGTTGGATAAACAGCCACGTTGTTCTTAATCAAAACAGGTGGGAAAATTTTGGTCTTTTTCTCAACTACCGACAAAGCATTGTGAAAAACCAATCACTCTTTGGTAAACAACCTTATTGTGAGCGATTGTAAGTATTTTTTCTACTAAATTGTGTAGATTGTTGATGCAAATGCACTGACTTGACACACAAACTGGTATCAGTTTTCCGTGTTTATTTCCACAAATTATTAAGCTCATTCCCACTTTGCTGCAATTCATAACTCTTTTGGAGTACTTGCAACAATACACCGCTTTTTGCCTGGGTCATCAACAAGTTTGGTTTTATAGTAATTCCAAACGTTTTGTGGATTAACATTAAACAAATTCTCTTCTACATCATCACAATATTCATTCTCTTCCTCACTGGTTACTTGCGCTCTGATTCTTTTTATTGGGGAAATCAATTTGAGCTAGGTTGTTCCTTTTCACAATATTTTTCAACAATCTTTTGCCTGGATATCCTTCTTTCAAGTGTGGTATTATTCAATTCATGTTTTTCAAGTAATTTTTAACAATCATTTGAATATCAGCATCTTCCAATGGGACATCAAATTTCACACATAAAATTAGTCTAGCAGCTAGTAATGCTTCCTCATTTTCATTAAAGACCCTACAAACAAGTTCTTCACACAAACTTTTCAGTTCAATTTTTAGAGTAAATCGGGGAATATCATAGGCACGATCAGCTTGTCTTTGAGCTAACTCTTCATTTTTCATTTAAACATTTTTACAAATCTTTCATCCAATATCCTTTATGTTTTCTTTTTGGTATTTTGCTCTCACTTCACTACGCTATTGAGATGTGCTCAACTATCTGTAAATAAGTATATTCAATAAACACTAAACATTACTTCTGCCACATAATAATAAAATTATAGAGATCTAAATATCCCATTTTGCGTTGTATCATATCTCTACTCAGCACACCATACTTCAATTTGAGTTTAATGAAATACCATCTTTACTCTTTACTTCACTCAATATCAATATTTGGAATTGCTAAAGAGTTTGTGGCTAACTAGCACTTCGTTCTGGTATAGCTATTAAAAATAACATGCACATTACTTTTACCAGGTATTTGCTTTACTGATCGCATGTGCAAAAGGTAGGGTGATTTAAAATTTTGCAGACGTCCTAACTTTAACCAACTTAATAAAACAAAAAACCATCAAAAAATAAATGAAAACTTTTTCGGTTATAACAAAAGTTTGACTCATGAATATGTCACAGCATATCAAATACAGCTCCTGCTTGAAGCTATTGGGTCAAAAAAATATAGATTTGATATAAAGCCATGTTACCAAATCTAATTCACAGGCAAAAAACGACTTCCATTCAAAGTTAAAAACCTGAAAAACAGATAACACGATTACACTGCATTACTTTACAAATAAATTTCTTTGTGCTTACAATTTTATTTACCTGTAATTAATTTTAGCGATTTTGGGCCCAAGTGATGATAATCGACAATGTTAGGGGTGTCTACGGTATAGTACAAGCAAAAGGAAAACATACTTGCGTTTTGCACTACTGACAAACACATTATCTACCAGTTATTTTTTCTTTGCGAAAACCTTTCTGCTGATTTGAAAACGATTTCTGATTACAAGCAAACAACTTAACCAATAATAACCAAACATCAATTTAATTTTCACACTCGAGAATTTTGGCTCAGTAAGACAAAATCAAATATAGATTCTCTACTTCCTCGTCAAAAAAGGCAACAATAAAACCTTTTATATTGCGCATATCCATCAGGCAGCAGCAGAGCTGATATGAAATTCAAATAATTTCAAAAATATAAAAGAAGAGTGCACAAACGCACTAGACTCGTTTAGCATGAAAGCACAAAATAACTGAAAACTAGTAAGTGCACTCTGTGCTTCAGAACCAGTAATTGCACAAACATGCATGAAAAGAAAACGATGAAACCCGCTCTGTCGAGCTTCAACAGGCATACAGAACAAATGCAGATTTTAAAATCGAACGCCAGTTTTTTCTCATGAAAACACTAGGTACACATTGGAAGTTAAATAGGGTTGAAACTGTTGTTGACCAACTTCTTTCTCGTATGAATGACGGGAAAATAAGCAGCTATTAGGCCTGAGCGATTCCTTTAACATGAACCAGAAATCAAAAAGAAATTCCAACAAGAATTGCCGCAAGAACAAACAATAGGACAGAATGAGAAGCTTAGTTTCTCGTTTATGTCAAAGAATTAAACACAAACACCAAAGAAAAATGTGAAAACTTTACGCATATACTAACACAAATAAAAAAAATGCCATGGACCGAACCCTGCTAAGTAAAAAATGCTTTTACATGAAATCTAAATGGGTAGCCATGCCAAACTTGGTACCCAAAAAAGAATTAATATCTTTAGTATTTTGGAATAACAAAACAAAATTTCAAGGCACTTTCGATAAGCATTGTTACATAACATGTTAAACATTTTCTACTCTAGACATTTTTGATTAATCAAAATTATTTAACTTTTTTACAAGCAACAATTCATATTTTTTTACAAAGACCACTTAAACTTGTCTAGCTTCAATAGCTCAGGATTGATAATTTATGAAGTAGTCGTTATTATTAGCGAATCCCATTTTCAGTCTCTGAGGCAGTGCAAAATAACTAACAGTCCAATACCAAGCAAACAAAATCTTGCCTCAATCGAAACACCAGAACTCACTGCAGATAAACAGCAGTCTACAACCCGTGAAAGCTACAAACACTGCAACTCAGCAAAACTTTACAAAATCTCAAACTACTTTCAGACAATGAGTTTCGATAATTTTATAATTTTAAAGAAGACTTAAAATTAAGGACACTAATGAGATGAGAAAGATTGTAATAACCGGAGATTGATACATCTCGAATTATCTTATGACGAGAAACTCCTTTTGTTCATCAAACACAAAACGACTTGAAAGTTTAGGTGACTGAAAAACAACCTCAAATTGTGCACGCACCCATCCATGATGATGCCGTCGACTCCCCATCTATGATGATGCAGTCGACTCCAGTCACAGTTTAACTTGAAACATGCTTGAATAGAAGCAATATTTCTACTTCAACAAACAGAGGGTAACATAACTCTCGAGCATTGTTGACCTTGTAGACAATAAAATTACAAATTGTACACCGCTGTACTGATAACATAAAATAAGCATAGTATTAAACAAAATAAAAATAGTTATCTATTACAAAGAAAAATGCTGACTAATTTGAAGTCTTTTGTGTTATAATTGACAAAGCAAAAAACCAAGGAAAACATTTTGTATGTTGCTACTGGTACTTCAAAATCACAGCAGCAGACTAGCATTTCTACAAGTCTTCATCTCCAATACCTTCAAACGTGTTTCTAGAAATATCAGGAGGAACAAATCCAATACCACTGGTTGGATTGTCAGTGGCAGGAAGACCATCAGTAGATTTGGGTAACAACGAAACCAAAGACAGTTTTTCTGTAAGTTTTTTCATTGAATCTTTGGCTTTTTGTAAGGCACTCAGAGAGTCTTGATCATTACTTAAACCTGAAGGATGAAACAGATATTCTGTACTTTTATCACGGGCTTTGAAAGACAACTTTGATCCTGAAGCAACTTGATTGGTTGGTGTTTTAATTTTTTCTCCTTTCCGTTTTCTCATTAACTCATCAACCATTGATTTAATGCACATGCTGATCATAATAGCCTGCTCACTCACTATTGCGATCCACAACAATGAACCATTCTCAAACAAGTATTCAAAACTCAATTCAAGAAGAGGATGGTCAGAAGAGCTGCTTCGGTTGCGATCATATTGCGAAGACATCTTCCAACATTTCATCCTTTTCACAAAAAAAATTTCGTCTTTTTCTTTTTTATCATCAGTTGTATATTGAAATTGAATCTGATAATCCCCTGCAGAAACGACAGCAGTTGTTTTCATTTTAGGAAAAATAACAAGACAAGGATTAAACTTCAAATAACCATAGCTGGTCAGACTTTGACACAGCTGGAAATGTTCACGATTTGAACCCTTGCTTTTTAAATTTTCTAGTCGTTTAGCAGTTTCTTCGGAGCACTCTGTCCACCCAACAGACAAGTCACTTTCAGCTTGAACTGACAGAAGTTTAAACCCTACTGCATCAGACAAAACTTCATCGTCAATTGATTGATCCCAATATGCTTTCCTTAAAACGATTTTATACATTAGTCGTTCACGAAGGCGTTTTAAAGAAATGTAGGGGCACTCAAACTCTTGAAGTTTGCGAATTATTGAATAACATTTTTTTTCTTTTTTCATCAAGAACAACCCAAAATAATAAGTCAACTCTGGCTTCAACCCTAATGTACAAACAATACTCTCAAGCACCTCGTTAGTTTTGTCTGTACTGCATATATCAAGACTGATTTTATGCCCGTTCATAAGAAAAACATCAAAGGACAATGGAATCGATTCTTCCTGTTGTGTTTCTTGCTGTGCTTTGCAGAGAAATGTAACAAACAATTCAGAACTTGCCAGCTTAGGATTTTGGCTGATCTCCTGAATATATCTTTCGAGTCGCAATCTTCGCTCTTCTAAATCAATTCCCTTCACTTGTAAAAAACGCTTTGGGGGAAAACTGGGAACATTTGGGGCACCAAATTGATGTTTCAACTGTTCATTCAATTCATAAACTTGACTGTATCGAACTACACAATGAAGTACTCCATTGATATGAACATTATATGCCTTGTAACTTGATCCACCAACATCTCGAAGATCCTGAGTATCAGGAATAGAAAAATGCATTTTTAATTAATGAAACCACTACATATGCAACTTTTATTCAAATTGCAACAATTAATTAAAAGCAATCTAAAACTCAAACAATTACATGGTTAAGTGAGTTTACAATAAGAGGGAAACATCATAGAATGTATGGTGTTGGCAAAGTAGCTATGTGATCGAGATACAAATATTATGCACAGCAATATAGGTACAATCTAGTTAGTAAACATAACATTAAACTTAATACTAAATATAACCCTAATGTGTAGAAGTAGACCACAAGGTATACCAAAGATATACTTGGAGATAACATGCTATACCAGCACCAAATTGGCTTCCCTTTTACAGTAAAGAAACTTAAAAAAAAGTTAGTAAGAAAGTGTTAGTTTGGGTTAAACTAATGCTGAATAGTATGGTGTTACCAGTATCGCCTATATCTGAATTTAATTTAGCCATGCAAATACAAAGCAAATAGGTCATCAAGAGAGCAACTGTTATGCTCAAAGCATCACATTGCATGCAGCGTGGCCCAGCACAGCTGAAAATTGTATTGAAAACATTAAGAAAATAAATGTTTTAAATAGTATACAGATTAATCTGATTAATTGTATAGTCAATTTGCCAAGTCCTTTTACGTGATTAAGCGGATTATGCATTTATCCAAAATTTGAATAATTACACAAACAAAGCACTGCAGAAGACAAAGTATTGTTTAATCACACACAACATTGTTTCAATCACATAAAATGCCGCACAATAGTAGTTTGTTTAATGTTGTTTTGCATGCACTCTTGCAATTGCTTTTTAACCGAAAAAATGTGTCAATGTCTGCGCCTTCACACTGCAAATGTCGCCGAATTGTATGAAGAGCATTTAACACTATCTTTTGGAAGGGTAATGAGAATTGAATTGGCAGTGCTTTCTTCCTTGATGTCATTGCTTCCAAATGGCATTTTTTACTCACATCAAAGACTGACAGTTGCAAAGTACACGTTCGAATTTGTGCTCGCATACTGTAAAAAATCTGCTGCAAGATCAAATTTTGCAAACATAAAAGATGCTACGTGAAATTAATCAAAGAAATCTTGCAGCAATTTTTACAGTGCACTACATGCTCCCACTGCGCTTGTAACTGGCGTCTGTCTTTCAAGAATGCCAAAACTTTGCCAAAGATGGATTTTAGCTTTTATTTATGCAATTAAACGAATTATGCTATAAACCGATATGCAATTAACCAGACTATTTTCTTAGAAAAAGATAGGCTATAGTTTGGGATTTGCAATTCTTCTGCAATAAAACAGATTATGTGATTATCCAATATGCAATTAATCGGTAAATATTGCAAATATTTCACCACTAATGTTGTTGCTTTGTATCAAGTTTCCAAGTAGACAAAAACTAAAATACATGTTTAAAAGCTAGCAGAAGTTTGGCTTCTCTAAATCAAAGTTCGCTGTAACCCCCTTGTTTCTCAACAAATGGGAGGAGTGTAAAAATCTTCGGTTTCGATGTTAGTGACAAGATATTCTATTTGAACTTGATATTTTCTGAATCTTGAAGAAATTCCTTTTTTAAAAATACTTAATGTTACATGGTTTAGGCTAACCTCTAGCAGATAATGACTGATCTTATTTTAGGTACTAAATTTGACTAACAAAATTAACCAACTAACAATAAGTGGTCTTTGGTATCAATCAGTACTGGCTAACAAAAAGGTCATGGGCCTCAGAAAGTTGCAAATTGTAGAAAACCTACGCTTTTAGGTAAGTTTTGACTGCTGTAGCTTGAAAACTTATTTTCTTAGCATCATCTAGCAATCATTGCTAAAAAAATTGGGAGAAAATATAATCTGTAGTGATCTTTGAGGAAAGGGTACTTTAACTTCAAAGACAACTCAGCACCTATTGGTGGGCTAATTAGCATAAAATTTGCATATTCAAACAAAAAAATGTGTTTGCTTTTATTATATTTGAAATTTTAATAAAGATTTCAACGATATATAACACTTGGTGTAAAAGTAAACAGATGAGTAGTGATTTACGAACAAACTTGGGGTATTTTATGATGATTAATCATGATTATGACAAATTATGACTTTTTCGCACTACCACCTTACGGAAATATTTTTTTCGCTATTCAATTGGTAGCGAAAGAGTTAAAACAGGAATAAGTAAGCAGGTTTGCTAGTGGTGTCTTTAAATATTTCCATCTTTATGCAACAGACAAATGGCAAATGTTAAGGATTGCCAGCTGACAACCACAACTAAAGCAAAGGATGAAAAAATAAACCCTTTGCAGGCTTATGCCTAACTCTCTAAGATTTAGAAGAGAGACCGATTGTGACTCAAGATGCCCAGGCTACCAAACTGCAGAAACAGTTTGGTAGTTCTAATTAGTTCCTATACATGATATCTGCATCAATTTAAGTTATCCTCTACATTAATTTAATGCTTCTTTTTGGTATGTTTCAACCTGGGTTGCCCAACAAAAATTACAGAACATTTAAAAAAATTTTTTACAAGCTAAAAAGGATCCCCACAATAAATGTTTAATTTCAGAAAGTAAAGCACTTTTTTATTCCTACTGATTTGATACCCACAGAGAAATAAAAAACGAGAAAAACATTGAGTTTCTGTCACAAAACCACAGAACAATTCCATTAATGTGGCATCATTTGAGAAGCAATGGCAGAATACCTTGACATCATTGATAAATATTGGTTGAGGCCACATGGAGTGATAGTACTACTTAAATTCCTTGGTGCCTACAGCATAAGCAGACAAAAGGCAGTGTTTAGAGCCACAAATAACTCTAATTTTATCCCCACACTGAGCTATTTTGGGTAAAAATGTTTAAACTGAACTGTTATTGAGCTGAGGCAAAAAAGTAAGGGTGATTTTTGTTATTTTCTCTTAAACTTTACATACAGTTCACTTCACCAAAATTCATGCAGCCAAGGTATCAATTATATGTATTATAAAATTGCATTCAAAGCCATTTCATTCAACCCAGGACGGGTAATTTAAATAAAAAGTGGCTATTTTGCCATTAATGGTATTTCACCCTTGGAGGCTAGTTTGGCGTCATTATCCATCTGTGTTTAAATGGCCATATTTGCTACAAATCTGGTGCTGATGCTGTGGTGTAATGAATAGTGAAGTTGCCTTGAAATGCAATTGTTACGGTTTGGAATTTTTGCTGGCAGGGTACTTAGACAAAAGCAGTGTACAGTGAAGGGAGGCTGGGTATGTGAATTTATGGGGGAGTGTACACTGGAAAAGCAATTTTTTAAATTCATCATTGAAATTGACCCATCATAAATAACCAAAAGTCAAACGTTTAATATGCCATTAAAATTGACCAGTGACAAATGTCTAACCACAAAATAGCCACTGCCTCATAAAAAACTATGAAAATATAGAATGGTTAGCTATGTTTGCCTTTGACATAGCACAATAAATCTGTGGTGAATGTGTGCGTATTTGGTTTTAATTTAATTTGTATTTGGTTTTATTTTTAATATCAATATCAGTATTTCCTATACTGCAGGTCAAATATCAATGTTGACATTTGACATAAGAAATTGCCTTGCTTTAATATCAACTTTGATGTAGGAAATTGCCTTACATTGCCTTATCAATATTGTCTTGCTTTGTTGTGTTATGTGATTTGTGTTTGCATATATATATCTATACACCGTATTTATTCGTGTATAAGTCGCATTTGTGTATAAGTCACACCCCCTACTTTTGCCTCAAAAAATGGTACAAAATTTTTTTTCCACATTTTTTAATTAAAATCAAACACAAAATCTAACACTAGCTCACATGTGTATGTGCATGTGCACATTTATGCTGACTCGCATGTGTATGTGCAAGTGCACACTTACATGCAGTCTAAACTGTTGTGGTGGCATTGTCACAATCAATTAGTACAGTGAACGCGAGAGCACTTTAGAATAAAGGTTGTGAATAAGGAAGCAGCGATTAAAGGACATACATTATGACACACACAACAGAAGTGCATGGCCACCGTACATTACATTTTTAAAGATTTTAAAACTTTTAAAGCAACCTTGTGTATAAGTCGCACCCTCGTGTATAAGTCGCCCCCAACTTTTTGGGCAATAATTTGGTACAAAATTTTCCGACTTATACATGAATAAATACGGTATATATTCGCATTGCTTAAGATGAGTATTGCTGGTCAATCATCCACTTTGCTCATGCTTTAATTCAAATTGCTGCCGCTTTGCCTGCTTACGTCGTTATTAGTCATTATGCCAATAAAAGAAGCAATTTCTGTGTCAAATGAAGGTTGGTGTTATCATTGTGGAACAGAGCATTAACAAACTCACAACAAATCTAAAACAAGCTCACAGTGGTATTGTTTTAAGGTTAACTGATATAATATAAGTGAACACATGTGGTCACAGCTAAAACAACTAATTTGTTAGGTGCTGTAACCGAGAATAGCAACAATTAAAAATACAAGCTAAAAATACTTAGCAATAACAAAAAAATATATCAGTGAGTCTGAGAATCTAAAGGAAAAGCTGTGAGGTTGAATCTAGGAAATGATAAGATTTCACAGTAAAACTGCCTCTAGCTAAACCAGCATAAAAGCTGAGCCTCTTCTTACAGTGAGCAAAAAATAAATAAAATAGAGAAATAATTTCTTAAAGAACTGTCTGTATATAAGTAATTAATATCTAAACCCATTAATATATTTTTCTGTTGCTGCTAAGATTTTTTAGCTTGTATTTCCAATGTTCCTATTTTACAGCACCAGACAAGGTTGTAGTTTCAATCGCAAAAGCTCATGTTTGTCTATAAACAATACCACCATGAGCTTGTTCTAGATCAATTGTACTATAAAACACAGATTATAATAAATATAAGAAATATAATTATGCCAAACTTTGTTTAGAGTACTGGCATTAAGATTGTAGTAATTATACTTTCAAATTATGTTGGTGGTCTCAAGTCTTTCCTTACAATACTGCTGGTTGAGACATAGCATTTTGTGTGTAGCAGTTTAGGAAGTGGCTATCTTACTGTAGATGGCATTTTATTCTTGGAGGCTACTTTGGCATAACCATTCATATGTGTTTACATAACCATTTCTGCTATAACTCTGGCAGTAATGCTGTGGTGCATGGATAGTACAGCTGCCTTGAAATGCAATGGTTACAGGTTTGAATCTTGGCTAGCAGGACACTTAAAAAAGGCACTGTATGCTGAGGGTGTAAATTTTTTAAGCAATGGCTATAGTACCCTCACCAGTACTTTAGCTTCAGACATTACAATGCTGGTAAACAAATATGATTAGTTGCATGTAAACATGATACAAGTGTTGGTATATCAACTTCAGCATCATTATGTTGTGTGTAATAATACCCAGGCCTTCCCAGTAATGTTCACTCCTGTCATATAATTACAAAAAATTACTGCAATGCTTCCTCCAAACAATCCAATCCCAACTCCACTAAAAATGTAGCAGCCCAAACAAGAACTGAATCTTTGACCATACCATGAAGAGGTCACGACGCTGACCACTACACCACAGGTTAATGCAGAAGCTGTGTCTAAAGTCTTAGTCAAAGGAAGTACAGATTACTGGCATTTTAGTGTTGAAAGCTAAAACTGGTGCCAGCACTTTGGCCAGTATCACTTTTTAAATTGATCACCAAAATTGACACATCATAAAAAATCAAGTCACATATTTTAATACCTTATTAAAATTGACCAATCACAAATATGTCTGATGGCAAAATAGCCTCAAGGGTAAAATGCTGTTGATGGCAAAATAGCCACTGCCTTAAGTTTATGGTCCTGCAAATTACTGATATTTTTTGATATAAAGCATTTTCAAAGCTTCTCTGACATTTGTCCTATTTTTTAGAACTTTACATATTCACTTAAAAATCAGACCAAAAAATCAGGGTAAAGCACAATGTACCGGTAGAGAGTTGTAGACGGGCTTAAAACTATTTGTTGATGTTTTCTACAAACTGCTTAAGGCAGCAGAACAGGGAGCATCATGACATGACAAAATATAGTAACAGCTTTTCTGTGCTTACTGGGTTTTGCCTACGTTAAAATTCAATAATTTTTTTCTCCCTATTATAGCGTTATTTGTAGGTGTTAAAAAAGACTTGCAAAAACTAAACAATTGTTCTCACACTAAAGTGGCCACTTTTACTTAAAAAAATGCAGATCATCAAATACAAACCTATTGATACAGATAAAACTAATGTGACCTAGCAAAAATGTCATCACAAAACACGTAAAATGATCTAAAAAAATTTATCTATCAAAACTTGTATCCTCTTTACAGCCAGATATCCAAAAAAGAGCTTGACTAAGCAAATGCATACAGCATAGTACCTGAACACAACACTCACATCACAAATGCGCAACTGCACTCACAAACTTTTCATGAGTTTTTCTCAAAACTGGTTTTTCAAAGAAACAATGGAATCTGCTGTTACAAGCGCAAAATGGCGCTTTAAATATTGATGCCTTTTCTGAGTTAACATCTAGATTCTAGAATTACGTAAATTAATTCGAAAGAATTGATGAGAAACACGAGTGATACGGCTTCGCAGAGGTTGACAGACCATCCACTACAGTGGACCTAGTATTTGGTCCCACAAGTGTGACGGTCTAAGCTATGCTTTATTAAAAGCCTCTAGCTTCTTATTGGTCACCAACTGCACTGAAGAGACCTGATAGGTCGAAACAGTGTCACTGTCTGCAGTTTGCTAAGTGCTTCGCTGGCCTCTTGCATCACTATAATTGATGAGAAGTTTAAATTTTCTAAATTAGGTCCACAAACTGGAAACTTACTTTAGGGCTGGAAATAGGACTTTTAATTGTTTGAAAATCCTTAGCATCAAGAAGTTGATTTTGTGCTCTTTTATTGCAAAACTCTTATTACTTCTTTTTAATTAAAAGTCTTTGTACAGCAGAAAATCCTTGAATTACAAAATTACCGCTTCGTTGTTAGATACAGAGAGAGAGAGAGAGATCCACTTTTTTAAATTCGGTTTTGTCTGCGTTAACGCAGGCGACCGGATTCACCTCATGTCCCTCGATAGTTCGTACACACCATCACGCCACTTCACTCTGTCAATGGCATCCCTCTTTTTCACTTCAATCTAATCGGTATGCTCTTCCACTTGCCTCTTCCACATCATATTCGGTTGCCCATGCCCTCTTTATCCCTCCACTTCAAAATCCAATGTTCTTCTCAAAATACCACCATTATTCCTTCTCAAAACATGTGCCTACCATCGTACTCCACTTGGCCTGGCTAGTCCATCCAAATTATTCTTTCAATCCAGCAAACTCATAAGTGCTTGGCTCTTTCTTTTTCTAATGACCTCAACTCCACACATCGCTCTCATCATTGCTTTTTCAGTTCATCTCAAAATTGCCATCTCATTCTCCTTAGACGCCACCTCTCGCTCCCATGCAGCATTTATTTGATATGCTTTGCGCACCGACACAATAATCAGATTAATAATACACAAAAAAAAATCACTGGTAGCAAAAGCCAGGGAGCATCGAGCATTGCTGATCTTACAGAACTCTGATAAATCCTTCCTTTTATTTTCAACAAAAACTTTCTTCCATAAAGTAACTCCCCACATTCTCTAAATGTTATCCATTCAATTCTTGTTCTTGCTGTTACCGCTGCTTCACTTCCACTACTGGTGTTCAATCTATCCCCCAAATAACAAAACCTCTTCATTCAAGCTGGTCAAAAAATGACATTTCTTTACCTGGTTCCATATTTCCTTCCTTTGTATCAACACATAGTTTACAAACAAAACCTTCTGCCAAAGCTGACGTCACCCTCTTCATTTTCACACATCTGCCATGTACCCAATCCTTCAAAAAATTGTTAGATCTGCTTCAAATGCTTGCTGTCTTTGTATTGTAAAATTCTACCTTTTTTTGTGAGTTAACGTCAATGTGTTACAAAGTTGTCGATGGGTAAAGTTATTCATTCACTGCTGAAGTCAGCAGTTGAAAAGTAAAGGTGGTTTGATGAATATTGCCACACGTTTGACTAGGGCAAATTTTATTTTAACGATCTTCTCTGGTCTTGACGTATCTAAATCTTCCCTTTGTGGGTGGTGCTATGCCGATAATTGAGACTGATTTGGCTGATGCAACCGTAACATTTTGCATAAACTGTATTTGAACAGATCTTCAATAACTTCCTAAATTTAATTTTTCTAATAATTTCTACTGCACGTGGTGAGAGTAGAAAATTGGAGAACGCTTCGTATGGCTTCTCCACAAGAATTGAGGCGTGACAGTCGTGATGGTTATGTGCCCTTTTTTTTGAAAAGTGTGAGAAAGTAAATATTTTGCAAAGCCTTAGTGAAGTTAATACCTGGAACAACTATACTGCTGAAACCATTCCACAACAGGATCCAAGGATAATTTTACAATGCTTAATTAGATAATTTTTCCTTTTGTTTCAGGCTTGTTATTCCAATTTGTAATTATGACTATGTCATTAGCCTACTGTAATTGTGCCCATCTGCTTGGTGCAGCATTAGGTGTTGTGATTTTGCTTCCCAATTAGCTGGCCAGAAGATTAAACAGATTTCTGCAGATTAAACAGCTTTATATCTAGTGGGATGTTAAATCAGTAATACCTTACAAAAAGTGGTATGTCTACTATAGGTTAATCCAAAAATAACAGTCAAGCAACTTGTTATAAACATACTGCGAACGTTTCGGCCCTCAACTGGTGCCATTTTCAACGCAAATAATGTACCTCAAACAGGTTGGCTAGCAACTACGCCATACTGACACAAAAATGAACACACAAGAAGCGATGGTCACGTGTTAAATAAACGGAGAGGAAAGGATTTGGAGTCTAAATTTAAACTAGGTTTCAATTGTTGAATGCAAAGAGATTCTAGAATGAGGAGTTTGGATTTGTCAGGAGAGCTGGTGAGAATTTGTGGGTTGTTGAAGTCAACTCTGTGATTTGGATTTGATTGTAAATGGTTACACACTTCCGAGTTGAGACTAGTATGGTGCTCATCCAGGCGTTTTACTAAATTCCGGCGAGTTTGGCCAATATAGCAAGAACCACAAGAACAGTTTAACCGGTATACTACGTTGCTTCTTAATAACTGGGGTTGGGGATCTTTGAAGTGTAGTTGTTGCTTGAGGTTTTTGGTAACATGGACGAATCTAAGCATGGTATCTGGTAAATGCTGGTCAATAAATTCTTTTAATTCTTTCTCAACGTGATGGGAGATATTTCCTAGGTAAGGTAACTTGAATAAAAAATATTTGGAGATTTTCTTTTGAATGAAAGGAGTCCGAGGAGCAAACTTTTTGTTAAGAAATTGCCTGATGCATTTATCGATGAAGCCAGATGAATATTCATTCCGCAAAAGTGTGTTTTTGATGAAACGAAATTCTGTATCAATTTGAGAATAGGAATTGCAGATAGAATAGGAACGATGAAGAAGGGAGTTTACTAGATTTCGCTTGTAACGAAGAGGGGAAAAGCTAGAAAATTTTGTAAGGTGACCAGTGCGCGTGGGTTTGTGATAGGTGCTAGTTTTAATTCCTTTGTCAGTTTTTTCGATGAGAACATCAAGAAAAGCCAGAGAGTTGTGCGATTCTACTTCCTTGGTAAACTGAATTTGACTGTGCACACTGTTAAGATTACGAAGAAATATCTCAATAGAGGAAGTATTAGTAAAAGTAGCAAAACAATCGTCAACGTTCTTTTGTCGCTATGTTGACGATTGTTTTGCTACTTTTACTAATACTTCCTCTATTGAGATATTTCTTCGTAATCTTAACAGTGTGCACAGTCAAATTCAGTTTACCAAGGAAGTAGAATCGCACAACTCTCTGGCTTTTCTTGATATTCTCATCGAAAAAACTGACAAAGGAATTAAAACTAGCACCTATCACAAACCCACGCGCACTGGTCACCTTACAAAATTTTCTAGCTTTTCCCCTCTTCGTTACAAGCGAAATCTAGTAAACTCCCTTCTTCATCGTTCCTATTCTATCTGCAATTCCTATTCTCAAATTGATACAGAATTTCGTTTCATCAAAAACACACTTTTGCGGAATGAATATCCATCTGGCTTCATCGATAAATGCATCAGGCAATTTCTTAACAAAAAGTTTGCTCCTCGGACTCCTTTCATTCAAAAGAAAATCTCCAAATATTTTTTATTCAAGTTACCTTACCTAGGAAATATCTCCCATCACGTTGAGAAAGAATTAAAAGAATTTATTGACCAGCATTTACCAGATACCATGCTTAGATTCGTCCATGTTACCAAAAACCTCAAGCAACAACTACACTTCAAAGATCCCCAACCCCAGTTATTAAGAAGCAACGTAGTATACCGGTTAAACTGTTCTTGTGGTTCTTGCTATATTGGCCAAACTCGCCGGAATTTAGTTAAAACGCCTGGATGAGCACCATACTAGTCTCAACTCGGAAGTGTGTAACCATTTACAATCAAATCCAAATCACAGAGTTGACTTCAACAACCCACAAATTCTCACCAGCTCTCCTGACAAATCCAAACTCCTCATTCTAGAATCTCTTTGCATTCAACAATTGAAACCTAGTTTAAATTTAGACTCCAAATCCTTTCCTCTCCGTTTATTTAACACGTGACCATCGCTTCTTGTGTGTTCATTTTTGTGTCAGTATGGCGTAGTTGCTAGCCAACCTGTTTGAGGTACATTATTTGCGTTGAAAATGGCACCAGTTGAGGGCCGAAACGTTCGCAGTATGTTTATAACAAGTTGCTTGACTGTTATTTTTGGATTAAAGTTATTAGTTTTTTCCCAACTATACCGTGTGCCGTACTATAGGTTAATTTGAGTAAAATATACTCTTGTTTACAATTACATCTGCTAAACTTATTCTTATACGTAATTTTGGTAAATACATTCAATCTCAACCAACTCTTAAAACACAAATTTGTACAGGCGCAAATATCTTGAATTGTTATTCATTTGCAATAAATGCCCAAATATGGGTAATTTTAAATATTGGTTTGATTTTACAAATTTACCAATTTTCTGAAAATAATTGACCTTGGTTAGAACTAGCATAAATCTATAAATAAATGGATTGAATTGAATAAATGGTATACCAACTTATAGCATTGTTAAAGCTTTTTACATCATCATACTAATTGACATCAAAATGGCTGGTATTATTTTAGGAAAACAGAATCTGTAGATATTGTCCAAAAAATCAGCGCTAAGTCAACTGGTCATGGATTTCGATCAAAGAATATTTTGGAATAATGCCAAAATACTAAAGTCAGAGTCACATGCGTACAGGCGTCGCGTTGCGGAAAGTTTTTTGATAAAACAAAAGGCTCTTTCATTTAATGTAATTAATCGTAATGATGGTACAAATGCTGTTTATAGTGTGTTTACCGCCAATAAATGATGTCTTATGTACACGTTTTACTTAGGCCCACCACTGATTCTGTGATGTAACAATGTTTTTGTTGCTACAAAATTGCTTGCCTTGTTATCATAATTTTTAGCGTTTAGTAATGCAGATTGCCTTAATATTTTTATGTTCAACAGTTTATATTTGGTGCGGCGACCCCAGGTTTTAACTCTCTGATTTCCGCGCCAAGCGTAACGTTGTTGTTGTTTTTAGCAGACCTCTTCCAAGGAATGAGGGCATGGCGGATGACCATGGAGCCCCAGAAGCCGGCCAACTCCCCAGTGCCTGGACCAGAGGTCGTAGAGGGACAGAGAGTCACCAAAGACCGAGTGGCGCAAAGAGCCCGCAGCTGGACAGTGCAGAATGAGGTGATAGGTGTCCTGGGACGAATGTCCGCAGGTGCTGCAGCAAGGATTCTCCATTTTGCCAACCCTAGAAAGAGATAAGAGCTAAACAGAAGGCTGTGTCCGTTGCAGCGTAGACGAGAGAGGACACAGCGAATGCGACGAGGGAGCACAAGTTCCTCGGTAGAAATCGAGGGAACCTGTGTATTGAAGAATTTCGATGAGACAGTACGCCTCCAGTCCGAGAAAAGAGAAAAGTGGATACGAGAGATAAGGGGAGAGAGACTACAAGGAATTGCAGAGGGCACGAGTAGGGCTCCCCGTCTGGCCAGCTCATCAGCCGTAACGTCGTTGACTACCATTGAACCAGTCGAGTTGTCTTGTTATGGCTAGTAATATTAGCACTACGGATACTTTCTGTTTCGTCAAAAAAGAAAAACAAAAACGGTTGAAGTTTTCTTGGAATTTTTATTTACAAATATGCGCAACTCCGCCCAGCGTGCTCAGAACGATTCAAAATTCCACGGTAATAAAAGCTGCCACGCATCCTTAACAACGATCAAGCTGGGAAACCAACACGCAGTTCCTAACAGAAATCCGAAGCATTATCAGGCTGAAACGACAATTCCCTACTTGTTTCGCCACCTTCACGTTTTGACAAAGAATGGTGAAAATACACTTGGTCAGTATACGCGTAATAAGTTACACTGGTAACAACATCTACCGTTTTCTGAGGAAGCTCCCCAGTTACTAAGGGGAGCGAAACGTCAAGTTTTCACTATAAATTGTGGAAACGACGAGTCTATCTTTTTGTAATATCAACATGCTCGACAAACAAAAAATATCTGCTATATTTAACACATAGTCCTATGTCATTTAGAAACAAATGTAACGGCTAACCCTACTACTAATATACTGCATGCTAAAGTGAAATGATACAGATCTATTACTTTCTTATCATGCCGGTTTAAATTGGTCTCTTAAATAATGCAATAACAAGTACGAAAATTACAATAACTGAACCGGAGATAGACTCCGAGCTAGAATGCATTTGTGAAGTCCGCTGCTGACCAAACTTAGCCCCTAAGTCTACGACAGATTGATCGCGTGCATCAAACTGGAACAAATGGTTAAAGTTTAATGAGAAATCTTATACAATTCAGAAAAAACTATCCTCCACTAATCGCAAAATCTAGTTGGTGAATTACCGACTAAAGCCACTACGAGCAGACAGACGGTTGGCGTCACATAGCTAAGCCTAAAATTAGGAAACAGTCGGAAAAATTACGGGCCAAAGTTAATTAATTAATTTTATTACGCGCATTACCGCATCCACTTAATACTGTGTATACGTAGTCGGTCGATTTGGCAGTAGAGAGCTCAATGATAGAATCAGAGCAATAAAATAAAATGAAATTTATTTCAGTTAAAAACACCTCAACAGTCTGTTTCACCTAAGGCGGCTCGTCAGGAGGTAGTTCTTATTCAATTCTTGTTAGTTTCTTCTTATTGAATAAGAACTACCTCCTGACGAGCCACCTTAGGTGAAACAGACTGTTGAGGTGTTTTTAACTGGAATAAATTTCATTTTATTAATACTGTGTTTATATATCAATCACTTTATCATTTGTTTAAAACTTTAACTTTATATCCCGCGTGCGCTCAGTGAAGGAAATGAAAAAAGTTTATGAAATTATTGGCTGTTTGTAAGTATGGGCAATCTCAATTTAGATGCTTGAAATTCGGTATTGTGGGGGGGGGGGGGGAGGCATAATGTATTAGATCTTAGCTTTGAGAGGAATCTTACAAAAAAATCTTTTGTACTGTGTCAGATGACACCAATGGTGAAAAATATTTTGCATGACGATAGATGATTACATGAAAGGCATTTGGGGTGTGGCCTTTTTGTCATATTTCGGGACGAAGGTACATTAGTGCACTCAAGAAATTCTGTGACGCAGATGTCATTACGGGGGGCTGCACCAAGTCGTGACATAAGACCAAATAACTTCTTTTTGATGGTAAAACAAAAGCCATTACGCCGCTCTGCTCCAACTTTCATTTTGTTCCCCGTTAAGAATTGAAAGGAATGAATACAATTTGTGAAACGATGGAAAGTTTATGGCTAAGACCAATCTTAATTTGAAGTACAATATTTGTAATCAGGGGAAAAGGGGTAATGCCCCCATTTGTACCTATTATCATTACTACTTTTAGAAATGCAATGTCAGGTGAAGCCGGCATAGCCGAGTGAACCGATATTTTTAACTCGGCGAAACTGACTGAATGCTCGCCCGCAGTTAAAACAGAAAAATTTCTGGAAAACAATTGCATCGTTTCTCAATTTATTTTTTGATTACTTTTTTCAATACAGCTTTGTTTTCTAGAATTATCACAGTGTCACAAACTTTGTTCATACTACAGCTCCATCTGCAGGTGTAGCTAGAAGGAATCACAAGAGAAATGACCCCAAACTTTATGATTACGATCAAGAAATGAGGTTATTTTAAGCTAAAACTGGTAAAGTAGTCTGTTGTTGCTGCTGCTGTTACCAGACCCCTTCCGAGGGTTGGGGACATGGCCGAAGACCATGGAGCCCCAGAAGCCGGCCAACTCCCCAGTGCCTGAACCAGAGGTCGTAGAGGGACAGAGAGTCACCAAAGACCGAGCGGCGCAAAGAGCCCGTAGCTGGACAGTGCAGAATGAGATGATAGGTGTCTTGGGACGAATGTCCGCAGACGCTGCAGCAAGGATTCTCCATTTTGCCAACCCTAGAAAGAGATAAGAGCTAAACAGAAGGCTGTGTCCGTTGCAGCGTAGACGAGAGAGGACACAGCGAATGCGACGAGGGAGCACAAGTTCCTAGGTAGAAATCGAGGGAACCTGTGTATTGAAGAATTTCGATGAGACAGTACGCCTCCAGTCCGAGAAAAGTGGATACGAGAGATAAGGGGAGAGAGACTACAAGGAGTTGCAGAGGGTGCAAGTAGCGCTGCCCGTCTTGCAAGCTCATCAGCCGTGTCGTTCCCCGGGAGAAACGAGTGTCCGGAAATCCATTGTAGCCTGATGGAGCAAGAGAAGAGAAAAGACAGTTCTTGCCAGATGTGCCCAAGAGTTTGAGGTAACAGAAAACATGGAGGAGAGGACAAAGTGGCAAGGACAGAGCGAGAGTCAGATAGGAGAAGAAAAGTGGCAGACTTTTTGGTGCTGTCACGACCAGCAAAGAGCGTGCAGAATGACGGAGGTTTCAGCAGAAAAACTTGAGCATACTAGGCCTACTGAAATGGAAAGAGTGGCCTCAGTGCCACAGAGAGAGCACTTGGCAAGTACGCAAGAGCCGCTTTTGCCAAAAGAAAAAGGAACATATGTGAGAATGGGCCGAAAAAAAGCTTTATACAGAAGAGAGAGGGACTCCACGAGGAAGCAGAGAGAGGAACCCCATGAGGAAGCAGAGATACAACGTAAGGCCTTGGGGCGTGAGAAGAACATGGCCTTCAGCGAAGATACATGTTTAGAAAAGGAAAGAGTGCGGTTGAAGGTGACCCCCAAAAAGATTGGAGTGAAATTGAAGCCAAAGGGGAGTTGAATAAGAGGAGGTTGAGCTGTAGATTAGTTTAGTGGGGACATACTGAAAAGAAGGCCTCACATTTTCTCGGATCGAGAGGAAGACATCAGTATTCAGACCAGCGCTCCAATCAAATTCAAAGATCCTTGTGTGGCCTCTACCGCAGTGGGGACCGAGGGGGAGGAGGACCAAATCGCCAGATCGTCAGCACGAAACGAGCAGCCCAAGAAAGAAGGCAGAGAAGCAGGAAAATCATTGATGAAGAAAAAGAAAAGTACAGGGCCAAGAACGGATCCTTGCGGAATACCTCAACGGATTCAAAATGAGCGAATTTTGTGATTTTAATAAACCACACAAGCGCGCCTATCAGAAAGGAAAGATTGAGTCCAGTGAGCAAAGCAAGAAAGGAGGCCGGCCGAAATGAGTTTGTGGAAAAGGACGGGATGCCACACAGATTCAAAAGCTTTTGAAAAATCAATAGTAGCGAGGATCGTCCGAGAGCCCGGCCTGGGTTTGTTAAACCCATGGAGTAGACCGTCTAGGACGGAAACCGTCTTGGTGGGGAGAGAGAATGGAATTAGACTCTAGAAAAAAGAGTAGACAAGATAGAAGAAACTTTGTCTGGGTCAGTGGCCGTGGACAAAAGGAGGTTAGAGGCAGCCGCGAGAAATTTAGCAGGGGGAAAAGGAGAGCAAAAGGACAAGTAAGACTTCTCAGGGCACGTGGCTCGGCGGAGCTCGGAAAGGTAGGCTCTAGCTCTGCTACGCAGGGTCTTTGGCTGTGAGACAGAAAAGTAGGATCTCAAGTAGTCGGCAAAGACCGAAGCCGACTCTCTGGGAGAGGAGCAATTGGGAAAGTTAAGAGAGAAGGAAGATGAGGGAGAAGAGCCAGGGGCAAAGCGAAGGAGAGAGCAGACAGATTTGGGGTTAGATTTAAAAGAGAGAGAGAAGAGTATGTTGTCTACCATGTCTCAGCCTTAGTTTTAGCGGTGACAGACGAAGCACGACGGGAGGCAGAAATGTAAGCCTGACGATCTTCATCGCTATTGTGAGCGGCAGCGAAAGTCTTACATCTTTCACTAACCGCTTCTTCCGCTTCAGCGGACCACCAGGCTTTGGGATAACGTTTAATGCGGCCAAAAGGAATGGAAGATTTGGCCGCAGTAGCAGAGGAAAGAGACGAGTATTCCTCTGCAGAAGGACAGTGAGACTTATAGTAATAGGCAAAGTCATCCCAACGAGCTTTCTGAAAATTGAAGGATGGGGGACGTTCGTTAGGCCGAAAGACTGCAAAAAAGAGGAGCAGTTAGCAGAATTGGTTGGTGATCATAACCCAGATCCTGAAGATCTAGATCTGTGTTCCCCAAATCGTGAGTCGCAACCCCAAGACGGGTCGCCTGCAATTATCTAGGGGCCACTGGGAGTTTTATAAGAGAAATATCAGAATGTATTTGATCTCTCCCAGAATATTGTTAGGACCAAAAAAGAATTTCAAAAATGGGTGAATACTCACTTTTAAAAAGATGATCTTCAAGAAACAGAAAGGGATTCATTTTACTTGGAGTGCCCTGGAGAGTTGCCCGGCTTCTGGGGCTTCATAGACTTATCTTATGCCCCCATGTCTCAGAAGGAGTCGGGTAACAACAACAAAAACAACAAGAAGCGGTGCAAGCAATCCGAGAGTTTGACTTTGGAGAAGACACTTGCAGCATTAATCGTTACATTCAAAAAAAAGAAGGCTGAATAACGACATTTCTAAAATAATGAGCAAGAAAAGATTAGACATTTCACCGGTTATCTACAGTTAATTTCAACATTCTCAGCCCAGAACTGCTTCTGCAGAAAGACGTTTTTCCATGTTGCGAAGACTGTTAGCCAAGCACAGAAACGTTTAGGTCGAAAATGAGAAACTATACATGATTTTGCATTTTGTATCTTGCATCTGGTGATTGCAGAGTTGGCAGCTTATATAAGGCCTGCGTATTGCAAGTTTTGTGGAGGATTTCTGTGTTTTCGTTAATTAAATGTTCGTTTTGATATAAAAACTCAAGAAACATTAATTTTAGTCAAAATGCTGTTAGATCAATAAAGTCCATTTTTAAATCAATTTTTTGTTGTTAGGTCAATAAAAACCCTAATTATCACGCTTTGAAAACCACCGCCACGCAGGAAGTTCGTTGATGGGAAATTCACCATTTCTTGATTAGAGCAAATGCGAGCTTAAAGCATTCAAATCTCACAAACTGGCGCAGTACCATAGCCAATGTTGAATCACATGACCCAGGTTTAAATCTACTGCGAGTCAGAAACCATGAACTGTGTGATTAACTTACAAGCGTAAAAAAACTGCGAAATTTTACAGCATTGTGATCAACAGTATTTTTAACATTTTCGTTTTGGTTTTTCTAGATATTACCTTGCCATGACATGCAAAATAGAAAACCCGGTTACATAGAGACAAAAAATGTTTTTATCATAATGACGAGCGTACGTTTTTTTACTCATTGTAAAGGCTTGCTTATGCAAACTACATTTTGCGTAACACTATTAAGTAAATTGACTTATTTTGAAAAAGTGTGTGTAGGTTTCAATTTTGAACAATTGTTCTCCGAGTGATGCAAATTTAATAACAATGTCGTTAGTGGTGGATATTCAAAACTGGGGACCTGAGGCAAAACTCTAATAAGGGGCCCCGAAAAATTGATGTAGCTATAAATAATTGCGCTCAAACAACGCTACTGGGTAGGCTATAGATTGTTGCAAAAGAATTGATGCAGATACATTAGGATATATTCATAATCAAAGCCATACGTTAGAAATATTAAAACGCTTTTTTGCAAGGACTAGTTACCGCATTTCACACAGTTAATCATCCTTTGAAAAAAATTTGAGTAGTTCGCTATCGAAAGCATTGCAATAACAGCACAATTGTAGGGAATATTAACTTCCTAAAAATATGAGTCTTCACATGCTTATAAACGTTATGCTTGTAAAAAACCATTGAATTTAATCGTAATGCGTTGAGATAAGAGTCATCTAAAATTTTAAATGCTGGTGCTGGTTAATTGCATTAGGTATAATGAAAAAAAAACGGTAAGTTTAGTTACAATGGTTGTTGCCTTGTTTTTTGCTGAGCACAGGTCAGCAACCAATTTACCAATAACAATATCCTCTACATTATTATCTTTGAACTCACTGACACTTGATTACATTGGGCTCCTGGTATCATTTTCTGTTTCATCAATACACATAACTTGCATGCTTAAAAATACACTTTTTATCTCTCAGCTCTGTAGTAGTAGTAGTAGTAGGGCTGTTAATTACAATAAATCTATCCATTAGACTTTTGCATCATCCATGTTCCTACTTTCTTCCTTTCGCCTTCGTTTTGATGCTATACTTTCATACTCTCTATTTAACCGATGCACTAAAACTGTCTGGTGTAAGGTAAGGTATACAGCAAATCAAGGACTACTATCTTAATTGAGCTGATATTTTACAAATGAATCTGAATAAACAAACCTTTTTGATAAATATGATTGTAGTAGACTTCATGTTTGGATGAGTCACCAGACAAGTAAAGCGTTAAAGTCACTAAAATCTTTTATTGTTGTACTATCATAACCAAAGATAGTGGCATATACTGTACCAATCATGAATAATGACTTAACTAATTCTCCTTTTACAAATTCCTCTAAAAAGCTAAATATGAGGATGTAGCAAATTTTCCGTTGAATCATTGGCTTGAGCAGAACACAGCAAGTACAAAGATGCCAAACAACTAAAACTTAATGTTTTTAAATCTTGCAAAAACTTTTTGTGCTTGCATATCTCTAATATTATTTTGCACCACAAACGCAACTGACCGATTATTCTTTCAAAGCAAATTTATTTCCGCTTTCACCAGTATCTCACTAACATCAATAAACCGCACATAAAAAGATGAATTAATTAATTCACGTTTTGATACAACGGAAAGCTGGATCGACTTCATAGATAAAATATCACAGTTCACAGGCAAAGTCTGGTCTGCTCAAACAGCTAAAAATATAAGTTGTTCTGATCACATCAGTAAAATGAGGTTCCACCCTAAAAAATATGTTAAACCCACATTGCCACAACAGTTTCTGTCAAAAGAACCGGAAAACCTTCAGCCCAAAACAGAAATAGAAAAAACAAATTTTAGTGTTTGGTTTTTATTTAGGCAGTGGCTATTTTGCCGTCAATGACATTTTACTCATGCACTCTATTTTCCGTTGAATGTTTGTGATTGGTCAATTTTAGTAACATATTAAAAACGTGACTTTTAGTCGTTTGTGATTGGTCAATCTCTATGATTTATTAAAATTGACAAAAAGTGATTTGACAAAAATGGAGCTTTCAGCTTACACTCCCACTCATATCCACAAACTGCCATCCCCTTCTTAATGTATACTGCCTCTGTTTAAGTACCCTGCCTGCAAAGATTCGAACTTCTATCCATTTTATTCATAGTTAGTATCACTATCCAAACAATAACTATGAGCACACCAAAACAATACTTATGAGCACTGCAGCAAATTAGCCAATTTTGAAGACACACAAACGTTGAACGGCAAAATAACTTGCAAGGGTAAAATGCAGTAAAGGCAAAATAGCCACTTTTAGTTTGCACTTTCACAGTTGGTAAGCCCAAGGACTCATTTCAAAATGCCACAAAATAGCTTAAAACTACACACGCCATTTTTAAAAGGGGGCCCCTCGACAACTCAAAAAAGGGGGGTCTGAGGCGGCTGCCTCATTCGCCTCACCCAATATCCACTACTGAATGTCGTGCAAATGCCTACCCACTACCCAGTGTTGGGACTGGGTAGTGAGTAGAAGAAAATGAGAAGTTGGGACGTCCACGTTTTCGGAAATTCATTTGCAGAAGGAGGTAAAGCTAGTAAAAGCTTTAAAAATTGGTCAAAATATCGGAGAGACTACTTTTCTTCAAAGCACTTTTGCTTCTAATTTGACCAATACAATTTTAAATTAGGAGCATGAAATGGTGTGATGAAAAGTGGTCAAAGAGCCGAAGATAAAAACTCTTCAGAATTGTGAAGAACAACTGGGAGCGTACTTGCAAAGGGCTCTTTTTTATAAAAGTGCGCACCCGTCTAAATCTGATCTTGCACCTACTGGCATATTTAGAAATTAAATTTGGAGGCAAAGCATTAAGTGAGCTGAATTTTGTTGTTAAAAGTGGCACCAGACATGAAAAAGTTTTTTTTAAATCAACTATTTAAAAGTGGAATTTAGCTCACTTTGGTCTCCAAACTGACATAAAGATTTCCTTTTTTAGATTAACCTCTCCCAAAAGTTTTTTTACGTATTTTGTTTTGCTTTATTGTTTGGGTAGAACCATTGCTCTTCATCCTTCCATTCTATAAATTACCTGCGTTTGTACAAAACGCTTATTTTTATTGTAACGCCGATTTCTTTATACTTTTTTCGAACAATTTAAGTGAGACCTTATAGTGATTAAATTCTATTCTACTGAATTTTTGATTTATTAAGCAAAAAACAACGATTTCACTGCGCAAACAATACAAAAAAGACCAATTGAAACAAAAAAACGTATGCCCCTTGTGATAAACCAAAAAAATTACGCCAGCAGTTCTTAACCTTCAAACAAATTATCAGTCTTGCTGAACCCTTCCTGAATATGCTGAGAACCCAACTGACATAACATCGATTCTTATGCTTTAGCTCATCAACTGCTGTAGCGAAATTAATTATCGTTTACTTTGTAACATTTAAATCATGATGTCAAACTGGCGGCCCACGTGCCAAATCCGCCGGTTATGTCCCGTTTTGGTTTTGTAGCAAGCGTCATACAGGTTTTGTTCTTGCTGCAAGCCTAGTAAATTAAAAAAATTATAGCAAACTTAGATGCAAACGATTGGTATCTTTTGACGATTCTCAGTCAAAAAACTAGAGCCAGTATACTGCTGTACATATTTTAATTAGAAAGTTTTTCTAAACGCTGTTAGCATTGTCAACCAAAATAGTGCAATTGATTACTTTGAAATCTAATAAACCATGGCCAAGTACAACATTTATGACGTGAAAATTCAATTTTGAAAGAAGAAAACAATAACTATTACATGCTTTGGAATCAATGTTATTTCGTTTCAAATTAGTGAGGCAATAACTAAGAACAAAAATAAAACAAAATTTACTCGTTAAAAAGGTAAAGTGGATGTAAAGCTTCGTCTGTTTTTAAATGTGGCTGCAGATTTACGTAATTTTTGTCAATTAGTTTTTTGAGCCAGTATTAGTGAATTGCAAAAGCCAATTATGAGGTCTGGATTTTCTCGTAAATGATCTATAACATCGCTTTTTTCAAATGTAAGGGGCCTATGTTCTTTCAATCTTGTTATATATAAATATAGCAAATATATGTGGTCAAATATATAAATATAGCAAAATATTTTTAAAAATTTTGAAAAAGTTGCTTTTATGATTGTGATCTCATGAACTAACAGTGTGTCGAAGAATTCCGATCAGACGGCACACCTTTTGTCCAAAGAAAAGAGTGGATACGAGAGGTCAGACGAGAGATACAAAGGACTACAGATAGCTCGAGTAGCGCACCCCGCCAGGCTAAATCATCAGCCGCGTCGTTGCCATGAAGAAATGAGTGTCTGGGGATCTATTGTATCCTGATAGTAAAGGAGGAGAAAGAAGATGGTTTCTACTCCATGTGCCAGCGAGACCGCGGTAAAATGAGAGACGTGGGGAAACACAAATGTGAGTGGCTACCAATGAAATCAAATCAATAAAAGCATTCATTGCTTGATTTGTCGGGAACGGGTATCATTACAATAAGTTTGGAGGATGTGAGAATTAAATTTTTTTACGGTGGTAGAATAAAAATCTATACATATGCTGTTGTTGATATCTACAATATATTGATGTCATAGCAGATAATCAAGTATCACTACTGCCAGCAACATACTACCTTCTTCTTAGTTAATTACACAAATTATCAAAAATGGTGCAAAACCATTGAGTAATTCAACTTGTTTAGTGTGATCGAAATTCATCAAAAGCAAACACAAGCCCCTAAATTTTTTTTCTGACAGCCAAAAAGCCCACTGGACCCTTGGTTGGAAACCGCTTCATTTAAGCGTATGAGCTTCACGTTAGCCCATTTTGATAGCCTTCAGGCAGACTGGGCCACCAAGACGGATAAACTGCTCGGCCCCGCCACCAGTCTGCCTCATAAAGATGGAGGCATCCCGTCAAATGGCTTGCCCAAGGACGCAACAAGCAAGCTTACCGGCTTGTCCTCAACAATATCTCTTTCGTGCAAAGCGCCAAGCAGGCAAGCAGTAAAAACAATTTTTTTGAAGTTCTTTGCAATGACTCGACTAGGGAAATATACCCAAGGTCTACCGAGTTTGAAGCAGACGCTCTAATCACTAAGCCATCGCGCTGGAAACTGCGCATTAGTGCATATCATTATAAGTACAATCAATTACTATTACATATGGTGATATCATATTCATATTTGTAAACGAAGTTCTATAAGAGGATATCACGGTATTTTAGTACAGGTGAAAATACAATATTTACGTCGAAATAAAAATTTAGTTTTTGTTTGATTGCCTACCTGTAGTGGTAGGTAACAGATTGGAGACAAATTTATGAATCTTTACATTCAAATCAAAAATGTTTGATTGATATTATTCGAAAGCTTCTTGCTTAAATAAAACTTTCAAGACAAGCCCACTCGGTTATTTTTAATAAAAAGTTATGAATGTTGATGTGATTTCATTTAACTTGCAAGCGAACATGAACATAAATGATATTTACTGTAATTAACATACAAATCATTAAGTGCGCACACAATAATACAGGTGAATATCCAAATCGTATATTCTGAAACTAATTACCCCGCTCCCCTTCCCCCCATTATCAACATTTACAAGCAAATAAACTAATGTCTCCCCCCTACCTTCTTGTTGTGAAGAAACGCAAAAAGTTACAACAATCAAGTGTGTGAATGTGCATCATAGCCTGAAAGTTTAGGGGGAGCTAATTGATAGGCTATAATTCCCAGGGCAGAGTTCTTCTGGAGACTCTTGCTTCAATAAATTTTTTAAACAACTTCACTCTGTTATTTTTGATAAAAAACATCAAAGATTAATAAAATTTCATTTAACTTGAAAGCAAATATGAACACTTGCAATATGTAATTCCGCACACAGGCCATCAATCACCCCCACAAAAACACACAAGTCATTCAATCAGCTCATTCTGAAACTAATTAAACCCCTCATTACCAACATTTACAGCCAAACAAACAAATATTGATCAGTTCATGTCAGCTCCTCTCTCAATAGACTTTTGTCTCTCCACCCTTCTCGTTGTGATAGAAGTGCAGCATGTTACCACCACTGAACTTCAAACTTCTTTAACTTGTCTCCACAGCCACGCAGCAATTCTTCCACTTCATCCTTCATGCTCCTTTTGCAGAATCTAATGTTTAGATATTCCATCTAAACATAATGATGTCACAATACTTTGCAACTATCTGGTTAACCCAAAAACATGCGTTCACTACATAAACTAGCACCTTGTTTTGTATTAATCCAGTAAGTTACATTATAACGATATTTAGATCAGCTGATAGTATTTTTACTTCGAAAATATTTAATAAATGAAAGCGAGCTGAAGTAATTGAACGCAAGATGATTGAAGATCTTGGGAGATTTCAAAGTAATCTCGCGACATCCGGATCAACAGCCATCAATGTCCTTGTAAAACCGGCGCGATGGTGTAGTGGTTAGAGCGTCCGCTTCGCAGTCGGTAGACCTGGGGTTCATTTCCCTTGTCGAGTCTTACCAAAAGACTTTAAAAAATGGTATTCACAGCTTCCCTGCTTGGCGCTCAGCACATAAGGGATAGTGTGGAGAACAAGCCGGCAAGCTTGCTTGTTGTGTCCTTGGGCAAGGCACTTAACGGGACGCCTCCGTCTTTATGTGGCAGACAGATGGTGGGGCCGGGCAATCTACCCGCCGTGGTGGCCCAGTCTGACGAAAGACATGCAAACAGAGCATGAGCTCATACGCGTAATAATAATAATAATGTCCTTGTAAACACAAGTCGTAGTTTGAACCCGAAGTGTAAGTATGCTGTGCAGGAAAACTGTATCAAGTCGGACGCTTTACACTGCGCTATGCTAGTATGCTAGACAATAAGATCGATCATGTATGTAGTGCTGTCAGCGTCAGGAGTACGTTGATACGGGGATCTGCACTGCACTTGTGCAACGGTTTCTAATTGCTTATAAACCTCTTTTATTACAATTTCGAAATAGTTTACAACAAAATCTTTATCAAAATAGTGGCAAGAAATGTATGAGAAAAGGAAATTACAATTATCATTCAATATGAACAAAGAGAGTTGTAAGATACTCCCTGAAAAATAGTTCCTATTATGCTGTATAATTAACCTGCCAGCTCCGCCAGTGTCGCCTGGCAGGTCTACCCGTCAATTATGCCGGGTTATAAAAAATTTTGAATTAACCCGCTGAGCCGTCTTCACGGTAACAATATTTGTAAAAGCTAAGACAAAAGTTTGTTGTGAATGGAAAGCATAGTCCCCGTACCCCTATGTGAACTATCTCGTCACAAATAAGGAAACTTGCCTTGTAAGAATGGTTTTTCATGTATGTATAGTTGCTTTAATTTATCACTTTGTTATGCCGTATTATTTTGTTCGCTCGGCTGTTGATCGAAAAAAAAGACTTTTTCCCTTTGCATTTACATTTGCTTCAGACACGCCTCTTATTACGTCACAATTGTTTATGGCCTAATAAGTTCCAGAGTGATCAAGTAAATGTAGTTTCTTCGAAGATTTTCGTTTGCCGGTTAGGTAACTTACTAGCGGTGCTTTTTATTCTTTTTTCACGTGATGTCGCTCTAGCGTTTTCTGGATTAATTTTTTTCGATCAATATACAGGGTGGGCCATAAATAACGCACCAAAGCATATAAAACAATTCAGATAATAATAACAAACGTTTTGGGCCATAAATAACGCACCAAAGCATATAAAACAATTCAGATAATAATAACAAACGCCATCGGCACCAGACATTAACACTAATTCAACTCGTTCTTTAATTGTTAAGTGCATACCCTAAAAATGATATAAATTTTTTTTAAAAGGCAAATCATAACTAAAAAACTTTGATTGAAATTAAATTTAACAGTTATAGTAACTGATATTGAAATTAAATTTAACAGATACCCAAAGAAAAGATATTTACATTATTTCACATCACAATTTATTTTAAATCTTTGGTGCGTTATTTACGGACACCCTGTATAAGGCGACGAGATTTTTATGAAGAGTAGTAGTAGGAATGTTGCAGTGGAATGAGAAAAAGAGAGATTGACGCAGTGAGAAAAGGGCCGTTATTCTGGGGTAATTTATTGTGGATTCTATTAACGTCACGAGTATTGAACGGTTATTTTGTGGATTTAGTTTAGCTGTTTCCTGATCGTTATATTAAAGTGATTAGTTCTGTGATCGAGCGAAGAAGCTTGAAATCTTGAAATGTTATTTCTGTGAATATATTGTTCTGTTCTTGACATGGTTCAACGTATTTTAGTAGAAGCCAATCTTTTCCTAGCTATTAAGTTGCAGTCAGGTTTAATTATTCGAGCGATACTTTACGTCGCCTCAATATTAAGAATAAAATTTTAAAGTTGAGATAGAACCAAAAATTCTATTGCGAACGCGACATATCCTATACTTTGATCAAGATCGTTATAACTCACAACGACATATCATTTCGTATGCGTTCTTTGCAAGTAGAACTTGCAGTCGGCGCCAAAATAATGATTAACTCGCTTGAATAGAATTTCATCTTTTGACAATTGCAGAATTGCAGTAAAGTATTTAGCGATAGGTTTATCTCATGGCGTGGTACATTTCCTTTCATAATTTTGACGTCAAGTATCTTGGTTGCGTCTATTTACCCCTGTCACGGCATAGCAGGTCATGCTTTCCTTCAAATGTCTTGTATCCAATCCTAGTAAATCATAAGCTTTTGCCAAGCAAAAATATTCTCTGCAGCTGTAGTTTTATCAATTGATTTGTGTATTTTATTTTGGCTTTGAGAACACCATTTAACATGCTTTTGGTTTTATTTTGCCTTTGTCAGGCAAAATGTTGCTTCTGACACCATTTATACAAAGTTTCGTGGAAGGTTTATGTAAAATTTGGTATCTATCAAAACTGCATCTTAGTTATTCGTGCTGTGCTGCGTGATATGACTGGACAAGCTTTCAAGATCCAGATAAAATTAAAGCAGGGCTGCGTATTAGGTCTCTTGCATTTATGCATAGGCTGCAACTGCAAAATGTATTATTTGTTGAATGTTAGAACAATATTGCTTTCACATTAAAGTAGCGGCTGAAACCCAATGGCCTGTTTTTGGAAGAATTGAAGTTTTTGCTCGAAATTCCATAGAATTTTATTGCATGAGAATGACGACTATAAACTTGAATTGCAAAAACTAGTACACCAATTAGTTCAGCAATGAACTTGCATTACTAACAATATTTTTTACAGCTGTAAAGTCATTCACTCATTTAGCACAAGACAAACCAAAAACTTTATTTTTATTACCAATTATCGCATAATCTTGCATTCAATATCAACTATTATTTTGTGACACAAAAATTTGGTCTGAGGTCGATGAAGATTTATCACTGTGGTTCTGAACGTTTTTTCTGTGTTCTCCTCTTACCGACGTTGGATTCTATCTCTTACTCCCCAACACCACAAATGCTTAAGTGAAGGCAATTTTTTTTTAGATTATTAATTTATGTGAAGCCATTGCAGAGAATTATCGCCCAAAACCAACAAGCAGATCATTTCTTGTGTTTTGGTGATCGACGATTTTTACTAAAGAAAATATGCAATTTGCACAAAAAAATTTCTCAAAACCAAAGTTTTACTTTTTCATTTCTTCACTGGAACTTATTCCCTCCCTGAAAGAATAAATCTTCTATTGGGGAGCCTGCTGCGCTTTCTCTGGCATTTTGCTATCGCGAAAGCTCTGTCTTTGGCGCGCTTTGCAATGCTAGCGTTATCATTGGCTTGTGCTCGTTGCCTACCGTCCAAATTAATCATATACAACAACTATTCACTCTATCTCTTCCCTTTTTGACGCGATACCGCCACTGATAAGAGTGTCACGAAAAGCTTATGGATAAAACACCTTTTCCAAAGCTACAGTAAATATTTAAAGCTTACCTTTGACATTTAAAGGAATTAAAAATGTCGAGGATTAAAGTATAGCCCTTGCAGGCTTATCTTACTTAGGCCTATAGGGAATTGTAGAAGTAGGCTTGTAAGCATTGAATAATTTTTTTGTTTGGAAACTTTGGATTAAAGATGTGCTTTAGGTTTGGTAACGCATACAGTTGTGAAAGAAATTTTCAATAATGAAGCGATTTGAAAGCGACCACGAAACAGAATGGTTAATAAAAGATCAATTAAATGTTGGTAGAATAGGCTTCTTCCGCAAAACCCAAAACCTCAACGGGGTGGTGCGGTCCCCGACACCGTTTAAGTTGGGTCAAAATGACTGTTGCCTTCCCGAGGGTCTCAGTTACACCAGACATTCACCTTATACAAAGTATGTTTTTGCCGTGCTGCTCCTAGAACGACTGCAGAAGGGCAGCATGCAGCCTCTTTGAAATCGGTCGACTGGTTTTCTCGCTTTTCCTGCCTCTCTCTTGCTCGTCTTCTTATTCTTCTGATGAGCGGCAATGTTCATCTTAATTTTGGCCCCATTTTTCTCTGGTTAGTGTGCTCTGGAAATGTGACCTGGAAGGTAAATCGGTGCAATGCCGCACCAAATTCAAATGGGTCCATTTAAGGTGCTCACTACTTTCTTTTTCTAGATTTGACATTCTAGGCAGCTCTCACTCCTGGAGTTGTCCTTCCTACTGCTTCTTCTGGAGATCCCACACCTACCAACATTATGTCTTCATCTTTGGACTTCTCCAGCTTGTATACCTTTACTGTTCAACCCGGTCCATCTGGTCCCTCCTCAGTCAATGCAGAGCTCCCGCCCAACCCTCGCCTTCAAACCTCCTATTCTCCTTCAGCCTACTTCTCTCTGCACCCTTCTTACCCTATTAGTTTTCTTATGCCTCCTGCATCCTCTTTTTCCCCTGACTCGCTCAAGGTCTTTTCCGAAGGTCTTCGAGCCAGAAGCACCAAACAACTACACTTTATCTCGTCTCAACGTGTGAATTTTATCTGTTTACAGGAATCCGACCTTAACTCATCTTTCCTTTACCCTATCCCTGGATAATCTGCTCTGCAATTTGATCGTACCCATTCCCAGTCTTTCATTCTTTCTTCTAATGACCCGCACCCTAGCGGCGGCGTCATCATTTTCATTAGACAGGGTTTATCCTTCTATGAACTTTTTGCCTCCTCTCTTTGCTTGACCACTACTCTGACTACGTAGGAGTCAACAACTCACTAAACAACTCCTCCTCGCTCTCATTCCTTAATGTTTATGCTTCCCCTAATCGCTCTTCTTCAACGGATAGCAGAACCGATTTTTTTCTGCCTCCATTCTTCCCTCTTCCAGAAATCGCTTCATTCTGGGAGTCTTCAATGACCATCATTCTCTCTGGGACTCAAAAGGTACTACTGACCACCGTAAGTAGAAAGTGTTCAATTGTGTCATCTCTTATCTCCTTTCTCTCAATGACTCCGACACACCCACCCTTCTCTCGACACGCTCTTCTGGCAGTCGCTCCTCTCCTGACATCTCCTTTGCTCCCTCATCTTTTGCCTTCTCTGGTAGATGCTTTCTTTTGCTCTTTGATGTTGGTAGGTCTTTAGAATTTGGGATCTGATCACCCACTAACTCCCTTCCTCCAATTTTCAGAAAGCTCGTTGGGATGGCTTTGTTTTTTACTTCGAATCTCACTGACGTGCAGTGGAATACTCGTCTCTTCCTCTTTCCTCTGCTGCTGCTGCTGCTGCTCTTTTTACTTCTCTGGCACTGAATGAGGCCAAATCTGCCATTCCTTTCGGCCGCGTCAAACACCAACCTCAAGCCTAGTGGTCAGCTGAAGCGGAAGAAGCGGTTAGCGAAAGACGTAAGGCTTTTGGTGCTTCTTATAGAAGTGATGAAGATCGTCAGGTTTACATCTCCACTTTTCGAAATGCCTCGACTGTCATCACCAAAGCCAAGGCTGAGGCATGGCAGGCGACATGCCCTTCTCTTCTAAATGAATTAAAATTTGTGTATTCCTTCCTCTGTTCTGCCGCTGCCTCTTTTTCCTCATCTTCTTCTTATACCCCCCCTAACTTTCCCAACAGTTCTTCTCCCAGGAAGTCGACTTCGGTCTTCGCCGACTACCTGAGATCCCACTTTTCTGTTTCTCAGCCAAAGACCTCGCATAGCAAAGTCAGAGGCTACCTATCAAAGCTCCGCCGAGCCACGTGCCCTGAGAAGTCTCATTCCTCTTTCTTTTCCCCCGCTGAATTTCTCGCGGCTGCCACGCAATCGTTCACTGCCACTGGCCAAGACAAAGCTGCCCATGCTAAAGCATCTTCCTCGCCCTGGCACGGTATTTTTCTACATATTTTCAATTTTTAAATCAAATTTTGTTACTTTCTCAGTCCATTTTGGATGGGTTTAACAAATCCAGGCCGGGCTCTTGAACGATTCTTGTTACAATCGACTACGCCAAAACTTTCGACTCTGTGTGGCACCCCGTCCTTCTTCACAAACTTATTTCGCCTGACCTCCCTCCTTGCTTAGCTCGTTAGACTCAATCTTTCCTTTCTGATAGGCGCGCTTTCGTGGTTTATCAATATCACAAAAGTCGCTTCTTTCGAGTTCGTCGAGGTGTTCCCGAAGGATCCGTTCTTGGCCCTGTACTTATCCCTCTATTCATCTACGATCTTCCAGCTTCTCTATGTACTTCCGTTAGCTGCTCTTTTTATGCTGGCAACCTGGCGATTTGGTCCTCCTTTCCCTCGGTTCCTGCTGCGATGAAAGCTACACAAGAAGCTCTGATTCGATTGGAGCGTTGGTCTGAGTACTGGTGTCTTCTTCTCAATCCGAGCAAATGTGAGGCTTCTTCCTTCTCAGCGGATCTCAACCAAGCTAACCTCCAACCCCAGTTCCTTTTATTCAACTCCCGTCTCGGTTTCAATCCCATACCAACTTTCCTAGGGATCACCTTCGACGGCACTCTTTCTTTTTCTAAACATGAATCTTCGCTAAAGGCCTCACAAGTTCTTCCCTCGTCTCAAGTCTTGACGCTGTATCTCTGCTTCCTCATCAGGCCCTTCTCTCTTCTGTATAAAGCTTTCTTCGGCCCTCTCTCTTCTTTCTGAGGCGTCTCTTCCTCCCCTACGAGTCACCCTGACTCATTTCGCTTTGTCATCGTATGAGCGGGCACTTCAACTCCCAACTTTCTTTCCCATTTTAGATTTGGCTAGACTTGGAGTAAAACCAAGACTCTGCAGATTCTCCTGGAGAGCTTTTGCGTCCACTCACGCGCTCATGCTTTCTCCTGCTTCTCTGAGGAAAGTTATCTTTGCTTGCTTTTTTTCTCCTCCTTAAAACCTGCCTTCTTTCTCTGTGGAGTCTACCCCTTCCTCCTCACACTCCCGCTCCGATTTCCTCTTTCTCTCCCCTCTTCTCGGAATAAAGGTGCGGCTCTCGTTTATCTTGACTTTATCATACCTCATGTTTTGGTAATCTAAACAGATGGATCTGTTCCTTTTCTTTTTGGCAAAGGCGGCTCTGGCGCACTTGCCAACTGCTCACTTTGTGGCACTGAGGCCACCCTTTTCTTTTCGGCAGGCCCAGTATGCTCAAGTTTTTTTGCTGAAGCTTGCGCCATTCTGCAAGCTCTCCGCTGGTCCCAACAGCACTAACAAGTCTGTCATTTCTCTTCTATTCTCCTTCTCTCTGACTCTCGCCACTCTGTCCTCTCCTCCATTTTTCTTTTTATCTTAAACTCTCTGGCAGATCAAGAAGAAACAGTCTTCTCTCTCCTTCTGTACTATCAGGCTACAATGGATCCCCGGACATTTGCTTCTCCGGGGCAACAACGCTTCTGATGAGCTGGCCAGACGGGGAGCGCTTCACGTGCCCTTTGCAATCTCTTGTAGTCTCTCTCCTCCTATCTCTTGTATTCACTTTTGTTTTTTTCTCGAACCGGAGGCGTACTGTATCATCTAAATTTTTGACTCACAGATTCCCTTGGTTTCCACTAAAGAACTTGTGCTTCCCTCGTCACGCTCGATGTGCTCTCTCTCTCGTCTTCGCTATAATTAAAAAAGCCTTCTGTTAAGCTCTTATCTCATTAGAAGTGGCAGAATTAAGAATCCTTCCTGCAGCGCCTGCCGACATCCGTCCCAGGACATCTCTCATGTCATTCTGCACTGCCCAGCTGCGGTGTCTTTGCGCCATTTGCTGTTTGGCGACCCCCTGTCTCTCAACGACCTCTAGTCTAGACCCTGGAAAGTTGCCCGGCTTTTGTGGCTCCATGGTTTTTTTGACAATGCCCCCTTCTCTCGGAAGGGGTCGGGTAACAACAACAACAACAACAAAATTGGTTGAAACAACAAAGTTGCGTTTTTGATCAGTAAGTAGTTTCTCCTTTTGCTGCCCATAGAATGTTCTCAAATCTTTATATGATCGCTTTGCAATTTTGAACCACCCTGATTTGACTTGTTCACCGCTAAGTAGTATAACTTCCCCTCTGAGTGTAATTCTAAGTTTTCGGGTTTTTCCAGGTGTAGATGTTCAATGTTATATTTGGTCACAAGTTGCTTTGATAACAAGATCCATCTTCAAGGGGGTACTCTGCGTATGGTGCGCTGATTACGCTGATAAGATGTGATGCAAGTCGTTGAGAATATATTATATTGCGTCGCGATACGCGTGCCTACCTCGCGCGGCGGCGAACAAGAGGATGACGAAACCTCGTCGTTGTAAACGCAGTGTATTCACAGAAAATACGAAGAGAATTCAACGTGCCGGAAATGAAAATAAATGTCACAATTTTACAGCTCACTGGTATCAACTTGTTTTTCAACTACTTCTTTTTCTTTTGCTTTTCCCGATTAAGGGGTTGCCACCGCGGATATTTCTGCATTTTTATTACATGGCATTTGTTTTACGGTCGGATACTTTTACTGCCACCAACCCTGTCTTCAGAGGGAAAACTGGGCCACCTGACTTCCACATAAAGGTGGAGGCGACCCGTTAAGTGTTTGCCCAAGAACACAACAAGCAAACTTGCTGGCTTGTTCTCCACAACCTCCCCTAAATGCCGAGCGCCAAGCCAGGAAGCGACTAATTTGCATGCAATAAATAACAATTACCGTGTTCGAGGCGGTCTGGCAAAGCAAAGGGTCGTAAACTCAAAACTTATGTATCAGATACAACCAAAGATAATTAATAACAGAAAGCGGTTTGTGACGTAACATACCCCCGCAATAATGTGTACCAGGGCTACACATTAATATTTGATCGAAAGAGTGAAGTCACTAAAAATCGTTTAAGAGGCATCGAATCAAGATAGGGAGGAGTCTGAATTCTTTAGGTCTCCTAAAATGTAAAGTTTAGCAAACGGTCTCTCGACCGTACCGTGTTTTGACAAGTACCGTACGGACACACTGCTTGGATTTGGAAAGGTTTTAATTATTCGGCCCAACAACCATTTGGAACTGTGTTGCATACTATCCACAACCAGTACTAGGTATTCCTACTGCACGTTTGGGCAAGTTTTAAACCACTTTTGTCGTTGAGTCAAATTAGGAAGGAATTGTTTTAAAAAGATGAGAAGTGGTACAAAATTTCAATAAAGCTTTAGTTATCGACCATTTCATTGTACTTTTTTGCAAAGAATAAGTGAAAACTCTAACGTTTTTGTCGAGCTCTCTTCTTCTCTCCATGATTGGTTCATCTTAACATGAGTTGGCCAAGTGGCTCTGCACAATACTTTAACCGGTGCTCGATCGATACTCAGCCCACTGTAATAAAGACTCCTTTACCTTTGCTAAAACAATTCAAGATCTTACTACAGACTCGGATTAAACTTTTCTGTGTTCTTTTGATATCTCCAGTCTTTTCACCAACATTCCATTGGGAGAAACTATCCAAATTTGTGCGGACTCCTTATATGAAAGCAATTTGACTCCTCCAATCATGGATAAAGACGTCTTTATTGAACTTATGAACATTGGAACTACTTCTGTTGAATTTAATTTTAATAACAAAATGTATAAGCAAATTGATGGTGTTGCTATGGGCAGACCACTTGGTCTAGTCCTAGCGCATATTTTTGTCGGATATCAAGAAGAAAAATTATTTATTGACAACAATTAACCTTTAATCTATTTCAGATATGTGGATGACACTTTTGCCATGTTTGAGAATGAGCTCAATTGCAATCGGTTCTTAAAGCAACTCAATTCACTGCATCAGTCCCTCACTTTCACTCATCTGAAAGAAGTCAGTGGCAAATTACCTTTTTTGGATGTGCTTGTGGAATAAAGTAACACAAAATTTTTAACTTCCATTTCCGAAAACCTTCATTTTCTGGCCAGTACAATCGCTAGGATTTGTTTGGACCCAAAAAAAGAAAAAACAATCTTATTGGAACTCTTGTACACCGAGCCTTGGCAATTTGTTCTCCTTCAAAATTACCCCAGGAAATAGAATTCATTCGATCGATTCTCTGCTCCAATGGTTATCGAGAAAATGTAATTAATTCGAGAATAAAAAAGGAAGATTGAAGAGTTTAAATTACCGCCAAAGGAAGGACCGAAAAAATGTCCAGTTTACCTTAAGCTACCATGGATTGGCAATATCTCCACAAAATTTGAAAATCAATGCAAAACTGCTGTCAGCTCATGTTTTGGTGCAGTAAAACTTCGTGTAGTGCTTTCCACAAGAAAGATGCTTCCAACGGTCCGCAAAGATGTCGTTCCTATCAAGCAACAAAGTATGGTTGTTTACCAATACGTGTGCCGCTGTGATTGTCGGTACGTAGGCCGCACATCTCAAAGACTGCAGGATATAATAAAACAGCACATACTAAAAGCAATAAGAAATCAAGCTCAACCAGATAGTGCCTTATTTCAATCTAACCATACCAGTACTTCGGCAATTGGATAACACCTCCTCAATAATGAAAAATGCGCCTCTTACTACAATGACAACCAATTTTCTATTTTGGCTAAAGGAAGAACACTTTTTTATTTATCTACCTTGGAAGCAATTTTAATGAAAATGCTTAAACCAGAGCTTTGTCGCCAGAAAGAATTCGTCTACACACTAAAATTGCATCATTGATTTGAACTCGACGAAACGTCTGGTTGTCTACCAATCAGAACGTTCCGACATTTTCACCAGCTTCATTCGCTATAAATACCTCGCCATCAACACCAGGCTTCATTCTAGCGATAACTCCTAAAAAGAGCTAGACGAAAGCGTTAGAGTTTTCACCTATTCTTTGCAAAAGAGTACAATGACATGGTCGATAACTAAAGCTTTACTGAATTGTTTCAACCACCTAGACCAAAACTGACATGACAGATATTGAATCTGGACCTACCGATTTCTTCGAATTATTCGCTCCCAGGCCCCCCCCCCATGTGGCTGGTCCCAGGCGGATTGAAAAACCAATTTATATCTCGATGCACAGAAAATCGATTAATTTTCTCTTGGTTCAATTTTTGTAATGACTCGCGTAAAATGCGAGCCGCTCCTACACAGTTGGTCTCATTGTTACTATTAAATCTTTTTCGGAGTCCTACGCCTTGAGATAAATCACCTTAATGTGCAAAGAAAGGAGTCTGTGAACAAGGAATGAACTGCTCGAGTCGTTAAACAAGTAAACGCACAAACGTATCGCTTCACTGAATGACGAGCTTGCTTGATTCGGAACGGTCCAAAAAAGTCAATGCCAACGCTGTAAAATGGGGGTGATTTATTTGCGGTCTAACTATGGGTAAATCAGCCATTAATTGTTTACCCACCATGGCATTTTGTTTCTTGTAAAACACTCATTTTCCAATCGAACGACGAACTGCAGCGCCGCCCTTAACAATCCAATAGCGCTGTCGCACTTCTGCACAAGTTTGGCTGGTGCCAGAATGACCCACGGAAGCGTGATATTGCCTTATCACTAATTCGGTAAAGTGCAAAGACATTGGTAGAATTATCGAGTGTTTGGCAACGCAAAGGGTCGAGATAATCTGGCGATACAAAGGGTCGTAAACTCATAACTCATGTACAATCAAACGTAAGTAATAACAGAAAACGGTTTGAGACGTAACATATTATGAAGATTACGTTTGATCTGTTTGATTAGTAGACACAGGCGTTGTACTACTGCATTCAAAATAATATGTACGCTTATCTGTTTTTAGTCTGATTCGAGATTAAGCTACTAATTGATTAAGATTTCAAGAGAGAGAAATGCAACGCTGGCGAGCATGCCCAATGAATTTTTTGGTCAGCCCCCAAAGTACACGCTAGGTAAAAGCTTTGAGGGATTTTTGGGGTTGTTTTAGAGTTTTGTGAAAGTGTCGGATGCAGCAAAGTGCAGAGCATTTTTGGTTAGCTTACCAGAAACTATGAAGTTTGAGATGCAGGAAGCTGATTACCAACACCATGAATTATCGTATGATGCGTTAAAACAAAAGGCAAACAAAATAGAATGTGGAGCTAAGCAGTCAAACAAAGCACGGCAGCAATTGATTAGCCGCTGCCAGGCGATAGAAGAATCACAACAAAGTTACGTTGCTGCGGTGCATAGATCAAGAGAGATCGCTTATTCCAATAAAGATGCCTAAACAATGAACAATGTGCTGTGCATTATGTTGACGGATGGGCTGAGGGATTAACATATGCTGATCGTTTGATGACCAGCAACTTGCAAGCTTACCGAACCAGGTTGCTGGATATTGCAAAATGATTGCTAGATTTGGATACTAATACTTTGCCGGATGATTCGCTGCGAAGCATTTTCAATTTGATACCAGTCGCGGGTCAGTTTGAGGCTTTAATTAGTACCAGCCAATACATTGACATATCTAAATTGGATGACTTTGTAACTGATGAGATACCTGAAGGTAAATTATTAGCTTTGGAACTAAACATGAGATCATTAGTAAATAATGCTAATTTTACCAAGTTGGAGGCACTGCTATCATTTATGACATACAAACCAGACATTATATCTATTTCAGAAACTTGGATAACTCCTCTAAGCTCAGGTGCTTTCTTAAATCTACCAGGTTACAAGTTTGTTCACAACTCTAGGCTTCATTTCAAAGGGGGAGGAGTAGCACTTTATGTCAAAGACACAATTAGGTTTCATGTTTTGACTGAACTCACCACTATGCATGAAAAGCTATTTGAATCTATCTTTGTCAAATTAGAATTGCAAAATGAAAGTATTATATGTGGAACAATCTATAGATCTCCTTCACATGACACTGGATCAAATCAAATATTTTTTGACAACTTAAAAGAAACTCTTGAGTCTATAAAGAGCAACCACAAATGCTTTATATTTGGTGATCTTAATTATAATCTCCTTCAACATGATAATAATATGGTTAGTGATTTACTGGACATTATGTCAGATAATTCATTTTATTCATTGATAAACAAACCTACTCGCATTACCGACACTAGTGCAACTATTTTAGATCATGTGTGGACAAATTTGTATTCTGAAAACATCAAAACAGGAGTGCTTCTTCATCCTATTTCCGACCACTTACCTATAATTACTTGTTACTATACCAATCAAATAAAGCATAAGCTAGAAGACAAAATCAGAATTTTTGACCAAGTAAACATTGAAAAATTTCAAAAACAATTAAAAGAAATAAATATAAATTTGATATTACAAGAAACTAATCCCGATACAGCCTTCTGTATATTTATTAATAAATACACTACTATTTATAATCAGTGTTTCCCCCTGGTAAAAAAAAGATTTCTTAGAAAAAGCAAGAACTGGTTTGATGAAGATTTGCTAAAACTAATGAAAGAAAAAGATAAGTTATTTAAAAAATATATTGCCAAAAGGAGTACCCTAGCCAAAGCAAAATACAAAGAAGCTAGAAATAAATATTTTCATAGGATTCAAGAAAAAAAGGAAGCTTTCTTTGCATCAATTCTTGAAAAACAAAAGCACAATATTAAAAAGACATGGCAGACCATTAACATTCTTTTAGGGAAAACTAAAAACCATAGCTGCACTTCCTCAAATATTCATGAAGAATTATCTACCGATGATGCAAAAATAGCTGACCACTTCAATAAACACTTCACAACAATTGGTGGTAACCTAAAGAAAGACATGAACCACACCGGTGCTAAATTTGATGATTATCTTGGTTCGTCACACCCGCACTGTATGTATGTAAACCCCACTTGTGTCTCGAAAATTAAGAATATTTTATCTGGCATGCAATCAAAAAACAGTTGTGGTTTGGATGAAATCCCAATGTCAATTCTTAAATTATCACCAGATAATATATTGTTAATACTATGTCACATTTTTAATCTTTCATTGGGACAAGGTAAATTTATTAATGAGTTCAAAAAGGCCAAAATAATCCCAGTGCACAAAAAAGGATCCAAATCTGATGTAAACAATTATCGACCAATCAGTTTACTACCTGTTATGTCCAAAATTTTGGAAAGAATTTTCTACAAAAGGCTTTGTTCATTTTTGAGCCAAGTAGATTTTTTCCATCAATATCAATTTGGCTTTAGAAAAAAACATTCCACAAGCAATGCTCTCACAGTTATGGTAGAAAATGTTACAAAAGCATTTGAAGAAAAAAAATATACACTGGGTGTTTTCTTGGATCTGTCAAAGGCTTTTGACACGATTGATCATAACATCTTACTTTACAAATTACATCACTATGGAGTTAGGAGACTACCCTATGAATGGCTTAAAAGTTATTTAAGTAATGGATCTTTACAAACTAAAATCAATGGGAAATTATCAGCTCCTGCATTAATTAACTTAGGCATCCCACAAGGGTCAATTCTTGGTCCATTATTGTTTTTGATATATGTTAATGATCTTCCGAAATGTCTTTCTTCTGGTCAAGCTATCATGTTTGCTGATGACACAAACTTATTCTTCAATCATGTTTCATATACTGAACTATTTAAAAAGGCAAATGAAGAATTGCACCAAGTTGATTCCTGGCTTACTGCAAACAAGCTTACTTTAAACATTGAAAAAACTAAAGTCATAACTGTTAAAACTCCAAATAGCCCTCCAGTCCCACCTAATCTTGAAATCAAGCTAAATGGCAATGCACTAGACAAGGTAACATCTATTAGATTTTTAGGTGTAACAATTCACGAGCATCTAACGTGGAAATCTCACATGGAATTGCTGCTGAAAAAAATTAGAATGGGCCGTGGCATCATACAAAAAATAAAACCCTATCTCAACCAAAAATCACTTCAATTGCTCTATTATAGCATGATTCAAAGTCACTTTCAATACTGTATTTCTTCCTGGTGTTTCAACAACAAAACACTGATTCACAGACTCCAAAACACAACAAATAAAGTCATTCGATTAGCATTTAATGCCAAAAAAGATGACATAACAGCAGTTATGAAAAAGCATAACATTATGACAATAGAACAAACTGCTCAAATGGAGATAGTTAAATTTATGCACAAATATTTTAATAACATGCTACCACATGCATTTAATAACTTCTTTCAGCACAACTATCGAAACTGCAATGCTGATAGGTCACGGTCGAAAGCTAAGATATTTCCTAAATTTTGCAGAATTAAACTAACCCAGCAGTCATTCAAATACAAAGGTCCTGTGCAATGGAATAAGCTTCCTCCAGCATTAAGAGAAACAAAATCTTTGAAATCTTTTATCAACCAATCAAGGCAGTTCTTTATCACTTCATAAACATTTAATCCACTTAAAATTTACATCTAGGAAATGTGAGTGCTTATGATATAGTCTTTTACAGTGCAATGGTTTCTGTGTTCTTTTTTCTGTTTTCAGATGGAACCTCCGAAGGTATTGACAGTGAAGTGAGAACAGTCAACCATGAACAATCAATTCATAAAGAGCATTGAACTACTGAAACTTCATCATTGCATATCAGATTAGAATGATAAGTTATTTTCGTCCTTTTAAGGTCTCTGCATCAAATTGATTTTTAATTTAGTTGATTAAATTTTACCCGAACAATGCAGCTGGGAATACCGTAACAGTACTACTAACTCACAGTAACTTCTTTTTTATAATAGCTATGTGTTTAATCTAGTCCTAGGTGTATGACTTAAAACTACAACCGGCGACAGGGTTTATGTGCCTTGAGACGTAAAGGAGCTGTCTCTTAGCTGTCGTTGCTCCCAGGTCACCCTTGGGCAAGGTGTAGCACCTGATAGCCTCCCCTGTTAGGGTTACAACTTGACAGTTTTTTATTTTTACTGTATCTAGCGACACTTTGTACATATTGTATATACTTTTCTTTGTGTGTGTTTTTTATTTTACCTAGTATCTTACAGGTGCGATGGCCATGCCATTATCTTCACATTTAATCTAAATTCTATTCATGTGCATGTATTAACGTATATCGTTTTGCCATCGTCTCCTTTTTTTGTCCACTGCTGTGTTATTTATTTCTATGTATGCTGATTTGGACAAAAATAAAATAAAATTGATTGATTGATTGATTGATTATGGGGGTTATTCATTAATTCAAACAGCATATAGATCTGCTCGATAAGTCTAAGAATCTATGATGTGTGGCCATTAACGATCTAAACTTGAACAGCATAGTCAGTACTAGCAGACTTCAATTTTTGTATAAATTAGAGTCACACAAAATAAAGTTTGAAACCCACAAACTCAACCTAGTAACAGAGGTGCCCAGCAGCGCACTACGTTTGAAGTAGCAACAACACTAGTGGTGCATTTTGTAAATTGCTCAAGCGAGTGGTGGTAGCGTTGCTGGTTTTCTCACCTATTAGCCGTAGCGCTGCTATTTTTGCAGAATTTCTGAAGTCGCTATTTCTAGGTTAATAACTTTTATGGACGCAAAATATTCAAAACTACGTAAAATTTTTGTTTGCAGATGGTGCTTAGTTGCAATTATTTGATTGCCAAGTAATGAAACTGTGAAATGTCAATGACAAAGTAATTTGTGCAAGAAGATATTTTAGCCTATTTAACTCAAAATGTGATCAAAACTTCTCTCAAGATTCTGCTGCGCATCTAATCAAGCAACATATGGTAACCATGTAGAAAGCTGTAAATAGTTTTCAGACTACTTTGTGCCAAAGTAAATCTAATATGCATTACTTCATGCCGCTATGAAAAGATATATCGATTTCGACTGTCTAGATCAGCAATTCCTACTATTTTTGATATCACGAAACGTTTAGAAAACTTGGCTGATGCTGCACACTCCCCGACTCAATAACCAGATATAGCTCTTTAAAACTATTGACAAACCATCCCCACCCACAAATATTAGTTAGGACAAAGCAGTGTAACATATGACTTTTCGTAGACATTTATGTCCTTACACTAACGTACAAACTCGATTAAGTACGCCCTAATATAATGAATTTTAATTGATCAAAATTGCATAATGCTTTTGTTAATTGCGTCATTACTGCCATGTTTTTCTTTGCTATATGATGCAGCAATTACATTTAGTTTACTGTGGCAAACCCTGCTGTTGCGTGATAGTGCACAAATTACAGCACAATGCCATTAAGGAAATTTATCCATTTTGGAGACAGTTAGCATGTCAAAGCTGCCATTGGCTATTGCCATTGCCGTTCTCCACAATACCTCCTAGTGCTGATCGCCAAGTAGCAAATCTGTGAATACCGTTTTGAAGTCTTTACAATGAATCAACAACGGCATTGAACACGAGCATATTGATTGCGGAACTGTTGCTTTAACCACCACACCACAGCGCCAGTGAAACCAAACGAAGCAGTTGATTAAATGCCTCGATCATGCATTTACAGTAGGAAGTAATTGGAACCAGGTGCAAGTGTTTCAGCGACCATGAGCCGAAAATGCACTTGATCTGGTGGTGAGATTTGATTTTAGCCTGGTAGTGTTTCACGTATTTAAACGAAAATTGAATTCAAAGTTATATTTCGATAACTGTTGTTGACATACAGATATTGAATCTCAACTACTATCCGGAATAATATATAATCATATTCTATTCTATAATAATTTAGATTTTTCGTCAACTCACCGGCGTTGATCGATTGTTAATGGCAGTTGATAGAATCTTCCAACCAAACATTGTGACGCCATCAGCATGAAACACTAGTTCCTCTATTTTATCAACACACGATGCAATGCCAGCAATTGCTTTATCATTCAATGAAGGTAACTCGAGCCTCCTCATCTATATATAACAACGAAGTGATGAAGTACGTCGAACAACTCATGAAACATGTTCAAAAGTAGATAATAACAACAATAACGTGTTCTCAATCAGTATTCGAAATAAGAAGTCGAGGTGCTACTGAAGTACCGGCGCGATGGTGTGGTGGTGAGAGCATCCGCATCGCAGTTGGTAGGCCTGGGGTTTATTCCCTAAGTCGAGTCATATCAAAAGACTTTAAAAACTGATATTCACAGCTTCCCTGCTTGGCGCTCAGTATAAAAAAGGGGTAGTGTGGAGAAGAAGCTGGCAAGCTTGCTTGTTGTGTTCTTGAGCAAGGCGTTTAACCGGACACCTCCGCCTTTAGGTGGCAGACAGGTGCCTCACCCGAGCTTCACCGGGTTACAAGTGTGAAGTTGTTAACCCAGCATGTCGTAAAAGACAACTCTTGGGTACCCACTAGTGGCAGTCCGCCTTGTCGGTGGTGAAGCTACCAGTCACTGAAGACTGGTTGGAAATGAGCTGCCTTCTTTCCTCTAGCCTAATTTCAATTAGTTTGACGACATGAACCTGAATTGCCGTTTATGCCGTACCTCCATCCCGAGGAAGAGAAAAGGTAACCACAAACAAAAAAATAAACAGGTGCTACTCATGGCTTTAACGTTCAAACAACATTGATCGATTCTACAAACTGCTGCTGTTGTTGTTCATAGAAAACTCAAGTTTGAAATCAATTATTTAATTTGATCTATTTGTATGTTAATCAGTCTATAATTATAGATTCGTGTAAATACGTTGTGTAGTGAAGTGTATGATTGATTAGGTTTGAAGTTTCGCTCGATTGTGTTTATATTTTACAGACTCACTGTACAGCGACAGTGACAATAAACGTTTATGGAAAAGTAAGCTGCGCGGCTTTATTGTTTATCAAAGTTACTCAAAATTTGATTGAGTAGCCCCCATTGCTCCATTGCAAATATATTCTAACAACAACTGAAAATGGCTTCATCATCTCTTTGGATCAAAACAAATCTTCCAATACGCGTTATCTCGTGCTGTAATGAAACCATTCATAGATTGCAGATCAGTGTTTCCTAATATTTTCGATGCCATGGACGACTTTGAGAACTTCGCTCATGCTGTGGATTCCCCGAATCAATAACCAACCACAGATGTTCAAAAATATTGATAGACAATCCCCACTCGCAAGGATCTATTGACGGTCTGACAGTGATTAGAACAGAGCAGTGTAGCATAGGGCTCGTGGTATCAATTTATTTGATCGTTTCCCCTTACAAACACCATTACGTAGACCATTATGTTGTGTGTACTTTTTAACCGTTCAATAGTAAAATGTTGTTGTTTGTTATGTCATTATTGACGTTTTTGTCTTGGTTTTATGTTTAAAGCAATTCGATGTCAAATTATAAGATTCTACTTAAACAAGCAACTGATGATGATAATTTAACTTAATTTGATTGAAAGTTAGTTGACGAATTTCCCAAATATGCGTTTACATTGGGAAGTCATCGGAACAGAATGCATTGTTCTGGATCGGTGAACGGCAAATGCGCTTGATTTGAAGATGATGATAGTTTTGATCGGAGAAACGCTTCCAACATTTGAAAGAAACATCAATGACTGAGTGGCAAGTACCAGATCTGTGAATACCACCGTTTTGAAGTCTTTGGAATAAATCAACAACGGCATTGAACACGAGCATATTGATTGCGGAACTGTTGCTCCAACCACCACACCACAGCGCCAGTGAAACCAAACGAAACAGTTGATTAAATGTCTCGATCATGCATTTACAGTAGGAAGTAATTGGAACCAGGTGCAAGTGTTTCAGCGACCATGAGCCGAAAATGCGCTTGATCTGATAATGAGATTTGATTTTAGCCTGGTAGCGTTTCACGTATTTAAACGAAAATTGAATTCAAAGTTATATTTCGATACAGTACATCCTCGCTTATCCGGCCCTCGATTAACCGGTCGTGTTCAACAGGCAGACACGTTTTATATTATTATGTAATAGTTACTATTTTGTGTATTACGGAATAATTATTACTATGGCTGGTTAATGTAGAAGATTTTTCAAATCAGTTAAAGTATAGGTTCAGTTTCTATTGGCTAAGTTTTAAAATGGATAAGCGTGCAACAAAAAGAAAACGAGTTGTGCTAACAATAGAAGATAAACTGAAAGTTTGCAGATTGGCAAAGCAGAACGTACCTAAATTTGTATTAATGAACCAATTCAAAATTGGGAAATCTACTTTAAATGATATTTTAAGAAGTGAAGAAAAGTTAACACAGTTTAAAGCAGAAAAGAATGAGCTTGGAATACCTGGCGCGGTTAAAACTTGTAAAGCAATAAGAAATGGAGATTTTGACAAATTAGATAGCGCGCTTTACATTTGGTTTCGTCAGCAGCGCGAAAAAGGCTGCCCAGTAACTGGCCCGATACTAATGGAAAAGGCCTCCGAGTTTCACCGCTTAATTTATGGAGAAAGCTCCAAGCCCTTTGTTGCAAGCTCAGGGTTCCAGTGGCGCTTTTGCGGAAGGTTTGGCTTGAGAAATCTGACTTTATCTGGTGAAAAGTTAAGTTCCGATAGCTTTTCTGCAGAACAGTTCATCAATGGCTTTTCTGTCATGACTGAAGGCTATTCAGCCGACCAAATTTTTAACTGTGATGAAACCGGCTTATATTTCAAGATGTTGCCAGGCCACACGTTAGCTTCGATTCATAAACAACCAGATGGAACAAAAAAGGCTAAAGACAGGGTCACAATAAATGCATGCGCAAACGCCAGTGGAACAATAAAATTGCCTTTACTGTTTATTGGTAAGGTGAAAAATCCACGCTGTTTTCGCAAAATTAACAAGGAAGCGCTGCCAGTTGTTTATAGAAATCAAAAAAATGCTTGGATCAGCACACACATTTTCAGAGATTGGTTTTTAAATTGTTTCATTCCTGAAAGAAAACTAAAGTTAAGAGAACTGGGCAGGGAGGAAAAAGCAATTTTGTTTCTTGACAACTGTGCCGCTCATCCAAGGGAGAAAGAACTTGTGTCAGATGATGGCAAAATTATTGCCAAGTTTTTGCCTCCAAATGTGACTGCTTTAATACAGCCAATGGATCAAGGGGTCCTCGAATCTATCAAAAGGGTTTATAGAAAGTCGATTCTGAGAGATCTTGTATCGCAATCAACCTTCACCATACAAGACTTCCTGAAAACACTTGATATGATGAAAGTTATCGATACTGTTGCAACTGCTTGGGATATGGTTACACCAGCTGCTATCAGAAACTCCTGGAAGAAGTTGATGCCATTACCAAATGATATCCAGCAAAATAACGTCCCTCAAGAAGTGATTTCAAACAACGACTTCGTGCAACAATTTTCCAGGGTAAATATTACACTGACAGACGATGATATCCAGAACTGGATGTGCTGTGATGGTCCTGGATATGAACACATGGATGAGCAAGGCATTGTTGAACTGATTTCTGGGGACGATGAAAAAGACAGCAACGAAGAGGAAGATGAAATTGAAGATCCACAATCATCAAAGTGTCCAATCACTCACGGTGAAGCTATGAATAGCATGGATAAATATTTAACATGGTACCGTTGTCAACCACAAGCGACACCAGCAAACGTGTCACACCTTATCCGGTTTCGTGAGTTTGCTGCTGAAAGGCGAGAAAGCACTATCAAACAAACCTCCATCCTTTCGTTTTTCAGCAATAGTACTGATGAAAGTTAAACTGTTTAATAACTTATTTTGTTGAACTATGTGATTTTAAACTTTACCCAAATGTCTCTTTCGTTTAGCATTTAAATTGTTTTGTGGCTAAGCTTGTTCTCATACTAACTTCGTTTTTTTCGTTCTTTTTTTCTTAAGGTCTTTTCTTATCCAGCCAAATGCTTATCCGGTCAAGATTTTGGAAAAAGGTTGCCCAACATGACCGGATAATCGAGGATGTACTGTAACTGTTGTTGACATACAGATATTGAATCTCAACTACTATCCGGAATAATATATAATCATATTCTATTCTATAATAATTTAGACTTTTCGTCAACTCACCGGCGTTGATCGATTGTTAATGGCAGTTGATAGAATCTTCCAGCCAAACATTGTGACGCCATCAGCACGAAACACTAGTTCCTCTATTTTATCAACACACGATGCAATGCCAGCAATTGCTTCATCGTTCAATGAAAATACCTGTAATCTCTTCATCTAAATATAACAACGAAGTGATAAAGTACGTCGAACAACTCATGAAACATGTTCAAACGTAGATAATAACAACAATAACGTGTTCTCAATCAGTATTTGAAATAAGAAGTCGAGGTGCTACTCATGGCTTTAACGTTCAAACAACATTGATCGATTCTACAAACTGCTGCTGTTGTTGTTCATAGAAAACTCAAGTTTGAAATCAATTATTTAATTTGATCTATTTGTATGTTAACCAGTCTATAATTATAGATTCGTGTAAATACGTTGTGTAGTGAATTGTATGATTGATTAGGTTTGAAGTTTCGCTCGATTGTGTTTATATTTTACAGACTCACTGTACAGCGACAGTGACAATAAACGTTTATGGAAAAGTAAGCTGCGCGGCTTTATTGTTTATCAAAGTTACTCAAAATTTGATTGAGTAGCCCCCATTGCTCCATTGCAAATATATTCTAACAACAACTGAAAATGGCTTCATCATCTCTTTGGATCAAAACAAATCTTCCAATACGCGTTATCTCGTGCTGTAATGAAACCATTCATAGATTCCTAATGTCTAGATCAGTGTTTCCTAATATTTTTGATGCCATGGACGACTTTGAGAACTTCGCTCATGCTGTGGATTCCCCGAATCAATAACCAACCACAAGTGTTCAAAAATATTGATAGACAATTGACATTCTTTGTTTAATCATAACTCTTGATTGTCACTGGTCACAACCGCACCGGCCTTTGCTGTATAATCTATTGACGGTCTGACAGTGATTAGAACAGAGCAGTGTAGCATAGGGCTCGTGGTATCAATTTATTTGATCGTTTCCCCTTACAAACACCATTACGTAGACCATTATGTTGTGTGTACTTTTTAACCGTTCAATAGTAAAATGTTGTTGTTTGTTATGTCATTATTGACGTTTTTGTCTTGGTTTTATGTTTAAAGCAATTCGATGTCAAATTATAAGATTCTACTTAAACAAGCAACTGATGATGATAATTTAACTTAATTTGATTGAAAGTTAGTTGACGAATTTCCCAAATATGCGTTTACATTGGGAAGTCATCGGAACAGAATGCATTGTTCTGGATCGGTGAACGGCAAATGCGCTTGATTTGAAGATGATGATAGTTTTGATCGGAGAAACGCTTCCAACATTTGAAAGAAACATCAATGACTGAGTGGCAAGTACCAGATCTGTGAATACCACCGTTTTGAAGTCTTTGGAATAAATCAACAACGGCATTGAACACGAGCATATTGATTGCGGAACTGTTGCTCCAACCACCACACCACAGCGCCAGTGAAACCAAACGAAGCAGTTGATTAAATGTCTCGATCATGCATTTACAGTAGGAAGTAATTGGAACCAGGTGCAAGTGTTTCAGCGACCATGAGCCGAAAATGCACTTGATCTGATAATGAGATTTGATTTTAGCCTGGTAGCGTTTCACGTATTTAAACGAAAATTGAATTCAAAGTTATATTTCGATACAGTACATCCTCGCTTATCCGGCCCTCGATTAACCGGTCGTGTTCAACAGGCAGACACGTTTTATATTATTATGTAATAGTTACTATTTTGTGTATTACGGAATAATTATTACTATGGCTGGTTAATGTAGAAGATTTTTCAAATCAGTTAAAGTATAGGTTCAGTTTCTATTGGCTAAGTTTTAAAATGGATAAGCGTGCAACAAAAAGAAAACGAGTTGTGCTAACAATAGAAGATAAACTGAAAGTTTGCAGATTGGCAAAGCAGAACGTACCTAAATTTGTATTAATGAACCAATTCAAAATTGGGAAATCTACTTTAAATGATATTTTAAGAAGTGAAGAAAAGTTAACACAGTTTAAAGCAGAAAAGAATGAGCTTGGAATACCTGGCGCGGTTAAAACTTGTAAAGCAATAAGAAATGGAGATTTTGACAAATTAGATAGCGCGCTTTACATTTGGTTTCGTCAGCAGCGCGAAAAAGGCTGCCCAGTAACTGGCCCGATACTAATGGAAAAGGCCTCCGAGTTTCACCGCTTAATTTATGGAGAAAGCTCCAAGCCCTTTGTTGCAAGCTCAGGGTTCCAGTGGCGCTTTTGCGGAAGGTTTGGCTTGAGAAATCTGACTTTATCTGGTGAAAAGTTAAGTTCCGATAGCTTTTCTGCAGAACAGTTCGTCAATGGCTTTTCTGTCATGACTGAAGGCTATTCAGCCGACCAAATTTTTAACTGTGATGAAACCGGCTTATATTTCAAGATGTTGCCAGGCCACACGTTAGCTTCGATTCATAAACAACCAGATGGAACAAAAAAGGCTAAAGACAGGGTCACAATAAATGCATGCGCAAACGCCAGTGGAACAATAAAATTGCCTTTACTGTTTATTGGTAAGGCGAAAAATCCACGCTGTTTTCGCAAAATTAACAAGGAAGCGCTGCCAGTTGTTTATAGAAATCAAAAAAATGCTTGGATCAGCACACACATTTTCAGAGATTGGTTTTTAAATTGTTTCATTCCTGAAAGAAAACTAAAGTTAAGAGAACTGGGCAGGGAGGAAAAAGCAATTTTGTTTCTTGACAACTGTGCCGCTCATCCAAGGGAGAAAGAACTTGTGTCAGATGATGGCAAAATTATTGCCAAGTTTTTGCCTCCAAATGTGACTGCTTTAATACAGCCAATGGATCAAGGGGTCCTCGAATCTATCAAAAGGGTTTATAGAAAGTCGATTCTGAGAGATCTTGTATCGCAATCAACCTTCACCATACAAGACTTCCTGAAAACACTTGATATGATGAAAGTTATCGATACTGTTGCAACTGCTTGGGATATGGTTACACCAGCTGCTATCAGAAACTCCTGGAAGAAGTTGATGCCATTACCAAATGATATCCAGCAAAATAACGTCCCTCAAGAAGTGATTTCAAACAACGACTTCGTGCAACAATTTTCCAGGGTAAATATTACACTGACAGACGATGATATCCAGAACTGGATGTGCTGTGATGGTCCTGGATATGAACACATGGATGAGCAAGGCATTGTTGAACTGATTTCTGGGGACGATGAAAAAGACAGCAACGAAGAGGAAGATGAAATTGAAGATCCACAATCATCAAAGTGTCCAATCACTCACGGTGAAGCTATGAATAGCATGGATAAATATTTAACATGGTACCGTTGTCAACCACAAGCGACACCAGCAAATGTGTCACACCTTATCCGGTTTCGTGAGTTTGCTGCTGAAAGGCGAGAAAGCACTATCAAACAAACCTCCATCCTTTCGTTTTTCAGCAATAGTACTGATGAAAGTTAAACTGTTTAATAACTTATTTTGTTGAACTATGTGATTTTAAACTTTACCCAAATGTCTCTTTCGTTTAGCATTTAAATTGTTTTGTGGCTAAGCTTGTTCTCATACTAACTTCGTTTTTTTCGTTCTTTTTTTCTTAAGGTCTTTTCTTATCCAGCCAAATGCTTATCCGGTCAAGATTTTGGAAAAAGGTTGCCCAACATGACCGGATAATCGAGGATGTACTGTAACTGTTGTTGACATACAGATATTGAATCTCAACTACTATCCGGAATAATATATAATCATATTCTATTCTATAATAATTTAGACTTTTCGTCAACTCACCGGCGTTGATCGATTGTTAATGGCAGTTGATAGAATCTTCCAGCCAAACATTGTGACGCCATCAGCACGAAACACTAGTTCCTCTATTTTATCAACACACGATGCAATGCCAGCAATTGCTTCATCGTTCAATGAAAATACCTGTAATCTCTTCATCTAAATATAACAACGAAGTGATAAAGTACGTCGAACAACTCATGAAACATGTTCAAACGTAGATAATAACAACAATAACGTGTTCTCAATCAGTATTTGAAATAAGAAGTCGAGGTGCTACTCATGGCTTTAACGTTCAAACAACATTGATCGATTCTACAAACTGCTGCTGTTGTTGTTCATAGAAAACTCAAGTTTGAAATCAATTATTTAATTTGATCTATTTGTATGTTAACCAGTCTATAATTATAGATTCGTGTAAATACGTTGTGTAGTGAAGTGTATGATTGATTAGGTTTGAAGTTTCGCTCGATTGTGTTTATATTTTACAGACTCACTGTACAGCGACAGTGACAATAAACGTTTATGGAAAAGTAAGCTGCGCGGCTTTATTGTTTATCAAAGTTACTCAAAATTTGATTGAGTAGCCCCCATTGCTCCATTGCAAATATATTCTAACAACAACTGAAAATGGCTTCATCATCTCTTTGGATCAAAACAAATCTTCCAATACGCGTTATCTCGTGCTGTAATGAAACCATTCATAGATTCCTAATGTCTAGATCAGTGTTTCCTAATATTTTCGATGCCATGGACGACTTTGAGAACTTCGCTCATGCTGTGGATTCCCCGAATCAATAACCAACCACAAGTGTTCAAAAATATTGATAGACAATTGACATTCTTTGTTTAATCATAACTCTTGATTGTCACTGGTCACAACCGCACCGGCCTTTGCTGTATAATCTATTGACGGTCTGACAGTGATTAGAACAGAGCAGTGTAGCATAGGGCTCGTGGTATCAATTTATTTGATCGTTTCCCCTTACAAACACCATTACGTAGACCATTATGTTGTGTGTACTTTTTAACCGTTCAATAGTAAAATGTTGTTGTTTGTTATGTCATTATTGACGTTTTTGTCTTGGTTTTATGTTTAAAGCAATTCGATGTCAAATTATAAGATTCTACTTAAACAAGCAACTGATGATGATAATTTAACTTAATTTGATTGAACGTTAGTTGACGAATTTCCCAAATATGCGTTTACATTGGGAAGTCATCGGAACAGAATGCATTGTTCTGGATCGGTGAACGGCAAATGCGCTTGATTTGAAGATGATGATAGTTTTGATCGGAGAAACGCTTCCAACATTTGAAAGAAACATCAATGACTGAGTGGCAAGTACCAGATCTGTGAATACCACCGTTTTGAAGTCTTTGGAATAAATCAACAACGGCATTGAACACGAGCATATTGATTGCGGAACTGTTGCTCCAACCACCACACCACAGCGCCAGTGAAACCAAACGAAACAGTTGATTAAATGCCTCGATCATGCATTTACAGTAGGAAGTAATTGGAACCAGGTGCAAGTGTTTCAGCGACCATGAGCCGAAAATGCGCTTGATCTGATGATGAGATTTGATTTTAGCCTGGTAGTGTTTCACGTATTTAAACGAAAATTGAATTCAAAGTTATATTTCGATAACTGTTGTTGACATACGGATATTGAATCTCAACTACTATCCGGAATAATATATAATCATATTCTATTCTATAATAATTTAGATTTTTCGTCAACTCACCGGCGTTGATCGATTGTTAATGGCAGTTGATAGAATCTTCCAACTATGCATTGTAACGCCATCAGCATGAAACACTAGTTCCTCTATTTTATTAACACACGATGCAATGCCAGCAATTGCTTCATCGTTTAATAAAAAATATAACCGCAACTTCCTCATCTATATATAACAACGAAGTGATAAAGTACGTCGAACAACTCATGAAACATGTTCAAACGTAGATAATAACAACAATAACGTGTTCTCAATCAGTATTCGAAATAAGAAGTCGAGGTGCTACTCATGGCTTTAACGTTCAAACAACATTGATCGATTCTACAAACTGCTGCTGTTGTTGTTCATAGAAAACTCAAGTTTGAAATCAATTATTTAATTTGATCTATTTGTATGTTAACCAGTCTATAATTATAGATTCGTGTAAATACGTTGTGTAGTGAAGTGTATGATTGATTAGGTTTGAAGTTTCGCTCGATTGTGTTTATATTTTACAGACTCACTGTATAGCGACAGTGACAATAAACGTTTATGGAAAAGTAAGCTGCGCGGCTTTATTGTTTATCAAAGTTACTCAAAATTTGATTGAGTAGCCCCCATTGCTCCATTGCAAATATATTCTAACAACAACTGAAAATGGCTTCATCATCTCTTTGGATCAAAACAAATCTTCCAATACGCGTTATCTCGTGCTGTAATGAAACCATTCATAGATTCCTAATGTCTAGATCAGTGTTTCCTAATATTTTCGATGCCATGGACGACTTTGAGAACTTCGCTCATGCTGTGGATTCCCCGAATCAATAACCAACCACAGATGTTCAAAAATATTGATAGACAATCCCCACTCGCAAGGATCTATTGATGGTCTGACAGTGATTAGAACAGAGCAGTGTAGCATAGGGCTCGTGGTATCAATTTATTTGATCGTTTCCCCTTACAAACACCATTACGTAGACCATTATGTTGTGTGTACTTTTTAACCGTTCAATAGTAAAATGTTGTTGTTTGTTATGTCATTATTGACGTTTTTGTCTTGGTTTTATGTTTAAAGCAATTCGATGTCAAATTATAAGATTCTACTTAAACAAGCAACTGATGATGATAATTTAACTTAATTTGATTGAAAGTTAGTTGACAAATTTCCCAAATATGCGTTTACATTGGGAAGTCATCGGAACAGAATGCATTGTTCTGGATCGGTGAACGGCAAATGCGCTTGATTTGAAGATGATGATAGTTTTGATCGGAGAAACGCTTCCAACATTTGAAAGAAACATCAATGACTGAGTGGCAAGTACCAGATCTGTGAATACCACCGTTTTGAAGTCTTTGGAATAAATCAACAACGGCATTGAACATGAGCATATTGATTGCGGAACTGTTGCTCCAACCACCACACCACAGCGCCAGTGAAACCAAACGAAACAGTTGATTAAATGTCTCGATCATGCATTTACAGTAGGAAGTAATTGGAACCAGGTGCAAGTGTTTCAGCGACCATGAGCCGAAAATGCACTTGATCTGATGATGAGATTTGATTTTAGCCTGGTAGCATTTCACGTATTTAAACGAAAATTGAATTCAAAGTTATATTTCGATAACTGTTGTTGACATACAGATATTGAATCTCAACTACTATCCGGAATAATATATAATCATATTCTATTCTATAATAATTTAGATTTTTCGTCAACTCACTGGCGTTGATCGATTGTTAATGGCAGTTGATAGAATCTTCCAGCCAAACATTGTGACACCACGAGCATCAAACACTAGTTCCTCTATTTTATCAACACACGATGCAATGCCAGCAATTGCTTCATCATTTAATGAAGGTAACTCGAACCTCCTCATCTATATATAACAATGAAGTGATAAAGCACGTCGAACAACTCATGAAACATGTTCAAACGTAGATAATAACAACAATAAAGTGTTCTTAATTAGTATTTGAAATAAGAAGTCGAGGTGCTACTCATGGCTTTAACGTTCAAACAACATTGATCGATTCTACAAACTGCTGCTGTTGTTGTTCATAGAAAACTCAAGTTTGAAATCAATTATTTAATTTGATCTATTTGTATGTTAACCAGTCTATAATTATAGATTCGTGTAAATACGTTGTGTAGTGAAGTGTATGATTGATTAGGTTTGAAGTTTCGCTCGATTGTGTTTATATTTTACAGACTCACTGTATAGCGACAGTGACAATAAACGTTTATGGAAAAGTAAGCTGCGCGGCTTTATTGTTTATCAAAGTTACTCAAAATTTGATTGAGTAGCCCCCATTGCTCCATTGCAAATATATTCTAACAACAACTGAAAATGGCTTCATCATCTCTTTGGATCAAAACAAATCTTCCAATACGCGTTATCTCGTGCTGTAATGAAACCATTCATAGATTCCTAATGTCTAGATCAGTGTTTCCTAATATTTTCGATGCCATGGACGACTTTGAGAACTTCGCTCATGCTGTGGATTCCCCGAATCAATAACCAACCACAAGTGTTCAAAAATATTGATAGACAATTGACATTCTTTGTTTAATCAAAACTCTTGATTGTCACTGGTCACAACCGCACCGGCCTTTGCTGTATAATCTATTGACGGTCTGACAGTGATTAGAACAGAGCAGTGTAGCATAGGGCTCGTGGTATCAATTTATTTGATCGTTTCCCCTTACAAACACCATTACGTAGACCATTATGTTGTGTGTACTTTTTAACCGTTCAATAGTAAAATGTTGTTGTTTGTTATGTCATTATTGACGTTTTTGTCTTGGTTTTATGTTTAAAGCAATTCGATGTCAAATTATAAGATTCTACTTAAACAAGCAACTGATGATGATAATTTAACTTAATTTGATTGAAAGTTAGTTGACGAATTTCCCAAATATGCGTTTACATTGGGAAGTCATCGGAACAGAATGCATTGTTCTGGATCGGTGAACGGCAAATGCGCTTGATTTGAAGATGATGATAGTTTTGATCGGAGAAACGCTTCCAACATTTGAAAGAAACATCAATGACTGAGTGGCAAGTACCAGATCTGTGAATACCACCGTTTTGAAGTCTTTGGAATAAATCAACAACGGCATTGAACACGAGCATATTGATTGCGGAACTGTTGCTCCAACCACCACACCACAGCGCCAGTGAAACCAAACGAAACAGTTGATTAAATGCCTCGATCATGCATTTACAGTAGGAAGTAATTGGAACCAGGTGCAAGTGTTTCAGCGACCATGAGCCGAAAATGCGCTTGATCTGATGATGAGATTTGATTTTAGCTTAGTAGCGTTTCACGTATTTAAACGAAAATTGAATTCAAAGTTATATTTCGATAACTGTTGTTGACATACAGATATTGAATCTCAACTACTATCCGGAATAATATATAATCATATTCTATTCTATAATAATTTAGATTTTTCGTCAACTCACTGGCGTTGATCGATTGTTAATGGCAGTTGATAGAATCTTCCAGCCAAACATTGTGACGCCATCAGCATGAAACACTAGTTCCTCTATTTTATCAACACACGATGCAATGCCAGCAATTGCTTCATCATTTAATGAAGGTAACTCGAACCTCCTCATCTATATATAACAATGAAGTGATAAAGCACGTCGAACAACTCATGAAACATGTTCAAACGTAGATAATAACAACAATAAAGTGTTCTTAATTAGTATTTGAAATAAGAAGTCGAGGTGCTACTCATGGCTTTAACGTTCAAACAACATTGATCGATTCTACAAACTGCTGCTGTTGTTGTTCATAGAAAACTCAAGTTTGAAATCAATTATTTAATTTGATCTATTTGTATGTTAACCAGTCTATAATTATAGATTCGTGTAAATACGTTGTGTAGTGAAGTGTATGATTGATTAGGTTTGAAGTTTCGCTCGATTGTGTTTATATTTTACAGACTCACTGTACAGTGACAGTGACAATAAACGTTTATGGAAAAGTAAGCTGCACGGCTTTATTGTTTATCAAAGTTACTCAAAATTTGATTGAGTAGCCCCCATTGCTCCATTGCAAATATATTCTAACAACAACTGAAAATGGCTTCATCATCTCTTTGGATCAAAACAAATCTTCCAATACGCGTTATCTCGTGCTGTAATGAAACCATTCATAGATTCCTAATGTCTAGATCAGTGTTTCCTAATATTTTTGATGCCATGGACGACTTTGAGAACTTCGCTCATGCTGTGGATTCCCCAAATCAATAACCAACCACAGATGTTCAAAAATATTGATAGACATTCCCCACTCGCAAGGATCTATTGACGGTCTGACAGTGATTAGAACAGAGCAGTGTAGCATAGGGCTCGTGGTATCAATTTATTTGATCGTTTCCCCTTACAAACACCATTACGTAGACCATTATGTTGTGTGTACTTTTTAACCGTTCAATAGTAAAATGTTGTTGTTTGTTATGTCATTATTGACGTTTTTGTCTTGGTTTTATGTTTAAAGCAATTCGATGTCAAATTATAAGATTCTACTTAAACAAGCAACTGATGATGATAATTTAACTTAATTTGATTGAAAGTTAGTTGACGAATTTCCCAAATATGCGTTTACATTGGGAAGTCATCGGAACAGAATGCATTGTTCTGGATCGGTGAACGGCAAATGCGCTTGATTTGAAGATGATGATAGTTTTGATCGGAGAAACGCTTCCAACATTTGAAAGAAACATCAATGACTGAGTGGCAAGTACCAGATCTGTGAATACCACCGTTTTGAAGTCTTTGGAATAAATCAACAACGGCATTGAACATGAGCATATTGATTGCAGAACTGTTGCTCCAGCCACCACACCACAGCGCCAGTGAAACCAAACGAAACAGTTGATTAAATGTCTCGATCATGCATTTACAGTAGGAAATAATTGGAACCAGGTGCAAGTGTTTCAGCGACCATGAGCCGAAAATGCACTTGATCTGGTGATGAGATTTGATTTTAGCCTGGTAGCGTTTCACGTATTTACTCCGAACAGCAGCCTTATTGCACGTTCTGTTTGTGGCGCTTTACTTTCTTATGAATTATCTTTTGCTAACATTCTGGCCTAGCTCACAAAAAGCGGGGCTTCAAGCTTTTAATAATTACTAGCATATTTACCCGTCCTTGATCGGGTAAAATGGCAGATTTACCCGTGGTTGATCGTGTAAAATGTAAAGACTGATTAAATTTTTACATTGAATAACCATTATTTAATGTGTTTTCATGATTTTTATTTCATCGTACAACAGTACAAATAAGCCTATAGTAGAGCCCCATAGGCTCGTAGCCCCCCATAGACGATTCTGATCGAAATGAAAATACCGTACTTGACAGATTTACCCGTCGTTGATCGTGTAAAATGTAAAGACTGATTAAATTTTTACATTGAATAACCATATTCTAATGTGTTTTCATGATTTTTATTTCATCGTACAACAGTACAAATAAGCCTATAGTAGAGCCCCATAGGCTCGTAGCCCCCCATAGACGATTCTGATCGAAATGAAAATACCGTACTTCGCAGATTTACCCGTGGTTGATCAGGTAAAATGTAAAGACTGATTAAATTTTTACATTGAATAACCATATTCTAATGTGTTTTCATGATTTTTATTTCGTCGTACAACAGTACAAATAGGCCTCTAGCAGAGCCCCATAGGCTCGTAGCGCCCCATAGACGAATCTGATCGAAATGAAAACACCGTACTTGGCTTCCCTGGAAAAAGTCATATTTACCCGATCTACGATCTGCTAGGGATTTTTAAAAGTACAGTCTTGCTCATAACCATCAAATTTGGATTTTTATATGTCACAAATTTTTTTCTGTTTGTGGTACCTAACAAAAACTTTAAATTTTCAAGGGGGCTTTCTGCCCCCTAATATAGTTGAAAAAGGCTGAAATTTTGGAAAGCTTTCTAATTTAGTGTCTTATACATATGGTTTAAATTTCATCTAAATTGAATATATTTGAATTTTTAAAGGGGGGTTCTGCCCCCCATAGCTCCCTTAGGGGGGCACTTAGAGGTTCGGAACTACTTCCGTTGTCTTCCTCGGAGAATTTTACATAAGAATACACTTTTAGTTTTTATGTAAACTTTCTAACCTTTCTTCCTATAGGGAACACACACACACACACACATACACACAGACATTCACTTTTATATATATAGATTTGTGGAAAGAAAAAAAAGTAACTTTGAATTTTGTGTTGGTTTTGAATTTTGCTAGTTCAAGCGTTGGAGAATAAAAGTTTAGTCAATTTTCTCGCGCTAGTCTATTCAAAATTTTATCGTTATTGCTGCCAATATACCCATTGAATTTACTGCTTGATTTCAATCGGTTGGATAGAGAACAGTGAGAGGAAGGTCTTGGTGGCCTGCCTGTGATATCTACAATAGAAGATTTATCCCCGTCGAGGAATGAATGCCTACCAGTAAGCTGCGCTGATAGTAAAGCAAGAGGCTAGCGATGCACTTAGCAAACTGCAAGACAGTGACACTGTTTCGGCACAGGTCTATTCAGTGCAGTTGGTGACCGACAAGAAGCTAGAGGTTTTTAGTAAAGCATGGCTTAGACCGCCACATTTGTGGGACTTATACTAGGTCCACTGTGACAGGTGGTTTGTCAGTACTTTGCAAAGCCGTATCAATCGTGAATTAGTGGCGGTTGTTGCAGGTACACTAAGTCTAACAACTGCTAGAACAATAGTGCTGTCACAGCCTAGTGGTCACAAGGTCTCACATGTATAGTAATGCAAGAGGCTAGCGATGCACTTAGCAACCTGCATGCGATGCTCTAAGCTGCGCGGCTTTATTGTTTATTGAAGCTATTCGAAATTTGATTGGGTTGCCCCCATTACTCCATTGCAAATATAATTTAACAACAACTGGAAATAATGTCATTGTCTCTTTGCATAAAAAAAACAAATTTTTCAATATGCGTTATCTCATGCTGCAATGAAACGATTGGTGGCGTATGCAGAAAATTTTCGAGGGGTAGGCCAAAATTTTGTCACAACAGTGTGATATCACAAATCAACTTTATGGGGAGTGCCAAAGGCACGACCTTTTTATGGTGGTTTGGGGGGATGCCTCGGGAAAATTTTGCCAAATTACCCCTAAAAGCATGCTTTTTGTGCATTCTGGAAGCAAGTTTTAGTATAATGCTTTTACGAGACTTGTTAGAAGAAGGAAATCGTAAAGTGAAAATCAAGCATAGAACAAAGTCAGTTTATTTTAAATTAAGGCGACGGTTTCCTTTCGAAAATTGGTCAGTCACTTGACTATAATCAAGTGTGATGTCGTTGTTTATATACAAAAGAGCCAGTGCATTGAGCCGATTTTCTTGCATGCTCGTACGTAAGTACATTTTGATCAGCTTTAAGATGCTAAATGACCGTTCGTCCGTTGCCGTTGTAACTGGCTAAGTTGCGAAAATTTGCAGCAACGTTTCAGTGATCGAATACATCCCAAGTTGTTTCGCAGTTTTAAGAGCGTTAAGAGCATTCCATGGACGGCAATCTGACGGCTGTCGAGCCCAGTAAGCTTTCCATCGCATCAGTTCGGCTTTGAAGCACTCGGTGCCTTCCGGGAGAAAGCATTCGTACGCCTCAGCTGTGGCTGTCAAGTTGCTTATATCAGCGTCGATGATGTAAGCAGGTAGCAAGCTGCTTAGGCCATAAACAGTCGCAGGGTGCGCAGTGAACCTCTCGAGTAGATAGTCTAAACCAGGGGTGGCCAACCTTTTCAGTCCATGCGCCAAAATTTTTCGCCACACAAACATTCATTTGAAGATGCGCCACACAAACATTCATAGCTTTTCATTGCTCTCACACGTGTAGTAATATATTCATACTTTGAAGTCAAAACAAGGCCATATTCAGCGGTGATCTCCAAAAAAAAAAAAAAAAAAAAAAGGGTCATCGCCTGTTTCGCTGCACCTTTTCCATCACTTTTGGCTTAAATATGCCACCAAACGTGAGGCAAACCAAGTGCGGACCCTTTTTTTTTGGAGATGTTATTGGAGTGACAAATTTTTCGGCCAGATGAAAGGACACTTACCCAAATTGCCCGAAAACTCTTAAACCTGGAATGCGCCACCTCTAAACATGCAATGCGCCAAATTTGGCGCAATGCGCCACGGTTGGCCACCCCTGGTCTAAACAAACGTCCATCAATGGAAAGTATAATAACAGTCCGTTATACTCTTCAGCGCTATTAGCTGGATGGTTTTCACGGTTTCCTTGGCGAGCGTTGATTCTTGGCATCTAGACGGTTGCACCATGCTGTTGCTCAGGATTTTTAAAGATTTTCTTGAAACATTTATCAGTACGCATTTCCTGCAAGTGTAGTAATGCAGTCTCGAACGCTCTCACTCACGCTGTGAATGTCCTGAGTTGCTTCTTGTAATCGCAAAGATAGGCTTTTTGTGACTTTCAAAACCGACACGAGACCTTAAAAGCCACAACAAACGCATCGTTAAGAGAAGCAGAAAATAGCAAGGCTTTTCCATTGGCATCACCAGGCCACAACGCAATGTCATCTAATGAAGCACATTCAGCTGGAAGAAGTTGTTTGAAGACGCGCACTGCTTCCTGCTTTTCAACCCATCGTGTAACGCAGTGCTGTTTCAAATGAATTCTGAGAGATTCCTTGCATTTTTATTGGATTGCTTCTTGAAGATTTTTTGTTGTCTTGCTTGAATCGTGATAGAAAACTGCAATTTTGTTCATCAGCGTGATTGCTTTTTTGATTCCGGTTACCTGACCTGCTTTCATTAAGCGAGATCTAAACAATGTGAAATGCAATGCACGTACATTGCTGTGGGATACTTATCACGAATATGGTTTTGCAACTCATTTTTGCAGCCAGACATGGCGGCAGCTCCGTCCTAACCCTGACCGACCATGTAATTCACAGGAATACCGCCAGTCGTCAGCGTAGGTAAAAATTTATTTGCAAGCCCGGCATCGATCAAATCAGAAGCTTCTCGAAAACCAAAAAAGCGTTTGCTTATGCTTCAATCCTTCACGCATCTCAGACAAATAGTTAATTGTTCTTTTGTGGATGTATCCGTTGTTTCATCGGCCAATAGCAAAAAAACGTGCTTCTTTCACTTCTGCGACGATACTTTTTTCTAAACTCGCACTCATGGTATCCAGGAGATCATTTTGAATTCTTGGCGAGATATAGGTGGAATTTCTTTCAACATTGCTGATGTGCTCGTAAATAATCTCGTTGTAACACGCTGCCATGAATTGCAACATTGCTCGAAAATTTCCCTGCGTATAGTCCATGTCCGACGAGCCCGGTGGAGGCATAACCAAAGTACCGGAATCGCTGTGTCCGCACAGAGGGTTGTCCAATTGCCCCAAAAACTCGATGGAAAAAATAATCCTTTCCAAAGCTATTCTGTTTTTCTTGCGTTGCTTTGCAGCTCCGACTTTCACTTCTTTCTCAACGTCTCCTGCATTGCTTTTAACTAGGGCTACGAATGCATTTGACCTTGATAAGCTGTCTTCGTGAAATTGCTTTGACAGATGTTCTGTCAAATGCCCGTTCTTGGCAGTGAAGTGCGTGTACTTTTGCAAAGGAGTCTTTACAATTCTGCCAAGTTTCACCCCGCGGACTTCATCTGGTGCAAAAATAGCGCAAGGACAGCATTAAATTCCACCCTTGGACAACGAGTAGGAATTTACATCAAATTTTCCTGAAAAATGCTGGGGACTAAGATATTTTCGACGAGTGTTGCCCCTGTCTTTGCACTCTGTGTACGGCCATTTAAATCTTTATGGCAGACACGATGGCTCTGCAAGGGAGCGCATCTTTTCCATGTCCAACAACTTGGACCACTCTATAGTACCAACTTCATAACTTGAGCTGTCACTGTCATTATGCGTTGGTTGTAAAGCAGTGGATGTCGTTGCCTATTGCTCTGCCGCTACATTTATTTCTGTTGGAGTATTATCCGTTTCAGTTTGAGCAGTTAGCTTTCTTTTAGATTGTTGACCAAAAAGTCAGTTATAGTTCTTTTCATTCTGTTTTAGTTCCACGAGCTTACATATGTTTATGATAAATATAAACGTTATTGATATACTGTATAAAATTTCAATCAAAAACTGGACAATTAATCGAAAACGATGACTTTGTTAATTTACCATCAAATAAATGTCTATCTTTGATCGCTAATTAATTTACAAAACTACAAGTATTCGATTAACTGCAAACCTGCAACACTGCGAGAAAGACTACAGCTCTGGTCTGCATTGGTAGAACCATGTTGCAAAAACATTTATACCGGTCAGTTTAAAAACGAGAAACGAACACATCAAAGCAATATTTAAAGTCACGTTGAGACAAAATACTTCATGAAGACCATCAAAGTAGGCATGCCGCGTGCTTCAAAAACATCATGGAATTAAAAAGCTTGATGAGGACGAGCGACGACTCGAGGAGGTAATAACTTTGCAACTAAGTCATTTGTGAAGAAAGACAAACCAAAATAATGATCGATTTGATTTGCGTTTACTCAGTAAAAAAGTACGTCCTGCTACGACGCAACACCGGGGCCGTAGCCCAGCCTTGCAAAGTTGTGAAAGCTAAAGAAAATTTTGAGGGGCTAAAAACAGACGTCCAAAACTTTTTTAGCAGCGGGGCTCGAATTTCCTTGCTGTGATGTTTTCAAATTTTTAATGTTAAATAATCATAAAAATTGGCGGTATTTTATCCTATTATGGCCTGTCCCAGGCACGGATCTAGCATTTTCTGTGAAGAAAGGGCAAATATATTGTTCCTCAGAGAAAAAAAGTTCTAGACCTATTTCAAAGATGGTCAGCCATGAGATGGCAAAAATGGGGTGATGGGGAAAAGCCCCTGCCGCTGAGAAAACTTTATGAGTTTTAATGCCTCATTACACTATTTCAGCTAAAAATATAATCAAAATATATTTTCAAATCAGAGCGTTTCTTGTATTGGTTTTAAAAATGCTCATCTACACTATAGTGCCTAGTCATACCGGTAGTTCTCAATTTTTGTATAAGTTGTACGATTCTCTTTAAAAACGTGGCTGCCACTAACCACTCTGCAGAAAGCTGATTGTCGCATTCTGCAATAGAGTTTTTGATTCTATTTCAGTTTCAATTTATTTCTTAAATTGAAGCGACTTGCAGTATCACTTGAATAATTAAGTTTGGTTGCGACTTAATAGTTAAAAAAAGATTGGCTCCCACTAAGATACTTTAACCCCCGCACTTCTCGATCAAGAACAGAACAATATATTCACAAACCACTTTACAACTTTGAATTCCTTCGCTTGCCAAAACACAGAACTAACGCACTTCAATAATTAAATATCAGAGACTAACTAAAACCAAGCCACTAAAATAATCGCTTGATTCCTGTCACAACAATCACCACACAACAACGACTTTCTACTCTACTCTGATCCACTACTCAGTCTCTGAATCTCTGAACGAATGAAAAAAATGTCGCCACCTTATGTATACGGCTGGCAAATAACCTAGAAATTGCTAGAACATCACATGACACAAGAAAAACACCGTTAATAAATTACATAATCAGTAATAATAAAAAAAAAGAAAAATCTTCGAGGAGAAAACAAGAAACTCTAGAATATGCTGGACAACTAAGTCACGTAGACAGCCATTGTGACGTCACAAAGACGTGTGAGTTACAAATCCGAAAGAAAAAAAGGTCTTTTATCGAAAACAGTTTAGCAAGTTAGGGCTACAAACAATTTAAATTTACAAATAAAATAATTATGATAAAACAAACAGATTACAACTTTATACGTATGTAGAACTATTCCTTAACGCAAATTTACGTATTCGTGAAAGCATATATTGTGTGGTTCACATTTCATTTTTCATATTATCACTATTACTGATTGCCAAGAAGGAGATAGTGCAAACCATGGTTTTAAAGTTATTGACATGAATCGACAAAGAAATGGAAATTAAGATTGCCTAATGTAAATCAGATACTATAACTACCACGTCATCGCGCCGGAAGCGAACAAAGTGGTTGACCAAAGCTCCCAATTGTGGATTTACAATAGAACGTGGTTGAGGGTCCGTTAGCATATGATTTGTAGATGAAGTTGTTTTTTTCTCATAGTCACTTTACGAATTTTAAAAAAAATTGGTTTTTAAATTATATTTAGGTAAGTTTAGCTAAAATATGCAAGTTGAAACTCAACCATGTTCCAGAATCATATAAAAATATGGTTCTGTCAATAATCATTTAGTTTTTCATCAGCTCACCGGCGTTGCTCGATTGTTTATGGCGGTTGATAGAATCTCCCAACCATGTGTTGTGACGTCATTAGCAACAAACTGCAGTTCCTCTATTTTATCAACACACGATGCAATCACAGCAATTGCTTCATCATTTAATTGCGTTCCATGTACGTTCAATCTTTGCATCTAAACATAACAATAAAAATATGAAAGACGTCAAACAATTTGTGAAACGTTTGAATCTAATGATTTAAGAGCAATTCTGTCGGTACATACGTATTTACCTACGTATTTAACCCATTTATGTACACTTTAACCCATCCAAAATTACTGGACGTAAATTTTTAAATAAATTGAAAGCTATGTTGATTCAGTTACATAATACCGTTAAAGATTTTCTTCACGTTGGATCTGAATTGCACTGACTGCGAGCCAATTAATCAGCGCTGCGTTTTTTCTTGTAGAGCTGTTGATTCGCGGCAATCCTTTTACTGTGACCATTCAATTTAACGAGCTTGTAGATACAGTAATGGTTTTGTTCCAGCGCTTCAATCAAATCAGCAGAAGCTTTGTTCTTGAAATTCACTTACAAGTTAATAATAGGATGTTTTTGGTTCTTTGAATTGGTGATAAGTTGTTCGGCAGTTAAGCAAATTGTGCTGTAGTTTATGCGATAAGTTGCATGTTTGTCCACTTGTTCATTTAGAATATCGAAGATCTCGCTGGAAAAGTAGTTCTAGTATGTACGTAAATTTTTACGTGTAATTGGCCCCCACTCCCTTATAGAGTGGTAATTCAGTGTTTTATTTCTTACAAAATGTTACGTTGCGTCAATGTATTACACTTGTAAAAATTTCCGTTCGCCTTTGTTGTAGATGCGATTCGAACTCCTGTTTTGTTTTCCTTTTTTACTTAGTAGCGCTTGTTTCGTTTGCATAATTAACTCGTGTGCAAAACTTTGCTTTTTTGTGACGTAACTAGATAACCGCGGGCTTTATTAGTAGGCAGACTTGTAGAGCGTTTTGCTGTAGTGTGTGCAATAGTTGAAGATGGATTTAGCAATTGAAATAAGAATTTAGTCGGAAGTGATATTTTGTTAATCAGTTCTAGTGTTACTTATTGTTGTCATTTAGAGACTGTAATGAATTAACTTGGTGTTTAATTGTTTATTGTGAAGTTGATAAAAGCATGCACAGATACGTAAGTGTTTAATTGTGGTAGCTTGTATATTATTAATGTTTGTCCTTTTGTGCTTGCAGAGTGCAGGCTTTGCTCCCGTGACATTACCCCGTTTGTAAGCTCCGTTGTGACATTGAACTGTCTGCCTGCGCCTAAAGTCCCGCGGCTCGTGTTATTTGGGCTTGGTAGTTCATAATTTGGTGAGTTTAGCGCATAATAACGAAATTAGATCGTTTTTTTATTTAAAATTATGCATTTATAGGAAACCGCTTCGCTGTAAAATTTCATTCATCAACAACAACTTTCATATTTCTCGATCTCAAATAATTATATTTCGTTAATAAACATCATCGTGTTGGAAGTCGTCAATTATAGAGAAGTAGAATCAGCGAGCGAGTAATCCAACGTGAACCATCTTGTAACGCCAGCGAGTGCCAAGCACCACTCAGTACGCTGCCGTTACAACACTGGTCAACACAATTTTTTGTGCCGGTGATATTAGAGTGAATTTAGGGTAGTTTAGGGCCGCTGATTCCAAAAATGATATTAATTTTGCTAAATTGGCTCTAGTTTTTGAGATATTTGATTATTTGTGTATATGAATATTTGAATATCTCGTTGTGGATTCAAATGTATGCAATACAAGCTTTCACAATGTCTAGTAGACCTATTTGCATCCAAGTTTGTTAAAACACATCAACACAATAATTTACTAAGACAATTTCTATTGAAACGTTATGCAGAAGACAATGAGATTTTTTCAGGTTTCAATTTCGGTTCTTTTTTGGAAACACTGCTTATATTATTTCCTGTGATGAAAGGTCATTAGGACAATCACGCTGCAGGCACCAGCAGTAGTCAGCCATCATATGTCTGTCCCATCTTCCTTGATATCTCTCCTCCATAACTTTTGTGTCCTGGTGAAATCTTTCACCTTGCTCTTCCGAAAAATCACGCAAGTTTTCAGGAAATTTGTCTAAGTGACTAAAGAGGAAGTGGACTTTGATGCTGATGTTTGCTCCCATTTCTTGGTATTTTGTAAGCATATTTTCAACCAATTCAACATAATTCAGTGCTTTGTGATTACCTAAAAAGTTCTTAACTAAAGAGACGAAGCTGGACCAAGTAGAAAGCTCAACATCAGTTATGTTTTTTGTAGAATTTGGGTCGCTAATGAGCTTACGAATTCGTGGACCATCAAAAATCCCCGCTTTTAGTTTCTCAAGGCTTAATTCAGGAAAAAATTTACATAAGTATTTGAAGCAGCCTCCATTTTTGTCTAAAGCCTTAACAAACTGCTTCATTAAGCCAAGTTTAATATGGTGGGGTGGCAACATAATCTTTTCCCTTTCAACTAGTGGTTCCCTTATGATATTTTATTTACCAACTTTCAGAGCATTTCTTGTAGGCCAACACTTTTTTATCCAGTGTTGTTGCTTTGCCCTGCTATTCCATAGACACATAAAGCAAGGATACTTGGTGTATCCAGTTTGTTGTTCAAGCAAAAAATTCACCATTTTAAGGTCAACACAGATTGACCACTGGTGTTCCTCAAAACAAATCCTTTGTAACACCATTTTGATGTTGTCATACTCTTCTTTGAGCTTTGTAGAGTGAGCTATTGGTATAGATGCAAAGCGGTTGCCATTGTGCAGCAAAACACATTTTAAGCTCCTTTTGGAACTATCAATAAATAGCCTCCAATCTTCTGGTCTATAGTTCGGGATTTTCATTTTGAGATGCAGTCCAATTATGTTGTTGTAATATACAAGGTCATTGTCTTGGCTAAAAAAGGGAAGAATACCTGTTTCCCTATTCCGGTAAAATGTGATTTTAGCATCTGGTTGCAGACAGTCTTTTTCTTTCAGTCTGGATGCTAAAAGCTCAGATCCCTGTTTTGATAAAGTTAGATCTCTGATCAAATCATTTAATTCTTCTTGAGTAAATTGCTTTGGACTTGAAGAGCTTTCTTCGTATTCACTGCAGCTGCCTTCACTTGTTTCACTACACTCTAGTGCATGTGGTTCTTCACTATCTGAATCATGAAGCTGAGGAAGTGAAGTAAAAACAGGCACAGAAATGCTTTCGCTATGCAGAACTGGTCGTCTTGCTGTCCCACTTCCTTTTTTGTAGCGGTTAAAACCTTTTATATTAACCATGCAAAAATAGCAGTCGTCATAGTGATTTTGTGATTCTCTTACACCATAGGCACTCCAAATCTTAATCCTTTAAGCTTCCCATTCTTCCATAGTCTCAGGTTTTCTACACAAGTTTTGCAAATTTTGTGAGGTGCCCAAGGCTTATCCTGGTCACCAAGCTTTACATCAAAACATGCAAAATATGATTGCTTGACAAAATCCGTGATGCCTTTCTTTTGGTGTTTGGGCGTATAGGCTACTCTCCGCAGATGTAACAGAATGCATCAGGACTATTTGCACAGCTGCGTCGACAAGAAGACATTGCAATGTAATGTACTGAAGCTTAGGTAGTAGATTAGTAACATGCATAAGAAATTTTGCAAACAAGTGATTATGTAAATGCAAAGCAAGCTACCAAAGCAAAATAATGCAATTACCTCAAACTGGTTCCAGTAGAACTAGACTCTTAACAGCTAACTAGGCTAGTAGCCTTAAAGTAAAGTTAAGGTTCTGAATGCCCTGCACTTTTAACATATTTTGCTTTGATTCCATTAACTGCACAGTATAGTCTGCTAATTTTGCAGGCTACTGAACTTTTTAAATGCAACCTATAGGCTTGTAGCAAGACTTGTACCACAATAGTCCAAGTTAAAAAACCTTAAAAGCATGAGCAGGCTAGCTATACGGTTGTGGAAATTTTTACTCAGGCTCAGTTCCATTTTTTTTTAAGTCGACTGTGGAATGATGGGCATGAAAACTACCTGCTTTTATTATCTCTACCAGCATCAAAAAGGTCAATGTGCAAATAAGCATAATAGCGTGCAGACAGAGTACACTTGGGATCAAAAAATGCCTTTTATCTCAAAAACTAGAGTCAATTTAGGAAAACTAATATTATTTTTGGAATCAGCGGCTCTAAATCACCCTAAATTCATTCCAGCACTCCTATCATAAAAGAAAAAAATTTTTTTTGTTGTGCTGTTGTCATGCACATTTATGACTAACACTATATATATAACCTTTATTTAAGTAAGGCTCTAGTAAACTAAAACACAGCACATCTAAATCAAAATGAAATAAAGTAAATTGTTAATAATCCTTGACTTATTTGACAGACTTTTGAACAGAGTGCTTCTACCACTTCAACTCCATCACTTTACAAAAGACAGTTTAAGTTACGGAACATGCAAGCACTTAATTACACAAAACACCTCTAAGCAATTTACATAAACGATCTGGCACACCAAAATTACACAATTGAATTGGAGTGGTTCTGAGTTCAAGTCTTGGGTTCAATTCTTAGAAGCGTTAAACATATAATATACAACATTTTCCCCCACCAAATAAAATGAAAACATTAAGCGTACGTATAGTATACATTGACAGATCATTTAGGATATCGACGGCATGAAAGAATCACAGTTATCAGTCAGTAGTACATTAGTCTGTCAGGAGCTTTTCGTGCTCGCTGAGAGCGTCTCAGCCTAGACTGAGAGAAATCAGGGGACACCTCGAGGTCACATTCGTTCATAGGCGAACATTGTACATTTTCACGTTCAAGGGAATCAGTAAGGGGGATATTATTATTGGCATCGCCAGGTGAAGTCACCTTGTCATCACGGATATTTGGAGTTGGTGCATGCTCTTCGTTATTTTGCGTAGTTTTAACATCATCCATATTGTCAGCATCTGTTAAATGCTGATCCAATGATTTGTATGGCAGCCGTTCACCAGCTGGGGCTAAATACTTGGTTGCTACCGTGTCCTCTCTCCCATTCCGGTATCTGATGTGAGCGTATTGGGGATTGACTTCAATTAATTCGACTTCTTGCACCAGCGCGTCGTATTTGTTACTTCTGTTGCGCCGTTTTAGCAAGACGGGTCCTGGTGCAAGAAGCCATGTCGGTACGGCAGTTCCATTTATTGAACGTCGTTGATAATTAAAAAGTCTCTCGTGAGGCGTACAGTTAGTGGCCGTGCATAACAAAGATCGGATTGAGTGCAAAGCATCATCTAGAACAGATTGCCAATAAGTAATAGGAAGTTTTCTTGATCTTAAGATCAGCATAATCGTCTTCCATAATGTATTGTTCAGCCGCTCGACTTGCCCATTGCCAGCAGAATTGTAACTAGTTGTGCGACTGGTCGCGACTCCTTTTTGGTACAAAAACGTTTTTAGTTCAGAGCTCATAAATGAAGAGTCGCGGTCTGAGTGGATGTACAAAGGCATACCAAAAACTGAAAAAAGAGAACACAGATTCGAGATTACGGATTGAGCGTCGACGTTCTTGCAAGGGTACGCAAATGGGAACCTTGAACATTCGTCGCAAACTACGAGCAAATGCTTAAATTGGTTGGTGCTCGGTAAGGGGCCTTTAAAATCTAAACTTAGTCTTTCAAAAGGCTGGGTAGCTTTAATTAAATGAGAAGGCCCAGTTTGAGCATACCGTGGTTTTAATTCACTACACACTCTACATGCACGGATTATCGACTTAATGTCGTCAACTGAAAAGGGTAGATTTTTTGATTTAACAAAATGGAGCATACGAGTAACACCCGGATGGCCCAAAGCTTCATGAAGTTCGTAAAGCTTATCCACAGTCAAACTCATACACCTAATCCTTGAAAATGTGTCAGCTGGGATATTTTCGGCTCCGCATCTGTAAAATATATCGAAATTGTACGTCGATAATTCGATCCTCCATCTCATGATTTTGTCATTCTTGATTTTGCCTCTATGTTTTGAATCGAACATATATGATACTGAACGCTGGTCTGTGATCAAAGTAAAATGTTTACCCGTAAGGTAGTGCTTCCATTTACGCACTGCCTCAACGATAGCAGCAGCCTCTTTTTCAACGGCAGAGTGTTTCTGCTCAGTTTTACTCAATGTTCTTGAAAAAAAGGCTACTGGTCGACCCTTTTGGCTTAAAGTGGCGGCTAAAGCAAATTCGGACGCATCTGTTTCGACCTGAAATGGGGCTGTTTCATCAACGGCACAAACAACAGACAATTCAATGTCGTTTTTTAATTGATAGAACGCTGACAATGCTTCTTTAGACAATGGAAAACTTGTGTTCTGAACCAACGGTTATATTTTTGCTGAAAAATCTCGTATCCATTGCGAGTAGTATGCAAGCATTCCCAAAATCCGCTTTTGGGAGGCCATATCATTTGGGGGCGGCAAATTTTTAAGCGGTTGTAGTCTTTCCGGATCAGGTCTGATTTCTCCTTCAGAAACCACATAACCCAACAACGCTATTTTTCTTGTAGAAAAGACACACTTGTCTTGATTGAGAGTAAGATTCCTACGAGTAGCTGCCTCTAAAAATTTTTTTAAATTTTTATCGTGATGCTCTTGGTCGTTTCCACATATAGTTACATCATCGAGGTAAGCAAAGGTGTCTGTCAGTCCTTCTTCAGCTATAAAGCTATCAATGGTGCGTTGAAACGCTGATACCCCATTAGTAACTCCAAAAGGAATTCTGCAGAACTGGTAGAGTCGGCCATTAGCCTCAAAAGCCGTGGACTTTTTGTCTCTGTTTTGCAAAGGCACTTGATGATATGCACTTTTAAGATCTATAACACTATAAACGCGATATTGGGCAATAGTATTGACAGTTTCATTTAGGTTTGGTAGTGGATAAGCGTCGAGATAAGTGAACTTATTAATAGTTTGAGAAAAGTCAATAACTAACCTTTTCTTGTGCCGTTCGTTTCTTGTTACTACAACTTGTGCTCTCCATGGAGAATTGCTTGGCTCTATTCTTCCTTCAGAAAGCAACCGTTCTACTTCCTCTGCAATAAACTTGCGATCTTCATCGCTGTACCGACGAGATTTTGTGATAATGGGTTTACAGTTAGGATCGAGATTTTCGAAGAGCGGAGGTGGTGACACGTTTAGCGTTGTCAGATTGCAGATTTTCAACGGATGCCTTTCACCGCCATACTTTATTGTAACGCTCTCATGATTGGATAGCCAGTTTTGCCCAAGTATTACATCAGCGCATAAATTTGGGAGCGCATACAACTTTACGTTTTCATAGGTCTGATCATGTAAAACAATTGTAGCAGAGCAATATCCTTTCATTTTTGCGGACAGAGAGGAAGAGGCCATCGAAACGGTTTCGCGACTTGGCAGAATTGTGAGTGACAATCGTTCCACTTGTTTAGGATTGATAAAATTATCCGTACTGCCAGAATCAACCAAGGCATTTACGACCGATCCGTTTATCATTATATTAATGCACGATTTAGCAAGAGGGTGTGTTTTCGCACTACAGGTTAGCAGAGTAGCTAATATTTTCAAGAAACGCGGAAGATTTCTGTTTTGTAGATTTACATACTCGAGCGTAGTGCCCAACCTTCCTGCATAAGTGACAAACAGCCTCTTTGGCAGGACATTTCGCGCGAATGTGAAATTGAGAGCCACAGAAATAACATTTTCTGGCTTTACTTGGTGATGTGACAGCAAGTTCATGTTTGTCTAAACCTTTAGATTGGTCTGTTTCTTTAATTTCTGCTGCATTAAAGTGCATAGACGTGGATTTTGAAGTTGACTGATAAAACTCCGAATTTTGCCGAGCCAGATCCATTGCTCTAGCTTGACCAAAGGCCGTTTCCAAATCCAGAGTTCGGTTTTCTAGCAATCTTTGACGTATTTCCGAGTCATGCAGGCCATTTATAAAAGCATCACGAACTGCTTCCTCACGATACTCGTTCGCGAAAACCGCACGAAACTGACAATCTTTGCTCAGACTTTGTAATGCTTGCATAAACGAGTCTAGAGTTTCTCCGTTTTGCTGTTTTCGAGTGGAAAGCTTATGGCGCACGAAGATTTCATTTGGTTGTTTGTCGTACGTTCTCTTCAATGTTGCGATTGCAGCATCATAGGTATCTGCGTCACAGAATAGTTCATACACTTCAAGAGAGACAAAGTTCGTCAAGACGTCGAGTTTGTTCAGATTTTGATTCTGTCCATCTACAGAGCGTAGAAAGTTACCAAAGGTCTGGTACCAATGCCGCCATTGCTTGGTAGCCTTTTCATCATTCGGTTCAACGTCGAAGCGATCAGGTCGCAGAACTTTGTCCATTTGCGTTAGTTTACTAGATTGTCATGTACTTTTATGACTAATACTTCATATATAACCTTTATTTAAGTAAGACTCTAGTAAACTAAAACACAGCACATCTAAATCGAAATGAAATAAAGTAAATTGTTAATAATCCTAGACTTATTTGACAGACTTTTGAACAGAGTGCTTCTACCACTTCAACTCCATCACTTTACGAAAGACAGTTTAAATTACGCAACATGCAAGCACTTAATCACGCAAAACACCTCTAAGTAAAATAGAAAAATTTGCTCAAAAATGATCACCAGCATCATACGGTACCATACAGCAATCCATTACATCATGTCAATAACCCGCGACCGGTTTCGACCTTATTGGGTCTCATCAGGCAGGCGGTTTTTTACACCCGCCTGATGAGACCCAATAAGGTCGAAACCGGTCGCGGGTTATTGACATGATGTAATGGATTGCTGTATGGTACCGTATGATGCTGGTGATCATTTTTGAGCAAATTTTTCTATTGTACTTTGATGCTGGAGGCAGATCCCTCTTGATAGGAGATCACCTTGAAAATTGCTGGCTAGCAACTAGCAACTCATGTAAAACACCTCTAAGCAATTTACATAAACGATCTGGCATACCAAAATTACACAATTGAATTGGAGTGGTTCTGAGTTCAAGTCTTGGGTTCAATTCTTAGAAGCGTTAAACATGTAATATATAACACGTTTGTAATTTTTTTTCTCTACCACAAGCTCTTTACGCACGGGCCAATCCTGTCTTTGCCAATGTTAATCACTAGTCTACTGTCCCACAGACAAAGAAAGCATAGGTTTTGTCGCAACCAACTTGCTGCTCTAGCAAAAAGTTTACCATTTTTAAGCGACACGTTTCACACATTGATGTTCGTTGTAGCAAAACTTGCACACGACCTTTTTCACTGGTAAATATTACTCTGTCAACATCAATGAATCACCAATTGGGAGACAGGTGAAGTTGTTGCCATTATGCAGCAATACATACTTTAAACTTCGTTTAGAACTGTCAATGAACTATTGCCACTAATCCGGCTTGCGCTGTAGTACACTCATTGAAGTTGGAACGCCTTCAATTTTCCTGCAAATCACAAGGTTATCTTCTTGTAGTATTTTGTAGCACTTAATCGCTACAAAAGTAGCAATTAAGTGGTTCATCTATATGATGTTAAATTATTATCTTGGTTTTGGGGTTAAGAATCCAGTGTTCACTGAGACGAGAAACCAAGATTTCAGCTGCCTTTTTCGGCAAAGCTAAAACTCTTACAACGATGTTGAGCTGGCCCTGACTGAAAGGCTTCACTTCAGTTATTTGAAAACTTGCACCCGCGGCAGAAATTGAGTCACTGTGGCTATCACTGCCATTGTCAGGATGTGAAGTTGTTACAATAAACTCATCATCTCATTCAAGATCTGGCAAAGAAAAAAACATAGACAGAGCAATCTGTATACAACTAACTTTAGGCTGGTCAACTGGTTCAAACTTCCAGTGTGTTAAATGGAAGGCTGCTATTAATGACTTACAAGTTGCTCATATTCACCACAAGCGCTAGCAATGTGCTGCCGCAATAAGATTACACACAGTTTGAGCAATTGTGATGTCGCTAATGAATAGTTAATCAACCATTAGTTTATTTCGAACAGCAATAGGCCAACATCTCGGATAGAAAGAGTTAACTAAACACATTGTGGGCGTTCCATTTGGGGAAACCTAACAACAATACGATATTTAATATCTCAAAAACTAAGAGTTAATTTTGCAAAACTAAGTGCATTTTCGGATTCAGCGGCTCAGATTTTCCCCAAAAAACAGTTCGATTTTTAGGGTCTTTTGAAAAACTTTTTGTGGCCTGTGTAATCGGCCATGAAAACACTGACACCATTCACTAACGAAACAGAAAGTACATCATACATATTGCAAAATTATGCAAAAACATTTTTAAAAACTGCAATGCTGCTGCACTTTGCTAGATCCTCCTATTGCGAGAGCATGCAAGAAATAATTGCGAATTCAACAAATAATGATTATGAAAAGTCCATCATATTTTGTGATAAACCCATTTAACAATGGTATCATTTTTTTCTAGCTATTATCGGTGGACGGTTTCTAGATTTTTCCTTTGCCTCTTGAGCCCCACAAGGGAGAAACTAATTAGTTGCTAATTATTAGCCAACTCTGTATACTTCATTATTGTTTATGAATGTAATTTGATGAATATTGACTACCGTCTTTGACGGCATACGCCTTTTTCGGCTTGATACCCTGATTGGGCTTATCACAAAATATGTGTTTGGCGTTTTATAATCATTATTTGTTGAATTCGTAATATTTTCCTGTATGCTCTCGCAATAGGTGGATCCTGTAAAGTGTAGCAGCATTGCAGTTTTTGCAAAAGCTTTACATAATCTCACAATATGTATGATGTACTTTCAGTTTTGTTAGTATATGGTATCATTGCTTTTACAGCCTAATATGAATGAATGATGTTTAGATTTTTCATCTGCCTGATAAACTCCATAAAGGCAAAACTAACTGGTGGAAAATTATTTGTTAACTGTGTATACTGCATTATGGTTTACGAGTTTTATTTGATGAATGTTTTAAGTATTTGAATCAAGAGTCAATCACGTTGGTGGGCTTAATTTGTAAATTTTGTGATTTCTCTATTTCCATTTCCAATAGATGTCTGCAAAATGTAGTTTCTAATGCGCGATTGCCATCCAACGGGTACAAAGATATTACAACTTTATATTGAAGCAGATTTGAGCAAATGTCGAACATGGTTGAGTTGGTTAAAGCATCACGTCACAGTCCACATAATCGAATGGTTGTGGTTCAAACCTCAATATCACTGCGTTGTTATACTTCCGCATTGGTTGCTATAAAAGGATATTCGAAATATAACACCCTAAAAAATTCTGGCGGAAAGTCGAAACTCGGACACTCAAACTAAATCTGTCGATCTTCTACGCTTAACGCCACGTGAGAGAAGTAGATAAAAACGCAATCAAACAAAACAAAAAAACCTTCATTTCTTTTATGCCTAACACAATTTTGTTTTAGAGAAATATGAAACTGTTGAACTAGTTATTATCGAGCGTAGTAATATCGTGTTTAATCGAGCAATCGTGCGAAGCTTTTCTCGTCAAGGCATGCAACAAAATGGATGCAAATTAGAGTTTAATAATTTTTACTAAAAACAAGCAAATCATTGAAACAATTTATGCATGTTAAACTTATCCATATGTCATGGCAAATTTATCCCTCAGGGATTAAGTTTAATCGTGATTGGCAGCTACCAGATTTAAGCATGCCATCACTAATGAACTCTTCAGTAAAAAAAACAGACCTACCTGTGCCATAACTAAAGAACAAACGCTGAGGGAAAACATTTAGAATGGAAGCAAATATGACCCGTGTTTTTTAACGATTTGCTGTAGTTTCAGTGATTTGCATCAAAATCCAGATAAGCTTGCTGGCAACGTGATCGAGTAAATTGGAGCGCGGTTTATGATGATATATGATCTTAGCCGTACGTTCGAGCCTCACAACGGCTATGATGTTGTTTATTTGGGGAATCACTTCAAAGCAATTTTATCTGCCATCTTATCACCATGCCAGACAGCTAGTTGACGAATGTTATAGACTGGGCTTATGGAGTCAAGGCGCAAGTAGTTTTGTGTCAGATTCGATCGACCCTGTAATCAAACAAAGGTCTCCCATACAAACTGTCACACCAAAATTTCATTATAATTTCCAAGTAGTAAAACACTAAACTAAAAGCAAAAATGCTGCTTCTTACCTTGCTGCTTTTCACTGCCGTTATATTTACATGTTTGCAACAACTAGATAGCCGCAAACCGACCTTCTTTCGCAATTTAATTTTTTTCTGGATTCTCGATGACAAAACTGTCACAGACCCCATTATCCTTACGTCGCAAACTGTTACCAATATTTAAAAAATAAGAAAAATTTAACAATATAGTTTGCGTAAGCTTACCAGGGTTGTTCGACTGCTTAGGGCGTCTGATAAAATTACCTGAACATTCAACGTGACATCACCAGCAGTAACCTTCAGTTTCTCTATTTTATCAACACACGATGCAATCACGTCGATTCCCGCATTCTTCAATGAAGAATAATGTTCTACTTCCAACCTCCTCATCTAAACATAGCCATGAAAATATGAAAGACATTAAGCAATTTATGAAAAATATTTGAATTTAAAAAATACATGTTACCAACAACGACGAATAGTTTATCGCTATTTGAAAAAACAATTCCCTGGGCAGCTGATAGTTTAATTGTTGAGAGGAAATCGATAAACATTATGAATGGATTGTGTCGTTATATCCTACAAACATATTTGTGGAAAACATGATTCTATAGAATTCATAAATTAATAAGTTTGACGACATTTTTATTGTATTTTTATCCCCGAGATTCTTAGAACAGCAACAATGATAAATCCGCCAATTAGAGAACATCATTGTAAAGTGCATTATTCACGAACACAACAACGCAGTCATGGTGAAGTTTGAGCTCATGATCATTCTTTCATAGTCGTCATTAAATTGATGTTATTCCTCCCTCGGCCGCGTTGGTGAGAAACATTGCCACGTTAGTGCCGCCAAGGGAGATTGAGGGGATGAGGATGGGGAAGGGAGCTACAGCACTTGATGCTTATGCAGTCATTTTTGTTTAACGTGCAAATTCATTGAGATCGTGTGGGTTGTCTGATTGGTTGATGGTGTAAACAAACGCACCGTAATAAAAAAACTAAAACTTTTATTATATAGTAAGTGGTTCGTGGATTTATAACGAGTAACAAAACATCGTATAACAGCTTTTAACAATTGCTTTGTCATTAATGGTACCATACGGGCCAAATGGGTAGATGTTTTACCTATTTTCAAGAATTAATCATAAAAGAAAATTGTGAGATAATAATTAATAAAAAGTTTTACTCCAAGTTAACCTGTAATATCAAGAGTGCCATGTTCTGGATTTCATATGAATTTTTTGCTCGGATATTTCTCTTTACCTTATTTAGTTTACTTTTTTTCTGAGCGTCACCAGATTGTGCATTTAAAAACTTGAGCTTACCCATTACGAAATATTAAAGGAATTAGGAAAAAGTTTGAACTTACCTAGGGAACAAGGCCCGAAATTCTCACTGTTTGTAATCATTGAAAGCAAACAATTTAACAGCGAAAATCAACGTGCGCCTCTAGCAACACACTTATTTTTTAAGAAGTTTTGGAGAGAACCAATCCCAGAACATCCTAGTTAAAATTGTCCTTTTATGGTGTGAAAATTAAACTATTACAACTAAGTGTCGTGTGCTTAGTTTCCATTTTCCTAGCAACAATGCTTATATCGTGCCTCCTTACCAAAATAATTCATATATTATATGTCCATTATTATTAATGTAGTAAAAATGACGTCATGATGTGGCATTATAAACGAGTTGAGTCGATTTCGCCTTGCCACTCGCTTGAATAAATTGTTAAAGGAGCACTACCTTGCAATGTCTCAATTTTAAATTTAGAAATTTGTAATATTTAATCCAGTGTGCTCAGCTTCAGCAATAAAGTGAATCAAGCTCATCGTAGAATTTGAGAGAAGCAAAGTTTGTTAAAACGTTATCGTTGATACAGAGTGGAAGTTCAATGTTGAAAAATATGTTTTTGGAAATTTTGTGTAATCAGCAACGGCGCAGAAATGCAATAAAGATAATGTCAAAATAAATATTTTATCAAACGTTTGTATTATAGTGTTTTTAATTACAGAAAAGAAAAACCTTTGTGCCAACTCTTAACGTAACAAACAGTGATTGTTCACATCAATGAAATCAGAAATGAAATTTTTGTGTTTGCTTTTGTGACAACATTTTGAAACCATAGATTAGAGGCGTCCAGCCTGCAGCCCGCATGAAGACCGCCAAAGTATTCAAAAGGGTTCGTTAAACTTTCTGCACTGTAAAAAGATTTGCAGCAAAATCCAAGAAATTTAAAAAAATTTTAAAAGTTTTTTTAACTTCAAAAATATTGTCTGCAATTAATTAAAGTTTTTCCCATCAACTTTTTACACAGTAGGTAGTGTATTCACGAACAAGCGCTGACACAATGCTGTAACACGCCGTCACTCGTGCACTGATCACGGTCTTGTATTTTTGTGCGATGGCTTTGCTCGGGATATAATATACTGCTGTAATTGAAATCTTATTGCTGCAACAACATTCGAGTCAAATACAAACATGAGCTGATGATTTGTTTGCGAATCCTTTGGTAGATTCGGCCATCTTGACGTTCGTGGTTTTTGACCCAACGATCTATCTTCCTCTCAAAAATTAAGACATCCCATTAAGTGCCTTTTCCAAGAACACAACAGGGAGGCATTTCGGAATTTCGGAATCACGCTGCAGCCTACAAGGGAGTACAGGGTATCAAGGAAATGAAACGCAACTTGTTGATTGACGAAAAATTCAAAACTAAATCGAACAAAGCCGAGCAAAATTGTTTAGCTGCAAAACCACAGAAAATTGGCAAAACTGGACAATTGACAAACTGGTTTCTCCAACAAAAACGGTAACTTGTTGCAGCAAAGTGTATAATGATGGGTAGGTCTGCACGTGACAGAACTTCGATGGTTGTTGAGAATGTGCCGTAGAGTTCTATTGTAAAAATAGCTCATCTTTTTTTGGTCGTGCATGCTACAGGTAGTTTCGAGTTTTAACTGCCATTTAGCAGGGTGATAACAGTGGAAGCAACCTACACAAAAACTTGTGTTCTAACAATCAGTTTGGGGTGTGTACAAATTCGGCATGATGTGGGGCAAGCAAGGGTTGTAAGCATAAGTGTCAATTTTTTCTTGAAATAGGCAAATACCAGGGGGGCGAGAATTTTTATGTGAACTTTGTTTTCTATCTTTCTTTGCTTTCAAACGCAACAAAAATGCTTTGTGCTTAAATAATTGTTATTTTTACGATTATGACAAGAATTTGATATTAAAAATAGCATTATCTTAATGATATAAACAAACCATATTGACGCATAAAGAGTAAATACGCAGAATGTGATTGTGATATACAGAAAAAGAAAATACACAAATGATAGTTTACGATTACTGCAATAAAAATCACTCATAATTCAATCATAACTTAAAATGCTCGATGTGGTGGCCCGATTATGCGAATTTAACGTAGTGCATTATCTTTGATTGAATTTTGTCCTTCACAATTTGGTCCAATTAAACGGCTGACCCGATTAACTGGCGGCTCAATTAAGCGGAATCTACTGTAGTTGCTTTCAAGTTTGCGAAAAAGTTTTTAATTTGATAGAAGCTATTTGATCTTTTGAAGCCGTTTGATAAAAAAAGTTGTTGATTTGAAATGTGTATTTTTTTTTCTTTCAATTGCTTTGATGATAGCGCAAAACATGTGAAAATTACAATTCAAGTTTGCCTTTTGTTACGCATCACAAATTGCTTTGATAATGTGTGGTAATTGTTTACTCGATTGCTTTGATCGTAAAATCACGCCGCTGACGCTGACCACACGCTGATGGAGTTTTCTTTTCGCTTTATACAGCGTCAGCGTAAAATTACGACATAACAATACATTTTCACCTCGTTAACTCGGACTACTGGGGGGGGGGGGGAAGGGTGTCCGTGTTATCCGATTGTCCGACTAAACCGACGGCCCATAGGCCACAGCTTATAAACATGCCTAGGGTAACGAGGTTTAGTTAAAAATGCCGATATTATATAAGCTATTTTGTTTTGCTACATTTACCTTCATAACATGTAAAAAGTAGATTTATTTATTTATATATTTATTTTCGTTTATTCTAGTAAATCACCTGACGAAAGCTACGTTGGACTAGCCTAGCCTAGCAAACAAACCTGTACCGATATCGACGGTTGTTATCGGCTATTATCAAGGTTATTTTCTGAAAACTGCTGCTACGATCTGCATTGAAGAAAACGGCCGATTTTAAGCCAAACATTTTTTTATATTTTAAACATTTTTTATCTCAATCTTGGAATGTTTTTCCATTTTTTTTTTCGGTCATGGTCCGAGTTAACCGATGTCCGGCTTAACAGGATCCGTGTTAACGAGGTGAAACTGTACTACAATTTTGCGCAGTTATATTTCGCTACTGTACATGGATTTAACTTTTAGTATAGTTATCAAAACACCGCAAGGGCCAGACATATGTCGCCCCCTTTGGTGTTAGACCCGAGCCCCCGCCAGATCGACGCCTATGATTGTAAGTGCCTTTGCGATCCTCCTTTTAATCTTACAGTCAAAGGTGAGGCTACAGACAATGGTGCAGGCAAGATAGGTAAATTAATAAACGACATACAACGTATGGTCTTTATTGGTAGTTGCGTGACTGGATCTATGTCATTCGCGTTTTTCAGGTTGGTGGTCAGTAATCCAAAGTTTCTCCACCTCTTAAGGAGTGGATCCTTCAGCAATTATAGTTCCTACTGGGTGTCAGTTGCAACTGGGGAATCGTTGGGAAAAACGATATATATGATGAAAGCTACGGACACGGCTTCATCAATCAGCAACGCAGTTCAGTGCGATAAATTGCTATGTTGAGAGAAATTGTGACTTCAAATCCCGCATGGTCTTGCCTTTGCGTTGTCATTGCATTGCCATGCAGTTGCATTCTGAGGAATGGTGGTGAAATTGAAATGCTATGCTGTTTTGTTGGTGCTTCTACAATCACGATTGCGCTCTATCTCCACGACTTATTTTATTAAAGACTGAGCGTACTGTATACTGTGTGGTTTACGTTTCATTCTCCAGATTATCTCTATTGCTGATCGCCAAGTAGGACATCGTGCAAACCGTGGTTTTAAAGTCTTTGACATGAATCGACAAAGAAATGGAAATCAAGGCTGCCAAATGTTAATTGGACACTATGACCATCACGTCACAGTGCCGAAAGCAAACAAAGCGGTTGACTAAATCTTTCAATTGTCGTCTTACAATAGCTTGTTATCGAACAGAATGCAAACGATTGAGGGTCCGTTGGCCAAACGTGCGCTTGATTTGTAGGTAAAGATGCTTTTTTTCTCGGAGTCACTTTACAGATTTGAAAGAAAATTGGAGTTTAAGTTATATGTTGGTAGTTTTTGTCAAGATATGCAAATTAAAACGCAATCATGTTCCAGAATCATATAAAAACATGATCTTGTCAACAATAATATAGTTTTTTCATCAACTCACTGGCGTTGCTCGATTGTTTATGGCGGCTGATAGAATCTCCCAACCTTGTGTTGTGACGTCATCAGCAGCATTGAACTGCAGTTCCTCTATTTTATCAACACACAATGCAATCCCAGCGATTATTTCATCAGTGAATGGAGAATATTCTAACGTCTTCAATATAATCTAAATATAACAATGAAAAACTGTGCAAGTCAAGCATGTTATGAGAAGTTTTTGAAAATGGTTGACACCAATAGTTTCTCATTCTTTTACAGCACTCAAAATAAAAATTCACTATGCTTGTTCTAGATTTATCGTGAAACCAAGTCGACAAATTTATAAAGTGCTGGTGTGTTATATTCCGTAGAACTCTTTTTTGGAAAAATGTGGATCAAGTGCAAAAATTTCCCACATGGGGAAATTTTTGCACTTGATCCCAGTGGGCTTATATTGCACCCCCAGGTCTCTATCCCCCACCCTGTTCACTCCCTTCCAGTGTACACTGCCCCGTACATTTACATACCGGGCCTGCCCCTCCAGTGTACACTGCCTTTCTTTTAATGCCCTGCCAGCTGAAATTCGAACCTGCAACCATGGTCTTCTGGGGAAAATTTTGCACTTGTTGTTGTCTTGGGGAAAATTTTGCACTTGTTCCAAAAATGTTTGATTTGATTTTATTTGACTGCTTAAGTATAGATTTGAGATAAGTGGTGCTAAACTACACTTACAGATTTTGAGAAAACTGCTGAACATTGTGCAAAAGATTTGAACTTGTAGTGTCCTGATAGTACCTTCTGCTTAAATTGCTGGGTTTTACAACAAAATTATTGCTTCGTACTCTCAGCCCAAGAACAAAAATCATTCGGTGTCTCGTCAAATGGCACAAAAAAGCAGCCATGATGAAGTTAGCACGCGTGATCATAAGTTTCCAATGGCCATTATCAATCGACGTTCTTCAATATAATCTGCTACTGGTTCAGTTCTAACGTTTGACCAAGCTGGATTGCTCATGTGACTCATTCATCCAATTCTTGGCCGGCAGAGAGATCTATTTCCAGTTGTGTGGCAAAACAAATGTGATGAGCCGGTGTGTTTTAAAGTGTCTTTTACTTTTGCGGTTATGCCAACGTACTTCCGATTTTGCAATGTGAACAATTAATGAGGGCAACTAAACATAGTGTCCTCCAAACTGTGGGTTGCGTACCTGATGCGAGTCACCTAAAATGTTTTGGGGTTGCCAGTTGTTTTACAAGCAAGAGAATAGTGCTGAGGTATAATTTCTTACAAACTTTGTTTGATTTAATTTAGTTTAAGATAAGGTTCAATTTATGTTTTTATTGTACTGTTTTAAATCACGCACAATAATTTCACATAACTTTTATTTAGGCTTTAGAAAACTATCTTCTGCGTCTGTAAAACAGTAAGAAATGAATTATTACACTGATCCTAAACACAAAAGAAAACTGTTTTGCCTGGTAACACTTAAGTGGATTTAACATTTTAACTGTGACACAACCAAATTTTCAAAGGCGTACTTGTTTCATTAAACTGTGGTTGTGATGCCTTACATGAACCAAGTACAAGTGAGCTAACAATAAAGCAAAAACGTAGTAAATTAATGATGGGAGTTCAAATCTCACGACATGCATCTATACCAATAATTTCAAACTGGGGATCGCAAGGAATTGTAGAATGATTTGCAGCAAGCTTAAGTATTTAAGTAATGGACTTATTTCCCCTTCGCAGAATATTTGATTTCGTGAAGTAGATTACAGAAAGTGAATCTTCTATGTGGAATAGGACAAAATTATCAATCTCGAAAAACGTCCATCACACAATGGATGACATCAGAGGTGTGCACCCTACGTCCAGCGACGTAAAATTTTTGTGGCCCGTGGAAGAAATTTGAAAAGTTTTCAAAATATTGATCTGCAAAATAAAAAAGGTAATCACTGAACAAATTTAGGAATTTTGACAAATTTACAGTTGTGAAAACTCTGATCCCACAAAAAAAGTTTTTAACAACCCTATGCCTCCAATGCTGTCACTAATCACTGCTGATAAGCTTAATTGAGCTCAAATACAAACTTCAACTGGCCTATGGAATTTTCAAAACGTCAGAAATTGACCCACATGCAGAAACGTTTACATACTCCTGGGTAATATAATGACAAAAGATTCGATAAACTTGATTCTTAAATGAATAAGGGCACAACAACCTTCCTAATTTTGTACCTGGAGCGATTTAGCCTATTAACGCCCCCTGCTAATGAAAGTCTCTTACATTGATTCAAATAAGCAAATAGACTCATCTTTCCATGAATTTGAGATTCACTGGTGTAAGGCTATTAATGATCTCGAATTTGAACAGGATCGCAAGTACTTGCAGACTTCAAATTTTGTTTAAATTGTAGCCGCCCAAAATACCTTCAAAAACACGGTCTTAATGCGTTAGGAAAGATTGCAAAATAGCACATGGATTTTTGGGTAGTAGTAACGCTAGCATTAAATCTTGTAAAATGCAGTAGCGAGTAGTGGTAGTGCCACTATTGTTTTCACCTATCAGTTGTAGCATCGCATTTTTCGCAGGATTTGTAAAGTAGCTACGTCAAAGTTAACAATTTTTGATTGAATCAAAACGTTGAAAATTTTGGTCTGCTGGTGCTTAGTTGCAATGATTTGATTGTCAAGTAGTGAAAAGGCGAAACGTCTATAGCAAAGTAAGCTGCATGTCGTGATATTGAACTCCATTTTATTTGAAATCTGATTATAACTGCCCTCGTTGCTAAATTGTAAATCTCATCAAAAAAAAAATGGCGGCTTCATAAAAAACTGAAAAAAATTTTGGCACCTCTTTATATCAAATCAGTCTTGCTCATGTTACTATGAAATGATTCATAAACATTGAATGCCTAGACGAGAAGTTGGTAATATTTCTATGTCTCCAAAAATGTAGCCGATACTAGGACACCCCGATTCAAAACCCAACCACACTGTAGTTGTTCAAAAATATCAAAAACCTAACCTCACTCGCAGAATTACTCAGTGTTTAGATCAGATCTGTAGAGACTCAGTCGCCATCACTTCAAAAAGTTTTGCATTATACTGTAATCTACTGACCGTCTAACCTGAACTAAGAAAGTGCAATATAACATGAGGCCTGCAGCCCTTACTTACGAGGCTTGCCTACCGTATCAACTTTGTTAGTTTTGCCATTAATATTATGTATTTTCAACTATTTATTATTCGATCTGTTACGACATCATTAACACGTTTGTTTTCATGTTATGTCATACCGCAATTAGAATTAAATCACTGTGGCGAGCGCTGTTTTGGGATAATAGTGCGCGTGGTGCAGCGTGGTTGCATCGTCGTGAAATGTATCTGAGAAACAGCTCAGTCACTTCATTTGTCAAAGCAGACATTGGCAAGAAACTCCATGTGTAGTGAAGACATCAGGTGCCTTGTGAATAACTTCACGTAATGATTCAATCAATTGCATTTGCTTCTCCATTAAAAATTTATTTGTAAATATTCGTTATGATTACCGTAATTTGATTGTATGGCCATGACCACCATTGCAACTGTACCCTGTGATCCACGACAATAATTTGTTCATGCCCTGGTCTAGAATATGAAAAGCACAATGTGGTTGTAATTGACATTTAGTCATTATTGCATTACCACGATGATTAAATACATTCATATTTTGACACCGATGCAGTATATTAATGCTTAGACTGTCTGAGGAATGGTGGTGAAGTTGAAATGCTATGCTGTTTTGTTGGCGCTTTTACAATCACGATTGTGCTCTATCTCCACGACATATTTTAATGGAGACGTAGTGTATATTGTGTGGTTTACGTTTCATTCTCCAGATTATCTCTATTGCTGATTGCCAAGTAGGACATCGTGCAAACCGTGGTTTTAAAGTCTTTGACATGAATCGACAAAGAAATGGAAATCAAGGCTGCCAAATGCTGATTGGACACTATGACCATCACGTCACAGTGCCGAAAGCAAACAAAGCGGTTGACTACCGTGTTTATTCGCATGTAAGCCGCTATTGCATAAATGCCGACCCCTAAAAAACGGCCCTAAAATGAGGAATTTTACAAAAATTCGCATATAAGCCGACCCTACAAATCATAATCCACCGTATGTATAAAAAATTGCAGAAGAGAATAAATGAAAATAACAATGATTATTTTAGTGTTTGCTTTTACAGGTATTAATTTTTATAAATTGCAGTACAGAGTGTATCAAAATCCTTTACATTCTTCCTCACTATCACCGTCAGATTGCCCAAAGAGATCTTTCCAGTTCTCCAACGTTAGCCTTATGTCAATTTGGTTGCATTTTATTTTGTTGAAGGTAAAATTTAAGGTCGCATATTGAAATACAGTTGTAACGTAGTTGTCGGAATTACCACTACGTTACTCTAAATCAGGGGTGGGCAACTTTCTTGGCTGGAGGGCCGCATTGACCATGTAAGAATTGGCCAAGGGCCAGTGCTCAAAATCGTGTCCAAAGTGATGGTGCCTAAATAAATGAAAACGGGTCAAACCACCTCTCAATGTCCTATCGCAGGGTGTGGGCATGGTGGTCTCTAAAAAAAGGTCATCACCCTCTGCTCGGACAGAAAACGCGCTCTGCAAACTGACATATGCTCTTTCCATCGTAGCGTGTAAACTTTTTGGCTCTTTCATATGGCATTTGTTTCCCCTCTTGTCATCGTAACTTAGATTTACCGAAGTTTCAAAAGTGTTCGCGGGTCGCACAAAATTCTCTCGCGAGCCGGAGGTTGCCCACTCCTGCCCTAAATTTGTCTACTGTGCGATCACAGCTATGCGCGTTGTCGCGTTTTAGCAATAATAAAACTTTCGGTTCTATCTCAATCTTAACCAGTTAAGTGCGTATGACGAGATATCTCGTCATGGCGGGTTCTGACCACGCTGTACTTGCTAGATGCGGTATCTTGATATTATGGGAGTGACGAGTTATCTCGTCATCATGGTAAATGCATATGCTCGATCTCTGTATCTTGATAATCTGTACTTTTGTGGTTTTAATCAAAATAATTCAATGTTTTTCTTAAACTTCCATTTTTCTCAAAACTTGAAATCACTGTTTTTGTCAGCTATATTCAGCATTCATAACTTTTGATAGTTTGTTTGTCTTAAATTTCAATTCGTCACTTTTAATGCAATACACTTTTGTTGATGTAGTCGTGATTTGTTTCACGTCTCAATTGTTCTCATGCTTGACCCACGCGAGGGTGCAATGGTTAGAGCAGGGGTTCCCAACCAGGGGTACGAGATGGCCATTCAAATTTTTGTGTTGATCTAAAAAAAAGGTTAACCCATGCAATTTCAGGCGAGACTTCAAACTTGGCCCACATCTTGGCCCGGGGCATGTTATGAATTCGTCACATGTTAAAATATTTTAGGGGTGTGGCCATCATAAAAGTCGGGAACCACTGCTCTAAAGAGAGGGTTGGTGGCAGGAAAGGCATCTGCCATCTGCCATATAAAAATGCAGGTATCTGCTGTGGCGACTCCTAATCGGTAATAAGCCAAAAGAAAAAAATGAAGATTGTTCTCATGCTCGAAAGTGGCAAAAACTGCTAAAATAACAAAAAAATATCTATGGCGTCATCAGTGACGTCATAGTTATGACGTCATGTTAATATTTGTATATTCAGAAAAAGAAAATCATACTGAACAAATCACTAATGGATTGTTTTGTTCTAACTCCAGTAGGTAAAACATGAAAGACGACTGAATTTATCCACCCAAAATTGCTTAGAATAATTACGCACTGTACGGTCGACCAGCGAAAAAAAAACTATGCACTTAACTGGTTAAAATTTCTTTTAAAATTGAGGCGACGTACAATAATCGCTCGGATAATTAGATCTGACTGCAACTTAATAAAACTTGGAAAAGATTGGCTTCCACTAAAAACACCTTAAACCACGTTAAGAACAGAATAATGTGGTCGCAGAAATAATACTTCACGACTTCAAGCTTCTTCGCTCGACGATCTCAGAATTATCACTTTACTACACAATCAGGAAAACTCCCAAAACTAATTCCACCAATAACTGTTCAATACTCGCCACGTCAACAGAATCCACAATAAAGTATCACAAAAAAGAATAGCCTTTCTTTACTCGGTCAATCAATCTCTCTCTCTCTCTTCTCACTACAACACTTTTCTGCTCTAACACTAAAAAATCCCGTCGCCTTATACATAAGGCAAAAAACAATCCAGAAATTGCTAAAACAAAATCACGTGAAAAAAGAAAAAAAGCACTACTAAGCTATGTAATCGGCCAACGAAATTCTTCGAAGAAGCTAGAATCACTAGATCAATCTGGAATCTTATTATGTCATAAACGATTGTGACGTAATAAAGACGTACTTACAGCAAATCCACTTTTGAGGAAAAAAGGGTCTTTTGCAATCAGTAGCCAAGCGAACAAAGTAATACAACACTATACACACAGATGAAAACAATTCTTACAAGGCAAATTTCCTTATTCGTGACAAGCGCATAAGCTGATCCCTTAGTTTGGTAACTTTATTTCTGAGTTTTCAACTCGGCTTATATGCGAAGAAATACGATAAATCTTTTAATTGTCGTCTTACAATAGCTTGTCATCGAACAGAATGCAAGCGATTGAGAATCCGTTGGCCAAACGTGCGCTTGATTTGTGGGTAAAGATGCTTTTTTTCTCGGAGTCACTTTACAGATTTGAAAGAAAATTGAATTTTAAGTTGTATTTTGGTAAGTTTTGTTAAAATATGCAAATTAAAACTCAATCATGTTCCAGAATCGTATAAAAACATGATCTTGTCAACAATAATATAGTTTTTTCATCAACTCACTGGCGTTGCTCGATTGTTTATGGCGGCTGATAGAATCTCCCAACCATGTGTTGTGACGTCATTAGCAACAAACTCCAGTTCCTCTATTTTATCAACACACAATGCAATCCCAGCAATTACTTCTTCGTGCAATGGAGAGTCAATAAACACCAACCTCCTCATCTAAACATAACAATAAAAATATGAAAGACGTCAAGCAATTTATGGAAAATGTTAAATTTACTATATTTAACGACAATGAAAAATTCTTAATTGCTGTTCGTTATGAGAAGTTGCTGTGCGAGTGATAGCTTTATTATTGGAACAAAATCAACAAATATTGCAAGTGCTTGTATTGCTATATTCAGTAAAGTCAGTTTTGGAAAAATTGTTTTTATTAATCTTTTTTTCCAGTAGCATGCTCGAAACTTTGAATACAGATGCGAGCAAATAAATTCAGTAGTGACGCAAATAAATTCAGTAAGTCATCAAGTTTAACAATGTTTATAGTCCAGACTTTCAGGCCAGTGACACCAACAATAAACGTAGAGCGAGTGCTCAGTCCTGCTTCGGAGTGAGCCAATTTTCAGGATTTCGTTTAAAATTCTTGATATTGCTTTTGACAACTTCAATACTTGTTAAAATCCGCCAAGCAGAGAGCGTTGTTGCCAAATGTCGTACTCAAGAGTACAACAGCACAGTCATGGTGGAATTTGAACGCATGATCATTCGTTCATAGTCATGATGAAATCGGCGCTCCAACCCGCTCGACCACGTTGACGACAAACATTACCCATTAGTGCCGCCAAGGGGAAACAATGCTGCAGCACCCAACGCTTTACTGGTCATTTGTGGCGCGTCTGTTTGGTTGTTGTTGAAAGGAAACGTGATCTTGTTAATCATATTTTTTAGGAAAGGGATTTATATGTCTACAATAGGTAATAAAAGTCAAATAAAAGCTTTAAATTAAAATATGGAGGACAAAATTTGTAAAAAAATGACTGAATTACCAAAAGTTGAAAATCATTTTTGGAAAACAAGATCCCTCATCCCTAATGCTTGTGATCGTCAAAAGTGTAAAAGTCAGTGGCCCAAAACTAAGTGTGTATTGTAACACCAACTTTTTATAAGAAATTTTGCTGAGAGTTTACTTCAGAACAATCTAGTCTGGCTTTGTTTTTACATGGTTGGTAGCTTGGACTGCTTTACCGAAGTATCATGTATTTAGTTGTCACAGTCCTAGCAATATTTTTACATGTCATCGTTTTGAGAAAATATCTTGTGGACTAACGTTTTTGGTATTGGATGTCGTAAAAATGACGTGATAAAGTAACATCATGAGCAAGTGACGTCACTTTTGCCGTCTCTTATTCTTGATTGGTTTATTGTAGCGGGGCCACGGAGTGACCACCACGATTCGAACGCAGGATTTTAAACCCAAGGAGCATATTTTAAATCCATTTTTATCTATAGAGTGAATCAAGTTTGTTGTTGGTTTTGTGAGAAACAGGGTTTGTCTAAGTACATGTTGTTATTAATAAAAACGTGGAAGCTTGTTTTTTGATGTTATCGATAAAAAGGTTGTCAAAAGTGAAATGCCAAAAAGGTTCAAATGGTCATTCAATCTAAAGGCAAGAGGAAAAAATATTGATTGACATTATATTTTATCTGCAGTAAAAGACATAAATTCTAAAATCGCTTCGTTTGAATCAATTGCAAAGATATTTGGTCAATGTAAAGATTTTTTTGCTGGCACTGTATTACTTTAAACTTTGTTAAATACATACTACTATCGATACAAATTCAAGTTTGATGCTGAAAATGTTGTCGCTTGATTGTTTGCGTATAAAGTAATAGTGAAAGAATGAAATGAAAATATCAGCAAAACGAGTGTTTTATCAATGCTTTTACATTAAAATGTTTTAAATGAGTATCAGTTTGTTTCAGTTGAAACAAATTCATTTTCCATTAATGCTTTGAAGCGGTTAAGTCAAAAGTCAATCAACTTTGTAAGCTTGATACATGATATTGAAAGACAAAATGCATTTGAATATAAGTTTAGTAATTGTTTCTTCATTTCAATGTTTAATATATATCTACAAAATGTGGTTTAGAATGCGTGATTACCACCCAACGTCCATAAAAATAGTACCAATTTGTATGAAAGCAGGTCTGAGCAAATATCCAACGTGTTGAGTTGTTTAAAGCGTCGTAGCACTGCGCCAATGTCCAAATAATTGTAAATAAACAACCATGCCTAAATAACCCTGCATTGTATACTTCTGCGCTGCTAGACAGAGAAAATGTCCAAACTTTGCTATCCACAATTTTTTTGTTTAAGTAAAGCAAAATTACAGCAGCTTTATTTTTCAATTTAGGAAAATTACCAACGAAAGTTTTGAGGAAGAAGACAGATGTGGAGGGCAGGCGGCCACTCACAGCAAACCAACCTGAGTGAAACCAAACCTTCTTCCAAATTATGGACAACTGATGAAGCACGGTATATCAAGTTCAATAACTCTTCTGGAATCTCTTCGTAATGGAGATTCAGTTAATAATTATTAAAATTATTACATTTAGATTATGATTAACATCGCTAAAAATGCCAATACACGATTGTTCTTTTTTCAGTCCACAATTGTTCCACTGATGTATTCTAACGTGGACAGTGTTGCCACTTATTATTGAAAATCTTTATTAGGTGATAAAGAAAATCTCTATTAGGTGATAAAGAAAATCTCTACACAAGTCATGTCAAAAGAAACGCGGCGTTTTCAGCTAAAGGCAGGGCGTTCTTCAAAAACATTATTATGCGTTGGATGAGGCAACTGATTTGACTCTATTCATCACGGAATTGCTGCATCGACATCGCAAAGCATTTTAATCTTTGAAACATTAAGCTGATGTGTAGTATTTGGGTGATAGACTCTTAAATAGCTTTTTATAGATTTACTTATCAAAAAAATGACGTTTTTAAAAGCTCTGTGAAATCAATTTATATGGGGTGCGCATAAAAAAGTGATAATACTGTGTAATCAAGAATAACTCAAAAATTAAGCTTTGCATACAAATTAAATTTGGTACGTGTTATGAGCAGCTAGTTTTGGTCAATTTTTTCCGTTCTCTCAGCATAAGGTTTTTCAGTTAACGAATTCCAAATACTGTAGTCCATTGGATTCAAGTGAGGTGACTGCAGGGGCACTTGAATGGATACTTGGTTCACGTGCTAGTGGTCGTGGATTCGATGCTTGACTTGGAAACAAATTTCTTTTTTTGTAGCTGTGATCAAACTTTCAGCGACCATGTAAGATTGGGCAGAGTGAGGAAATAGCAAATCTAAGCTCTCCTCTAAAAAATAACGTCTGACATTTATTTTTTGACCTGAATTTTGTATTTTCTCGTAAATTTTGTGTTTATAAATATTTTTGTCTGGAAATTTTACTTGACCAAAACTAGCTACCTGTCACATGAACCAAATTTAATTTGTATGCCAAGCTTAGTTTTAGAGTTATTCTTAATTAAACAAGGTTTTTCACTTTTTTCTACCTACCCGGTGTAACTTAGCAGGTTGGGCAGGCAACAAACGCCTCCATGCCTGATCAAACAATAACTTCAACTGTTTTACAATATGTTGTAATGCGATTTACGGCCGCCAATGTTGCTGTTAACAACATGTAGCTGCCAAGTTTTTCAAATTTTCTGGTTGTTCGTCTTAATAACCGCAAAATTCCGTGAAGGCGATACACATTTAAATTGAGAGCAATTTCATTATTTTAAGTAATTATTAGAAGATGTAATTTAGGTGCAAATTCTAGAATATCAAGAATCTTTAATAACTAGTACGACATGCAAGTTTATTTTTGGCTCAATTTTATGAGCTTTTTTTCTACTTTTTTTCAGACTTAGCCGTGTATATTCATCACTACTTGGTCACGTTTGCTTTCAAATCAGATTTTTTGTTGGAGCAACGCAGCACTTTAGATTTCGTGTGTCTGACTTGGCTACGCCAACCGCGTATTGTAGAGTTTTGATTTCCAGACCTGAAGTCTATGAAAATCTTTGAGATGCTAGGGAGCAAAAATTTTAGCACAAGGGTTAGCGTACCCCCTTATTTGTGGCATTGAAGCATACTTGTCGTTTTTTGAATTACCCATAATTAACCACAATAGAAAAATTTGCTCAAAAATGATCACCAGCATCATACGGTACCATACAGCAATCCATTACATCATGTCAATAACCCGCGACCGGTTTCGACCTTATTGGGTCTCATCAGGCGGGTGTAAAAAACACTCAATAATAAATATGCTAAAAAAACAAATTTGCCATTGGGTGCAAAAAAAATGCAATGCAAAACAATATGATACAGCAATACCTATATCATGGGGGTCACATTCAAGGACACACACACAGAATGAGGCAAAATTTTGTAAATTAAAGTTTGCTATAAGCATTGTGATGTCATAAAAATCAAAATATTTAATGCATATACCACATCTTGACTGAAGATTGGCAAAATTTTCAAGGTGGCTTATCGAACGGGTAAACAAGGAAACTTTACCCATATTAATAAAGACCAATTTGTAGAGAACATGTTAATTTGACGTTCATTGCAAACTCAGCCAGTTCATAAAAAACTTGATCGTTTCCAAGATATTTCGAAAAAAATTATTCAACGGAGGCATATTGCTACTAAAGCTAATGATCGTAAAAATGTTGATCAGTTTTATCTTAGTTTTTGCCAATATATTTTATGGCATAAATAAAAATAGAAGCTCAATAATGCATCCAGCTATATCTAAAAAAGCAACAAAGCACAGAATCACTACATAGTTGGCACAAAACTTGGCATGATTGATTACCTCATAAAATTGATTACAACACAGAGTAAACGGCATAAAAGAGCGGTGACAATACAATGACGTCATCGTCGTAAATACATTTTCTGAAATTTATATTTATTGACATGTCAGAACATAATAAAGTGTAAACGGCAGGCGGAGCGATATGGGTTCATATCAAAGCTAGCAAGCGAGTATTGATGTTGTCAAATTTAAAACCATATTATGGGGAAAGATCATCATCATCATCATCTGAACGTCTGTCCCGCTAGTACAGGATCCACAATTGTAAACGTCAATTTCATTTTTTTCCAATCTGGAGCATCATTAATAGTAAAAAACAATGTTTTGAGATCATTTTTCAAGATGTCCTGTCAACGCTATTTGGGTCTCCCACTTAAGCTGCTTCCAGCAATAGTAGGCATTTATGTATTGCTTGCGGCGGTGTTTGGGGGCGTAAAGGTCACGCAATCAAAAGTGCTTCTCACTGATCTTTTTAGTAATAGGAACCCCTTTGATTGTTTAGCTTATGTTTTCATTTGACATTTACTTGTCATTATTAATTCATTTGTTTTTGTTTGACACAACGACCGAAGATGACTTGAAAGTCAGGCGGGGAAGAAGAGAATAAAAAGATTGATTTAGAGAAGGAAGATCCATCAACAGAAAGAAGCGGCGTAGTGCTATTTATTGCGAAGAAGACCGAGTGAATCCAGCCACCTTTACAAACGGACACGAAACCAGATTTTAATAATCGAACATCTCTCCATTTGGAGGAAGTTTTATTGGGAGGAGCGTGGGCTAGGCCTCTGGAAAAATAGAGCCAATGATATGAATATTTAGATCTAAGTAATAAGAGGCAAACCAATTCTTGTTATTCTAAAGTTGATTTGATTCCACATTTTCTTGGCTTGCTTCTGATTTCATATTGCATAAAATAGCTGTGACTTCGCCCAGTAACAAACCGCAGTACTCAACCAGCTTGACGTCTTATCCTTCATCCTGAACTCGTTTATAATCTCATGTAGTTTGTTTTGTCGGTTTGCGTTGGCAAAATCAGCAAAACTTCCTTTTATCAAAGGAAATTCAACGAAGATAATATATTTTGGCTCTAACAATGTAATCAAAAACAAGTATATTGCTTGAAATTAGTGTTATTTTGATCAAAAATGGAACGAACTATGAAAAGTTTAAAATTCTTTCCAATAAATCAAGCTCCTGCTATTTGAAACCATTTTCTCACGACACTGATTGAGCAGCACCGATATTTGGCAACATTAAACTAAAATCGTGGGAAATCTGTGGACACCTAAACTTTGAAGAAAGGCAGTGTAGTGTATGTCAAAGATAAATTTATATATTTCTGCACGGCAGATTGAAAATGGTTGATTTTGCCTCTAACGTGGCAAAATTAATGGAACGTTTTTTTGTTTGAATAAACATAATAAAACAATACTGTTTTACCTTTTTCCAAACGAACGTATTAAAAGGCCTCTTTGTAATGATTCTATTTGAATAAGATGATCAACAATGCTGTAATCTACTTTTAAAGTTTAAAAATCAACTGATTGATTTCTAATTATACATGTATGTATATTAACCATTGTATTACGGTTAATCAAAGTTTGATGACAATGAGGTAAATACTTCATTGTTACTTCCCTACTCAAAAAAACATTTGACTTTTTATTTGATTTTTTGATAAAATATCTTAAGATCTCATTCAAATGAAATGAACTTGCAGTGTCGTAAAACTGAAGTACAGTTTAAAACAATCAAATCAACTGAATATTTGTTAGTTCGATATTTACCAATTATTAAGTATGGAAAAGTTATCATCAGTTTGAGCTTGCTGCTTTAGTGATTTCGATTCTACTTACTCTGCCACGTTTAAAGAAATAAAAATTTTTAAATACATGAAAATCATTGAATGAGCAGTGCTGATTGTGACGTGAACGAAAAGTGTTCATCATAAAAATAGAAACCTCTAAATTGATCATGATTATTTGAGAAGAGTCACCACAAGTGAAAACAGATGACAATTCTTTCAGATTATTCAATGTAAATAAAATTTAGGGCAAAGTTTTTGCTAGAATAAGCAACAGAACGACAAAGCAGCTGCAACTTTTTGAAAAAGAAAACATCTGTTGGTCGGAAGAAACAAATGCCGGACTGTTCAGAGAAATGTGCGACGTGTGAAAACGGAAATATCTTAAACTTTTTGATAAAAAATCAAGACAATATTGTTATTCTTTCAATGCTGTCAGATAAAACTTGTCGCAGAAAATATTCATAAACGTGTTAGTGATTACAAATTTTTTGGTGGCACTGGATTATCTAATCAAATAATATATTTGTAAAAACGCCTTTTTAAATCATTGCAGTAAAATCTTGTGCATCATCTACAATAAATATTATATCTAGCAACACCTCCAATTAGGAAATTTGGGCTTTTTAATGTTGAAAAAATAAATATGTTTAATTTAATCCTGCCTCTACTCACTTTAATGCATTCCGGCATGTCTGCGATTTTGGTCATAAACCGTTTAAGGCTATCTCCGACAAAAGTCGAATTACTGATATCCAATTTCAGGATCTTTTCTCTTTCTTGCAAAACGTAGAATAAACTACCAACATCGTGAGGGAAAATATTTTTCTTTGATATTTCCAACTGATCAGTAAAACGCTCGACAACTTTCTTTGTCAACTCTTGGTCATGCATTTCGTAGAGCCAACTGCAAATTTCCAAATATCTAGGAAAGTCATCATCTGAAAGATTTTCCAGAAATTTACAAACAAACTCTTCAAGAAAAGATTTTTTCTGGTCGAAAGCTGAGTTGTCAGGAAGTGAAGTTGACAGTAAGTTTGTTAAACGTGCATAAGTGGTTGGGTTGCATAATCCAAAAATAAATTTTTTGACGACATCCAAGTTCCCGAATCGTTCTTCACTAACGGACAGCACGTTTTGAAAATCACTGAATGAAAGAAACAGTGCCAAGCAAACTGCCGAAAAAAACTCTTGAAGAATCAAGTGTGAAAAGTATGTAATCTTGTGAACATGCACTAAGTATATTCGGGTGTTTGTAGTTAAGAGTGTGTTCAAGCTTCCTTTTTTCAGCTGGAATTCTTTTATTTCCTGTTCAGTAAATTCATATTTTTTACAGCTTAATCCTTTCCAAGCCAATTTCGATAGCTTTTCCAATTCAAATTCAGTTCTTGCAATTTCCTGTGTGATAAAAGTCTCCAACACATTCAATACAATATTAGTTGCTGAAGCAAACTCAACAGTTTCATCCGGACTGCGCGATTTTTGGTGCAACCAGTAAACTGTAAAGATACAAATTATAGGCACGTAGCACTGAGCCTCGAGTTCAGGATGGTTTAATAGCTCAACAACAACATTTTCCCAATCAGCTCCACAGATGTTTTTACTTATTTGATACTGTGCTTTACGATTGATTCCCAGAATATCCACTATGCACTGTGGTCTGAACTCTTTTTTCAGCCCCAACATCTGACGAGGACGAGAAGTAATCAACTTCTTTGCTTTGCGCAAAATTTTGCCGTTTAAAATGTTTTTTAAAAGTACTTCCGGTGTTTTTACGTCATAAAGATTAGCATTGGGACATTGTTCTTCTAGCTCTATTGTTGCTTCATCCAAACCGTCAAATATTATCATGACCTTCTCACTTTCTTCCAGCTGTTTTAAAAGTACTTTATCAGAAGCAGAATCGTGTTCCCAACTTGAATCTAAGTTTGTCAGTAAAAACTGCAAAGCATTCAATTTTTCCTCATAATTTACTTTTTTCAAAGACACATAAAACAGAAAGTCTATATCAAGAAGTGCTTCATGCACCACTTTTTCAACCAGCTGTTTGGTGAGAGTTGTCTTTCCGATACCTGCTTGTCCTAAAACTCCTACACAATTGCCGTGAGTAGCTATGTACTTCTTCTTAGCTTCCTCATTACGAGCTTCTTTGTTAGCCTGTTCTTTAGCAAGTTCTTCTGCTCGCTGGAATAAGTCCTCGAGTTTTATATTTCCTTGTAAAACTTGATTCCGTAATTTACGATCTCTCGTTCGTTTGAAATAATCTGACTCATCAATTCTTTTGCTACCACTTTTTGATATTTGAAGTTCAACAGTTTGAACATCTCTATCTATAGCCAAGTAGCTTTTTTCCCCACAGATGATTTCTGCGGTGTTCAGCAGTTTTTGCTTTAGCTCGCCGAGCTTTGTAGAATCTAAAACATAATAAATCGCTGAACAATTTCATAACTTAATTTATATCTGAAAGAGCATGATTGAAAATATAAAAATTTTGGTAAAGAAGTACTTTTTTAGCAAAACTGCAGACAGTGACACTGTTTCGACCTATCAGGTCTCTTCAGTGCAGTTGGTGACCAATAAGAAGCTAGAGGCTTTTAATAAAGCATAGCTTAGACCGTCACACTTGTGGGACCAAATACTAGGTCCACTGTAGTGGATGGTCTGTCAACCTCTGCGAAGCCGTATCACTCGTGAATGTTAGACGTAGTGCACCTGCGACAACCGCCACTCATTCACGAGTGATACGGCTTCGCAGAGGTTGACAGACCATCCACTACAGTGGACCTAGTATTTGGTCCCACAAGTGTGACGGTCTAAGCTATGCTTTATTAAAAGCCTCTAGCTTCTTATTGGTCACCAACTGCACTGAAGAGACCTGATAGGTCGAAACAGTGTCACTGTCTGCAGTTTTGCTAAGTGCATCCCTGGCCTCTTGCATTACTATACATGTAAGTACTTTTTTCTTTTGAAAGTGTTAGAGTTTAAAGAAGCCATAACCTATTGCAGTCCATTTTTTTTAAAAATAATGTTCCCACCATTCCAATTTTTAGTAATTGTTTTTATCTTTTCCTTCCTATATTTTCCGATGTGTATTCTGCCGTGTTCATTCTGATTTGAGGAGAAAACTTTTGAAACCGGTTGGAATTTGAATAAAAGTACCGAGCGAAAACTAATCACACTCATCTGTGCTTTGAAAATCTCTGGATTGATGGTGGACTTACGGTAGCAACTGCTATAATTAGCATACATAATCCCAGGAATGGTGTAGAACTGAATTACATAAATTTGTTTATCATCCCAGGAATGAACAGGGACCGCAAAGGATTAACAAATCAAACGTCTTTGTTTGTTGAAATCGAAACGTTTTTGCGGGATCACGTGGCCCTTCTCAGAAAATAAAAATGCTTTGTTTTTAAAATTAAACATGCAAATGAATAGATATACACAAACCTGGTAATTATATACCAAAAGAACAAAAAGCGCGCTACATATGACATAACAGTCACATGTAGAGCATTTTCTGTTTTTTTTGGTGCGATGCTAATGACGAAAAAACAAATGCATTCTACTGAAGAAATAGTAAAACGCAAAAACTAACTAAATGTATCGACAACATATCAGCTATAAATTAAAATATACTTTTTACATGCTGTGTTTTAATTCTTTGCTGGTGTGTTGTTTGTGCATTCATTTAGTTATGTTTTAATGTTTCTTGTGTTGCATTCGTGTGCATTTGTTTCTCACTTCATTAGCAGTACCGTCATATTTAGTATGTTTTTGTGCTTATAATGCACAATTACTAATTTTGCATATACCTATTTATTCACAAGTTTACCCCTAACTGACGGCAAAAATTTACAATGTAAACAAGCGGTACTCTGCAAAAGAAGTTGTAATTTTACTTATTATTTTACAGTAAAATTTTACTGCGGCGTATCTGTTTTTTAGTTAACTACTTGCAAAAAAAAACGGTCAAGAAAGTGGTATTTTGAATGAACAGATTTCAGTTGGCCTTTAAGATTCTTTATCATCAATAAATTAAATTAATGTTTATAAAAGAGTAATTCTTTTAAACATGTGACAGTTATCATTTTAGATAACCAATCAAACAAGATTGCTGAAGAATGAAACGAGGAAAATCACTAGCTTTGTGCAGACCAATGCCGTCGCTACGGGGAGCCAGAGGGGACTGTGGCCTCTAAATTCTTTGTTTTGTTTCGAGCACCGCGTAACGACAAGACAACAAACTATAGCATTCAAAAACTTAGATTTCTGATAAAGATTACTCTCAGTTCAACATAATTCTCGTTTTGACGCTGTCGATTCTTTGCACATTTGCGCGCAATCAACCGCTGTAACGCAATAATTGTGATGCAATAAACCGTCTTATCAACAGTTGCAGCAGATGTTTTTATTTTGCTTATTCCTTGAGGATGTAAAAGGTGCAAAATGAGTTTGAGAGATTGGTTGCAAAGTCCTAATTCGAGTGAAAGTTTAAATGTTTTAGCTCGTTTGCTAGCTACAGCGCACCTACAACATCTGCTACAAGTAGGCCTATGAGCAAACGAAAATCTGATCATGCAAATGATTTGGGAATTGACGACCCGAAGCAAGTTAGTCTGCGTGCTTATTCTGTAAGCATGTTTGTGGCCGAGAAAAGATGCTTCAATGCTGCGTGGCATCAGAGGTGGGATTCGTTGGAACGTTCTGTCAAGTTTGATGCAGCTTTTTGCTTTCCGTGCCGTAATTTTGAATCTGAAGCTGGAGAAGACTTTTGAAGAATGCGTTGTGAGTCAACTTTTACAACCGATGGCTATCGTAGTTGGAAGCATGCTATTGAAATGTATAGAGGTTTCTCCAAGCATGCTGCCTCCAAAGAACTATTACAGTACCTGAAAAGAAAAATCAAACGGTCTGAAATGGGTAAGGAAATTACCTCATCAGTCAACACATAAGCAATTGAAATAGTATTTTTTTGGCTACTCATCAATTGGCTTTTAGAAAAAAAATTGACGCATTTCAAAGCAAAAACTAAGAAGGAAATGGCCTCTTTTTCAGTCCGTTTAATTACACTGTTGAGAAGACCAGCGTTTACGTGCAATCATTAAAACTATCCCACGAAATGCAGCATACTGTACACCAACCCCAATATGCAAAACGAACTTATTGGTGCTATGAGTTCAGCAGTAACCGAGCGTATTGAGTAAGAAATTGGAAATCTTGGTCTACAATCAAAGTTGATGGCACCATGGACCTATCTGGTGTAGAAAACGTTTTTTTAATTATTCGTTTTTTAACTAGCATTCTTTGAAAGTAGTGGAACGTCTTTTGGTTTTATCAAGCACTGATTCAGGTAATGCGAAATCAATTGCTGACGTGATTTTGGCAGAGCTTACTAAAGCAGGACTGACTTTTTCAAAGATACTTCCTATAGTCCATGTGGCACGAATAAGGAAATTTGCCTTGTGAAAATAGTTTTCATATATGCGTATAGTACTGTATCATTAGTTCGCTCGGCTACTGATTGAAAAAAGACCTTTTTTCCTCGCAATTGGATTTGCTGTAGAGCGTCTTTATTACGTCACAATCGTTTATGACATAATAAGATTCCAGATTGATCTAGTGATTCTAGCTTTTTCGAAGAATTTCGTTGGCCGATTACATAACTAGCTTCTTGTCGGTCACCAACTGCACTGAAGAGACCTGATAGGTCGAAACAGTGTCACTGTCTGCAGTTTTGCTAAGTGCATCGCTAGCCTCTTGCATTACTATACATGTAAGACCTTGTGACCACTAGGCTGTGACAGCACTATTGTTCTAACAGTTGTTAGACTTAGTGCACCTGCGACAACCGCCACTCATTCACGAGTGATACGGCTTCGCCGAGTACTGACAGACCATCCACCAAGTGGATCTAGTATAGATCCCGCAAGTGTGGCGGTCTAAGCTATGCTTTATTAAAAGCCTCTAGCTTCTTGTCGGTCACCAACTTCACTGAAGAGACCTGATAGGTCGAAACAGTGTCACTGTCTGTAGTTTTAATAGTAATGCTTTCTTTCTTTTTCACGTGATTTTGTTTTAGCAATTTCTGGATTGTTTTTTTCGACCTATATATAAGGCGACGGGACTTATTTGGTGGTTAGAGAGCAGAAAAGTGTGTAGTAGGGGAGAGTAGCAGAAAGTGTGTAGCGGGGAGAGAGAGAGAGATTGATTGACGGAGTAAAGAAGGGCTATTGTTTTTTTTGTGATAATTTGTTGTGGATTCTGTTGACGTAGAGAATATTGAACAGTTATTCGTGGAATTAGTTTTGGTGGTTTTCTGATTGTGCAGTAAAGTGATAATTCTGAGATCGTTGAGCGAAGAAGCTTGAAGTATTATTTCCATGAATACATCATTCTGTTCTTAACGTGGTTTAAAGTGTTTTTTCGTGGAAGCCAATCTTTTACAAGTTTTTTTAAGTTGCAGTCAGACCTAATTATCCGAGCGATTATCATACGTCGCCTCAATTTTAAAAGAAATTTAAGATTGACATAGAACTGAAAGTTCTATTATTACTATTATTAGTAAAACGCGACACCATGATTGCGCATCTGTAATGGCAGGACACTGCGAAGGAGTTCATCATCTATTGTAGGAACGAGAAAACAGAAAGATTCCTTATGTGCGCTGCCTAAACCATCAATTGCATCTTGTAGTTGTGCACGCAATGTCGGTTGAACAAGCGATCAATGATTGTTTGCACGTTTTTGACGGCTTTCACAATATTAACGCGAGCCCACAGTTGCATTTCACTACAATGGTGAAAAGTTGAAACGCCTGCTTCAGCAGAGGTAAACTGGTTATCTGACAACAGCAACAGCTATTCACCATTTTTTTCAACATATAACATCGATTCTCCGAGAAATGGGTACTTCAAGGGCACATGCACTAGGAACACGTATAGAGGCATTAAGGCTGATTCGAAAAGACCGGAACAAAGTTTATTTTTCGTTGCAAAGATGCTTTACGAGGTATGCATTGCTATATAATCTCTTTTATTGTCTCAGTTTCAAATAATTTGTTGATGGTAACAATTTAATTTATAAGCTTGTGCTCTGTTTGCCAATCCTGTTATGCTGCTGGGCCACCATAACGGCAAGTAGACTGCTTGGCTCCCAGATTAAAAAAGAAACAATTAAATGGCTTGCTTCAGATTTTAGGAAAAGCTCATACCACAACCCATTTCAATGTTATGACAAGCGAGATGATTTATAATATTAAATAAACATAATGAGTGGTTGAGTGGTTTCGGGACTATCTGCTTCACAGACCTGAATTCATTTCCCCTGACGAGACTTGAAAAATGGTATTTACAATTTCCCTGCTTGGCGCTCATCACGACAACCGTAGGGTGGGAAACAAGCCCGCAACTTCGATAAATTTTGTTTGGCAAAGGGATTCAACGTTATAGCTCATGCCTCCATATTTACAAAAGCAGACAGATGATCGGGCCAAACAGTCTACCTGTGGTGGTGCCCAATCAAATAATGGACTAGCAAACAACACTCATCAGTTTGTATAGATCTGCCAAAAACAAAGCATTTACTGTAGCTCATATGAAGAGATTAAAACATCCTTTTTGAGCTTAAATTTAGTTGGCATTTCGCGTTTCTTTACCAAATATTGTGTAATGCAATATTTTACCTGCAAATACTGTACGCAAATTACCGTTTGCGTAATGCAAAAAATTATTATTTGCAAGAATATTTTTACAATGTTATGTATAGTGGAAATTCATATCGTGTCCAGGAAGCGAAAATTGTCACAAAAAGTTATTAAATTGCTCCACGCATCACTTTGCCTTTCGGTTGACCTTAACCGCAGACCGGGCACTCCAAGTGTTTGGTTGTTTTCTGTAATTTTACTGATCTACAATTACAGGTGATGTCTCTTTTTCAAAAACAGCCTCAGATCACCAGTTAATCATGAATAAAGACGAAATGCGGAGATTATTTTATAGCACATTGGATCAAGCTATCAATGGAATAGACGTGCGTTTTAGCCATCAAAATACAAAAATATATGCTGCTGTCTCTGCTCTTCAAACTGAAAATTGTTGGATGTAAAAATGGTGCAGCCTCTTTTGGATTTGGTAGACCGCACAAGTGTGAAAGTAGAATTTGATGTTGCTAAGACGTACGTTGCAAAATTCAACGGTGATGAGAATACAAAGCTGACATCAACAAAACTCCTTTCTGAACATTGTGAAGCACTTAAGGCGATGTCTACCGTACATCTTGTACTGAAACTAGGAGTCACTACCGCAAAGTGAAAGAACTCTTTTTGTGTTCTGAAAACTGTCATGCGAGATCCTAGGCAATCGATGAAGCACGCTCGCAAAGCCCATCTTATCCAACTTACGTTTGAAAGTGACTTGACAAAAAAATAAAAACTGATTAGAAAGGAAACCCCTTTCGACAGTTCATTACCGCAAATCGTAGACTGCAACTTTTTTAGTTAAACTCAGTTGATTTACTTTATTTTAAACTTTTCGATGTTCTTCGTTTTACAGTATTGGTTCCGCACTTGTAGAAAGTAGAGTATTCATTCTCGAAGCTTTTCGTCTGATACTTTTTAAGAAAATTCGTGAGAAATAAGGAGAAAAGGTGAAGTGAGTCACTTATATAGAGACACACTTGACGAAAAAGAAAAATATATACGTTTTTTCTTAGTAGTTATTTCTTAGTAGCAAAGCTTACAAAATTGAATCAATGTTTACAATAATTATTCATGGATTTTGAATTCCCAAACAGTCGATTACAATATCAGCATTTCTGCTTTTGAGTCGCTAGTATCCGTATTGTTTGTGGCGGGTTTCAATTTAAAAAATTCATTAATTTATGTGTCTGCGCTTACTCTCTGTTAACTTGTTGGTTGGTCAAGATTTAAACCAGAAAACTACTGTATTTGATGGAACCCTCTAATTGGCACCCCATTGAAGCTGTTGAAAAACAATAATTTCCAATTATTAGACGTGACCAATATTTACGAGACAAAGCTCCTAGGTGTTATGTACATTGTACAGCGAATCGCTCCCCTCTCCGTTGTAGTCTAGTATCTACGGTCTCTTCCTTTCCACTTGCATCACAGCCAAAAAATCAACTGCCCAAAATAAATATTTAAACAGTGCGCTGATTCTTTGTGATTAAAAATATAAAAGCTGGGAAGATACATTCGAAAAAAAAATAATGAAAATTATCCAGAGCAACCAGTATATTTATTCCAGAATGAATATACATATGACAATAAAGTGCAGGTGCAAGTTATGCAGCTGGCCAATTAGCAGAGCTTAAATATTTGAGACCGCAATGATAAAGATAATATAAAATGGGAAAAGAAAAGTTGTAGATTTTAGCTGGGTGGAATGTATTAAGAAAAGTCACTGGTTTGATATATGATGAAAAGGTATCTGCAAAAGTAAAAAAAAAAGTGTTTAAAACCATGATTAGACCAGCAATGCTGTATGAGGCAAGAAATGGCATTGCTGAGTAAATTGCATGAAGCAGAGGTGGAGTTGCAGATGTAAAAATGCTGCTCTTTTCAATGGGGCTCACTAGATCAAATAAAAAAGAAATTTGTACAAGGAACAGTACATTTGGAACGGTAGATGTGGATAGAATAAAAACAAGGTTAGGCAAGCAAGATTGAAATGGTTTGGACACGCTATGAGGAGAGAAAACAAATTATACTTTTGGAGATTGATCAAAATGAACTCAACAAATACAAGAAAAACAAGTAGACAAAAAACGTGGTTGCATTGCTGAAGAAGGATGCAATGGATCCAAAAGGATAAAATACAAGAATCTGCTGTGGTGATCCCTGAAAGGAAACCGCCAAAAGAAGACGAAATTAGAACTGTACCAGTAGCAAATTTTCTGAATGCCTGGTAAAACTTAAATGCCAGATATCCGGCACCCGAACAGTTTGCATTGTACATGGTTTTTCATGACAAGTTGATTAAGTATCATTCTTTGATGAGCTTTCATCTTTAACAAATACTTTTTCTTTTGTTGCTTTTGTTATTGGACCGGAATTCTAATATACAGTGGGCGCAAATGAAATGTTGACAAAATGAAATTTCAACGAAAAGTTGTATTTTATTGACAGTAACCTATGGTTTCAGCATTGACAGTGAAAACAACGCATGATTTTAGCAATAGTAGTCTTGTTATTAAGTATTTAGTCATAAACCCCTTGGCCTGGATTACATTTTTCAATCTTCGAGGCATTGAATCAGTCAACTTTTCAAAATAATCGGTTTCCATTGTAACCCACAAGGTTTTCAGTACATGTGCAAGTTCGGAGATGTTAACTGCCTGGGCTTTTTGTACATTATTTTTCATCACATTCCATGCGTTTTCTACCGGGTTAAGGTCGGGAGAGTTACCGGGCTACTATAAAGTGGGTATATTTTCTTCAGATAACCACTTTTTCACAAGTTTTGTTCGGTGTGCGGGAGCACACTCATGCAGAAAATGTATTGGTTGATGAATGCCCCAAAAAGGCAGCAAGTGATTCTGCAAAACTTTGAGACAGTTACAATAGATCCCCGCATTGTGACATTTTTGGGTAAGAAATATCATCCATTTCGCTCTTGGGTACCATTAAACGCACCCCAGACCATCACACCATCTGAATGCTTAACCGTCTTAACGGTGTACCGTGGGTCATGGCTTGGTATGTTTATGGGTCTTATGATTACTTTTGACTGCCCCCTCACCAGTCGCAATGTGCTTTCGTCAGAAAACACTTTTTGCCACTGTTGAGGTGTCCAGTGTTGATAATTCTTTGCAAAAGTTAGACTTTTTTTTCTCATTTTTTCTGTTACAAGGGGTTTTTTTGCTGCATGCCTACAGGAGAGGCCCAAGTCATTTTTCAACCGATGCTGGATGGTTCTGATAGATACTCCCTTTAACAGTTTTGGGTGCTTGTTTTTCAAACTTGCAGGTGTGATTGATGGTCTGAGGAGCACTTCTCGCCTTAAAAGATGATCTGTCCTAGCTGTTGTTTTTCGCTTCCTACCAGAACCAATTTTTCGTTTCGGAACAGTTCCCTCTTGTAGGCCTTTTGTAGTCTTTAACAAGGTGTAAACAGTCTGTCTTGATACGTTCAAATCAGCCGCAACTTTTTGTTACAGGCACGTTCATTTTGATTTTTGTTAAAGGCTGAGCCTTTTTAATCTCTTATAACTTCTTTCTTCCCATTTTTCTTTTTAACAAGCAAATGACAACAGCCCAAAATTGCTAAAATTTCGCTTATGAAGTGCTAAATAATGGCAAGTCTTACCAGCCTCGTGGTTGCACGATAGCGACACCTGTGGTGGCTGTTACAACTGGTAAGGAGAATGTCTCCCTACTGACCAAAGATCAATCAGAAATACGAGAGAAAACACAAGAAAAAGGCTACGCGAAGTTACGTGTCAACATTTATTTTGCGCAAATGATGTAAACATTTTTTTTGCGCCCATGGTATATATTTAATTTAGAACTTTGTAAAAATTCTTGATTGCAACTTGATAAACTGCTTTATCCTCAAGTCTCTTTAGTGTAGTTGGTGACCGACAAGTAGCTAGAGGCTTTCAATAAAGCATAGCTTGGACCGGCACACTTGTGGGACCTATACTAGGCCCACTACAGTGGATGGTCGGTCAGTACTCGGCGAAGCCGCACCACTCGTGAATGAGTGGCGGTTGTCGCAGGTGCACTAAGTCCAACAACTGCTTTAAAGCCTCTAGCTTCTTATCGGTCACCAGCTGTACCGAAGAGACCTGATAGGTCGAAACAGCGTCACTGTCTGCAGTTTGCTCAAAGTGCATCGCTGGCTTCTTGTAGTGCTTTGTCATCCTTTTATCAGTGTTTTTGGTTTAAACAAAATCTATTCTTTTCAAAAACAAGTGGGAAAGCCTTTACACCAAAAATCTTCAAATTTGATCGCAGAGAATGAATCTGAGTAAGCGTGAAACCAACAATGATAAATTGTTTTTTGATTTTCCTTTACCTTACAGTATGGCATCTTATTAACTTTATTTAAAATTGTGCCATATTTGAAAGAAATCATTTGGATGGCTTGTTTTGAATAAAATTAAAAAGTTTCAGTAAATCAAAAAGCAATTTTTGGCTTTGAAAACCTTGAACTGCCATGTAATTTGAAAACACTGATCAGACTTTCATGATTTTGATCCAACGTTTTCTTCTATAATACAGAAAATGTTAAAAAAACATACTCGGCCTTTTTTTTTTCAGCGTCTTTTTAGCATCATTATAATATTTTTTTATTTCGCCCTATTTTGGTTTTGTTTCATGGCTTCTTGCGGCTAGGCGGAAATCTATTCGACCTGGTTGTGCTAAACGTTGTACGCCCTTGAACTAAAGCAAAGGAGTAGTGGCTTTCCATTAAGAAGTGTACTTCCATTTATCCCTGAAACACGTCAAGCTCTTTCGTTTGAGAATTTTGCGATTGGTTTAGCACCAGACTAACTCTTTAACAATACCCTGTTTTTCTTATTTTTTTGCTTAACATTATTTCCTTGAAAATTCGGCCGTGGATTTTATTTTTTCTACAAGCATTGCCTTACTGCCGGATGCCAGACAGTTTGTGGGTATCTGGCACAGCCCCTTATAAATGCTTGTAGGGTAAGCGCCTATACCAAAATGTGCCACGCAAAAGTTGGCTACAAAAACTACATTCACCTGATACATTTGTTGTCTCTGCTGCTTTAAAATGACCTGAATTTGACGATTGATTTGGATTGTTGATGCTGCTTTTGTCTAGATTTGATTTGTCCACAACAGATAGTTGATTGGAGTTGCCGATATTACTTCCTGCGGCATACAAACAAAAGATATCAAAAGCCAGATTGATTAAGATAGCTTTTAAAAAATTGACAATAAAAACAAATCTTCGCATTGATAGGCATTAAAGCTTACTACGCTCAAAACTTTACTTAGACACATTATAAAAATATTTAAAAAAGGGTTTTTATTATGCAATTATCAATTTTTATAAGCGAAGGTGGCTTCATAACGTCATTAACTCTCGTATGGCACTTACCCCGAGATGGTAATCAATCATCCCAAGTTCATGTTTGTACGCCCAGTAGTTTCGGAAAGATTTAAGCACCCACACACACACTCAAAGAGAGAGAGAGAGAGACAAAGTTGCTCTTTGTAGCATGCATTCAGCGTTTTCATTCCTTGCGCTAGGCAAGATCTAATCTCCTTGCGAGGAAAATTTTGCTGTGTCTGCACTCTGCCGTAACTTAGTATTGTATACAATACTGCTTTACTCTAGTTTGAAACGCTATCACCGGGCAACAAAATAGTACAATCGTTTTACGTTCAACCTTATGGGCAAAACCATTCCTTTGCATTTTCTTTTTGATATCATGAAAATATAAGCTCGGTTTTATTACCAGACCATTTGTCACCACTTTTGGGTCTGACTACCTGTTACAAATACTATTTTTCAGTATCACTAGTTCTTTTGGATCAAGCACCTTCATTATTGTCCACAATGTAGCACTAGTTTCTGGAGGGCAATGCTGTTACACTGGTCATTTAAAGACTTTACTTATTAGCAAATGACGTGAGAAAGTAGAAAAATGCTTTTGTGCCAAAATATTTTTGACTCATTGCAAGTATACTTAGTTTTGTTACCAAAAATGACTACAGTGGAACCCCGGTTAAGGACTAGCTCCATAACGCGACCACCTCAGAACCACGGCCATTTCAGAGCGGTTTTGAATATTTTTCTATCGTAAAATGCATTGAATTGTGAGCAAACTGCAGACAGTGACACTGTTTTGACGTCACCAGCTGCACTAAAGAGACCTGATAGGTAGAAACGGTGTCACTGTCTGCAGTTTACTCAAAGTGTATTGCTGGCATCTTGTATTACATTTTGTGTTACTAACGTGCCCATCCCAGTTTCCAGAGCTCCACATGGGAGTACATAATTGCCCTATTTTCATATATGACGGTGCTCCATGTAATCGAATCACGGCGGTGAAAAAGACTTCGAAAAAAAGTATTCAAATGGTGGAGTGGCCAGGAAACAGCCCAGATTTGAATCCAATAAAAAGTAATGGAACCTTATAAAGAATAGCGTTTCAGAAAAACATTTTTCAAGCTTTAGTGCACTTCAAACATTAAGTAAAGAAATTTTGGTAAATGAAATGTCTCCGATTATTGTTACGAAGTGATTGACAGCGTGCCATGTCGCCAGCAAAAAGTGATCAAATACAAGTGCACTTACACAAAGTATCAACTGCAACTTTTTTCAGTTCTATGTCAGCTTGTTATGTTTTTAATCATACTCAATAACCATTAAATTTTCACTAAAAAATTGTCTGAAAGTAGTCGGTGAAACAAAAGTTATGTAGGTTTGAACCGAAAATTTTTGACAAAAACGAAGTTTCCTTAAACTTTTGTTACATGGTGTTATTCATGTCTAAGATTTGGAGCTTAGTTAATTTACAATTTGTTTGAATATTACGTTGATTTTTCCAGCTTCTAATTCTTTTATATTTTGTTTTGCAATAACTTTCAGGGTAAGGTGGTAAAACTGTGATGATGCTAATTTTTGTGGCGAGTAATTTAATTGTTTAAAACAGAAGAGATAGAAAAATGAATAGATAATTTAACATTCCATGCAAAATTCCTGCATGGTTAGTGCTATGTCCTGAACGCTGCATGGTTTTGACGATTTAAAAACTTTCTGTATGCATTACATTACTGTAAATAAACATTAATTTTATTGTATTTCACGGGGTCTTTTGGTGAATGAAGAGTCTCATGTGATGGTGTAATCTTTATGAAGTCTTCTCGCAGAACCCAGACTGTGCGTGCTAATTTGTTGTCTTGCTTCTCCAATAAAAGTAGCAGCTGAATAACTGATTATAGTCATGCAGCTAATAACGACCCTTTCGATGGTTTGTCGATAGCTGTTTTGTTTTACACCAGGGGTGCACAACCTGCGGCCGAAAAAGGATTTTTTGCGGCCGTGAAATTGTAAAAATATATTTAAGCAGATATTATGCTAATTTATTTAAATTGTAAATATTGTAAAATCTAATTGTAAAAATATATTTATGCTAAAATATATTCAGCAGTTTTTTAGCATATTTTTTTCGAAATCAAAAATCTAGCATATTTTTCTTGAATCTAGCATTTTCTAGTATATTTTTTAGCATTTTTTTCGGAACTAGCATTTTCCAGCATATTTTTTTCAGAATTACCGTAAACAAGTGGCATTTTTTTGTACTAAAAATTTACCTAAAAAGTCAGGTGCGACTTAGACATGAGCGACTTATACAGAGTTTTGTACCGTTTCATCAGTTCAAATATGGGGTTGCGACTCATACACGCGTGTAACTTATACTCGAGTATTAACGGTAAGTTTTAAAATTTGGTAGCATTTTAAATTTACATACTTATACTTAAATAACATATTTACATTAAAATTTGCAAGTATTTCCATGTTATTGAAACTGAAAAGAACATAAACAGATTAAAAACGAGTATTTAATTCAAAATGGGAGCAGGATTACTTTATGATTGAGACAGCAACACATTCTATGATGTGTCTAATATGCAACCAAGTTGTGAAGACTGTGAAAGGGGATAACGCAAAGCAGCACTTTCGTCGTCACAAATCGCACTCCTACGCGAAACTGAAAAGGGATTCGAGAAAGATCTGCATTGAAAATTTGAAAAAGAGTGTGCGAAAGCAGACAGCTTGCATAACAACTTTCGCTAAGTCCACTAATAGCCGCTGTGAAGAATCATACAGAGTGGCATATCATCTTGGCGTAGCGGGAAAACCTTATTCTGAGAGCGAACTCGTGAAGCGTTGCTTGATAGACGTTGTTGAGTGCATTCACTCTGGGAAGGAAGCTGATTATTCTTCACTTGCTCTCTCGCGTATTACAATGCAACGCAGGCAATATGATATCGCTCAGCAGTTAAAACTATTTCTGCAAACAAATATAAACCAGAAAGAAAGTTTATTTTCTCTTGCTGTTGATGAATCAACAGATATCAACGACTCCGCGCAATTGTTAATCTTCGTTCGTTGTTATTCTTCAAGCTTTGAATTGTGTGAAGATTTCCTTTCCATGGAAACACTGGCTACTCGCACCCGTGGAGAAGACATATTTATTGCAGTTAAGAATGCCTGCATTCGCTCTGGATTAGATCTGAAATACGTTCGTGGTATTTGCACGGACGGTGCGCCTGCCATGACGGGTAACCAACAGGGATTTGTTACAAAGTTTTCGGATTACGTGTCCAACGAATATGACAATAAAGAACTCATCAACCTTTACTGCATTATCCATCAGGAAGCACTATGTGCCAAATCCGTTGTTTTAAATACTGAAGAATGTGAATCGTATTATCTTGTTAATTCGCGCAAATGCTTTGCATCATCGACAATTTCGAGAAATTTTATGCTCAAGTGAAACATCTGCTGAGGACATACTTCATCACTCCGCAGTTCGTTGGTTGTCTATAGGAGAAACTTCCCGCCATGTACTCCAATTGCGAAAGGAAATAGTAGAATACTATTCAACCAAAAACAAGGAGTGTCCCTTGCTCGACAAAGATTTTCTCATGTCGCTTGGTTTTTTGGTGGATTTTCTTCCCCAGGTTAACTTCCTGAATCAAAGTCTGCAGGGAAAGGCAACAACAGTTTGTCTCGTGTACAAAAAAGTATAAGATTTCCGCGACAAATGTCGTCTCCTCAAAAGTAATCTGCATCAGCGTAACTTTTTCCACTTTCCGCAGATGAAGGCTCTGATTGACAGCAAAAAATTCAAGTGGATGATGTTCCGATCATTCTTTTCTCAAGCGTTTTTGATGGGGTTTTGCAGGAATTTTCTAATCTTTTCCAAGACTTTGAGAAGATTTCCGATGCAACAAGGCTAGTTGTTTATCCACATCTGGTCGAAACCGAAACTGCACCATTGAATCTTCAAATGGAACTCGTCGAGTTGAAGAACAACGAACAGTTTGTCAAAAAATTTGAAGACAAAAAAAATCTGCTAGATACGTGGAGAGGAGCTGTTAAATATCCGTATCTATAAGAATTAGCCAGAAAAACTCTGATTCTTTTTGGAAGTACTTACGTGTGCGAAGCAGGATTTTCAAGAATGAAATATTTGAAGAGCAAGTACCGCCCCCGATCTTCCGACAGCAAGCTGGAATGTGAACTACGACTCATGGTATCCAGCGAGCCACCTAACTTCGCAAGTTTATCTGAGGAGTTGCAAGATCAAGGAAGCCATCAAGTACAATTTTGTGATTTATGATTGAATAAATTCTCCAAACTTGAAAATTTGACTTTTTTCAATATTTAGCATGAGTAGTGAAGACAGCATTTACGGCAGTTAAATTGTAAGGCTTAAAACGTAATTTCGTAAAAAATGACTTTAACTAGTGGCGGCCGTTAGTGCATTTATAAGATGTTTTGCGGCCGGCAGTATCGAAAAGGTTGTGCACCCCTGTTTTACATACACACACATTATAAAAGTAGTAACTGAATAATTGATTATAGCTGTGCAGCCAATACTGATTCTTTTGTTAATTTTGTTGAAAGCTGTTTTGTTTTTTCACACACACACACACACACACACACACACACACACACACACACACACACACACACACACACACACACACACACACACACACACACACACACAACGTTAATCAAAACTTCGAATTTGACATACACTTCATCAATTGATGGGTTTTGTTTGGCAGCACAACAACAGTTGATCACTGTGCCTTAAGTCGGTGGGCTGAATACCTGCAAACTGCATTATTTTGTGTAGTGATGTCTAAAAGCTACATATGTACATGCATGTGTGTGTGGGGAGCTGGTTTTTGTAGTGATGTCTAAACACGAAGTCTTGAGTGGTTCGTTGTTTTTGTTATATATTGCTTTCTTGAACAGGTGGTTATACTTTTATCCATCTATAAGCCTATCACAGAGTAACTGTACAACACTAATAAAAAATTCCTTTTGCCTCAAATTCACACGTTATGGAAACACTGATGTTGAGCGAAAATGGTGGATAAGCAAAGCAGCAAATGACCTCCGAATGTTTTAGGAGTTGAAGACCTAGCGAAAACTAAAACTATGTCAGAACCATCGTCGAAAGTGTGTTCGTGCAAAATTATTTACAGCGCTTGTTAAAGAATTTTGTTATGCAGTGGTGCAATTAGCGTATATATCTCTGCATATCGGTAAAATGTTCTTTGGGAACCTTCGAGAAATGCCTGAAATAAGCCTATAAGCGTGTGCCAACAGTAACTTCCTCACAAGATTCTGCTGTCGACAAAAGTGCAGTAAAGACGATTGATTACTAAACGTTTGTTTAAATGCAAATTTGAGGTAGAGGCATGTATGCACGGACGTAATAAAAAATGTTTACTAACGACAGCTATATATCAATTACAAAAAGCGATTACGTAAATGTATACGTTTATCTTGCTTTTTGTTGCAAATGCTGAAATGCTTATCTTGTTTTCATTGCAGCTGCTATGGTGTAGTTGCAGTCATTTTCGACTTGCAAACACATGGTATAAGTTCGATTCTACCCACAAGCTCTAAGATTGTTTGTCAGCTAGAAATAACATGTCAAATTAAAATCCTCTCTTGCTTCAAGCAGAATGTAGTAGCATGACCAGTGGTAGGTGGTACTGGTAGGCAAGTTGATTTACTATGACCAATGGTAGGTGGTACTGGTAGAAAAAGTGATTTATTATGACCAGTGGTAGGTAGTACTGGTAGACAAGTTGATTTATTAGCAATATCCAAGCCTTAAAATCAGCAAAAAAGGGATGTAAAACAATTATTTTGTACTTACAGATTGCCATCCCACAAAAATATTCAATTTTTAAATAAATTGCAAGAAATGGCGATTCAGATGAGAGCTTTCGAAGAATTTAGAGGCAGGACACCAAGAAGATGGTGGAAGTCATAGAGCAGCAAATAGCGTGAATAGCTAAATCATAAAATCATGTTTTGAGGCTTCAAAACGGTTGCCAATGTTTCAATACTTCCATTTTTGCATCGTGTTCCATCCATCAGTACATGAAATGCTTTTTTGGAACAGTTCATTCTGTGAAGGGGTTGAATAATAAATTGACACAACTATTATTTGTTTGATTTGTCTCGAAAAACAACCCTGCTCAAAAAATTGGTCTTCACAAAAGTAGATCTTCAAAATAAGTCTTCACCACCAATAATAAGGCATCAATTCTAACTTCACAATTTCCGCACCAAATATCTGTGGATTCACTACTGCTGTTTCTCTTGCATACAATGCTCCGGTAGGCATGATACCCACTTTCTCTAAAAAAGTATCCTCTATAGGTACGATTCTATATTTGGTGCCTATGATTTCACTCAGTGGTGCAAATCCACTAACCTATTTTTTCGGTTGATTTTCCTTCAATCTTTGAATTTTATAAACTATGCCCATGATACCGACCTCAATTACAAATTACCGTAAAAATAACTTACTTACAAACAACAATTACTTTGACAAATTTTCATTCTTGATTAACTGCATGTTAACTGCAATTTAGCTATATAGTTGACTGACATTGTACATCAACTCAAAATCTTATGTTTCAGAATAGCCGTCAAATTGCCAAGACAAGTTGCCGATGCAACATCACGAAGTAGGATACGAAACGTTTTGAAGGCATTCATCACTGACAAATTAGCCTCAAATTTCTTTGTGGGCTGGATATAGGGATAGAAGAAAGAGATAGAAGCTCCTCTTCGCTTGCATAAGTGTTTTGATGCATTGATGGGTAAGATAAGGGCACGGCAAGAGACCATGGCACGCCAGAAGCCGAGTAGCTACCCGAGGCCCGGACCAGAGTCCGTGGGAGAGAAAGAGTCGTGAAAAAGTGAGCAGCGCAAAGACTCCTCTGCTAGACAGTGCAAAATGGGCTGAGAGGTGGTCTGGTTCGAATGACTACAGGCGCTCCACGAAAAACTCGCACTTCTGCCAATTCTGAAGCGATAAGAGTTTAACAGGAGCCTGTGTCTGTTGCAGCAAAGATGAGAAAGGACTCAATGAGCGTGACAAAGAAGCACGTGGTCGTCAGCAAATAGTAAAGGAACCACTGTGTCAAAAAATTTTGTTGAGACAGTACTCCTCCAGTCCGAGAAAACAGAAGAGTGAATACGAGAGGTAAGAGGAAAGAGAGACTACAAGGGACTCTAGAGGGCAGGAGTAGCACACCCCGCCTGACCAACTCCTCAACCGCGTTGCTGTTCTGAGGTAGTGAGTGTCCCGGGACCCATGGTAGCCTGATAGTAAAGGAAAGCAAGGATAGTTCCTGCCTGATGTGCCAGAGAGTTTGAGGTAAAAAGAAAGATGGAAGAGAGGACAGTGGGACAAGAACAGAGCGAGAGTCAAATAGAAGGGAAATAAAAACAAAACAGCTGACTTGTTGGTGCTGCCGAGACCAGCAGAATGGTGTAAGCTTCGCAGAATGGTGTAAACTTCAGCAGAACACTTGAACAAATTGGGCCTGCCGAAAAGAAAAAGGTGGCCTCAAAGCCACATAGTGAGCAGTTGGTAAGGACGTCAAAGCCGCTTTTGCCAACAGGAAAAAGACATCACTTCAGATCACAAAATGTTGAGATAAAAAGAGAGTCAAGGTGAGTGCGAGCCGCATCTTGGCAAGAAAAAGAGGGGCTAGAGCGAGAGCATCAAATAGAAAGAATCAGCTCACACAAAGAGAAATGAGATTCAAGAAGGAGAAGGATGACAAGCTTCCCTAAAAACTTCCCTAAAAAAGAAGAAGAAAGCATGAGCGGGTGAGTGGACCATAAGGTTTTCCAGGAGGATCTGGAGAATCTTGGTTTTACTCCAAGTCTGGCCAAACCTGAAATAGGAAAGGAGGTTGTAATACGGCGGGAAGGTTTATAAAAAAACAGAGCAAAATGAATCAGAGTGACTCCTAGGGAAGGTAGAGACGCCTTAGAGAGATAATGTAAGATAGGAAATAAGTGATGGCGCGACTAGCTGCTTGGTGAAGGCGTTCCAAATTGCTAACGTTGGTAACGCTAAGGAAAGTAAGCGATTCCGGTAAAGAACAAATGAAAAGAAGTCGTAGAAAGTACAAAGGTGAGAGAGATTTCTTAGAGAGGTCCAATGATAAAGTAGAAAAACGGCGTAAGACCTTGAGACGAGCAAAGAACTTGGCCTTCAGAAAAGATTCTAGAAAAAAAAGGGTGGAGTCAAAGATGAACCAAAAAAAGTGATAGCAGGGCTGAAGCGGAGGAGCAGTTCAGCAGTGGAAACTAACGCTAAAGATTGGTTTGGTGGGGACTAACTAAAAACAACAAGGCCTCACATTGGCCAGATGAGATACCGAGGAAAACACCATTGTCAGACCAGCGCTCCAGATGAATGGGGGATTCTTCTTGAGTAGCCTCCGTTGCGGTAGTTATGGAGAGGAGGAAGACCAGATGGCCAGGTCGTCAGCATAAACATAGCAGCTGACGGAAGAAGGCGGAGAAGCAAGAAGATTATTGGTGAGGAGAGAGAGAAAAAATTCGGGCCGACAACAAACACTTGGAAAACACATCGACGGACTCGATAGGAGTTGCTTTTGTGATTTAGAAAACTCAGGTAAGCACGCCTGTTATAAACAGAAGATTGAGTCCAACAAGCAAGACAATGGAGAGACCGGACGAAACAAATTTATCAAAAAAGAGAGGGATGCCAGACAGAGTAAAGCTTTAGAGAAGTTGATAGTAGCAGGTATTGTCCCACTGTGCGACTTGGGTTTGATAAAACCCGTTTAAAGTGAACTGGGAAAGATGAAGAATAAGAGTCTGAGTAAACCATCCAAAGGGAAAACAGGCCTGGCGGGAAAAGAGAACATAAAGTTAGACTCTAATAAAAAGAGTAGACTAGATACGAGATCGCATTCAAAAGGCTTTAAAAGTGTCAAGCTGTTTTCCCATCAATCAGATGAGAATATCAGAAGGCGTCTTGCAGATGGAAGAAAAGTTATGTAAAAGCAAGGAAAGATTGAAAATGTGATCAAAAAAATCCGTTCCAAAGAGGGGAAAGTGCTTTAGTATGTGATAGGCAACTCCCTGGGAGGGAAACTCTTGAGAAAGTTAAAAGAGGAGAAAGACGAGAAAGAAAAACCAACAACAGAACGGAGGAGAGAACAGAATGATTTAGTAGAGAGAGAGAGAGAATCAAGCATGCCGCCTGCTATGCTTTAGCCATGGCTTTGGCAATGACGCAATGCTTTAGCCATGGCTTTTTCTCTTCTGTGATAGAAAGCAAAAGCCTTACCTCTTTTCCTTATCGTTTCTTCCCCTTTAGAAGACCACCAAGCTGAAAGTTGTCGTTTGAGGCGGCCGAAAGAAGCTGAAACTTCGGTGCATTTAATGCTAAAAAAGTAGAGGAACGAGAAACAAGAGTATTCCTTCGCAGAACGACAACGAGAGTCAAAGTAAAAAGTAAAGATCATCTTAATAAGCTATTTGGAAAATGATGGAAGTGAGCCGTTTCTTAGAGCAAAAGAACAGATAAAGCAGGGAAGTTAGTAGAATTGGTAAGAGATCAGAGCCCGAGTCCCGAAGCAACTTCCAGAAGCAAAGAAGAAAAAAGTAATGGAGATGTCAGTAGAGAAGCGATGATGAGGGTACGAGTGTCGGGGTGATTGAGGGGAAGGAGGCCAGAAGTGATGATCAAATCGCATACTTTTTCCTCACGGAGGTGTGGTGTGTATAGAATTTCGTTCTATCTCAACTTTAATTTTTTCTTTCTTAAAATTGAGGCGGGTTATAGTATCGCTCGAATAATTAATTCTGGCTGCAACTTAACACCTAGGTTAACATTGGCTTTTGAGTGCTTGTGTCTTCCTCTCAATCCGAGCAAAAGTGAGGTTTCTTTCTTCTGAGTAGATCCACACCAAGTTAACCTCATTCATCAGTTTTTCTTATTCAACTTCTTCCTCCGCTTCAATCCCACTGAGAGCTTTCTTGGGGTCCTTTAGACTGCATTCTTTCTTTTTTTAAACACGTGTCTTCACTTAAAGCCAAGTTTTTACCTGGTTTCAAAGCCTTGCGCTGTATCTCTGCATCCTTGATTGCATACACGTGAATGAAATTATGGAAAAAACTGAGGTCAAGTCTTTTCAACACTACTTACATGATAAAAACGTGATTCGGTGTATCAAATTTTTTTCGGGATTGCAATGCTGTGTGCGTAACTGAAAAAGGAAGTAGTGTTGGAACCAGAAAACGGGAACATGTTGATGCGGCTAAGACTTCTTACTCCAGAAAAGACAGCACTGAGTCAACATGTTATGGATTTCGATCATAAAATAGATTGGCAAAATGTCAAAATACCGAAGTCAGAGTCACATGGAAACAGGTGTAATTAATTGTAATTATGCTGCGAATTTTCCTGCTGTTTATAGTGTTTTTATGCACTAATAAATGATGTCTTATGCATTTTATAGTACTTTGAACTTGTGTCTACCCTTGATTTTATGATGTAATAATGCTTTTGTTGTTACGTAATTGCCTGTCTTGCTGGTAATAATTTTTGGTGTCAAATAAAACAGGTTATCTTGATATTTTTTATGTTCAACAGTTTATATGTTACATTGGTAATAACAGCAACCGTGTTCTGAAGAAGAGCAAACCAAACTCGGAAGAAACCAAAACTCTCCAAATCCTCTCGGATAGCCTTTGCATTCACTCACTCGCACATGCTTTCTTCTACTTCTCCTAGAAAAATTTTCTTTAATCTACTTCACTCTCCTTCTTGGAGCTCGCCTTCCTTTAGAGTGGAGCTCATTCTTTCCATCCCATGCTCCAGCACTAATCCACCTCTTTCTCGCTAAGATGTAGCTATCACTCACCTTGACTGTCTCCCATCTTATAATCTGGTAATGTGGACTGTTGGCTCCGCTCATTTTCTTTTTAACAAATGCGGCTCTGGCATCCCTGCCAACTGCTCACATTGTGGCACTGAGGTAACTCTTTCTTTTGCGGCAGATCCAGTTTGTCCAAGTTCTTCCGCCGAAGCCTGCGCCACACTGCAAGCTCTACCGGTCTCGACAACACCAACAAGTTTGCCCTTTTTTTCCTTCTTCACCTATTAGGCTTTTGCTGTGTTCTTGCCACACTGTCCTCTCCTTTGCTTTTTTTTCTGGCACATCTGGCAGGAAACATCTTCTCTTTCTCCTGTACTACCAGGCTACAATGGGTCCTGGGACACTCATTTCCCCCTGGAAACGACGCGGCTAATGATTTAGCCAGGCGGGGTGCGCTACTACTGCCTTCTTCAGTTCTTTGCAGTCTCGTTCCTCTGACCTCTCGTATCCAATCTTTTCTTTTTCTCTACGCGGCTATTACAGAACTATTGCCCCAGTAATATGCTAGACGTAGTGAGCCAGCAACCCCCGCTGCTTATTACGATTTATTTGGCTTCGCAGAGTAATGACAAAACTTTTACTATCTTGGAACTAGTTTAGGTCTTAATGGCGTAAAATTCTAGGGTATGATTCATTTAAAACGTTTAGTAACATATCTATCACCAACTGCACTGACGGGACTTGATTGGTCAAAATGATGTCACTGTCTGCAGTTTGCTCAGAGCACATTGCAGGCTTCTTGTATGTAATTATGCATTGGCTGAATTGTAATAACTCATAAACAAGGATTTGAAAAACGCATGCAACTTACCTAGATTGCAATCTTGATAATTGAAAACTTGATTTTGAAAACTCCGATGATCTTCAATTTTTTGCTGAACGTTCATTGTTCCTGAACACAAACATTGGATTATGAGTTTAATGTCCGCATGGGTTTTGTGTTGGTGTGCACTTGAAAATACCATTCTGCAGCAATTTCCCTTGCTTGGTGACAGGCTTATGGGTGAAACGCACTGTCCCAGCAGCGATGGTAACTCCTAAGCGGGTCTGTACACAAGTAGTTCATGGGTATTTTGAAAGCGGAAAAATAACAAAAGCAATTTGCCACAACATTTAAATAGATAAGTTTGAATACCAACAGTTGTTTACTTTCATTCACAGTAATAAGAAATTGTATCGAGTTAGTGGCAAACTTAATTAGAGAAAACAGAACAAGCAACGTCTGCAAAATTTAACCAACGATGCAAGCCACAGCTTTGCTGAAAACAGAGCAGTGCTAGTCCAGTCCGCAACGTTTCTTAAAGAAGTTATTCTTTGATGTTCCTTGTCGCTTCTCCCAACCACATTTTTTGTTACGTCTGTGACAGCATTGTGAAAAACAAGTTCTCAAATTTTTATTTTTAATGAAGTGGTCCAAAGACTCAAGCTACCGCCTTCATATTTTCTTGATTAATGTTTGTTAACAACCAGCAAGCAGCAAAACTCTTTATTAGTTGTGTTGCTGGTTCAAGGAATTCTAAAGATTTTTCTAGCTCGTATGAAACCTGATCTCTGTCGCTTTCAATCGACGGAACGTTGTCTGTGACATCGCTTTAATCACGTTAGCCAAGCAAAATCATCCCGCCCTCGGCTTCAAATTTACTTTTAAGACTAAGTTTTATTAATTATTATGAATTTTAATCTTCTGTTTGTTTTTTGATCTGTTGACCACGAATTGTATATAGTTACTAATTCAAATAGTTGTCTATCTGTTTTACAAGTGTTTTAAACATTACTACTATCAGGTAAATTTGGAGTTATGAGGGGGCTCATAAAAATATTACCTGCTACTAAAAAGACAGAAAAACAGTAATGACATCACTGAAACAAACGGTTGCATAAAATGCTGCTGCGCTTTGCAGGTTTAAAAAATTAGTTGTGTGATTTGCGTTTGTGCTTTAATTGTTTGAAAAATCAATTGCGAAATTTGCGTCTACTTTATCGCTTTTTTTGTGTGCTCAGCTCTGTCTTTGGCAACAAAACAAAGTTTGCTCGTAATTAAACCCTCTAGCAATGCAGCCCGCCAGCCACAGGCCAAGTATTAAGAAACAATTATCCCAGAGATATTATTTGAAGGAAAAACAACCAAGTTTTCTCTCTGCACGCAGACCAGTTCGCAACCTGACTTTGATGATGTGGTACAATGTAGTCATCATGAGCTCCTGCCTTTAGTGACGTACCTGAGCAAAAAAGATCCCTCCAGAGTTTCTTTATGCAGAAAATAGCTTGGGCGTATTAATCGCTAGTGCAATAGATTTTCCGCTTTAAATAACCCATGATCGCAACTTGGTGCCTAATAACTTCTTTTAATATTAAAACTACGTATTATATTGAGCAAAAAATCTATATTTTTTAAAGATAATTGTTTTGCTTTTTCGAACCGAATTGTTGGCGGTTGAATTGTTGACTGTTTGAAACTAATCTTTGGCTACGTACTCTTGTGCTAAACCTAGATGGGTGGCATACCCCTAAAAAAGAAAAGTTTTGTTCCTTATTAAGGTGAAGGTCTTTTTGTTAAGATCAAGCTTTTGCAGGCAATTACTTAGCCAATTTTGAGCTATTTTTTGAGAATTCTTTACAAATCTAATGAGGTAATCATTGTTTCTGCCTTTTCTTGAATGGAATAATTTCTTTTGTCAAAATCTTTGAAATGCTTCTACGAGAAACTTGCTTGCGTTTACCCACAAAATCTCTTGCGTACCCCTGGAGGAAAGCATACCCCAATGTTAGAATCTCTACTCTACCGATACAATAACTTATCTTATAAACTGTCAAATTGAAATGAATTAAAACTGCAGCTTACCAATGTTAAAAGAAACGTTAATTGATCCAGAAGTTGAAGCCAAGCTGCCAACTGCAACTTGATTTTGCCAGTCTTCCGCGATAGAAGTCGGGACAATCGTTTGCTGATCCGTTTCTTCGATTCTTGAGATCTGCAGCTGTTGTTCGTTGTCATCATCAGCTCTTTCATTGTCGCGATTTGGTGAAGTTTCGAACTCACGATTAATTTTATGCGACATTTTGTATTTACAATACGTTGGGTTTTCATAAAGGTAATGAAAAACTGTCTGAAATAAAAAAAATATGAACTTGACATACATGTTATTGTTTTGCAGTTTCTGTCCATTACTCTTTCTTTGCACTTCTATTTTAATCAAAACCGAGCGAACTCAGTGTCGTAAAGTAAGATAATCAACAAATTATTGCAAAGCATCTCAAGAATGAGCCCTCTCTCCATTTGTCTGTCCTTAAGTAAACCTGAGCGACCACGACGAGTGAGCTGACTGTTTGGCTCTAGTCCCTGTCTGCCACATAAAGACAAAACATCCCGTCAAGCGCCTTCTCTAAGTACACAACAAGGGAACTTGCCGGCTAGCTCTACACACTATTCTTTTTGCGCTGTAGGCCAAGCAGGAAAGCTGTAGATATCATTGTTTAAAATCGTTTGGTACGAAAAAGAAATGAACCCTAAGTCCATCGACTGCGAGGCGAACACGCTAATCGCTATGCCAGTGCGCGGTGAGTTTATCAAAAGCTTCTGCTTAGTTGATGTCAGAAGCTGAGGTACAGTAGGAACATCTAGCAATATTTGCAGTGATTAAATCTTAAGTGTTGGCAGCTTTCACGGTGGCACAAACTATCAAAAGTGTTATCGGCAGCATGGTGCAAAGAACTGAATGTGGGATTTGCCATCGAGCTGGCATGTTCATTAAAGCTCACCTGTTTGCTTCAAACTACGAGTCTTGCCGACTGCAACAACATTTAGCTTATGGGTTGACCCGAAGTGTGTAAGGTCATTTTCTGCTCCCCCTAACTCTCCCTTACCCTTGCGTTTGATGTAAAACAAATTCTTATCATTACTCAAAGCAGTATTAATTTCCTAAAGAATTCAAATATTTCTAGAATATAAAATCTGCAAATTGCTTTTTTGTAGCTTTAGTTAATTTTAAACCTTAGGTAAAGTAAGTAGTGAACGCAAGTAAGGTATAAAACAATTGCACAGAGTCTTCAACTTAAAATAGTGTCACCTGAACCGACGCTTCCACTTGTGATGCCAACGGCTTGAAGCCAGTTGCACGTATTTAAAACTTTTTCTGGTGGTATTTTGAACCTACTACAATAATATTAAAACTTTTTATTACAAAATACTTTTGGTCCCTCAAAATATTTAAAAAAATTTAATGCAAGAATCTAATGGCAAATCTTTGTTTCATAAAGTCACTTAAAGTTATAGTGAACTTATAGTTTTTGTTCTTTGCAATAAACCAGTTTAAACAAATGGCTTTCTTAGTTTCTAATTTTTATTGCCTTTTCTCTGCAAGTACCTTCACAGTTTGTGTCTTTATGATTTTAAACTATGACTACAACAATTTGTCTTTTTACAAAACTACAAATTTGCTATCATCGACATGCTTGTGGCTGTCTTTCCTTAAATGCATCAAAATTTGGAATAGTATCTCCCAATAAAATGGCTTTGTTTAAACTATGAAGTTTTCCATTTTCCAATTCCAATCGAGCACAGCTAGAGCTGCAGGAAGTAGTGGGTGTTTATGACAAGTATGCTGGTGTATTAGGAAATATCCGTGGTACAGTATTAGGTTTTAAACGCTGTCTTTGTAAAATTTGGCTGTCACGTGAGTTGCACTACCCATTCGAGGGTCACTTTTGAAGTCATCAACATTAAAATGTTTTGCGCAAACTCTATGACTATCTCCTGGAAGCCAATTTTTGCGAGGAATAGCTTTTATCCATTTCTGGCGGAGTTTATCATTTTTTGAAAATCTAAAAACTCCAACTTTTTCAGTGGCTTGACCAGAGCGATACCATGGCAACAATCTATAGTTTACGTACGATCGCCAGTTATCAAAACTGGTGATCGCTACAACTGGTGACCCCGACAAGAAGCTATGTCAGCCCTATGTAGCCAAAGAAGAACCACGCATTCGGTGTTGTTGCCGTCTTCAACGTTGGACAAATTTTGTTTTTGTGGTGCGCACAATCATTAGACCTTCGTCTAACGGCATTTTCTCGTCTTTCCTTAACGTCTGCAGATGAATCCCACATCTCAGAAGACAACGGAGTTGATGGCATTTTTCGGAACGATGTTTTTGCACAACCTACCCATTTTTTTCTTCGAATTTTTGGTTTGAAGTTTGATAGTTTGCATATTTAAATTAGTATTTTAGGAGACCTGCCGAGTTTTTTATAAATTTTGTCATGTTTTACCTTTTTACCTCTATTGGGCTACATTTTATTTATTTCAGGCATCGGGAAAACTTTTCCTGCACTGGTCCGTGGCTATATGTGACACTGGCCATGTCGCACAGTATTGTGTAGTTTGCGAATTCATTTTTTGATATAACTTCACCATGGTTACCCTCTATGGTATCTTATGCCATATTGCAGGTCGTTGGGATAAATTTCGGGTATCTTATCTTGCCGAACCTATTTTGACAATAGCATTGCTATTTACCTGCACTGCCAGTTTCTTGTGATGACCATTTTCATATGTCATGTAGAAACAGCAATTGGTCACTGCAACATTTTTACACTGCGTTACATAATGCTTTGTTGTTATCTCGCATGTATTAAATGTTTTGTAGCCTATATTTTAACCGCTTGCTTTCGTATTCCTACGTCAGTTAAGAGGTTAGATACTCCCATACCTCAATCTCTGGGGGCTTATATGTAGCGGTTTCGAACCTGGATTTTGTCTTAACAGTGTTTTTAAACTAAATTATTTTCTATCACCTTATCTTTTCAGCGCTTTTGGTTAATTTTTTTGTTTGCACAGATTAGTTAATTAGGGCACATTTCAAGTTTCTGATTTTGCTTTAAGCATATTTTGAGTTGGTTAAAACTATTTGACTTTGCTTTAACTGTATTCAGTTAATTCAGTTCAGTTCGGTTGGTTCCAATTTGTTTTGTTTTATTTAGTTCGGTATGTTACGTTCAATCTGTTCAATAAATGGATCCATTTCTTGTTAAACATCTTGGTCAATGAGAAGCAGTAGCAACGATCTATAGTTTACGTACATCGCCAGTTATTCAAACTGATGATCGCTACATGACCATAAAAGACGTCCGCAAAAAATTAACGACCTTTATCCTCATTCCATAAAATGTTCCCACAGAGTCAACACCGCCAACACTTGTCCGCGCAAACAATATCATTTAGAGCAAGTGGTCACGACATCGGGGTTCTGTCGACTGATCTGAGTCGTAGAAAACCTGGCTTTCCTTCCTTGTAATGCTAAATAGTACTGGTTGCCAGGGGCGGCTCGTAGCTAAAATGAATGGGGGGCTGCTTCAGAAAATCACCTTATAGGCCTAATTTTGTCACTATCTATCAGCTTTACACACACACCTCGCCAGTTGTCCGTCAAAAAGAAACCCTTATTACACCAGCACACAAGGGTCGGTACTGCATGAGCGACAGTTCTCTTTCTACAGCTGCATTGCAATCTACTGCTAATTTCAAACTCCATATCACTGAAGCTTTGAAGCAAGAGGATTTTTATATTTTTTTCATAAACTTAGGATGGTTGTTGAGATTAACCTTATGTATGTATAATGTAACTACAAGTATAAGAAATATAAAAAAAATTAATTATTTATATCTAATGTCATCGATAAGATGGAGTGGGGACTGGGGGTGCTGCAGTTCCACAGTGCCATACACGAGCCGCCCCTGCTGGTTGCGTACTTAACACACAACATAGCACTAAAGTTTATCTACACAATTCCATTGTTAACACACTGTTCCAAGTACTGTACACAAAACTGACAATTGCATTTTACGTTTGTAAATCAATCTGTCACATGAAAAAAACTACTGACCTATAGCTTGTCACGGTAAAGTCACCAGGATGTTACTACGCTACGATAAGTGAGCATATTTAGGGGGTGGTACTACACAGGCATAGCACAGTGATAACACAGGGATAGTAGTAAGCACAGTTTCAACTGCTCTACCAATCAAAATAACTATTACTATCACTCAGTCTCTACCGCTCCCAACAACAACCAGTTATGCGCAACTACGCACATACACATCAACTGCGCAATTACGCAGATACACATCAACACTCCCTCAACTATTTCTCTTTGTCTCGAAAAATTTTTGTTGCATATATATAAAGCGAAGCGTTTTCTAGACGTTCCAAAGCAGTGGTTCCCAAACTTTTTCAAGCCCTGACCCACTCTAAGTTTTTTAAGCTATGACCCACTCTTCAAAAAACTTTTGAAACTTACGCAACTTTACATGTACTTCGAAGTACTTGAAAAAAGTGAGGCGAAAATCATTCAAAATTTTTAAAAAATTCCATTTACTTAAACAGGAGGTGCGCGTGGAAATTTTCCGAGCTGAAGGTGACTCCGTAACATTTGTTGGCACAAGCTTACCTTAGCACTCAACTGAACAGGGAATGATTTGAGACAAAGCATACATTGATTTAAATTTTGAATGACTTTTGTGACCCACTGAAATTCCTTCCACGACCCACAAGTGAGTCACGACCCATAGTTTGGGAACCGCTGTTCAAGATGTTTACAGTAGAAAAACAATGGGAATTACTATGACGTCACATGTACGAATTTGCGCAATTTCTTACCAGATCAATATTACGTCACAAAATTAACGACCTTTATCCTCATTCCATAAAATGTTTCCACAGAGTCAACACCGCCAACACTTGTCCGCGCAAACAATATCATTTAGAGCAAGTGGTCACGACATCGGGGTTCTGTCGACTGATCTGAGTCGTAGAAAACCTGGCTTTCCTTCCTTGTAATGCTAAATAGTACTGGTTGCCAGGGGCGGCTCGTAGCTAAAATGAATGGGGGGCTGCTTCAGAAAATCACCTTATAGGCCTAATTTTGTCACTATCTATCAGCTTTACACACACAGCTCGCCAGTTGTCCGTCAAAAAGAAACCCTTATTACACGAGCATATCAAGGGTCGGTACTGCATGAGCGACAGTTCTCTTTCTACAGCTGCATTGCAATCTACTGCTAATTTCAAACACCATATCACAGAAGCTTTGAAGCAAGAGGATTTTACATTTTTTTCATAAACTTAGGATGGTTGTTGAGATTAACCTTATGTATCATATAGTGTAACTACAAGTATAAGAAATATTGTATAAGTAACTACAAATACTTTTGGAAGCCGAAGCGGAATTAAAGGCTGCTCAAGTGTTAGCACAGCAAGCAAATGAGCGAGCCGAAGAAGAACTGAAATTCCAACAGCTTCTGGCAAATCAAACGCAATATAAGATGATGATGTCAAAACGCGAAGCTCAACGTAAGCTTGAAGTTGCAGCTGCAAAATTGAAAGTATCGCAACAGTCGGCAAATCGTCACAACGCTGTTAATGAAGACTCTACAACCAGCGCAGTAAATCATCCATCTACAAGCGTTCTTCCGATGAAGAGTGACACAGACGTGATCCCTGCTATGAATGAACTAAACAACGCGGTGCAGACGCATACCACCGCTTCCTGTGAATTAATGGATTCAACTGCAACGTCTGCGATGAAAATGGCAAGATGTTCGGCGAAATCAAATTCTGCAGCTACGGTTGGTGAATTTAAATCTAACTTAAATAATGCAAATGCGCCTGTGTGGGTTAACCAAAGTCGGGTTAGTTTCGCTGTGTGTCAACCTAATTCGTTTATGAGTTCGACAATTAATAATGCTAACTATGTGTGTGCATCAAATGCAATTTATTCTACTGCGCCCAATGCAACGTCAACCTATCCCCACACGACAGGGTTGTCAGAGTGCCCTCTTAATTACGTTTCCCAAAATGAAAATGCAAAGTTTCCTCAGGTAAATAGCAACCTACCTTACCCCTATCAGTCTTATCATCATCCTGACTCTATGTATTTACCGCTACCTCCGCTGGGGTTCCAACCATTTCCTCAATTTCATCGCCAGCCATCATATGACGAGTTATTCCTGCCGCGACCAGAATTAAAAAAATTCAATGGCAACCCTCTGGAGTTTCGTTCCTTTATTTTAAATTTTGAAACTCACATAGAATCTCGAGTTAATGATCCCAGAATGCTGTTTTGCCTTTTGCTCCAGCATTGCGAAGAAAGAGTTAAACCAAAAATCGACCATTACGTTGGGAGAGGCGAAATGGCCTATCGCTTAGCAAAAAACTAAATTGCAACAAGAATATGGGCGCGAATGTGTGATTGCTGACATATGTGAGCAAGAAATAAAAGAAGCTCCACAAGTAAAGGCGAATGATCCAGAGAGTTTTTAACGATTTTCGGAGACTCTAGAAAAAGCACTTGTAACGTTACAAAATCTGTCAAGCTTCGACAGCGTTAACTCTTTAGATACCATGATTAAGTTGATAAGTAAACTTCCATTTGAGCTTCGACGACGCTGGGTTAAGCGGTCTGTCTCGATCGAAGAAAATAGTGATCGTATGGCCCACTTTGAGGATTTTGTTAAATTTGTTAGATCCGAGGCTAAAGAAATGAATTCTTTATATGGGCATCGCGTGTTTACTATTCCTGAATCAAAGAGCTCTAGCGATCGCTCGCGATCGAAAACTTATAATTTTGCTATAGGCGCGACTCGGCCAAAGAATGAGGTAAAAGTTAACTCTTGTTGGTACTGTAACGATTGCACGCATCAATTGCTAAATTGTCCTAAGTTTCTAAAATCCGAAGTGAAGGACCGGTCGCTTTTTGTAAAATCAAAACGGTTGTGCTATAAATGCCTGAGCTCCAAGCATAAAACAAATAATTGCACTCGCTCTAATTGCTGTAAAGTGGAAGGATGTAAGGGCACATTTCATCACACCTTACTGCACAGAAACATAGTGCCACCGGCATTACCTACGAGGGAGAGTGTGGCCAATGAAAGCCCTTGTAGCAGTGAGAATAATAAAGCGATTGTGTGCTCTGAAACTTCAGATAACTTTTATCTTTGCGTTGTGGCAGTCAGAGTACAATAGTTGTGGAACTATCTTCCTGATAGTTCTTTCAAAACCTAAACCTACAGAGATCAAGACCGGAAAAATTTTCGCAATGTATTAAAATAGCAAACCTGCACGAATTTTTAAATTTTAAGTCACATACACCCAAAGAAAAAATTACCTCGCTTGATTTTGCTTTTGCATATTTGCATAGCATTTTAAATACACGCTGATCGCAAGCAGCTCAGAAGATAATATCTACTTCATGTGGTCACATAACTAGTCTTCTTTGACTAGAAATGTTCTTCACTGACGCGGACGAAGCAAGTGCGTCATAACTTCATTAAATTTGTTGCCAATGCCGTTATTAATCATACTGGTCAACACAATTTTTGCTGAATGCGAATAAATAGCTCTCGCTTATTTTTTTATGAAAGCCTAATAACTGGCTGTTTCAAAATTTTTAGAAAGTCATCTTTGTGTTTTATGCAACTATTGTAATAGATGTAGTTACCAGCTGTGGTGGATTGAAAATTTTAGGGGCCTGAGGCAAGAATTGATGAGTGGTCCTCAGTTGCCCGAATTCTGAATAATAATTCCTCGGAGAAGTTCTACTCGGAGACTAGTGAGAGCTGGTTTTTCAACAGAAACTTAAGTAAAGACCATTTTTTTGAGATCAACTTGACAGCGATCAGATTTTTCTACATAAAACAATTTCACGACGAAATTTTGGATATGTCTGGAAAAGGGGCCCTTACTTCTTCATAGAAGGACCTTTAAAAAGTAAGTAGCGGTGGCAGTTGCCTCAGTTGCTTTATCCAATATTCACCAATAGTCACTAGATTTCGGTAACTTTGAACTTCCTTGATAACTTCGACTTCCGATCTCCAGGTTTTGATTAGGCCTACTAAACTTTCACAAAACATGCAGCATTGTTTATAAACAGCCAAATTTATAATACCGCATTTTTCCTAATTGTCGCCTACTAGGTTCTTGCAAGACAGGAGAGCCAATTCGAAACAAATGAAAGCAGAAGCGTAACATTTTGTTATTTGTATGGGGGGAGAATAGAGGCAGAGAGGGGAGCTTTTCACTGAAGATTAATTTTTTGAGAGTGTTGACAATTTTTCTATGGCAAACGTTTTTCATCAAATATTTGAAATTTATGGCGTTGGTGAAGTCTGACAATATTCTGGGGGCCTTCAGCCCTAAAGCCCTCCTACAATTTCATTTATTAATAAAGGCCACTAATATTGAATTTTTACGTGTTTTTCTATCACATCAAGATTTCAAGTAAATTGCAATTTTAATGTTGCTAAATAAGTTATTATTACGCTACAAGCACATTTGTTAATGCACAATACAATGCTTGCGCTTGTGCCAATTAAATTTCAGTGGCTCATAAAAGTGTTGTTACTTTACAATTGCAATAAGTACGAATGTTTTAGTGCAAGTTTTAGATGTGCAACTGGTATAATGCATAAATCAGCGCATTGGACTAGCTAACACTTTTTGACAAGACCAAGTCACTAACCCAAGTCTGATCTTATTGCACTAGAGCAGGGGTGTTAAAATGGTAGCTCGCGCAAGGATTTTGTGGCACAGTGCAAATGTCTGGCCTCCGAATTTGGTCTTCAGCACCATTTGGGGCTACATCACACGATTTCCGGACATCGTTGCCCGGAGAAATGGTGATCTTTAAATAATTCCGTCGCTGGTGTGCCTTGTAATTTGATCAACTGGTTTCCTGTGCCGGCAGGCAAAAAGTTTGGGAACCACTGATATACAGTTTTACCTGATTAATTTTTTTTTCAACAGAGTCTGGCCCGTACAAAATCAAAGCATGTAAGTGTGGCCCATAGCACTGAATGAGTTTGACACCCCTGCACTAGAGCAAGCCCAAGTCCAACGTAATATTTTACTGAAAGCAAGATTTATCGCCTCCAACACAACTGATCGAGCGATGCGGAAATTAAAACGAGGCACAGTTCGTGAACCAATGGATTGAAGGATTTCGGTTGTAAATGATAAAATCAGCTTGTAGCGTAGTAAGTCAGGTGAACAACAATTACCGTTTCTCACTACATTTAACTAAATTAAACAGTTTCTTAATTTTGAATAATCTCAAATGTTTTGACATATGTCGCACAACAGTATTTTGGTTCTAACTCAATATTAATATCTTAAAATTGAGGCGAGGTGATGTATCGTTCAATGTGCCTGACTGCGACTTTGCTGAGAACCTGCTAATTCAGTAGACTGCCAAATATCTACCATTTGTAGATCAGCACCACTCCTTGCTCACAACAACGTGAAATATATTGACAAACAAACCTAATCTAACTGCTCTACCCATCGCAATTTTCAGTTAGGCTTCCAGCACCAAATGAAATAACGCAGATACACATCCACACAACTTCGCTATTTCTTTCTATCACGAGTTTCGGTCACACCTACACACCAAGCAAAAACACTGTAAATGTTCAAGAACAGTGATTCTAACCGGTGGGCCACGGCACTTGTTCGGGTGGGCCACAGCTTCGATCGTCACAATTTAGAATAGTGGTTTCCAAAGTGAGCAAAAACATAAACTTCAAAAAAGGTCTTTGCTTTTAATTGGGCTTGAAACTGCAAAAATTTAGACTTAGAAAAGTCGGTCTTAGAAAAATGGCTTTAAATCAGATTAAAAATGTAACAAATGGACTTCAAAATATCCTTCACATCAAAAGTGAGCCACGAACGAAAACATTTGAGAACTCCTGTTCTAGAAGATTCAAGTGTAAACAACAATTGGAATTGTTGTGATCTCATAAGTACGAATTTGCGCAATTCTCTGCCAAGCTAATGTTACCTCACAATCACTATGCGGCTCACAAGTTGGGCTACACGGAGATTGAGGTCACATAACATTAAAATAAACTGCTTTAAATCATAACTTGTTACATTCTTACTTTTTGAAAACATGGTCAGAGTTTAAAAAGTTGATACAAGCTTTCCGTGTAATCAGCTGGCTAATTTGATCAACCAATGAAAAACTAAGCCTTTCTGTTTTATACCTTATGCTTTTTATCTTGGTTTTCCTTTTGTTTTGCCGGCTTAAATATTAATCTTAAGCTATTGAAGTGTTTTATTGGGAAGCTAGCTTCAGCTGAACAACTTTGTTTGTTCATTGTTGGCGCCACGCGAACCTCTATTCTCGTTAAGACTACTGCGTTTACCAACTGTCGAGTTTGTTTGCATAAAGAAGTTATTTTGTTTCAGTAACAGAATAACGCAAAGTCATAATTTGCAAGCAGTGATACGTTAGTACAGTGTTGCCAGATGGTTGCAGGTGCTTTTCCCGAACAAAGTCTAAAAATTTCACCAATTCAAATCAAATTTCAGAAGGATAAAGGTCGAAATTACTTGAACAATGAGGCAGAAGTTCCATTGACGCATCGATTAACAAGAAATGATCGTTTTCTTGGAGATCAACTTCAAGCACATGTTCGAATTTACCTAAACCGTGAGTCAAGACAGGCATAACAGCAGCGATTAACCCGCCATGACCTTTTTTTTTGGACATCAATCTCAAGCGCCCACTGACTTAGGTCTTCATATCGTTGGAAAATTTCCTCATCAGGACAAAATACCCATTTTCTACCACTTTTTCAGCTGTTCTGTTAGTGAGAGTTCACCCTTTTTCTTTCTGTACCCAACATACTTCCAATACCTTCAAATTTCTCCAATTTAAAAAAAATTGGTGATGAATTTCTCCATCTGACAATAGTGCGTTGGTAAGCAGTTTCGTATGCAAAAAATCACGTCTACTTGCATCACATTAACTTCAACTTATTTTGAAACAAATTTTGCATACAGAGAGCCGGTAATCAAAAAGTAGAAGTAAGCATTTACAAGGCCCCAACTTTTAGCTCAGAATCGGAGGAAGATCGCACTTTCGCTTTTCACCCACAAAAAGCAATTTAGAAAAAATCAATCGATTTGTGTGAATGGATGAAGTTCCATTCAAAACTTGGCTAAGAGCTGGACCAGATAAAAAAACAATGGCCAAAGTCGTTGTCAACTTTCCACACCATTTATTTGACTCCAATGGTTTGTTGACATGTAGTCTTCGTTCAGAATCGGAGTTACGAAAACGGATTCACTTCAAACCAAGACTTGTCTTCCAAACAGAACGAAACATATTAGCCTCGTGAGAGCTTTCGTGTGGGCCGTCATATAAAAAACGCGGCCAAACAAACTTTATTTATTTGGATTCGCCACAAAAGCATGTTTAACGAACAGATTGAAAACTTTAATTTTCTTTAATATAAAAGAAAGTTTGCCGTACGATGATATCTCTTTTCATCCCTTCACCATATACCACGAATATAAAATTTTTGCTTTCCCACTACCCCCTCCCCCCCCTAGAGACGTCATATGATATTTGAATGGCCTCTAATGCTATTTGAGTAGTTATTACTTATACTTCAGTAGATGCAACAGATTTGAGGTCTGCTAAATTGCAATGCGATATGCTTGCGTAAACAGCAGCTTTGAACTCAAGTTTCAATTTTCTGCAAATCCTATATTAAAGTGGGCCGTTTTCGGTTGTGTAATTCAGAAGTGGAACTTTGCTTTCGTTACCGTCCAAATCAATGAAATAGAACAACTTGCTCTAACTCTAGGTACTCGCAGGAGGAAATCCACTATGACTGTCTTTCACACCGACCCGTGTGCCATCCCGTTTGATCGACAGCTTTTGTTCGTGCGCTTACAAACTTTTATTAGCCAACCGTGACAATTCGTCTAAAGTTTTTGGGTTGTTCTGTTTCTTTAAGGGAGGAATTAGTGAACTGCTCGCGTACAGTCAATTCGACCACGCCCATAAAGGTTTGCTCCACTCTACCCACTTAGTGAAATAGTTTTTTAACCGGAATATGAATTGACTTGGGTTTTCGTGTCCTTCCGGTTTAGCTTATCGAATTTTTCACGATATCCGCGCTCAGTGAAATGATACCTTACCAATAAAGCAACTTTAAGACGCTCATAATTCATTGCTTCTTCTGGTAACAGTTTGTTATAGACCTCTACCGCCTTGCCGGTTAACAACGGGCTTAATTGGGTTGCCTAAGTACTTCTATTTGATTTAGCCATATCAGCGTATCTCTCGAATCTCAAAAGATACTCGTCCAAATTATATTTCCCGTCCACAAAAGATGGTAACAATGGCATTCTCACAGTATTTTCGGCCGATTCTTGATTGAATTGCTCACCATTTTGAGATTAAAAGAGCCTCCTTGCTTCCAATTCCAACTTTAGCTTTTTAACTTCGAGCTCAGCCTTCCTTTCTTCAGCCGCTCTTCTCCGTTCTTCAGCCTGGGCTGTTAACCTTCGCTCTTTCTCCTCCAAACTCAACGATTCTACATGTCTCTTCAAGTCCTTCTTCTTCTCCATATTAAGTTCTTCCGCAGCCATTTTAAATTACCAACCGATAAAAGGATCCCGGACGTACCTCCAGATGTCGCATATATAGATTTTTGGTTCTATCTCAACTATAATTTTTTTAAATTGAGGCGATTTATAGTATCGCTTGAATAATTTATTCTGACTGCAGCTTAACAGCTAGATGAAGATTGACTTCTATTAAATACTTAACTGCAATACCTTAAACCAAGCACTTCTTGATGAAAGAGAATAGATATATTCACAGAATAACTCGAGATTTTAAAATTCTTTTACTTGTCGATCACACAAAACCAATGCACTCTAATATCAAGGCAGGAGAACTACATCAATCGATTAACCACTTGATTCTTGCCGCGCTAATATTCCACAGCAACATTCACAACAAACAATCATAGAATAATACGCTATCCCTCTCTATAGTACTCCACCCTCTCTACACTCTCTAGTCTTTCTGTAATAATCTCGTCGCCTTAAACTTTTGAATGGTACGCGCAATCTAGAAAAATCAAGAACGACGTCATATGACAAAAAAAGCACCTACTAATAAATTACGTCATATCGGCAATCGAAAACTTTCGGGAAGGAAAAGTGTGTTCTAGATCAGCGTGGTCCAACTGCAAGCCCGCGGGCCAATTTTGGCCCGTAAAGAATTACGGTGATTAGCGTATTTAGGGTAGGGTTGCCATATCAAAGTCCAAAAATGATTTGTCTGTCCGTAAAGTTGCTCAAAAGTAGGTGATGGCATTTTCTTTTTTTTGGAGAACACGTTTACCTGTGGTAACACATCCCGGGATGAAACCGCGGCCCGCGGAGTAAATTGTCAGTTTTTAATGGCCTGCTATAAAATTAAGTTGGACCCACACTGCTCTAGATCAATCTTGAACGTAATTGTATGATCTACCATTGTAACGTCATAAAGAAGGCATGTGCGATACAAATCTTAATTCGAAAGAAAAAAAGTTTTTACAAAAATAACCGAGATATTAACGCAAGTTTAGATTCGAGACAATTCTAGACTCACGAATAAAATAATTGCAGCAGAACAAAAGCAATAAATTACAGAGACCATACATGTATAAACTATTCCAACGAAGCAAATTTACTTATTCGTGACAGTTATAAAGACCTTATTGTCTGGAAATCGACTGCCTTTCGACATGCAATCTTGGAATATATTCGCGAGATTGGCAGCTATATTCGAAATTCACTGCGGAATTCTTTACGAATGGAGCTATACGTAACCCCTGACCTTGCTTCGTGGAATCGAATGGTTCCGCGGAACCCGATTTGAGAATCACTGCTCTAGAGTAACCCCAAGTCCAACGTAATATTTTGCTGAATGCAAGATTTATCGCCACGAAAACAATTGATCGAGCGACGCAATAATTGAAACGAGGCACAGTTCGTAAACCAATGGATTAAAGAATTTCAGTTGTAAATGATAAAATCAGCTCGCACCTTAGTAAGTCAGGTGAACAGCAACTACCATTTCACACTGCATTTAATTAAATTTGACTGGGACCAATCTTTAAAAACCTTTAGTCCAAGCCCGTGCCAAATCCCGCGAGTTCAAGTCAATCAATCAATCAATCATTTTATTTTTACCCAAATCAGCATACATAGAAAATAATCACTTCAGTTAGAGCTTGCCAAGCTTTAGCTTCTTCGGAAGTCATCAAGGCCACAAAACTTGAATCCTTCATCAGCTGTTTGATTTGAGATCCATTGAAGATCCCAGCTTTTAGCTTTTCTTCACTTAGTCCAGGGAAAGGATAACCGATGTATTTAAAAGCAATCTACATGAAAGTCTGAAGCCTTAACCAATTGTTTCATAAGTCCAAGTTTAATGTGAAAGGAAGAAGAATGATTCTTTCTGGTTGAACCAATAGCTCATTGATCATGTTTTTATCCCCAGGTTTTAAGCTGTTTTTTGCAGGCCACACATCTTTGACCCAATGTTGAGATTTAGCTCTGGAATCCCAAAAGCACAAAAAACATGAATGCTTTGTGTATCCACCCTCTGTTTTAACAGATAGTTCACCATTTTAAAATCCACACAAATTAGCCAGCGATGCTCATGGTATTTTAATTTGTTTAATACAAGTTTGGTATTTTCATACTTTTCTTTTAGAGTTACGGAGTGCCAAATTGGAATTGAGATAAACTTACCTCCATTATGAAGTAACACACATTTTAGGCTTCGCTTTGAACTGTCAATGAAGTCTCCATCATTCAGGGTGTACTCACGCAAACCCAGACCTAGAAGAAGGTAATGTATATCATTGCAAAATGTCAAACCATCTTCAAAAGTAAAATACTTTAATAACTCTTCTTCTCATAAAATGTCACACTGGTGCCTGCATGAAGAAGATTCTTTTCTTGCAACCTTGATGTCAACAATTCTGCAGATTGCTTGGGCAAATACAGATCTCTTACCAGATCATTCAACTGCAGCTGATTAAATGGCAAACGTCTATCCAAACTAGAATCTAACATTTGGAATTCGCTATCTTCCAGCTGATTTTGTGATAAATCTGATGAGGATGCAGAGTATTCATCATCAATTTGAGGAAGATGTGTAAAAGTAGGAACAGGAATTTGATTACTGCGTGGAATAGGTCGCAAAGCAGAATCCAAATTTGGGTATTGGATTAAGTGTTTATTTTTTGGCTGTACCCCTTCACATTAACCAAGCAAAAATAACAATCATCAACATGGTTTTTCTGTTCCCTCCAGATCATTGGTATTCGAAATTGTAACTGAACTTTTTTTCCTTGGGTCCAAGATCGCAAAGTCTCAACACAGTTCTTACAAGCTCTATGAGGAGCCCAGCTTTTGTCCTGATCTCTTAATTTCACTTGGAAATAACCAAGATAAGCCTTTTGCACAAAGGGAGTAATAATGCGTTTTTGACTTGATAACATAAAACAACCACATATATAGCAGAAAATATCAGGATTGTTAGTGCACTTTCTTCTTTCACTGCAGGAAGACATTTTAACAACAGCTGGCTATATCAGTAGGGTATATCAAGGCGATCTAAAGCAAAAAGTAAAATTTAGGTTACCCATCGACTAGAACTTTAAAATCACTGAGTAATAGCGCAGTAGCAGTTTCTTTGCTCAACCAGACCAGCAGCTTAGTCTTTAATTATTCTGACCAATGCAACAAGGAAGACTTCTTATCGGCTTTGGTACTACAAAACATGGTGTGACTAACCCATGAACTAAATACAATAAGTGTGAAATGCCCACGAGGCATATAGAAAACGAATGTTGCCGAAGTAAGATTTAATTTATTGCTTCAAACCTTTTTATTGTTTACATCAACACAAGCAGTTGCACAAATGAATGAGTTGCATCAGCACAATCCCATGACCTAGAGCTCCATGCTCTCGAGATAAAACACAACAAAGTATTCAAGATAAAATGGATTAGTAGAACAAAAAAGACCATACAATCGTCTTAGAAATAGTTAGTACGTGGTGGTCTATCTCTTGATGCTGCAGATACCGGTAATAAGGTACCAGTACTTGAGGTAAAAGTACAAGTGTTTGACCTTCTTTTATTGGTTAATATAAAACTTGCACAATATAACATCAAGTAATCATGAACATTTAAAAGAATAGCAATTAAAACATGTTTGCAGTTTCTTTTAACATGCCTTTCTAAAACACAAAGATGCTAAAAATATAAAGGCAAGGTTATCTACAAAACCTGATGTGATAGAAAAAATCTAAGCTCAAAATCGGATTTAGCAACCTCAAATTAGGTAAAAGGGGTTGTCAGAACCGGGCAGAATACGTTTTGGCGCAGCCGTTTGGGCACCGCTCTCTCTAAGAAGAAAACTAAGTCTCTTTTATGTTTTATAAATTTCGAACCCTAACCCCAAAACGAATGGAACCCAAAAGGCTTTACCTAACTGTCAGCTGGCGCCCAAGCGGCCGCGCCAAAACATACCATTGCGGTCAGAACCAATGCTAGAAAAAAATTTTTTGTAGACCAGTGTAATTTTGTATTTTTGTTCTCCAGACTTGTAGAATTAGATTTAACTGCGATACGTTCCTTCTGATTACGTTTCCGTTTCTTTTGCTTCAACAAATCTTACCTACTACCTCAGCAGTATTCATTCACAATTAAGAGACAATATTTTTTGGTAATAGGTCAGAGTTTTAAAAAAGACAATATTTTCAGCGGTTTGCAATAAGTGAATATGATTATCGTACCTCAATTTTTTAAAGATTTTTTAGTTGTAAGTTTGTGGGTTTTAAATAGAAGATATGCGTATATTGCATAGTATTGACAAAATACCATTGCGTAATTTCCTTTCGCTTGTTGGTAGACACCGTTGTTGTGTTCAATACCTGTGGTCTTAAAAAGCATTTGAGCGCTAATAGCATTTCATTTATATAATCTAATCATCCACTTTTTCCTTGATTTAATGTGGTAGTAAAATGTTGCTTGATCGTTGCTTTATTTAGCGTAACGTGAATGAATTGCAAGTGCAATTGATTGGTCATCACTCGGCAATAAATCGCTGAAATTAGTTATCAAGATCTTGCCATCTTTATCAACTTTAAAAACAAAAATTTCCCTTGCACAAGTTTGATAAAGCTGATACGCCCTTCATTTTTAAGATATTAGTTGATGTAAACATGCGTTTAACAAAAGGCTTCAAATTACGCATTTTTGTTAATGCCATTTCAGATTACGATTTGACTTCATCATCCAATCTCTCAGGCCTAGGTCTTGAAAACGAAGACAAAATAATTTTTGGCAGTTTTTCCCTTTTCCAGTATTGATGTCTTTACCAACGTTAGGCCATTCAACACGATGAATACGTTTCGTTGCATTGAACCATTCTATATCAACAAAATGATCGGTCCAAATTGGGGTAGGACCAAAATTCAACTTAGGCATGAGTAATAGTCTATCATTTTTAGTAAGATTTACTTTAGACTTATTGACAGACATGTTCTTTGCTCTAACAAGGACTTGTTCTGGTTCTTGTTCCAGCTCTAGCTTTTGATGTTGTTGATTACCAGACCCCTTCCGAGGGATGGGGCCATGGCGGAAGACCATGGAGCCCCAGAAGCCGGGCAACTCCCCAGGGCCTGGAACAGAGGTCGTAGAGAGACAGAGAGTATCCAAACAGTGAGCGGCGCAAAGACTCCGTAGCTGGACAGTGCAGAATGTGATGAGAGGTGTTCTGGGACGAGTATCCGCAGGCGCTGCAGGAAGGATTCTCGATTCTGCCAATCCTAGAGCGATAAAAACCTAACAGAAGGCTGTTTCCGTTGCAGCGTAGACGAGAGAGAACACAGCGAGCGTGACGAGGGAGCACAAGTTTCTCGGTGGAAATCGAGGGAACCTGTGTATCGAAGAATTTTGATTATACAGTACGCCTCCAGTCCGAGAAAAGGGGAGAGTGGATACGAGAGATAAATGGAGAGAGACCACAAGGGATTGCGGAGGGCGCAAGTAACGCTCCCCGTCTGGCCAGCTCATCAGCCGCGTCGTTTCTCGGGAGAAATTGGGGACCCATTGTAGCCTACAACAGAAGGAGAGAGAAAGTTCTAGCTTTTCGTTTGTAGAACCGCTGTTTATCTTGCTTGCTTCGATCTGTGATATTTTTCCTCTTTTGACATTTCGAACTCGTTTTGGTTTGGGCAGGGACAGAACATTACTACTTTAAAGACAGTCAAATATTTGACTCGATTCTTTTTTACTAAACCACCTTGGTATTGCACTATGAATATATTTTGATCGCAGCAACAAAAAGTTGCCATAAATGGGGGAAGTGCTCCTATGCTCCTAATACCGATCATTACTCTCTTCAATTAATTTTGGTTATTCTCACAAATTGTCTATCATTGAGCAAATTCTATTCGTTTCTTTCATAGAGTATAGTGGCACGAAGTAAAAGTGGGAGCATGCGCAATAATAGTGGATGCTCTACAATTACAGGAATAAGTTATTCAAAAGTAGGTCTATTCCGCAATTTGATGAGGCTTCTTTTGTAATGATATATGCGAGATCAAGTTCATTGGCTGCAGCACCCATGTACCCTGGTCTTGTCATAAAGTAAAAAGGGCCATATTTCAAAAGTTATCCTCCCATTGTCACAAAGCGGAATAGATTAGCACGAGGTAGCAATCCCCGAGTTTTTTATATCCCTGACGACTAGAAACGGGTGGTTGAAATAAATAACCCAAAAATCGAAACATGAAAACAAAAGTAAACTAGTGCACAATCATATTTTACCAAATTACTTAAAAACTTTCAACTATACATTAGTACATCACCTTCTACCTTTCCATACAAAATTTAGACGGTTCGCACTTGATACCCCCAAAACCATATTTTGTTTTTGTAACAAAGACCTTGATTCAGCTTAGCATTACCTTTACATCCTGTGAAAAAATCAAACCAATTTGAAAGTACATATAAAACTTATTCTAAAAACCACAGCAAACCGAAAATCACTGCAAAAGCCGATAAGTCTAATTTTTTGTTTGGCCTTGTTTCCCTTTTTTTTCATGATTTCGCTGCGACTGCTGTATGACCTTTGTTGCGTTGTTTATCACTTTCGCTAAGATACAGCAAGCCAAATTCAGTAGTTAATGCTGCGTGTTTTGATATCAATTCGATATTTATAAAATTTTGTGTTTCAGCTAAATAAGTAAGCTAAACTTACTTCAAAGTTGTTTCTTGCATCGAAGTGTTGATTAGTCTGATTTGGCGCACACATGTTAGTACCAGTAAGATGACAAAATTACAGCCTAATTTATTAGTTGCTCGTCTCAAAATGTCGGGCTAAAACGCGATTATTTTTGCAGCGCTGTTGCCGTTATGGAGTAGGTGCTGACCAATGGGGTGATATTTCTCTAATTAACTGCGATTGTTGTTGTTCGCATACAGGCGGATTTAAATTGTGCGTTAGTTGGCGAATCGTTTCTCTGCTTAATTTCAGTTCTTTTTTTTCAGCAAGCGCTGGTAATTGGTACTGTGACGGTTTTCCTGAGATGAAAGCATGACTTTGGATACATGCCAGTATCTATCTTATTTCCGATTTTCAAGCCAAACTGGGCCTGTCATTCACAATCATGCTTCCATCATTTAAAACTTTTTGATTTGAATAAGATGATCTGCTGAGTTTTATGCTAAGTTGGTAGTAGTACTAGGCTAATATTCCTATAGGCTAAATTTTAGAATATCTTGATTTTGTAAAGTATTGGATATCTGTCATGGCTGTGGTCGGAAGTAAGTATACCCTGGAGAGTGTGATGGAGGAAATCCAGACTATCAAGTCCACTCAACAAAGGTATGCTGAACAGTACCTGCAACCCCAAACTGCTGGTTCTGCCAGTTTGTCTTTTGTTGCAGGTGATGGTAATACTGCAAACGACACCCAAGGTCAGCAGCTCAAGAATATGGAAGAGGCTATCAACAGGTTGGAGAAAATCGTGAAGGAGGTGGCACGAGCGACAAGAGAGAATGAGATGAGAATTGATGACCTGGAACAGTACGGCCGACGCAACTGCCTGATCCTCCATGGATGCAAGAACATTCCAATGCAGGGGAGTTACGTCGATTTTGAAAAATATGTAACTGGAAAATTAAATGCTAGGCTAACACTTGATTATAAGGTCAAATCTGATGATATTGATACATGTCATGTACTTCCTTCCAGAAAAAAGGGAGTGATACCTATCATCATCAAATTCGTGAGGAGATCAGTACGGGACCTGGTGTACAACAACAAGCGGAGGTTGAAATCTGATGGAAGTCTGGAAAAGCTGTCGATCACAGAGTCCCTCACGAAACGTCGACTACAACTTGTGGTGGAGGCCAGGAAAGCATTTGGATTTTTCAATGTGTGGACGACCAATGGTAATGTATACTGCATCCAGGACAACAAAAGGTTAGTAATTGAAGACTTTGGTGATATTGATGCTATTGTTAATGATAAGATATAAATAGTTTCTAGATATTAGTACTAAATCCTGTATTCATTTCATATCATTAGTGTTGTATTGTTATGCATTGCTCATCATCATGCTGCTTCTGTGTAACTAGCGAATATGCCGGAAATATTTACGTAATTTTCGCAACTGATAAATGCAAATTAGCCAAACTAAACTAAGTAGTTGTTACATAATCATAGCCTGGTCTACTAGCCAACTGTACAGTTTCTTCAGCAAGCTCTTTTCTTTACAGAACTTATTTTGCTCTGAGTTTTGAACTATCTTATGCCAAAGCAACCTGATAAAACATGTTGCAATTGTTTGAAAACAGTTCGAAAAAACCAAAAATCATTAATCTGCTCACAATGTTTACAGATAATTCATGTTAAATGCACTGGTAAGAACAGTCAAACAAATAATAATGGGATAGGCACCTGGAAGTGTAACCTGTGCAATGATTTTTCTTTTCCCTTTTCTTCTTGTTCTGATGTTGAATTTGATGAATTGTACAAATCTAACCAAACAAATTCTAACGCTACCTTGCTATCTGCTTATGAACTAAACAAAATATTTGATGGCAGTTTTGGTGGTTTCAATGAAATCACATGCACTGAAAGTGATGACTTAACAGACGTTGATGAAATTTGTCTGTTTGATACAAATGATCGATACGTAACCAGTAGTAAAGCTCATATCAATTTACTGAATGACATTAATAATTCCTCAGATAACAACTTCACTGCTATTAGTCTGAATATAAGATCATTAAACAACTACAAAAATTTGGCAAAACTTGAAGGATTGTTATCATCACTAGCATTTAAGCCAAGCCTAATTGCTGTAACAGAAACTTGGCTAAAGCCAAACCAATCAGGATCACACACAAACTTACAGGATTACATATTCATATCTAACCCTCGATCAAAATTTCGAGGTGGAGGAGTAGGTTTCTATATCAAAAATGATGTGGTTTACTCTCGTCGTACTGACCTAGAAATAATGAATGAAAAAGTATTTGAAGCAATCTTTGTTGATATTATGTTCAAAAATAAAACAATAACTTGTGGAAATATTTACCACTCTCCTAGTAAAGATGCTAATGCCCAATCCTTGTTTCAATCAATTCTAGAAAATACACTGCACAAAATAAGCAAAAGGGAATGCTTATTGTTTGGAGACTTCAACATAAACCTCCTTGACTGCGATGAACCTAATGTTGGCAACTTCATTGAAGTAATGTTGGAAAATGGATATAGGTCATTAATCAATAGGCCAACTAGAATCACACAAACCAATGGCACACTCCTAGACCACATTTGGACTAACTGTTGCAATGCACAAAAACTAAAGAGTTGTATAATTACTTACTCAATATCTGATCATCTAGTAACAATGATATGCATGTCCATCAAGAAATCACAGACTAAAAATATTGAGTATTACCGCTCCTTCAGTGACACAAAAATAGCCTCGTTTACCCAATGTGTATCTGAACTTGACATTACTCCTATCTTGGAAAAGTCTGATCCCGATGATGCATACAATCAGCTGAAAAAGCAGTATATGACTGACTTTGAAAAATCGTTTCCATTAAAGAAGGTCAGTTTTAAAAACAAACCAAACAAGAGTTGGTTTGATAGAGAAGCTCAGGAATTGCTGGACAATAAAGAAAACCTTTTTAAACACTACATGAAAACCAAAACAAACCACTCAAAAACATTGTTTACCCAAGCTAGAAATTACTATTACAGAATCATAAAAGAGAAAAAACAGACTTATTATAAGTCAAAATTTAACATATTCAAGGGTGATATAAAAAATACATGGCGTCTTATTAACAACTTGCTTGGAAAACAAAGAAAATCTGATTGCAAAAAACTCAAAATTGACGGTAAAGAAATATATGAACCACAGGCTCTTGCAAATCATTTCAACAACCACTTTTCCACCATAGCCTCCAAACTGATGGATGAACTTCCACCAAGTGAAGCCAAATACAGTGAATATTTAAAACCATCCTCACGCCCGACAATGTTTGTATGGCCTACTTGTCCCATGGAAATTTCAAATATATTGCATAGCATGAAATCCAAATTAAGTGCTGGCATAGATCAAATACCATCAAAGCTATTGAAGTCGTCACCAGATAACATATTAATTGCACGAAGCCACATCTTTAACTTATCGCTCAGCAAAGGAGAATTCATTAATGATTTCAAACTAGCTAAAGTATGTCCAATCTATAAAAAAGGTGACAGCAGCAACATTAATAACTACAGGCCTATAAGTTTGTTATCAAATGTTTCAAAGATTTTGGAAAAAATTATGTATAGGCGTCTGTGCACATTTTTGGACCAAAGTAATTTTTTCTCTGTCCATCAATTTGGCTTTAGAAAACATCATAACACCTCACATGCAATAACGTTTATGGTACACAAAATAACCGAATCCCTTTCCCATAAAGTACCCACACTCGGTATTTTTCTTGACCTGTCTAAGGCTTTTGACACAATAGATCATGATATACTGCTTCACAAATTGCAACATTATGGAGTCAGAGGCATAGCTTATGACTGGTTTAAGAGTTACCTGACTGGTAGAACGCAGCAAGTGGAATGTAATGGCACTCTATCAAACATAATCAACCCAGTGACAAGAGGGGTTCCTCAAGGTTCAAATTTAGGCCCATTGTTATTTCTAGTTTATGTTAATGATTTCCAAAACTGTTTAAAATTCTCCGATCCCGTTATGTTTGCAGATGACACAAGCATATTTTTAGAAAATAAAAACATAGCAACACTTTATGAACGTGCTCAAGAAGAGTTGCACTATATTGACAAATGGATGGTAGCCAATAATCTTTCAATAAATGTATCTAAAACTAAATGCATTCTATTCAGATCCTCTAAATCTAAACCACCTCCTACTAACTTAACTGTTACACTTAGAAATATAAAAATTGAACAGGTTACTACAATGAAATTTCTAGGTGTACATATTGATGAGCACTTAACTTGGACAGGACATATTAGACATCTTCAAAATAAATTAAGGTCTACTCTTGGCGTGGTAAGCAGAATCAAACCTTTTCTAAGGCAAGGCTCCATGTTAACTTTGTACCACTCTCTAATCAACAGTCACTTACAATATTGTATTACTAATTGGTGCATTGGAAATAAAACATTGATAAATAAACTACAAAAAACATGCAACAAATTCATAAGGATGGCATGCAACCTAAGGCACTACAGAGATGTAACTGATGTAAGAAAAACTCACCAGCTACTTACTATAAACCAGTTACTAACTAAGGAGATTGCAGTATTTATGTTCAAACAGAACTCTGGAAAAAATCCTGACGTATTTCGAAATGTATTTGTAAAAAGCATTTCACAATATAATACCAGAAATAGATCTAAATTAATACCAAAACCTTGCTCTAGCAGTTTATGTCAGCAGTCTATTTCGTACCAAGGTCCCGCCATCTGTAGCAAATTGCCAATTTTTTTCAAAAATGAGAAAATGTCTGTTGTCACATTCAGCGCAAAGTTGCGAAATTACTTGTGCACAAACTCCATTGGTATTTGAACAGATTGCTGGTTCGCTTCTTTTGCTTACAGATAATGTACGCGGTGCGATCGAAGGAAACATCATCATCATCATCATCATGCAGGGGCGATTCTTCTAAGGCTTCCAAATACAACAACCAATCATCAACAACTTCTTGTAACATTGGACATTAGGCAGCAATAGATTATAATAATAACAATCTAAGAAACATCGCCTCCATACGAAGAAGAAGAAGATAACAATCGAAACTCATGTTACCAAATTACTACTACCTAAACTTGAATATTTTAGTATACTCTAACCTTATATTGTGAGCATAATCACCTTCTTAATTCTATCGACTGTAAAAGAATAGTAATACTACCCACATTTTAATATGTTACAACATAATAGGCCAATTTCTAACACAACGGTTGGCAGTTGTTAAATTCACAATTTATGGAACAGTGCTATTTTTATATGTAACACCACTTGGCAGAGCAATTAGTGCTTGATACATGACAACCACATTATTATAATCAAGTATAGTATGTGCATTGCAGATATCATCTCTTAATGTAAAATAGGATTATCATCTGTTTAAATGATTATGTTGTTGTGTCGTATGTTTATGCTTGGCTCCTCTCAACACTGCTTTCTTATCAAAAATACAGGTACGCGAAGTGAAGGTAAATTTTACTCTTTTAATTCTGCAAGTAACAAACTACTAACATTCACGCAAACGTAAGAACTGGGGCTGTAGGACGAACTACTTATTGATGAACTGTTACTCTCAGGTAACACATTAAAACCTTTGTGTTGAGGTGAGCTAAGCTACGTGTCTTGTAAGTTAATAATGTACATGTGTTTCGTAGATTTTTTTTCTTTTTTTTCTTTCTTTCGACCAGTTACTTAATGAAAGGGTTTCCGGACCCGGTGAGGTTTCATTTCCAGGGTGGTTTTTCTTTCCTCACCATGCTCAGATGAGCTAAAAAACAGCCTTATAGGCCGGTTGCGCCACCCATTGACCACCTACGTAGCCGTGTCTCGCACTGGTCATCTTTCTGATCCTTACTATTTCGAATGTTCTTACTTCTTATTTACAAAATAATATGATCTACAACTATAAAAACTCCTGCGTTTTTGTTTTGTTCTGTTTGTTTTTTTTTTTCAATTCAATTAAACTGTTCTTTAATTGCTTGAATTTAGGGTTTAGCGGCCATGCAACTATTGCTCTAGTTTTATGGATCCACTGTTTTCATTTGCATGTTTTAACGTCTGACGTTGTGTCGCTTCTTCCTTTTCTTGACTCCATTTCTCTCATTATTATTGTTGTTCAGTGTCGTGTGTAATGGTGGTGGTCATGAATAAAAAAGATACAGATACAGAATTTGATTGAATTCATTTTTGAGAGAATGAAATTTCTTATAAAATAAAGGAAGTGTGTTCTCCCTATGGAAAGTTTTTAAACCTTTCCGACTTTGCAGCTCAATCAGTTCAAGTTGGTACTCCATCGGTGCTTTATCATATTCAAATGAAAATGGATCATTATAAACAATTTTAACTCAATTTCAATCTTTCTAAAGTTAGAAAATCTAATGGTGAACTCTCCAAGCAAATCTTCGCATAATTTAGCATATTTTTCATAGTTTACAGAAAACTGTTTCTCCCTTTTAGATAGACTACGAAAGTGTACAATTTTACCAGCTTTTAGCTGTGCTATAAAAAGTTCCAATTTCTTTGTGAAACTAGTTATCCGCTCAAACATTGCGGAACATAACTGGTCCTTTCCTTGTAAATGCAAATTAAGTTCAGCTGATACTTCGGTGATGTCTACAAAGAAAGATAAATCATTCAACCATTCTTCATTTTCTAAAAAATCCACATTTTGCTTCTTTTCTTCCAAGAACACTTTTATTTCAGGCAACAATAACTGAAATCTTTTTAAGGTTGCTGCTTTACTGAGCCATCTAACTTTTGAGAAATATACTACGTCTTTATATCCACTGCCAACTTCGTCCAAGAATGCTTTAAATTCGCGATGATTTAAACCCCGGAATCTGATGAAATTAATAGCCTTGACAAAATCAGGCATTAAATGTTTCATATTTAGCTTTTGAGCAAATAATTGTTGTTGATGTATCAAGCAATGGTAACTGAGAATCTCATGATCAACAGATTCTTTCAATAAAGTAATAAAACCATTGTGTTTACCAGTCAGGGCAGGAGCATCATCAGTTGTAATTGAATAAATGTTTTTCCTATCAATATTGAATTTATCCAATGACAAATTAACAAACTCATATATGTCCTTGCCTGTTGTTGAGCCCTTTATGCGACACAAGTCCAACATTTCTTCAATAATATTGAAATTTTTATCAATTCCTCTAATGAAAAGAACTACAGTCAAACCTCGGTTTTCAAACGTCTCGGAGTTCGAACAATTCTGTTTTCGAACGGAAAATTTGAGATGAAAATGACTCGGTCCACGGACGAAAATTCGGTTCTCGAACAACTCAAAAGGAAAAATTACTTGAACCAAAGAGACAGAGAATAGAAGAAACGCCTTTAAAGTTACCAGAAGGTTTTATTATAGGAGATTCCTCCTCCAACAATCAACTCATCCCTTTCTTCCCATCACTTCACATCAAGAAAGGTGTACATATGTGCAATACAGTAGTGTATTATTTAAATTTACATTAAAATTACTAGTTATGTTTTTCGTTTTATTTACATTTCTGTGTTTTATTTACTCTTTGAATAAATGGTTTTATACTATTATATACAGAGTATAGTGTAAGCAGGCAAATAAGTTATTCTCTTGGTACATGAAACGAATTAATCTCTTTAACATTATTTGTAATGGGAAAATGTGACTCGGTTTTTGAACAGCCTTCCAGAACGAATCGTGTTCAAAAACCGAGGTTTGACTGTAATTTTGCAGTATCACTTTGATCAGTACTTTCATCCAACGCTAAACTGTAAAGAACGCATGCAGATAATTTGTCCTTCAGTGTGCCTTCAATATTATCACTCAAGTCATCAAATCTTCTACCAATTGTCTGATGTGATAGACATGTTTATTTTACTAAATTTATCTTGTCTGGACAGTACTCATTAAAAGCAATAACAATGCATTCTTTTGTTGATTCTCCATCAACAAGTGGTTTTCCTTTCTTAGCTAATTTCTCAGCTATAAGGTAACTAACTTTTGTACATGTTCCAGTTTTAACAACATGTTTTTGAAGACTAGCTTGTGACCTAATTGCCTTTGTCAATTCTTCAATTTTCGTTTTTCTTCTTTCTTCATTAAACATCTGATATTCTGACTCATGTTTCGAAGCATAATGACGTTTGATATTGTATTTCTTGCATACGCTAATCTTATCATTACATATAAAACACATTATATTGCCAAATAACTCGGATACAAAATATTTTTCCGTCCATTGGATATTAAATTTTCTCTTTTCTTCTGCTATCTTCCTTTTTTGGTAATAGATTCCAGGGCCATATGAATATAAAATTTTCAGTATTTAAAATTATAGTTCTCTGGAAAGGAAATTAACCATTAATAGGTATGTAATCTTCGATTCTTTCAGCGCCTTGATGAACCGAAGTGATGCTATCTGAATAAGTCCGAATACGAATTTCAACTTCACTTTCTCGTCTCCCAAGAGGAAGCGTTAAGCGCGAGATAGTGATTATGGTGTTAAATTCGGGTTATCTTACTTTTACAAATACAAAGAATCATATTACTATTTCTATATCTACAAATTCGTACAGACCAGCATTCAGTAAACGCACCGTACTTAATGCTTTATTAAAGCTGATGTGTCCAGCAGCATGGCTTTGTCACCAATGCTTTCTTTAACCTGCCACAGTAGAACTTGGTGCCGTTATTGATAATGATCTTGGGGTAATTTCTCCGAATTGGAGAAAGTGGTATGAATAATTCGTTTTCTGAGTACGAACCGGTAGTAGTCATAGAGGAAAGCAGCATCCATGACTTGTTTTTCAGGCACAATTCGATCTTGGTCATAATAAATAAACTAGAAGTGATATCGACCCCCTTCCGTTGTGCTAAGTTGTTTTTCATTGGAACTGAGGACTCACCAAAATGACTCATAACAATACGGCCACATAAACACACGAATGTCAATTAGGCGTTTAGATCTATGTCAGTTATAAATGAATTGTAAACTGGCCTTATTCGCTTGCTCATAATTTAGGATTTTCTCCTTTCTATGATGTTGTTTGTCAGTTCACGTAACAAGGTATACTGAGCCGTAGTTTACTGAAAATGCCTTTGTTTCAACAACAAAGAAAATTTTAAAATCCATTAATATAATTAATTAATCTAATAATTAATCCAATAATCTTAATTTAGTTTTAACAAGATAGTTTTCAGAGTGATATTTATCCTAAGTGTGCATTATATTTTGGGAACCGTAATCACAGAACTAAGAAATTGACAATAGTATGAACTTAGTATGCATGCTCAGTCGTAAATTTCATCTTAATTATGTTGTTTTTTAAATTGTTTATGTTAATTATTTTATTTATTAAATATCAAGTATTTTGATTAAATAACATGAAGACTCTTGTGCTCACTACTTGATAAATTTGCTAAAGTATTTTTGAACAGGGAATTTCTTCAAGATTCAGAAAATATCAAGTTTTAATAGAATATGCTGTCACTAACAATGAAACAGCAGCTTATTTACACCCCTCTCATTTGTTGAGAAATAAGGGGAATGCAGCAAACTTTGATTTAGAGAAACCAAACTTCTACTAGCTTTTAAACTTGTATTTCAGTTTCTGTCTCGATACAAAATGACAACTTTGCAATTTATTTTGTCTTTTTAAAGGGAGTAGTTTTTCTAAAAATTATAATTTAGTGAAAGTAGGTCAAAAAATTCTTGGGGGTTTTGAACTGACATGATGTACAGTACTCATTTTTGATCAGTAAATATCATATATCACTTAGCCTAAACTATTTAAGGTTATATATTGCTGGAAAGCAAATTTCCTATGCTTTCAAATGAGACCGGTATTTAGCAACATATCATATTTTTACGCACTAAATCTACTTTTTTTACTTACCGTACAAATTGTTTGGGTCGGTTTTGAGACCCCTTTGAAATTTGAAAGTTTTAATAGGTAAATTCTATTATTATTGCTCGAAATTTTGTCAAATGATGCCCCAAAAGAGTAGTTTACAGGCTGTGTTAATGATAAAGGGTTTGGCTTTGTGGTAAACACGGTATCTTGATTGGAATTCAAGGTAGTTAGCTCTTGCACGTGTCTGCTGAAAATTTTGCAATTTTCGTCGTCTGGGTTCTTGGTCTTTTTAACCCTTTTTGGGTATAAAAATCCAAGAATTAGGGCACAAATTTTAGATCTTCCGATATGTGAGGAATTAAGCATGATCTTTTGAAAATTCTATGAAAATCGAATGAGAAATAAAGTCACAAATCCATTTTTTAGTAAATTGATTTTGTAACTCATTTTGAAAAAAATTTGAGGAAAACTCTATTTTATTGTGCCGGTAATATTACCCGCGCGGGAGCGAAAGGAGGTCAGCCTCTCCAGAGTATTTTTTTTACATATTTTGTTTTGCTTAAAAGCTGGAATTTAGCCCACTTTAATCTCGAAACAGACATGAAGATCTTCTTTTTTAAGTTAGCCTCTCCATAGTGCTTTTTCACATGTTTTGTTTTGCTTTATCGCTTGGGAAGAGCCATTGCATTTTATCCTTCCATTTGATGAATTTTTTTAGGGTCTGTATCAAACTTTTATTTCTATCTTGACACCGATTTGTTTTTACTTTTTTGGAGCAATTCAAGTGAGAGATCTCTTGCTAATTAAATTCTATTCTACTGAATATTTGATTTATTAAGCAAGAAACAATAACGATTTGACGGCACAAACAATACAAAAAAAAGCAATGTAAACACAAAAGCATCTGCCCCTTGTTATTCAACAACAAAAAATTAAAAAATTACGCCGGTGGTTCCCGACCTTCAAACAAATTATATCAGTCTTGCTGAACCATTCCTGAATTACGATGGGAAATCAACCAACATAACACTTATTCTTATGCTTTAGCTACTTAACTGCTGTAGCGAAGTTAATTATCGTGTACTTTAAAATCTAGGTCAGAATGTGTAACTGGCGGCCCACGAGCCAAATCCGGCCTGTTATGCCCCGTTTCAGTTTTGCAGCCAGCGTCATAGAGGTTTTGTTCTTGCTACAACCTAGTAAATTAAATATTTAAAGCAAATATTTTTAAAATTTTGACAGAGTTACTTTGTGATTGTGATGTCACAGACTAAGAGCTTTGAGTTCATTAGGTACAAAAGCTTATTTTAGAGTTCTTTATGTATTTTTGAGTTCATTAGGTTCAAAAAGTTGCTTATATTAAAAAACTTTGCTTAAATAAACATATTGGGAATAACTAACACTTTATCACAGAAAATAGTTTATTCTGTTACAAAAAGTGGAGATAAGTAGATGGCAAACGACCAAGAATGTAAATGTGACCCACAGCATAGGTAAAGACACCCTCAAATCTAGGAAAAGCTAATGGTGGACTACAGTATAATACAGAGCCGAATCTAGCCTTTTGGTTTTAGAGAGATTAACTTCAAAACTTTTTTCGTAGATTAGCCATTTGTAAGCGGTTGTTTTACAAAGCTTAAAGGTTTGAGGGGGGTCGATTGCAACCCTTCCGGTCCATAAGCATCTCGCTGATAACGTAGGGCATCAAATGAGTTTGATGTCGGTGTTCACGTTTTGTCGCTACGACAGGTGTAAAATTTGCCTTGCAAAGGTAAGTGGCTACGAATGAAATTAAAATCAACGAAAATATTCATGTTGTTGTTGTTGTTGCTATTGTTACCCGACCTCTTCCTTGGGGTAAGGACATGATGGAAGACCAATGAGTCCCAGAAACCGGAAAACTTTGCCTGGCCTGGATGAAAGGTCGTAGAGAGATAGAAAGTTGCCAAAGAGCGAGCGGGCGCAGGGTCTGTAGCCGGACAGTGCAGAATGAGATGAGAGGTGTTCTGAATCGGATGTCCGCAGGCGCTACATAAAGGATTTTCGATTCTGTCGATTCTGAAAAGATAAAAGTTAAACAGAAGGCTGTGTCCGTTGCAGCGAAGACGAGGAAGGACAGAGCGAACGGCACAAGTTTCTCAATGGAAACCGGGCAAACTTATGCGTCGAAGAATTTGGATGATACAGCACGCTTCTAGTCCAAAGAGAAGAGTGGATACGAGAGGTCAGAGAAGAGATATAAGGAATTACAGAGGGCACACCCCTGGCCAACTCATCAGCCATGTCGTTGCCCGGAAGAAGTGAATGTCTGGAGACCCATTGTAGCCTAATATGTGTCAAAAAGTTTGAGCTAAAATTACAGATAGAAGAGAGGACAAATGTAAGTGGCTACCAATGAAATCAAATCAATAAAACTATTCATTGGTTGATTTGTCCAAAATGGATATCATTAACGTAGATTTTTAGGTTGTAAGAATTAAAACTTTTTAGGGGTGGTAAAATAAAAATTTATACATATGCTATCGTTGATATCTACAATATTTTGATTTCATAGCAGATAATCAAGTACAGCTAATGCCAGCAACACAGTACTTACCTATATGTTAATTATACAAGCCATCAAAAAATATCATCAAAAATGGTACAAAGCCATTGAGTCAAGTAAATCGGTTTGTTTAGTGTTGTCAAAATTCATCAGAACAAATACAACCCCCTCAACTTTATCTACGGACACCCAAAAAAGCCCACGGGACCCCAGGTTGGAAACCACATCTATACATATCATTATTCGTACAATCAATTACTATTAGATAAGATGGTGTGATATTTAAATTTGTAAACAAAGTTCTGTAAAAGGTTATCACGATATTTTAGTGCACGTTATAATACAACATTTAAGTCTAAATAAAAATTTATTTTTGTTTGATCGCCTACCTTTAGTGGTAGATAACAGATTGGAGACAAATTTATGAATCTTCACATTTAAATCAAAAATGTTTGATACATATTTTTCGAAAGTTCCTCGCTTGAATAAAACTTTTAAGACAACGCAACTCGGCTATTTTTAATAAAAACTTATGAAGGTTTATGGCACAACTCTTAGCTTGCAAGCAAACATGAACACAAATAACATTTACTGTAATTAAGCATACAAGTCACTAAGTAGGCACACAAAAACGCACGAGAATATCTAACTCGTGTATTCTGAAACTAGTTACCTCCCGCATTATTGTATCAATATTTCCAGGCAAATAAGCAAATGATGATCAGTTTTCCTTTGCCCTTCCTCTCCCCAAACAAACTATTGTCTCCCCACCTTCTCATTGTGAAGAAACGCGACAAGTTACAACAATCAAGTGTGTAAATGTGGCTCATTGCACATGTCTAAATAGACTGAAATTTAGAGGGAGCTAATTGATAGGCTACAGTTGCCTCATCGGAGTTCTTTCCTGGGCTCTTGTTTCAATAAAATTTTTCAAACGACTTGACTCTGTTATTTTTGATAAAGATTGATAAAATTTCATTTAACTTGAAAGCAAATACGAACACAAATAATATATAATTCCACACACAGGTCATCAATCACGCACACAAAAACACACAAGCCATCCAATCAGCTTATTCTCAAATTAATTACCCCCTCATTACCAACATTTACAACTATACAAACAAATATTGATCAGTTCGTGGCAGCCCCTTACTAAATAAACTTTTGTCTCTCCTTTTTTCTTGTTGTGAAAGAAGTGCAAAAAATTACAACCATCTAATTTCAACTTCAAACTTCTTTAACTTGTTTCCGCACTCACGCAGCAATTCTTCTACTTCATTCTTCATGCTCTCATTGCAGCGTTTAATCTCAAGATATTCCATCTAAACATATTGATGTCATAATACTTTGCAATTACAGACTGTCTGGTTCCTGCTCAATATTGTCAACCAAAAACATGCGTTCACTACATGCACTAGCACCTTGCTTTGTTTTAACCCAGTAAGTTACATTATAATGATTTTTAGATCACCTGATAGTATTTTAACTTCGAAAATATTTAATAAATGAAAGCAAGCTGAAGTAATTGAACGCAAGATGATTGAAGATCTTGGGAGATTTCAAAATGATCTCGCGACATCCGGATCAACAGCCATTAATGCTCTTGTAAATACAAGCCGTAGTTTGAACCCGAAGTGTGAGTTTGCTATGCTGTGAAATTATCTGAGTTCGATTGTGGTTAAAGGAGGGATGGGGAAGATTTAACTCTTCTGAAATATGACGCAAGTGCAATTTTCTTCAGAAATCAACTCAAAATTGGAACGCAAATCCACCAAACCACGTGTAAACCTGAGAAATTGCTAATAAAATTGAATTCTCGGTTAATGAAAACATTTTACAGCAGACAACAAATAGTCAGGAAAAATATTGATATGTCAACCACAATGATTACTTTTATAAAGAATGCAACTAGACATGATGAGTTACAAGGAGCACAACCTCAAATTCTACTCCACACTGAGAGTTTACTCGATATCCTTTAACTGTATGAAGTCGGACGCTTTACACTGCGCTGTGCTAGTATTCTAGGTAGTAAGATCGATCATGTATGTAGTGCTGTCAGCGTCACTAGTACGTTGATGCGAGAATCTGCACTGCACTTGTGCAACGGTTTCTAATTGCGCATGAACCTCTTTTATTACAATTTCGAAATAGTTTACAACAAAATCTTTATCAAAATAGTGGCAAGAAATGTATGAGAAAAGGAATTACAATTATCATTCAATATGAACAAAGAGAGTTGTAAGATATTACCCACAAAATTCACTATTTTTGCTGTATATTTAACCAGCCAGCTCCGCAAGTGTGGCCTGGCAGATCTACCCGTCAATTATGCCGGGTTATAAAAAATTTTGGATTAACCCACTGAGTCGTTTTCACGGTAACAATATTTGTAAAAGCAAAGACAAAAGTTTGTTATGAGTGAAAAACATAGTCTCCGTACCCCTATGTGGACTATTCTACACTTTTATTAAGACCGGTGTAACTTACAAACAACATGTCATTTCGTTTGCTTTCTTTGCAAGTAGAACTTGGAGTCGGCGCCAAAATGGTGATTGATGCGCTTAAATGGAATTTCATCTTTTGACAACTTCAGAATTGCAGTAAAGTATTTAGCGGTAGGTTTATCTCATGACGTGGTACATTTCCTTTCATAATTTTGACGTCAAGTATCATGGTTGCGTCTATTTACCCTTGTCACGGCATAGCAGGTCATGCTTTCCTCCAAATATCTTGTATCCGATTCTAGTCATAAGCTTTTGTCAAGCAAAAATATTCTCTGCAGCTGTAGTTTTACCAATTGATTTGAGTATTTTATTTTGGCTTTGAGAACACCATTCAACATGCTTTTGCATTTATTTTTGCCTTTATCAGGCAAAATGTTGCCTTTGACACCATATATAGAAAGTTTCGTGGAAGGTTCTTGCTAATTTTGTTATCTACCAAAGCTGCAGCTCAGTTATTCGTGCTGTGCTGCGTGACATGACTGGACAAGCCTTTATGGCGGTACTACGTGTTCAGCTTTCGAAATCTAGATAAAATTAAAGCAGGGTTGCGTATTTGCTTTCTTGCATTTCAGTATAGACTATAACTGCAAAATGTGTAATTTGTTAGATGTTAGAACAAATTTGCTTTCACATTAAAAAAGCGGGCTGAAACCCAATGGCCTGCATTTTTGAAGAATTGAAGTTTTTGCTCTAAATTTTATAAGATATTGTTTCATGAGAATGACAACTATAAACTTAAACTGCGAAAACTAGTAGGCACGATGGTGTAGTGGTTAGAGCGTCCGCTTCGCAGTCGGTAGACCGGTTCATTCCTCAAGTCGAGTCATACCAATAGACTTTACAAAATGGTATTCACAGCTTCTTGGCGCTCAGCATAAATAAAGGATAGTGTGGAGAACAAGCCGGCAAGCTTGCTTGTTGTGTCCTTGGGTAAGGCACTAAATGGGACGCCTCCGCCTTTATGCGGCAGACAGGTGGCCTACCCGTATTTCAATTATGAAGTTGCTAACCAAACATGTCGCAAAAGGCGATTCTTGGGTACCCACCAATGGCATTCTGCCTTGTTGGTGGTGGGGCTACCAGTCATTCATGACAGGTTCGAAATGGGCTGCCATTTTTTTTCCTAGCCTAGTTTCAATTGGGTTGATGGCATGAACCAGAATCGCCGTTCGTGCCGTACCTCCATCCCGAGGAAGAGGGGTAATCACAACAACAACAAAACTAGTGTAACAGATCTTTTAATTCATCGTGGGCCAAGTGCTGATTCTGTCACACGCCCGGTTGAAGCTCTTAGTCAACGCGTCTCAAGTCGCCTCCCTTCCTTGCCGCTGTTCTGTCAAGCGTACGCGTCTATGCAACTTCTTTATTCCAAATAAACGCGATAGCCACACTGGCGACACACGACGTACTCGAAAACGGTTTCTGTTAATGTAAGAAACAAAGCATGAATAATCGTAAAAATGCGGTGGCTTGCCTACAACAGAATAATATTTACCTAACTAATTAAGCTTCCAAGAACTTGACCCAAAAGTAGAGACAACTCGGATTCTTAATACTCTGTCGAGGGCAAGTAACACGGTCTTCCAACAGCCAAACGGTGAAAACTGCCGTCCTTTAGCTGGCAACTCATAACGACAACTGACACAAAACCGATAAGCAAGTGTAATGCGGCGGTCTGGATGCAGCCTGATGCTGTAACAGGCGAGATAAATGCCAAATTAAATTAGCTCGCTTGCTGTCAATGGTAGAGCGACGCAAGAGTCCAAGGCTTCAAAACTCGCAAGCAGCGACACAATAAAAACGCACGTACAATATTTAACAACTAGTACACCAATTAGTTCAACAATAAACTTGTATTATTTGCAATAATGTTCAGAGCTGTAAAGTTCTTTACTCATTTAACACAAGACAAACCAAAAAATTGATTTTCATTACCAATATTACATAATCTTGCATACAATACCAACCACATTTTTGTGGCACAAAAATTTGGGCCTCGCTTTAACCTTTAACGTAGCTAGATTACCGATTTACCACAAAAACTTCAAAAATATTTTTCAGAAATTTCATCTCAAAATTTTATTTTTTAGAAAATCGGTGAAAATTTCCTACAAACTAGCAAAATTTTCCGGGAATCTCATTCCCGGATTCCCCATTTTTTCACGGCCTGGTTGCAGCTATTATTAAACATACAGCACTCACAAGTCAAAACTAAAAATATACACTATTAAACTGCAGCTTTTCTAGCAAAAAAAAACAGCTTTGTAAGTCAAAACTGAAAAATGTGTATATCATAATTAAAAGAATCAAAACCATTCATCAACTGCTCACTTTTTTATCAAATAAACTGCCTTCATATTAAAGTCAAAACTAAAAACTTTCTCATCACTCCCTGCTTTCAAAAATTCATTATTACATAAATTGCAGATAACTGTTTTGGCATCAGTAGCTTTAACATTAAGAAATTTCCCTACAATGCTTTTATTAGAAGTGATTTCTATTAACCACTGCCTCTGAAATTAAAAGAGAAACTGAAATTTATAAAATACTTTTAACATGCATATTTATATGAACACAATATTGAGTGTTACGCAATGTTTGGGTCCTGTTTGGAAGACCGCCCTCTCCCTGGTCATTATTGATACACTAAAAATCATTGATTATGTTACAAATCCAATCCAGTTCCAGGGGGGAAACAAAAACTTTTTATATTTATTCTACGAAAAAATATAACAAAAAATTTTTATATTTGTTTTCTGCTCAATAAGTATCGGTAGGTATCGGCTATATTTAACCGATACCGATACTACTACCCGATACCATAAAAATAGACCGATACTACTGATACTGATACTAAAGTATCAGTACATCACTACCGAAAACATCAAAAAAGTATGTTGGGGGCGCCGCAATACAATTTTCTTTTTTTCTACGTAAAAACGTGTTAAATCTACACCAATCAACAACCACCTCAACGTGATGGCGAGATTGACACCGTTTAAGTTGGGTCAAAATGGGTGTTGACCTTCCCGAGGGTCCCAGTTACTCCGATAACTCCCCTTTATACAAAGCATTTTTTCGCAATGCTGCTCCCAGGACAACCTCAGAAAGGCAGCATGCAATCTCTTTGAAATCGGTCAACTGTTTTTTCTCTTTTCTCCTGCCTCTCTCTTGCTCGTCTTCTCTTTCTCGTTCTCTTAATAAGTGGCAACGTCCATCCTAATCCTGGCCCCGTCTTTTTCTGTTCAGTGTGCGCTAGAAAACTGACCTGGAGGGATAAATCGGTGCAATGCTGCACCTGATTCAAATGGGTCCATTTAAGGTGCTGTCGCGTTTTTAATATATAGGATATTATCAATAGAACTTTCGGTTCTATCTCAATTTCAAATTCCTTTAAAATTGAGGCGTCGTATGATAATCGCTCGGATAATTAGGTCTGGCTACAACTTAATAAAAGCTTGGAAAAGATTGGCTTCCGCTAAAACACTTTCAACCACTTTAATAACAGAATAATATATTCACAGAAATGGTACTTCACGACTTCAAAACTTCTTTGCTCAACGATTCCAAAAATGAATCACTTTACCACACATTCAAGAAAAGACCGCAAAATAAGTCCACCAATAACTATTCAATATTCTCCACGTCCACAAAATCCACAATAAATTATCGCAAAAAAAACAAAAACAACACCGTAATGGGTCTTCCTTAACCCGTCAAACCACTCTTTTTTCTATTTTTCGCTCTCTCTTTGGCCCTCTCTCTCGGGCTCTGTCTGGCTCTCGCTCTGCCGGCGCTCTGGGCAAAGAAAATCCCGTCGCCTTATATATAAACGACGAAACAATCTGGAGAACGCTCGAACGAAATCACGTGAACAACAAAAAAAGCATTACGAGTTACGCTAATCGTTTATCGAAATTCTTCGAAGAAGCTAGAATTGCTAGATCGCTCTGGAATTTTACAATGTCGTCATAACAATTTTGACGTAATAAATGGCGTACACAGCAATCGGCTTGCGAGAAAAAAAGGGTCTTTCCCTCAGTCAGCAGTCGAGCGAACAAATAACGCAGCGCTTTACACAATATGAAAACAACTCTATAAAGCAAATTTCCTTATTCGTGACAGGTGCTCACAACTTTCCTTTTCTAGATTGAAAATTGTAGGCAGCTCTCACTCCTGGAGCTGTCTCCCTACTGCGTTCCTTCTTCTCCTGGAGATCCCATGCCTATCAACACTCTGTCTTCATCTTCGGACTTCTCCAGCTTGTATGCCTCCACTGTTCAAACTCGTCCATATGGCCCCTCCTCAGTCAATTCAGCGCTCCCGCCCACCCTTGCCTTCAAATCTCTTATCCTCTTTCCGGCTATTTTGTATTTCCTCCCTCTGCACCCTTCTTCTCCTCTCATTTTTCTGGCTGTTTTCTTATACCTCCTGCTTCCTCTTCCTCTCCTAACTCGCTAAGAGTCCTTCAATAAAATGCCAGAAGTCTTCGTGCCAGAAGCACCAAACTACCACTTTTTATCTCGTCTCATCGTGTGAATTTATCTGTATACAGGAATCCAACCTTATCTAATCTTCCTTTTTCCGTATCCCTGGATAATCTGCTCTGCGATTTGATCTCACCCACTCCCGCCAGTCTAACATTTTTTCTCCCGATGACTCGCACGCTAGCAGCGGCGTCATACTTAAGTCAGGCAGAGCCTATCCTTCGATAAACTTTCAGTCTTCTCTTTTTCTTTGCTTAACCACTACTCTGATTATGTTAAGGTCAATGTAGTGAATCGCTGTAGACGCAACGCACTTGTAATTATTGCCATACCATAAGCCTTATTTCTTGTTTTCTCTTTATTGCAGTGCTTGCTTCGTCTAAACTCTAAACAAATGAGTTGTCTGTTTGAGTTGTTTATAGTGTGGTTTAGTTTAGGCACTGTACTGTTAAGTTAGATACAGTATTACTTACGTTTTCTTACGTTTCTGTTTGTAGGCAGTAGCTACATTATTAGTAAGATAATTCTTTTTTTGTGATTAATTAACATAACGACATAACATTTTAATGCACTAATATGAATAAATTAATAAAGCCAGAGCGTCTGAGCGTGAATTCAAATAGCCCTACTGCTGCCAAAAAACGGAGACATTGGCATAGAACTTTTGAGAATTATCTAGCTGCTTTTCCAGCTGAAAAGGGCGAAGGTGAGAATGATGAGGTTACAGACACAAAGCTAAAGTATTAAATAAATTTTGTCGACTTTTAATGTATTTAACTACGTTGAAGATTGCCACAGTTATGAGGCTGCGATCAACATTTTGAACGCGCTCTTTATCATGGCTCCAAGCACAGTGTTTGGAAGGCATGTGCAAGCTACCACCAAACAGCAAGCTGTTCAGACATTGCACAATTTTCTACAAATCTTCATTCATTCATTCATTCTTATTTTATTCATGACCACCACCATCTTACATACACTTAGTAAAAACTGTAATTTTCAAGCTGCCACTGCGGACGATTATTGTCAACAAACGATTAGAGATGCGTTCTTCAACAGTCTAGCTTCTAGTGCAATCAGACCTCTTCAGTGAATACCATTTTTGAAGTATTTGAAATGAATCCACTACAATATTGAACTCAAACCTTCCGATTAAAATTTTCACATCACAGCGCCAGTAAAACCAAACGAAGCAGTTGATTAAATTCCCCGAATATGCGTTTACAGTAGGAAGGAATTGGAACCTGGTGCATGTGTTTCAGCAAACGTTAGCTAAATATGCTCTTGATCTGGTGGTGAGATTCGATATTTGTCTGAGAGCGTTTCACATATTCAAACAAAAATTGAATTCGAAGCTGTATTTCAGTGACTTTTGTTAACATACGACAATTGAATCTCAAGTCTTATTCAGAATAATATAAAACCATATTTTATTCAATAATAATTTAGTGTTATCCGTCAACTCACCGGCATTGTTCGATTGTGTATGGCGGTTGATAGAATTCTCCAGCCATGTATTGTGACGCCACGAGCATCAAGCACTAGTTCCTCAATTTTATCAACACACGATGCAATCCCAGCAATTGCTTCATCGTTTGATGAAGAAATAATGTGCAATCTTCTCATCTAAATATAACAACATAATGATAAAGCACGTGGAACAACTCATGAAACATGTTCAAAAATAGGTTTTGAAGTATTTGAAATGAATCAACAATGGCATTGAACTCACGCCTATCGATTGCATCACCAACGCTCTAACTACCAGTAAAACCAAACGAAGCAGTTGATTAAATTCCCCGAATATGCGTTTACAGTAGGAAGGAATTGGAACCTGGTGCATGTGTTTCAGCAAACGTTAGCTAAATATGCTCTTGATCTGGTGGTGAGATTCGATATTTGTCTGAGAGCGTTTCACATATTCAAACAAAAATTGAATTCGAAGCTGTATTTCAGTGACTTTTGTTAACATACGACAATTGAATCTCAAGTCTTATTCAGAATAATATAAAACCATATTCTATTCAATAATAATTTAGTGTTATCCGTCAACTCGCCAGCGTTGTTCGATTGTGTATGGCAGTTGATAGAATTCTCCAGCCATGTATTGTGACGCCACGAGCATCAAACACTAGTTCCTCAATTTTATCAACACACAATGCAATCCCAGCAATTGCTTCATCGTCCAATGAATGAATAATGTGCAACCTTCTCATCTAAATATAACAACATAATGATAAAGCACGTGGAACAACTCATGAAACATGTTCAAAAATAGGTTTTGAAGTATTTGAAATGAATCAACAATGGCATTAAACTCACGCCTATCGATTGTATAACCAACACTCTAACCATCACACCACACCACCTTACCACCACACCACCACAGCACCAGTAAAACCAAACGAAGCAGTTGATTAAATTCCCCGAATATGCGTTTACAGTAGGAAGGAATTGGAACCTGGTGCATGTGTTTCAGCAAACGTTAGCTAAATATGCTCTTGATCTGGTGGTGAGATTCGATATTTGTCTGAGAGCGTTTCACATATTCAAACAAAAATTGAATTCGAAGCTGCATTTCAGTGACTTTTGTTAACATACGACAATTGAATCTCAAGTCTTATTCAGAATAATATAAAACCATATTCTATTCAATAATAATTTAGTGTTATCCGTCAACTCACCGGCATTGTTCGATTGTGTATGGCGGTTAATAGAATTCTCCAGCCATGTATTGTGATGCCACAAGCATCAAACACTAGTTCCTCAATTTTATCAACACACGATGCAATCCCAGCAATTGCTTCATCGTTTGATGAAGAAATAATGTGCAATCTTCTCATCTAAATATAACAACATAATGATAAAGCACGTGGAACAACTCATGAAACATGTTCAAAAATAGGTTTTGAAGTATTTGAAATGAATCAACAATGGCATTGAACTCACGCCTATCGATTGCATCACCAACGCTCTAACTACCAGTAAAACCAAACGAAGCAGTTGATTAAATTCCCCGAATATGCGTTTACAGTAGGAAGGAATTGGAACCTGGTGCATGTGTTTCAGCAAACGTTAGCTAAATATGCTCTTGATCTGGTGGTGAGATTCGATATTTGTCTGAGAGCGTTTCACATATTCAAACAAAAATTGAATTCGAAGCTGTATTTCAGTGACTTTTGTTAACATACGACAATTGAATCTCAAGTCTTATTCAGAATAATATAAAACCATATTTTATTCAATAATAATTTAGTGTTATCCGTCAACTCACCGGCATTGTTCGATTGTGTATGGCGGTTGATAGAATTCTCCAGCCATGTATTGTGACGCCACAAGCATCAAACACTAGTTCCTCAATTTTATCAACACACGATGCAATCCCAGCAATTGCTTCATCGTTTGATGAAGAAATAATGTGCAATCTTCTCATCTAAATATAGCATCAAAATGATAAAGCACGTGGAACAACTCATGAAACATGTTCAAAAATAGGTTTTGAAGTATTTGGGGTGAATTTTATTTTCCTTAATGTTTGAAGTGGTTTTGTGGTTTGTTTGTAAATTGACCATCTTGACGGCAAGTGCGAGGATCAGGCGTAAATTGTCAGTACAAATTTGTCTGAAATGGCAGATAAGTGCGGCAGTTCATTTTGATGATCTTTTTGCCGTCTCGTTGTCAGGTGATTTTTTTCCGCATTTATACAAATTTGAAGTTTCGGTTGCTCAATAAACTTCCTGAATTGAACAACCTAGACTGTATGAAATGCTGGCATTGTAATTACGTAATGCAGAAAGCGCATGAATAGCTAGCTAAATTGACAAATCTTTTATCATAAGAGCGTGTAATTATTCTTTTGGAAACAAATATGCAACATACTTCGACTGATCTTAATTGTAAAATGTTAGAAAACAGCTAGCCTCAAAACCGCATGTTTTGAATAGTTGTAAGAGCGACTTTATCACACTCTTTGTATAATATATGATGGATAATACATAGATTTTTGAACGGTAGTGATTTTTTGGACACACTGTTTATGAACTCTATATTCAAATGTTGTATCAACCATCTTTACTAGGTAAACTATGAAGTATGAATTAAGTACATAGAGAATGAGAAATTGTTGTAAATTTAATATGTTAGATATCTAGGTAATGAATTCAGAAAATCGATGTATATATTCATAGTACTGTCTCAATAAACAGTAATGCAAATAACATTGAAATTTATTTCTACATTAAGAATTTGAACGGTGTTATGTAATCAAGAAAAGCCAATGGTAGCGTTTGTATTGCAAAGCGCGCCAAAGAAAGATTTTGCAATTGCGAAAGTTAGAGAAGGTGCAGCAGAAGGCCAAATGCCATGATTATCAAAAGAGTTTGAGAGTGTAAACAAACTCTTTCTGTCTGCATAACACCGGGCGTCGGGTCTTGATATAAGTAGCCTCTAAAACAGTGGTTCTCAAACTTTTTGCGATGCGACGCATTTAAAAAAGCTTGCAAGACTTTGCGACGCACCAGACAGCATCCTACAGTTTAGTTTGCCGTACTGCGAGATAAATGTGACCCATAATCTCCATAAATAACTGCCCCTATGCAGATGCTCCCGAGATTTTGGATTGGTCTGTCATCTTCAATCGTAAAATTACGCTCTTCTAAGTTTGTAACTCATTTTTCCTGTTTTCGTCCAACATACAATTGAATGCTTTACTCTTTATATATTTTTCGCCAATTAAGTTAAACTTCTGCAATTTGATTCTTGAATAACAAGTCAACCGTTACAAGAGTGTATTAAAAACACTATTGTGAAAATGTCAGAAGAAAGTAGGAAAGGAATCTACGACCAGAGTTCTTTTGACGCAATAAAATCTAGACTTAATGGCTCAAAACTAAAATATCCCGCGACGCCTTTGGAAAATTGAAACGACGCACCGGGGCGTCGCGACGCACAGTTTGAGAACCACTGCTCTAAAAGATTAAGATGGAAAGAGCTGCGTGCTGCGGTGAGGATTGAAAACCGCTTATCATCATAGTTTAATGCGCATCGATCATTATCTAAAAAATGCTGACCAATGGCGGAGTCACAATCCGGTTTGGTGTCGGTTCGTTTGCACGATCTGTGTGGTTGAGATCGGCGTAGACGAGTCAATTGCTGTCTTAACCATTGCGGAACATGTTGCTTGATGCGATCCTGTAGTCGTTGAGATGTTCGCCCTATGTACCGACTATGACAGTGGCACTTGTATTCATATATGACAAAGCTTTTCGGAATGGCAGGTAGAACATCCTTGCGGGCCACAGGCAGCATGCACTTAGACGTAAAGACCAAGCGAGTGCTGACGGAACCACAACAGCTTTCCACGGCGGTTTTGGCTTCTTTTTCTTTTTTAAGCCATCTACAAACTTAGAAAAAAAGCCAAAACCGCCGTGGAAAGCTGTTATGGTTCCGTCAGCACTCGCTTGGTCTTTACGTCTAAGTGCATGCTGCCTGTGGCCCGCAAGGATGTTCTACCTGCCATTCAGAAAAGCTTTGTCATATATGAATACAAGTGCCACTGTCATAGTCGGTACGTAGGGCGAACATCTCAACGACTACAGGATCGCATCAAGCAACATGTTCCGCAATGGTTAAGACAGCAATTGACTCGTCCACGCCGATCTCAACCACACAGATCGTGCAAACGAACCGACACCAAACCAGATTGTGACTCCGCCATTGGTCAGCATTTTTTAGATAATGATCGATGCGCATTAAACTATGATGATAAGCGGTTTTCAATCCTCGCCGCAGCACACAGCTCTTTCCATCTTAATCTTTTAGAGGCTACTTATATCAAGACCTGACGCCCGGTGTTTTGCAGACAGAAAGAGTTTGTTTACACTCTCAAACTCTTTCGATAATCGTGGCATTTGGCCTTCTGCTGCACCTTCTCTAACTTTCGCAATAGCAAAATCTTTCTTTGTGCGCTTTGCAATACAAACGCTATCATTAACTTTTCTTAATTTAAACGGTAGTGACTTTATCACATTCTTTGTTAAATAAATGATGGATAACACATAGATTTTTAGACGGTAGCAATTTTTTGGACACAAAGAATCACACAATGATATATTATAATCATTCTCACTTATCCGCTTCCTACAGCATCATTTCTACCATGATGGATTGCACAATAGAGATGCAACTACATTCCCACGGTCTTGTTAAAAACTTACGTCATTACAATAAGGAAGCACAACCTGAAAACCGTTATGTAATAATAAATCATAAGTTTTGCATCAGACTCTTTGAAATGACACCGTGTTAGAACTAGCTTCCTCAGATTAGTGTTAACTCCCTCAGATCTCCCCCACATAAAATTAATAAACCTAGGGTTATCTCCCTCCGACCTTTTTCACATAAAAGTCCTTAGATCTAGGGTTAGCTTCCTTAGAACTATGGTTAGCTCACATAGACCTAGAGTTAGCACCCTCAGACCTAGGGTTGACTCTCTTAGACCTAGAGTTGGTACTCTCAGACCTAGGGTTATCTCTCTTAGACCTAGAGTTAGCACCCTCAGACCTCCCCACAAAAAATTAGTGTCCTGTAGTTAGCACCCTCCTTCAAATAAAATTAGCTTCCTTAGAACTTTCCATCGTGTAAACACAGTACAGAGAAAAAGATTCCAGCTTGGGCAAGTCTGAACAAGACGGAGACAATATATCCTACCAAACAGCTGAATAAAACATAATCTTTCTACATTACATCCTAAAATTTTTGACAGACAAGTCTGGACCTGTCTACACCAAAGCAAAAATCGCATCATGGTTAAAAATAGAATACGTCATTGGTTGCACAATAGGCATGCAACTACATTCCCACGGTCTAGTTAAACACTTACGTCATTGAAATACAGAATCAAAAGAAAAAACCTTTATGTAATAACAAGTCATAAAAATGACATCAAATTTTTTGAAATGACACCATGTTGAAACTAGCCTTCTCAGATTGGTGGTAACTCCCCCAGACCTCCATCACATAAAATTAAAAAATCTATGGTCAGCTCTCTCCGATCTTCTTCAAATAAAATTAGCTTGCTTAGAACTTTTCATCATGTAAACACAGTGCGGAGAAAAAAGGTTGGGTAAGTCTGAGGCAAAGATTCCTAACAAACAACTGAATAAAACGTAATTTTTATATTCTAAAAACTTTCGACAATTAACTTCTTACCGACTTCTAGTGATACAAAACACTTTACTACTTTGTAGGGTCCTAATCTCCCCCACCATTGTATCACCTCCCACCCCTTCCATTGAAAAATTCCCCTCACTCGTGACCAAAAAATTTCCAAACTCCTAAACAAAACTTCCCCGACTTCAAAAATTCCCCAACTCGTGACGTCATCGCTCCGCCGTAATCCTCATCAATTGACCCATTCTATAATACTGAGGACACTTATTTGCAATGTTTGTGCTGATTTGCGCCAGACTGCTCCTCATAATAGCCTCGTCAAAAGAGCGCATTGAAATGCTATCGTGTGTTGCAATGACAAGAGATGTTCCTTAAAGTCAAGGATCGATTAAGAGTGACTCCCAGGTATTTGAGGGACTTACAGAAAATAGGTGCCCTTTGCGTTTTAGTTTTCAGTCTTCATAAGGTGCCTTGCGTGTTAAGATGAAAGACGGAATAGATGATATTTTTCTTGCTTGTTCGGACCCCATTTTGATGACAGTACAGGGACAGGTTATTCAGATCATTGTTTAACGTCTTTTCTAGACTATCCCAAGTAGATTTGCGACACAAGATATCAAGATCTTTTGCATAAGCAAATTGAACAGATTGAGTTTATTGGATGTTGCTAATGTAAACATTAAAAGCCAAGAAGCGATGATTTATCCTTGCGGCATTCCGTTCTTCAGCCTGCGTGGTCGACTATCCTGACCCTCACTCGTGTATGAGTTAAATTGACAATTGCTTATGGTTTTCATGATAGAGGAAACCATTTTTGTGTCACGGATAAAGTCAAAAAACTCAAGTGGTAACCCCTAATGCTGTGCAGTCTCATAAGCTACAGGCAAGTTGATGAAAGCAGCTGCGGTCTTCGGGAAATTGTCATATTCATGTTCATCTTTTATATTTAATGTCAAGTACAAGACTTGATCAACTGTTGATGTACTTGATCTAAACCTAGCTTGGGATTGTGGAAATGCATATCGCATATACGGGTTTATCTAAAACAGTACGATTCGCTAAAGTAATTTGAAGGGCACACAAAGAAGAAAAATAATGCAGTTGCTACTGGTTTGATTCGTTTTTTCCCGCTTTTAGAACTGCTACAATTTTAGCCATTTTTGATGATTTTGAGAGATGGCAGCAGCCGGGACATTCGGAAAAAAGGAGAGCAACCATTTCAACAACCTTTGGCATAGAACCTGAGGAAACTCTGAATGAAAGTTATCGGGTCCAGGAGCCTTGCCAGCTTTGAGCTTTCTCAGGCCTAACTTACAATCCTGAACAGTTACTAGGCAGCAAAGCCCAGCATTCGCAGTGGGCAGCTAATATGTTTGTTTAATCACTTTTCATTCTTCGAATTCTTTTATCAAACTGACCACCACGACGGGTAGACTGATTGATCCAACCACCTGTTTACCACGTAAAGATAACGGTATTCCCTAAGATGCTTTACCAGGGATCGATGTTGCCATGCTTTGCCGGTGCGGTCATGTTGTGGTTAAAGCGCACACTTAGCAGTCGGGAGACATGGGTTTATTACACTTGTCGAATCATAGAAAACACTTAAAAAACAATTCTGGCATTTCCCATAGTTGACACTCGGCATGAAAGATATAGTGTGGAGGAAGAATGGCAACTTTGATTTTTGTGTCTTTGGGCAAGGTACCGTACCTAATTGAAATTTTCAATTTTTTTAGGTAGCAGATAAGTAATGGAGTAAAGCAGTCTACCGGTTACAGTGGACTAGTCTGACAATAGACATGCAAACAAAGCATGAGCTCATACCCATGAAAGCTGAATTTTCTCTGAGGTAAAGTTTAAGTTACAAAAGTGAATATTTGATCAAACTTTTAGCATAATCTTATTTTGTGTGTAAAAATTCATTAAAATTACAACAAATTTATTTCCTAGTATTGTTCTAAATATCTGAATAAAGATTCAATTAGGTTTCTTAGGCTTATTTGTTTAGTGAATATTCACAAGACGCTTAGTTTTAAATTCTGTGATTGTTGCTTCTACTTTAGAATTTGTTGATGTTCTGGGAAAATGGTAGTTTTTTTTTACTTTTTTTAATTGCAAAAATAAATAGCATGTCTCAAGGAAACCATGCGCAAAACAAAATTACATCTAATATTTTTCTCATTTTATTTCCATCTTAATTCACTTGAAAAATATCCTAGTATATGTATTTGAATCACTGATGATTTACGGAAAAATTGACTGTTCTTCGTTAAATTTTTCGATAATGCTAAATGAAATTTATACTGTTTTGTTTACGACAATTCATCTGGAAGTTTACATTCATGCAAATAAGTAAAATAGAAACAATTGCTCAAATAATATCACCAACATCATGCTATACAATACTGCAATCTATTACAACATGTCAAGATCCCGATGTGACTTTTTTCCTTGTCATGTGTGTATCCTTGAATGAGATCCCCATGAAATAGGTGTTGCTGTATAGCATCATTTTTTCGTAGACAGTAACAATTTTGTTGGGTATTAAGCATTTTATTCTTGTGTGTCTTGTACATCCTCCTGATGAGACGCAATGAGATCGCAATCGATCCTGGGTTATCCACACGTTGTAATGGATTGTTGTATTGTACAATATTACGTTGGTAATCATTTCTGAGAAAATTTTTCATTTTCTTCAATGTGAGGCTAAAAGCAGATTCCTCTAAATAGGAAATTGCCTCAACATTGCTAACTACCGACTAGCATCTTCTATATTTATGCAAAACGACTGTAAACTCAAGCATCAAAAATAAACAAATCAATCAATATTATATACCTACAATATAAATGTAAAAAGATAATTTATCGGTTTATTGTTTATTCAGTTTATTTACTTATTCATCACTTGCTCTCGTGGAACCGAAAGGTTTCCTGGGAACTCCCGTAATGAAACGCTGCACTACACCAACGCGCTGCTTTGATTCAAGAAATGCAAATTAGCAATAAAAATGTAGAGCGAAGGGTTTATTGTAAAAAGCTTACAACTTTCCCTTTAATAACAGGAAATTTTTTGCACTTCCTTCTACATACTAGTGTTAAAAAATTTTGTCTCCGACTCAAGAAACTAATTTTTTGACGGTGAAAGAAAAATATATTTTATGCTTTCTTTATGTAATAGATGTTGGGTGAAAAGTTTCTCCAACAGTAAAATTGAGAAAAAAGATATTTGAAAGTACACAATAAATTTGCCAACTGGAAAAATTAGAAACATTTTGAAATGATCTTTACTGATTGTATATAGCAAGGAGCAGAAAGTCACTCGCGGCAAAGAAGGCAACCTCGGCAAGCAACAGTAAACAACAAATGTCTTCACGACATCAAATGCTGAAAGTGTTTACACTGCAATTTGTTCAGAAATTTAAGGTAAACGCCGATTTCACTCTCTGCGTGATGTCTTTAGCTTTTTTGCAATAAAATCTTTAACGAAAAATTTCATAAAGTTACAATTTTTGAACTTGGGTTTGCAAAGAGCAATAAATTTTTTCACTAAAAGGACTTTTCACTTTTTTTGTGCGAATAGTGCTTAAATCTAAATCAGCATCAAGACAAAGATTACCTCGGACTTTTCAAAATTACAAAATGTGGGAGCAGCTACAACGTAACGCAACATGAGAACATCTATCGATCGGACAAAGCGAATGTCGGACTGTACGGTAATATGTGTAATGTGTAAAATTTTATTATTTTAATGTTACTAACGTTTTTGACGAGAAAGTAAAAAATAACAGAGTGGTTATTTTCTTGATAGTGCAAACCAAATTTTTTTCGGAAATATTGTCGACACATACTATTCCTGGATTTCTTAGCTGCACTGGTTTGCTTGATTAAACCAAATAAAAAATAATTTTTTTGGCTTAAAAGCTTTTATGGGTCCTTGGAGATGGCCTTTGCGCTTTTCCCCAAATTATATCACATATTGTGTCTCCAATAATATTTGATTTAAACTATTTTGAGTTTGCTATTATTAAAATATCAGCTATGGTTAAGTTAAGCTTGTCAATACTCACTTGAATACATTCCGGCATTGCTGCCATTTTGCTCATAAACCGTTCACGGCTGTCACCAACGAATATCGGATGAATCATTTCCATTTGCAGAAGCTTTTGTCTTTCTTGCAAAACATAAAATAAACTACCAACATCGTGCGGAAAGATATTGTTAGGCTCTATTTTCAGCAGGTCAGGAAAACAATCTACAACTTTCTTTGTCAACTCTTGATCCTGCATTTCGTACAGCAAACTGCAAATTTCCAAATACTTAGAAAATTGACCGGACGAAAGATCTTTCGTGATTTTACAGACAAATTCTTCAAGAAACGATTTTTTCTCCTCAAAATCTGAGTAGTCAGGAAATAAAGTCGACTGCAAGTCGGTCAAACGTTCATATGTCGATGCGTTACACAATCCAAAAAGAAAAGTTTTGACAACATCTAAATTCCCAAAGTGTTCGTCGTTAACACAGAGAACGTCTTTGAAATCACACAAAGGTAGAAACAATATCAAATAAACTGCCGAAAAGAACTCTTGAAGAATCAGATGAGAAAAGTACGTGATTTTTGCAACATTCAACAAACGTATTTGAGTGTTTGTTATTAAGACTGTAATCAAGCTTTCTTTTTTCAACTCTGATTTTTTGATATCTTTTTCAGTAAATTCATATTTTTTGCAACGTAATCCCTCCCAAGCCAACTTTGATAACTTTTTTAATTCAAATTCACTTTTTGCGATTTCATGTGTAATAAAAGTCTCCAACACATTCAATATAATATTTGTCACTGATGGGAAAAGCATTATCTGATCGGGCTGAAGGTGTTTTTGATGCAACCAATAAATGGTAAATATGCAAATTATCGGAACAAAGCATTGAGCCAAGAGTTCAGGATGGTTTAATAGCTCAGTGAGCACCTTTTCACTGTAATCTTTGCAGATGTTTTTACATATTTGACGTTGTGCATCAAGATTGATTCCTAGAACATCCACTATGCAATGTGGTCTGTACTGTTCATGCAATTCCAACATCTGACGAGGACGAGATGTAATCAGTTTCTTGGCTTTGCGCAAAATGTTGCCATTTAAAATGTTTTTTAAAAGTATATCCGATGTTGTTACGTCATAAAGCTTAGCATTCGGACATTGCTTTTCCAGTTCAATTGTTACTTCATCCAAACCATCCAGTATTATCATGACGTTCTCACTTTCTTCCAGCTGTTTTAAAAGTGCTTTATCAGAAGCAGGGTCGTGTTCCCAACTTGAATCTAAATTTGTCAGTAAAAACTGCAAAACACTCATTTCTTTGTCGTAGTTTACTTTTTTCAAGGATACATAAAACAGAAAGTCGATATCAAGCAATTCTTTATTCAACACTTTTTCAACCAGTTGCTTAGTAAGAGTTGTTTTTCCGATCCCGGCTTGTCCTGAAACACCCACGCAGTTTCCGTGAATAGCTACGTACTTCTTCGCAGCATCATCGTTGCGAGTTGCCCGCTTGGCCTGTTCTTTGGCAAATTTTTCAGCTTGTTTGAATAAGTCCACGAGTTTTATGTCTCCTTGTCGAGCTTGGTTCCATAACTCAGGATCTCTTTTCCTTTTAAAATAATCTGATTCCTCAATTCTTCTGCAGCCGGTTTTTGATAGTTGAAGTTCAACAGTTTGAATATCTTTATTGATTGCCAAGTGGCTCTTTTCTCCAGAAATGAGTTTTGCTGTATGGTGCAGTTCATCTTTTAATTGATCAAGCTTTGAAAAATCTAAAGTAAGTGTAAGTACATAAATTTTTATTTTATTACCTTTATAAACATGAAAGCCCACACAAAAATAAAATATTGCACTGAATTTAATAAGCAGGCTATATGCAACTGTGGGGCCAATAACTAACAGGCATCGAAGAGCCTCACAGTTTTCAAATTAAGTTTCTTCCTGATGTCAACCAATCAATAAAACAAAAAAATGATAAAATAAATAAAATCAATAAAAAAGTGAATAAATTTAGCACAGCCAGATAAACGTCAACGAAAATTTTAGAGTAAAATTAAGTTTATCTGTTATTGGAATTTACCAGATGCTGCCACTACAAACAAGAATTGATAGCCACTGCAAACGGATAAGCTGCGGCTCCAGCTGCTGGGCTTTAGAGCATTCACTAAATGGCTTCTGCTCCAAAGCTTTGAAGCATTCAACCACTGGATCCGGCCCCAGCTCGTCTGGAAACGTCTTGTAGCATTTGCCATAGAAAACTCAAGGTCTTATTGCATTAAAAAGTTAAGAATTCTACTAAAAATATAGAGGCTTTCAAGTTTCACATAATCTGAATAAAAAAACAAGAAAAGCCTCATTTTGGTTAATTTTTGTTGTGATTTTTTTATGAGAACAATAATGATCACAAATTACCACGAAGTTTTAATAACTTCGGCACGGTTAAATTTGATCAGGTTGCTACGGCTCCAACTTCAGCTCCGGTTTCTCAGCCCCAACTTCATATCTAAAAAATAGGCTGTTTCTTCCCATTTTTGAAAATTTTTTTACCAAGAAATGAGCAAATCATGGTAAGTCTTTTAATAACAAAGAGCAAAACTTCAAAATTTTCTGCTTCTGACGACTGTTTGATGAATTACTGCCTTGCTAATAATATTCTGCTTTCAATCATTTTCTGCTTTGATTACTTCTATTTGTTTAGTGCAACTACTTGTGTCGTCACAACAGCAGAAAAGAACTTTATTGTAGTGGTAACTTAATGGTTGTAGCGTATTTTAAATAGCCGTTCAATAATACAGTGCTGCTTAAACTGCGATATGTGAGCAATTGCCGGCAGGTACGTGGGCAGCTTTACTAGCATCTGTACTCGAAAAGTTGCTCTTAACCACTCGCGTGTACAGCCAAAGTGTGGTGATAAGTTGCTTTTTATGACGTGTTTGTCGGACCGCATGCCAATAGTAAAAACAGTTGCCATTTGTTCAAAAAAGTGCGAAATTTATCTAAATGCCAACTGAAAAGATCTTCATCCTGAAATTGGCCTGCAAATTTATATTACAGGCAGCGGTTTGATTCGTTGAGTAGCAATTTTTGCTCCAAACACTTTTTCAATTTATAGTTTTGGGGTGCAACTTCGAATAATCAAGGCTTTTCGATAACTTGCAATTAGATAGCTATTCATTGATAAGCTCCTTTGAGGTTTACGGAAAATTAGCAAGACAGCATATACTGAGGACATAGTAATGATAAAGATGTTAAATAATCCGTTCAAAAATTTTGCTTTATTTCAAGCAAACAATTTTTAAACATCATTCAAGTCAGTTTGAAATGTTGTTTGTGACTCACTAATTTACCTCCAAGTGGGTATTTACGGGATCTCTTTTCTGCAGCTAAGTCTGGGTTTTAGAAATGAGGTAAAAGAACTTTAATGTTGACATACAGAAACGAGAAAATATTTGTTGGGATTCGTTTTGATTAAAGACAGAGATTCTCTATCTTTTTATGTTCGTCGTCTATTTTTGATGAGTGAATGATGGTGCGGCTCACTTTTTATTTTCTAATCCACATCGAAAATGAAAACCTTTTTCTTTTGAAGACCCATTATCGACTCATCGTTTCAGAGTCAAATTTTGGGCTTCAAAAAAGACTGTTTTGATATGAATTTGACTTTTTCAAAGTAATTTTTTTCATGATGATAATAGGCCATGGCTCACCGATTGAGAACCACTGACCTAAATAACAGTCAAATTTACCAAAATGACTCAAACTTTTGAAGTGTTCAAGAGAGAGAAAAGTTTATAAAACATTACAGTTATTATCAAAAGTGTGCGATTACATTTTAAACAAAATTCACTCCTTGCAAATACAAAATTTTCCTAGTGGCAAATTTCCCTGTTTGAAAACCATTGATCTAAGAGGTATCGTCGAAATTTTTGATGTAAAATTATAAAACTTCGTCACATGGCTTTGTTTTTACGCATGAACGAGGAGAAATTTAAGTCAGACTAATTAATCAAACAAAACTATTTTAAAAAACCACGTAGCTTAAAGTTTGTGCTTTCGGAGTGATTTGTGATGGAAATAAAGTGCTGATACTGCTTTTTGTACACAAAGCATTCAAAATTTTCAAATGTTCGTTGCGATGTTTCGTTGCCACTGCGGAACTATATACGTAATAATAGCAGTTTTGTTGTGGTTAGCTACTACGACTTAGCGTTGGGCAGACTCAGTGATTAATTTTTGCAAGTGATGCTGTAAAAATAAGGTGTCCAAAAGCAGTGATCTCTCATTTCACGTAGGTGGTGCATAATGGCAATAGATAGTGAATGGTTAAATTTGGTTCGGTTATAAATTTCCCGCAAGATATACGCCAGATCGCACCAAGTCAAATTTAGTTCTTCAAATTTTTATGGGGTTAAAACCCCTCCAGACGCTCCTTCTAGACCAGGGGTGACGAACCTATTCGCTGTCGAGGGCCGCTTTGTCAGTTCCAGCTGAGTAAGCGGACCGCACAAGTTTTTTTACTCATACTATAAAACTATTTTTCTATAATTTAAAAAACAAAAAGCCACCTTATCGGTTATGTTAAAAGTAATAAGGCATGAGATAAAACAAAACAATATTGATAAAAACTTTAGCCCACCAAATTTCCAGTTTAAAGTTTAATTTGTATTAGAAATAAAAGCGTGTTAAAAAGCAAAGAACCCAGTCAACAAAGAATTTGCAACACAAATTATAAACCTTTTAGAAAAGAAAAAGGAAGTTGTTCACCAACAGTAACGAACAACAAACAAACCAGTGCTTCACCGTGTTAGAATAGTGAAGCTGCTCACCCAGCATGTCGTAAGAGGCGACTTTTGGGTACCCACCAATGGCAGTCCGCCTGGTTGTTGGTGGGGCTACCAGTGTGTAATTTGCATTTACGACTGCTTCGAAACAAGCTGCCACTTTTCCTCTAGCCTAATTCAATTAGGTTAATGGTGTGAACCTGGATTGCTGTTCGCGCCATACCTCCATCCCAAGGAAGAGGAGGGGCAAACCAACAACAACAAACAAAAGTAATAAAAACCCAGTTTGTCACCTAAAATCACCACTCTAAGAAGACTCTGGCGTGGGTATGACGCAAGAAATCAAAATTACAAAAATATTTACAGAAGAGTCCAAAAATTAATGCGAACCAAACAGCTAAAATTATTCGACGCAGTATTGAAGCATAAAATAAAAAAAGTAATAAAGGAATATTTAATGAAAAACTGAAGTAGCTATACCACTATAACTTTAAATAAGATATTTGGAAACTTTTTTGCTTTACTAAGCGCTTCGCTAAATATTTAGTCGAACTGACGATGTGGCAACTTTCAACTGCATACCAAGATTTTCGTCTGGGCATTAACCTGTAACAACGTTTTGTGATGTTCATTGTAGAAAAGAATTGTTCGCATAGGTACAGTACATGCTTTCCAAACCTGATGAACATTTTCAGTTTATCAAATTGAAAATGTTGATAAAGTGACGCTCTCAAGTTTGAAAACTTCTCCTTTGACACACAAAGACGATAAAATTTAAGCAGTGGCTTGTTCTGATACATTGCTTTCAGCGTGTCATCACTCTGTAGTTTCAGGAGCTCGAGTTAGAGCTCAGGGATGCAGAAGCAGATGTAACATTGAAAGGGATAGAAAAGACATCAAGCTTCAGCTGCTAGCTTTTAATGTCAAAATCTGATGTTATCCCTCAAAAAATATTGCCAGCTGCCCAGTGTTCTTGATGTCCGTTGTTTCATCAAGACACAGGCAGAAGTTAACAAATTCATCAGCTTTTTTTTGAGATCATCTTCAATATCTTGACCCATTTCGTTTGTGCTTTCACAAACAGTGAGTCGAGACAAACTCAGCTTCTGGTACAAATAAACTGACTTTGGAGCCAACTTTTCAGCTGCTTTTACAAGTAGTTCCTTTGCCCATCCTTCATCGTCATACGGATTGAGCTTTTTAGCGATCCATTTCGATACTTCATAGCTCACATCGTCATTTGTGTTGCAAAAGGAAGTCATGACACCTTGCTGGGCGTGCAAATCTATCTTGAGTTTTTCTATCATCATTTTTCTGAGCTCCCTATCCAAGTTTTAAAGCTCAGGGTGGTGGGTCCTGTATTGACGTTTTAAATTTTCTTTCTTTATGACTGCTAGCGGCATTTTGCACTTTAAACAAAACCGTTTCCTCTTTCCTATCTATCAATTCTTTCTCAAAAATTCCCTTCTTTGATCTGCAGTCTTTCTCTTTCTTTGCTGACGACATCGAAATATGTTTCGTGTAACTTAAAAATATAAAAAAAAACTACCAATTATATATCTATTCGTACTAAAAGCTGCAATTAAAATAATCAAACTTGAAGTTCGAAATATTCGTACAGTTTTTTCATAAAATACTGTAAAATTGAAACTTTAACTTAACAATAGTTCAAATTGTTTTTCAACTTGTTTTTGTTTTCAGGCAACAACTGCCAAAAATTTCTAAGTGCATATTACTATAAATAAATACAAGCAACTTAAAGAAACAACTTAAAAAATCAGTGAAATAGAATTTTAAAATTTAGTGATTAAGTTTATCAAAATTAAAAAAATGATCGAATTTATTAATAAATGTTTGAGAACTATGGTCAAAATAGATCAAAAATTAACAAAATAACAAGTAGCAATCTTAACTACTAATCATGATAAAGTTCAAAAAATTCAGATCAAGACCGGTTACAATTCTTGCCTCCAAACTTTCTCTGTTGTCTTTACTGTACTTAAAATAGGAAACCTTTACTTTTAATAAACCAAAGTGAACAGAATGTTTAAAAACCAGAAAACTCTTTTAAACGGAAACTGTTTTATTTTATTACTCAGAAAACTTTGTTCAGTAATTTAACATAAAATCGTACTGGATAACTAATTAACTCAAAAACGGAGACTACAAGCTGCGGCTTCTGTCTGTGCTTTCAAACAAGATTGAACCGCCTTGCCTCCTCTGATTGAAGATACCACTTACGACATCATATGTAAGAAATTTGCATAATAATAGCATTTAAGCGCAACAGCTTCATTCAGCCGATTAAAACCTATTTTGAATTATGTAATTTTAAGTGCTTCATGTTCCTTTTTTTCAAAAAAAGATTTCATACCACCTTTTGCATGATTGTTTTTTGTGCACCGAAATCCAGTTTTCTGTGTTCAAAACAACGTTTTATGGGCGCATTTTGTAATTTTGAAACCGGTTCGGTGGGGGTTCGCGCAAAAGTTTGGGAGTTGATTTTGTCAAAAACCGATTCGCGGGCCGCACAAAATTCTTTAGCGGGCTGCATGTTCGTCACCTCTGTTCTAGACCTTGGTTATAAGTTGTTGCCTTATAGGTTTTGCCACCAAGTGGTCTATGCAAATTCCGATAACTTGACCCTTAAATAACACACTTAAAGCAACTACTAGCTCCAAAAATAACCGGCGTAAGTTAAGGCACAAGGTAGCCGACATGCAGGAAATAAGGCCTTAAATGTAATGAGGCCCAGGAGCAAGTTCCCCAAGATGAATTTAAGTTAAAGCCCCAATTCGTTTGCTATTGAAGCAAACTTGTTGCCATAATTAAAATGTTTATACAACTACATCAAGTTATCTGCCCAGTCAAGAAATATGAAAGCGGGTGAAGTTTATGTCTCTTGCAAATTAAGTTTTTTATTATTTAAGAAATATTGATTGACCATAAATTGTGGGTTATCATTGTTCTTTGAAAACACTTTTAATGTTGTGAGAAAACGGAACAGTTGTAAAATCAAACCACATTTTTCTTTTCAAAAATGTTTCATTATATTGTCTGTGATTGATAAAATGCTAGAAACTTGTGATGCCGATGACAAAGCCTACGTTTAAATTGATTGCTTTGATCGAGCTATGAATCATCAGTGGATCCGGTACTTGCACTTGGAAAAACGGTATGAAAGTATCTATGGAGATACAGTATTTAAGTTCTTTTCATTTTACGACATCAAAAGAGAAAAACAGCTGGGATAAACTGCATGCTGTTCTCTTGCAGGAAATCAAGTAAATTTAAGCAAAATGCTGGAAAATAATGACAGGGGGTAAGATGTATTGAAATCGAAGATGTTTTTTATCTTTCACCCTGACATTTCTTCCATTCCACTTTCATGCCATAGCAGAAATCTTTCATTCCGTCTCAAAATTTTTTTCCATCTTCCGTCTTTACATATACCTGGTGTCCCAAAAGTAACCGAACCCAAATTTTAATAAAAATTAGATATCAAAACCAACAAACTTCTCAAACCTATTTAGTATTTACAATCGTTCAGAATGTCTGCCTTCAACTTCAATACATTCAAGACATCTTTGACAACACTGCGACTTACTTTTGGGCAAGTTTTCTATGAAATTTGATTTTATTCGTGCTGAATGCTCTGTTTCAGTTGATAAGTTGCCCTAGACTTGCTAGGTTGATCAATTGTCCTAGTCCACGTTCGTTTAAATCTCAACTCTTTCGCTCCATTTTCAAAAATGAGGGTACCAGCAGCGCACACTGAACAGGAATTAAGCAATGATGTTAAGCAATAGCAAGAGAATACCATACAAAGGCATAAAAAGAAATTACATTTGTTGGTTTTGATATCTAAATTTTATTTAAGTTTACTGTTCGGTTACTTTTGGGACACCCTGTATATCTATCCTACAAGTACTGATCATAATAGCTTAAAAAGTAATCTCCCTTTTTTTCAATATGAGCATTACCAGCTTATATAGGCTGAGTGGTGGGTATTGGGTGAGGAAAATGGGGTTGTTGCTTCAGGTCACCTTTTTTCATGGGCCCTCTCTGAAAAAACAGGGGCCTCCTCTTATCAGACATGACCAATATTTTGGTGAGAAATTGTTTTATTTAGAAAACTGTGGTCGCCGATGATTTAATCTGCAAAAAAATGGTCTTACCCGAGGTCTTTACCGGTAAAACAGCTTTCGTCGCCCGTCGACCAGGACTTTTCCAAGAAATCTTTGTTAAACCTGAGCAGCTGGGGTCCCCTCATAATTTGTTGTCTCAGGCCCTTATAATCTTCAATCCACAACTGTATAGGCTGTTTACGTTATCTGGCGCTGTTTGAATAGCTTTGAATGTAACTTTAGAGGAGAAACTCATTGCACTCCTTTAGAGACACATAAATAAAGATCAGCTAATATTTCAAAACAAAATTAATTTTTTTTGTTGATGCAGTTCAACTGATGATGATATTTCAACCAAAGTTGGAAAGCCGCTGAAAAAAGATTCGGCTTTGGCTGCAGCTCCGGATCTTTAAAGCAATCATTTACTGGCTTCGACCCCACCTCGTTTGGCTCCAGCTACGGATCTTTGAAGCAATCATTTACCGGCTTCGGCCCCAGCTCGTTTAGAAATGTTATGTAGCACTTGTCACAGAAAACTCAACGTTTTTTTTTTCTTGTAAAGGTTAAAATTCTACCAAAAATACAGATGCATTCAAGTTTTAAATAAACGAACGAAAAGCAAAAGAAATTACACTCTAGTAATCGTTTATTGTGCCTTTTTTCTGAAAACAATAATGATCACAAATCATCAACGACTTTTAATAAGTTTAGCTCGGTTAAATTTGATCAGGTTAGCTACGGCCCCAGCTACGGCTTCAGCCCCGGTTTCTCAGTCCTAATTACAACTCTTCAGACCGAGTTGTTTTTTCCGTTTTTTTTTATTTTTTTACTGAAAAATGAACAAATCATGATAAGTCTACCAGTGATAACAAGCCAAAATTCAAAACTTTCTGAATCCAACACCTTTTGACGAATTTCAGGCCTACTGACCTCTTGATGAATTAGCTTTCAAATATTGTTCTTTTACATTATGTCTCTTTGTTTAGAGCAACCACTTTTAACGTCACAACAGCCTACAAGCTCACTTTTTCAGTAGAAACTTAGTGATAATAGCTTATTCCTAATGGTTGTAGCTTTTTGTGATATTGTCTGCAGTTTTGCTAAGTGCATCGCTAGCCTCTTGCATTACTATACATGTAAGACTTTGTGATCACTAGGCTGTGACAGCACTATTGTTGCACTTAGCAAAACTGCAGACAGTGACATTGTCTGCAATTTTGCTAAGTGCATCGCTAGCCTCTTGCATTACTATACATGTAAGACCTTGTGACCACTAGGCTGTGACAGCACTATTGTTCTAACAGTTGTTAGACTTAGTGCACCTGCGACAACCGCCACTCATCTACCAAGTGGATCTAGTATAGATCCCGCAAGTGTGGCGGTCTAAGCTATGCTTTATTAAAAGCCTCTAGCTTCTTGTCGGTCACCAACTGCACTGAAGAGACCTGATAGGTCGAAACAGTGTCTCTGTCTGAAATTCCATTTGTTTGACGCTAAATCATGGCGTTTTATCCTATGCAGTTTGACTCGCTATTCACAGTTATTTGTCGCATTTTAATGCCACAACAGATAAAAAGAAAATGTGTGGATAGATAATCTTTGATGTAACGTGAGGCTGCGACGAAGTCTAAATCTCTCTAAAATCAAAACTCATTCATACCTAGCGACAACTCTTTGTTTTGTGAGTCTGACTGCGAGACTACACACCTTTCCATATACTGGTCGTAGAAACATCTAACTTGGCACGATTCATCACCACCATTTACAAGAAAGGAGCGTTATTGGGGGCCTAGACACCGCCAATGATGTCATAATTAACGTTTGCCGGTAAAATTTTCTCACAAAGCAGTGCGAATAAAAATTCGGTTAAAAATTTTTGTAAGATACTAAAAACTTTTTCAGTTAAAAGAAATTTTGCGGTGTTTTTTTTATCACTAGAACACCGCAAACTATTGCATTTTCGTTCTCCACCGGGATAGATTAGTGAAACTACATTAGTGGCATGTGGTAATGGGCAGTTTTTGGGTTCTCACCAATGTATTCCACCTGGATGATAGTATGGCTACAAATCTGGTGTCACGATTAATTCGAAATAGATTGTGCTTCCCCTAGTCAGATCTTGATTAGATTTGTGGTGGGCATCTGTGCCATCGTTTCATACTGTGTCGTTAACCCAAGGAAGAGGGCAAACAAAACAACACTTTTGCATTTTGACAAACCACCAGACTTCGTCGCAGCCTGACGTTACATCGAAGATTATCTATCCACACATTTTTCTTTTTATCTGCTGTGGCATTAAAATAGCGAGTCAAACTGCATAGGATAGAACGCCATGATTTAGCGTCAAACAAATGGAATTTCATTTTACTGCAATCAAGTAGCATTAAGTTAAATTTATTCAATTATTGTATAGAAACAAAACCGTTGCCGCTGTTTTGCCTCACTGCATTTAATATCAAACCTTGATACAGAATTTATATTGAAACCTCACAGCACCATCGGGAGCGTGATTTGAGTTATGGAAATTTGCTTTTAGTGAAAAACTGATAGATTCTCTACCAGCTTTACTTTAGCTCTATCAGTGTATACATGAATACATGATATTCACTTCCTTCAGCTTTAGCAAGGAGCTTGCCAATTAAAAGCAACACAATTCTGGTTGTAAGTGGCATCTGGTCGGGACAAACTTTCTCTTGTTGCCTGTCGAAAATATTGCTCAAAAGTGGAGACGTACTCAGTTACGAAATCAGAAAGCACATACACTTGAAGTTTCCATTTAGTGGGTTTTGGAAGGTTGTATGTTTTAAATGAAATTCTACCCTTGAACAAAGGCATTTTCTAAGCAAGTGTCAGGCTTACAAAAGTGGAATACCCCAACTTGAGATAATCCAATATGCATAAAATTGATAAAAAATTTTGTTATAGATCCCTAGCATGCACGTGGACTTCGTATAATCACTGTGGCAAAAAGTCATCCTAGGAATGACGGTGGACCGCAAAGGGTTAAAAAAAGTAACTTCATCTCCATTAAACGACCTAGAACTAACTGAATTTGAATGATTAAAAACGGAAATTGAAAATACTTCCTTGAGCTCGAGTAATGAAAGCATGCTGGCGGGAGAAGAGCATAGAGTTAGACTCTAGTAAGGAGAGTAGATGAGATACGAGGTCGCTTTCAAAAGGCTTCAAAAGAGTCAAGCTGTTTTCCCATATGCAGATAGGAATCATAAAAGATGTTCTCCTGATGTAAGAAAAGTAATGTAGAAACCAGAAAAAATTAAAGATATGATCAGAAAATCCGTGCAAGAGGGAAAATGCTTTAGCATAAAATAGCCCACTCTCTGGGAGAGGAGCTTTTGGGAAAGTTGAAAGAGAAGTAAGACAAGGAACAAGAACCAGCGACAGAACGGAGAAGAGAATGGAATGATTTAGCAGAGAGAGAAAGACCAGCATGTCGTCTAACATGCTTTAGCCATGGCTTTGGCAATGACGTAAGGGGCATGCCGAGATGCACAGATGTAAGCCAAGCGCTCTTCATCTCTTCTGTAAGTGGAAACAAAAGCCTTTACATCTTTCCTATACGACTTCTTCCGCTTCAGAAGACCACCAAGCTGGAAGTTGGCGTTTGAGGCGGCCGAAAGAAATGGAAGTCTCGGCGCATTTAATGCCAAAAAGTAGAGTTAGCCGAAGCAGAGAAAAGAGATAGAGAGAAGTATTCCTCTGCAGAAAAATAGCGAAAGTCAAAGTAAACGGGAAAGTCATCCCAACAAGCCTTCTGGAAAATGATGGAAGTGAGCCGTTTCTTGGTGCGAAAAAACGGAGAAAGTGAGGCAGTTAGTAGAATTGGTAGGTGATCAGAGCCCAAGTCCCGAAGCACCTCCCAGGAGCAAAAAGGGAAGGAGCAGCGGAGATGTCAGAAGGGGAGCGATGATGGAGGGTACGAATGTTGGGGTGATTGAGGGAAAGGAGATTAGAAATGATGAATCAATCGCATACTTCCCCTGGCGGGGGAAAGAAGTACGTTTTGAGTCCCAGAAGGTAATGGCAGTTGAAATACCCCTTAATAAACAGATTTTTGAAGAAAGAAGTCAATTCTGCTATACCCAAAAGAAGAGCGAATAGCAAGAGTGTAGATGTTAAAGAAAGTGAAATAGGAGCGTAGAAGACAAACAAGTGGAGTTGTTTTTCAGAGAAATGTTGACACCCATGTAGTCAGAGTAGAAAGTTTAACAAAGAGAGAGAAAGTGGAAAGCTTAGAAAATAATAGACCCTGTTTGACGAACGTAACTGCACCACCGCTAGAGTGCGAGTCAGCAATTGAGTGAAAGCTGGACCGAGAGTGAGGTCAATCCGATCGCAGAGCAGATTATCCAGGGATCTGGAAAGAGGAAGAAGAGTTGAGGTTGGATTTCTGGGTTTAGATAAGATTGACAGAAAAGAGCAAAAAAAGTAAAGAAGTTCGTCACTCTGGCACAAAGACGTATTGTTGTTACCTAATCCTTTTAGGGGGATAGGGCATAGAAAAACCATGTAGCCCAAGAAGCCAGGCAACTTCCCAAAGCTTAAATCAGAGGTTGTAGCAATAGCAAGAGCCGCCAAAAAGCAAACGGTGCAAGACATCCGTAACTGGAAATGCATAATCAGATCAGAGGAGTCCTGGATCGGATGACCCAAAGCGCTGCAATAAGGATTCTCAATTCTGTCGATTTTAGAGAGACAATAGTTTAACAGGAGACTGTGTCCGTTGCAGCGACGACGATAAAGAACACAGCGAGCGAGACGAGAAAGCACGTAGCCCTCAGTGGAAACCTAGTGGACTTGTGCGTCGAAAAATTTAGACGATGAGACGATACCCCCACAGTGCGAGAAAAAAGAAGAGTCGATACGAGAGATAAGAGGATAGACACTACAAAGGGACTGCAGACAGTGCAGAGAGTAGGAGTAACGCAACCCGCCTGGCCTACTCATCAGCCGCGTTGTTAACCAGGAAATATGAGTGTCTAAGCACTCATTTGTGGCCTGGCAGTAAAAAGAGAAAGAATAGTTCTTGCCAGATGTGCAAGACACTTTGGGGTAAATTGATAGTCGGAGGAGAGAACAGTGGGACGAGGATAAAGCGAGAGTCGGAGAGCCGGAGAACAGAAGAGAAATGCCTCGCTTGTTGGTGCTACCGAGACCAGCGGCAAGCTTGCCAAAAGGCGCAGGTTTTAGTGAAAAAATCTTGAACAAACTGGGCCTGCCGAAAATGAAAGGTGGCTTCAAAGCCACAAAGTGAGCAGTTGGCAAGTACGCCAGAGCTTTTTTTGCCACAGAAAAAATAAACTAAGCATTAAGGGTGATCTTTCACCCTGAAGGAAGGCGGGTTCCAAGGAGGAGAGGTAGGCCAAGCAAAGAAAACTTTTCCAGAAAAAGAAGGACAACGCATGAGTGGATACCAAAGCTCTCCAGGAGGATCTGGAAAGTCTTGGTTTCACTCCAAGTCTCGCCAAACCTGAAATGAGATAGGAGATTGTAAAACAAAGAGTTCGCTCCTAAGAAGACAGGGAAAAATGAATCAGAGTAACTCGTAGGAGAGGTAGAGATGCATCCGAGAGGAGAAGTGGAATAGAGAAAGACAAAGGCAGCCGGTGTGGGCGCGACTGGCTGCTTGGTAAAGGCTTTCCGATTTGGTAATGTAGCTAACGCTAAGAAAAGAAAACCATTCGGGTGAAGGCATAAGTGAGAAGGGGCCGAAGAAAAACTTAGTGCAGAAATGAGAAGGACTGTTTAGAAGCGACCCAAGAGGAAACAGAGAAACAGCGTAAGACCTTGAGACGAGAGAATAAGTCTTCAGCGAAGATACATGTTATGTTGTCGCGTTCCAATAGAATCTTCGTTCTATCTCAATCTTTGATTTATTTCTTAAAATTGAGACGACTTGTAGTAACGCTCGAATCATTAAGTCTGGTTGCAACTTAATAGCTAGGAAAAGATAGGCTTCGACTGAGATACTTTAACTCACGCACTTCTCGATCAAGAACAGAACAAATATATTCACAAACCACTTAAAAACTTCGAATTTCTCCGCTGTCAAACACAGAAACTAAAGCACTTTAATATATAAATATCAGAGACTAACCAAAACTAAAAACTAACAAAAATAATCGCTTGATTACTGTCACAGCAATCACCATAGAACAAGGCTTTTTTACTATACTCTACTCTGCACTCTCTAAATGCCACTTTCTCTCTCTCTAAAATCGTAAAACTCTCGCCGCTTTATATATTAATATATACTAAGACGAGTCTTCCACAAAAACCTAGAACATCACGTGACAGAGAAAACACCGTCGATAAATTATGTAATCGTCAACAAAAAAAATGAAAAAGAAATCTTTAAGAAGAAACAAGATTCACTAAAACAAGGGTGTCAAACTTGTGGCCCTCGGAGCCTTGCAATGCCGCCCGCAAGACGACTCTAAAATTTTTAATGATTTTCGGCAGTATTACAACGTTTCATCTGCGTACACACGTTCGACCCCGTGAACACAGGTGACACTTGAGAGGCACAGACCTTTTTTTATACATGTATTTATTTTTTGGAGATCAACTCCACTTCATGACACAGAACACGATTTTTGAGTAACGATGTCCGAAGATGTGGCGATGGCGTGGAGATACTTGAGAGGTAAAGATCTATTTTTTTTTGGAAATCGACTTCACTTTGAGCTACATTATTGAGATTGTTGCCCGCAGAAGTGGCAATCTCCAACCCAAAAATTTCATGCGGCCCTCGGAACGATTCCTAACATGCAATGTGGCCCAAAAAAAGCCCACGAGTTTGACATCCCTGCACTGGAATACACTAGATCTTAGTTACGTCGTCAACCATTGTGATGTCAGAAGAGGCGTGTAAGTCACAAATCTATTAATAAATGCGAAAGAAAAAAGGTCTTTTCTTCGAAAACAGTTTAGCAAGTAGGGCTTCAGACAATTCAGATTTACAAATAAAATAATCATGGCAAAATAAAACAACAGATTACAGCAACTATCCATATATAAAACTATTCTTACAACGCAAATTTACTAATTCATGACACATGTGTACAAGAGAAAAGTGCGGTCGAAGGTGATTCCCAAAAAAAATTCGAGTGGGATTGAAGAGGAGAAATGAAGTTGAATATGAGGAGGTGCAGCTGTAAGTTAACTTGGTGGGGATCCACTGAGAAGAGCATGGCTTTACATTTTCTCGGATTGAGAGTAAGACACCAGTGATCAGACTTGCGCTCCAGTCAAACCAGAGCTTCTTGTGTATCCTCCACAGCCCCAGATACAGAGGGTGACGAGGACCAGATGGCCAGGTCATCAGCGCAACAAGAACAGGTGACGGAAGAAGGCGAAAAAACACAAAGATTACTGATGAAATGATAAAAAGTATTGGGCCATGATCCTTGATTTAGTTCAATCAATTGGAGAAAGACAGGCTATTGATCCAGTTCAATCAATAGGAGAAAGATGGACAGTTAGTACAATAGGTAGAAGATCAGAGCTGATGTCTTGAAGCACCCCCCACCTCCAGGAGCTAGAGGACAGGAGAGGAAGGAGCAAAGTAGATATCATAAGAAGAGCAGATGCTGGAGGAGCAACTTCCGGAGATGCGATGGAGAAGAATTAGAATGTAGGAATGATTAAGGAGAAAGAGATCAGAAGTGATGACTCAATTGAATACTTCCTTCTCACGGGGTCAGAAATACCTTTTGAGTCTACTTGGGATTGATAGCCATTTAAATTCCCCAGAATGAAAAGATTTCTGCAAGAAAGAAAAACGGAGGGGAAAACGTCTCCGTTCTGCTATCCGTCGAAAAAGATCAAATAGGAAAAGCATAAAAATAAAGAGAGTCAGGAGGAGATGTTTACTAAGAAGTTAACCGCTATATAGTCAAAGTAGGGAACAAGCGAAGTGAGAGAAAAGTTAGGGAGTTCAGAGAAGAATAAGCCCTGTCTGACCAAAGTAATGACGCTACTGCTGGCGTGGGGGTCATCAGAAGAAATAATGCCAAACTGGGAGTGAGTGCAATCAGATTGCAGTGCTGAGTAACCAGGAATGCGGAAAGAGGAAAAAGAGATGATGTTGGATTTCTAGATACTGATAAGTATACAGAATGAAACAAGACAAAGTGAGAAAGTTTAGCACGTTTGCTTTGTAGATCTCTGGCGTTTCATTGAAGAAACCTGAGCGAGTTGGCAGAGGAAGACAAAGTAGGAGCAGACGAACAGCAAGAAACATGGTAGAGTGGAAAGGGTGCCGAGAGAGGAGCAACAAAGTAACCGAAAAGAAGAGCAGTACGTTTGTAGGTGAGGGTGGAGTGGGGGCACTTCATTGACTGGGGGTAACAAATCGAACAGTATGGATATACGTGCTGAGGGGCCCCCAAGGAGAAGCCACAATGTTGAAAGGTAGGAGACTTCCAAGAAAAGAAAAGAGGAGAGGAGAGGAAGAGTTGCATTGGAAGAGGAGCGGTGGGATGGGTTGCTGTGTACAGTGTATACGTGCAGGAGAGCCCCGGAGAAAATAACTCTGTGTTAGCGGGCTGGGAGTCCCTAGGAGAAGGCGAGATGCAGCATGAAGAATAGCTGTCAAAGTAAGAGCTGGAAAAGGGGTGAAGCTCCAAGGAAGAGAGGAAGGTGTATGTTAAATGTGATCATTTGGAGCTGACACAGCCTTGCACTCACCTGCCCCTCCAGGTCACATTGCCGGCGCACACAGAACAGGGAAGATAGGACCAGGATTTGGATGAACGTTGCCGCTCATCACAGGTAAAAAAAACAAGAAAGTGAGAAAGATAGAGGCGGGAAAACAAATAGGAAAAGACAGACGACCGATCATGGAGAGTGTGTGCTGCCCTTTTACGGTAAATAGCACAGAGGGCAGCACTGCATAAAAAACGATTGGTTTGGGGAGAGCCCGGAATATCTGAAAGCCTATGATAGGCCAACAGCCGTTTTGACCCAACCTGCCGGGTTCGGTGACCGCACTACTACGTTGAGGTGGTTGTTGATTAGTGCAGCAAGCTATTTGATCGTGCTGACTGCGAATCTGCTGATGGCACTTTTCTGTAATCATTTTGTCTTTGCGCAAGTTCATACATCATGCATTCCGTATTCATGGTACGTACTATATAAATCTTTTGTAGATGAATAAGCTTAGACTAATTGTGTAGCGTAAAATTACTGGAAAGAAAAGTCCTTAGCTTGATGTGAACGCGATGTTGTCATTGTGCTGTGTTTATCAAGCGATTGCGATGACAACTTGCTTGTACAAGAAGTAACCCTTGCAATCAGAACGCCAATAACTCTGGCTAAAATTTATAGATCTAAACTAGGAGTGCACAAAATGTGTCCCGCGCAAGAAGTTGTTGCAGCGCGCCACTAGTCTCGTGACAATTGTTTGCAACTGAATTCAAGTTTAAAACGCTGATTTTATCCTTTCATATAAGGAAACCCTATCTTGGCCAGTTGAATCCCAAAAATGCAGCTCTCATGCAGCCCTTTATTTCTTCACATCGGTGAAATGCAGCCCGACCGAAATAATATTGGCCACCCCTGATTTAAACAAACTGGATAACAAGCGCACAGCTCAACTTAAGAAAGGTTTTTTTGGGCGGCAGGTCTACTAGTCAAAGATCACAAAACATGGTATTCGGCGCCTACGTTACCTATGGTTGTTTACAAATCAATCTTGAAATTACTATTTAATGGTTTGAGCCCACTTTCAAACATAAATAACTTGCATATACAATTATCTAAGCACAGTTTTTAACATCATGCGTTGCATTTCAAATGGCATCGCGGGCCACCAAACAATGAAAAATACTTGTTTTGTGTTTGTTTTAGTTTAAATAAAAAATTTAATGTAAAGTACTACATAATGGAGAGCTATAACCGTTACTACATTGATAGCAAGGTCAAGTGACGGTTGAAGATCGAATAAAAACAAATAAAGTCTGCCAAGATTTAACCAACAATGCAAGCCTCAGATTTTCCGAAAACAGACCAGTGTTGCGCCCATCTCAGATTCCTTTGACATAGGGTTTAATAATGCACGATCTGGCATAAGTACGTTTTATGCCAACCATGAACTCAATTGGTTTTACGTTGGCAAAAGTACGTCACATCAGTATCGAATAGAAAAGCCAAAAAACGCCAATGTTGGGCAGATAACATTTGCGCAAAACAAAATACAAGGGCAGGCCAAGAAAAATTCTCCGTCGACCAAAGTTAAAACGTTTGTGAAACTAACTTATGCCCAAACGTAATTTTTCTGATTGGGCTGACCCAGCTTGTCTTTAACTCTCACAAAAATCTCACTTGTACGTAAAGACATTATTTTTCCTATAACCTTTTCTTCTTGGCTTAGAAAGTGATGCATTTAACTAGATTGTAACACTATAGTCAAAATGTCCATTCTATTAATTACTGGATAAAATCGACGTTATTACTGAAGTAAATGCAGTTCAATTTCAATGCCGATTACAGGGCTCTGTATTAGACAAAATTCTGTTTGCAAAGGCAAAAGATAGTAAAGCTGTTACGGATGCTATAGATAAACAAATATTTGCGAGTTCATTCAGTATATTTCAGGGCTAGGGATACATATGTCGAGGGATCATCCACCGTGTTAAAATCCTCTCCAGCATTGTCGCAAATATTGGGGTGAAAAAATTGTTGAAAAGCTTTAAAAAATTTTTCTTGAATGGAGGTTGACTGACAGCTCACTGAAACATGCTCATTATTTGTTTAAAAGTGAATTCTTGATTATAGCAGCCACCTTTTAGTTATTGTAATTCTTTCTAATGAGCACAAAAATTCGACCAAGGTTGTTAAGCAAAATTGTTGTTCCAGAGGCTGGACGGTTACTGTGAGCAATGAACTGAAGCAGGTCTAATCAGCTGACCATCCATTGGCCCAAAGTGTTTCTTCACGAGGCTTGGAAAATGTTTCTTGAAATAGAAAAACTTGAACATCTAGCTGAGGGAGATGAAAAAATAGTTGCGCGAGTTTCGTTGTTGTTCAAATTCCAGCAGTTAAATAAAGTAATTTTGTGGTATAATATGTCAGGGAGAAAAATTGCAAATAAGTAAACAAACATTATTAAACGTAACGAAATAAGTAAAACTGAATCAATAGAGTAAATAGTTAGTATACAAAAGACATGACTCTGCACAGGTGAGTTCAGTATTTATAAATAGGCTACAGTCAAATCAATCAGGTTGGTGGCTAAGGAAGATAAAGCACCTCTAGCACCAATTTTTTCTTAAAAACAATAATTTTGCGTTAAAGTAAATTCTTTCGCCCTTCTTTTGGCAAAAGATACGGTAGCTGGCCTGCACATGCAAAAAAACAAGGTTTTTTTGATTTGTCAAAACCAAGCTGTTAACGAAAAAATGCAAATACTAAACTGGACAAGATATTGATTCAACCTATCATAAAGTAGCAATATTTTACTTATTGAGTTCATTTTATTTGGTTTTTGCTGTCGGAAAAGTGAAAATGCTTTTTTTATGACACCTATTTCATCTACTTCAAGTTTTTCATCCGGAAAAACTTTTTTTCCTTACTATCAGCATCATGTTCATCATCACTTTTCTGATTACCAGAATCTCCTGCATCTGAGCGCGGTGCAACAACGTTGGTTAAGTTTTTCAAATTTTAAACAACTTTGTAGACTTCGCCACTATTTCTACCCAGATTATTATTCTTGTTCCATAAAAAGAGGTCACGTCCATGCTTTATAACTTAAGGTACACCAATTTAAATGTTTGAGCTTCGCTTCTACTGACAAACATGATTGTTTGTTAGCTGAGATATATGAAATATTCTATTCCAGCATTACGCACCATCTGCTCTTCTTAATGTGCCACATTATATGATGTCGGTGACCACAACTTGTAAATCTTCTTCGTTTCTGACTAGTTTCGGTGATGATATGGTATCAATGATAGTCCAGTCAGAAACGTTTCTTAAAGAAGTCATTCTTTGATGTTCCTTGTCGCTTCTTCCAACCACACTTTTCGTTACGTCTGTGACAGCATTGTGAGAAACAAGTTCTCAAATTTTTCTTTTTAATGAAGTGGTCCAAACACTCAAGCTGCTGCCTTCTTATTTTCTTGATCAACGTTTGTTGACAACCAGCAAGCAGCAAAATTCTTTATTAGTGGTGTTGCTGGTTCAAGGAATTCTGAACATTTTTCTTTGAAACCTGATCTCGGTCGCTTTCAATTGATTGAACGTTGTCTGTGACATCGCTTGGATCCCGCCCGCCAAGCAAAATCATCCCGCCCTCGGATCCAAATTTACTTTTGAGGCTAAGTTACATTAATTATTATGCATTTTAATTTCCAGTTTATTTTTGATCTGTTGACCAGAAATTGTATGTAGTTATCTAATTCAAATAGTTGTCTATCTGTTCTGCCGCCAATTTAAAACATTAACAATATTAGGTAAATTTAGAGTTATGAGGGTGACTTATAAAAATATTACCTGATATTATCTGACTCAAAAAGTTAAAAAGACAGAAGGACGCTAGTGGCATCACTGAAACAAGAACTCGTTTGTGATCAAGATGCATTTTTTTACGTCATAATCACCATGCTACCAACAATAAACAAGCTCTATGCCGCGCTTGTACAGTATGTTTCATCAGTGTCGGTCGATTTTTCCTCGCTTCGGTGACAGCGTTGTAGTAAACAAAATTCTGCACCCGTTATCCGTTTTTAGAAACCTGCTCGGGCGAAAATCTGGTAAAAAAGATAGGGCTATACAAGAATTGTGACAGCAGTGTCCAGCAAAAATTTAATCACACAACTAAGTCTTCAGACTCTCGTGTGACCTTTTCATTATTTAGGGCGATCAAACAAGAACAAATAGTTTATTTATGCAGGTGTTGTGTGCAAGTTTACCAACAAATGGTATTTTACTATTCAACTGTGAAATCAACTTTCAAACGGGTATCGTGACATATTTGTTTAGATTTTGATTTAGTTTGTGATTTAGGTTTTTAAATGATGCCAAAACTTAAAGCTACCAAGACATCTAAAATTCAATCCGTACTTCAAGACTTCCATCAAAAATTACGAACAGCCCCAACATTTAGTGATATTGCAATTGCGCAGTTGTACGGTTTCTTGCTGCAAACACTTTTTTGTTGAAAGTCATCGAAATATGTCCAAACACCAAACAGCGTTAGGCAACAGATCTGAACTACTAGCCCAACACACTTTGCAAACGGTTTTGAGAAGCAGTAGCACCGATTTTGAGGAAAAGGTTATCAAGGCATTTTTTTCTCTGCTGATATTGCTTTGTACAAGCTAATAAGCATGTCAAAAACGTATTTTACAACACTGGTCACAGTTTGCCATCTGAAATTACTTGCAGAAAAACAGTGCTGCAATCAAGCGCAGATGAGTTGCAGCGCATAAGCAATGCTATGCATTACAAACAAATATTTCTGTTCGTTGATGAGAGCACTCCATTTGGCATAGAATATTTAAATTCATGTATTTTAATTGGAAGCCTTGAAACACTTCACCTCAGTTATTTGTACGACTGTCAACCTCTACTTTGTGCGCCAAATAGCACCAGCATTGCTCAGATCTCTTGGAATCAACAGAAATTCTTTCTGTCTTTTATTGTCTAATGTTGCAAAGAAAACTGTGTGTGTATAGTGGCTTCTTCTTCGTCTTCGTCGTTTAAGCTATTTGTTGCAAGCATTATGCAGGAAGATGTATATACACCGCGTTACCACTCATGCTCTGTTTGCGAGTCTTCAGTTAGACTGGGCTACCACGAGGGGTGGACTGCTTGGCCCCACCACTTGTCTGCCACATAAAGATGGAGGCATCCCGTTAAGTGTCTTGTCCAAGGACACAACAAGCAAGCTTGTCGGCTTGTTCTCCACACAATCCCTGTTTTACTGAGTGACAAGCAGGAAAGCTGTGGATACTATTTTTTAAAGTTTTTTGGTATGACTCGACTTGGGAAATGAACCCCAGGTCTACCGACTGCGAAGCGGACGCTCTAACCACTACGCCATCGTGCCGATTGTGGCTGCAAGTGTTATACTAAAATCTCTCTGTTTCCTAAGCTGTTTCATATGACATAGGTAGGACATTTGTTGCACTATTGTGCTATGAAAGCCTAATCTCACTTTGAAGATGTTAATCAGCTAATCGGAAAAAATCAACAACAGTTAAAACCAAATCCAGATAAACCAAGCTCTCTGATATTGGTTGCCCGCCTCAGCCTGTTGTTACAAGATGAGGAAGCTGGTGAAATGCTGCTTTATATTATGCAAAGAATTTACCTGAAGTGAAAGCGATTGTGGAAAGTTTTGAAGGGTCTGATAATTTAGTGACTCAAACGAAAGTTAGTTTGCCAACAACTGGTTCAGCAACTCAACTTCTCAAAATCAAAAACCAATATAAACGTCGAGTTAAGCAAATAGAAACGATGGAAAGTGCCAAATACACAATCAAAGAAGCGGTGCAAGCAATTCAAGAACAAAACTTTATAAAGGCGCTTGCAACATTAACCGCTACATTCAAAAATAGAATACAAAACAATAATATTTCTAAAATAATGAACATGGAAAGACCAGACATTTCACCGGCTGTTTACAGCTTACTTCAACATCCTCATCCACAACTGTTTCAATAGAAAAACATTTTTCATGCTGCATGAATTGTTAGCCAAGAGCACAAAACTTGCGGTTGAAAATATAAAACAGTACATAATTTAAATTTCAAATCTTGCACCTGGTCATAGCAGAGTTGGCTGCGTATGTAAGCCTGTGCATATTGCAAGTTTTATCGACGATTTGTGTGTTTTCGTCAATTGAATGTTCGATTCACCAAAAAACTCAAGAAAAATTAATCTATTGAGTCAAAAATCGTTAGGATCACTTTTCCTTTTACTTTGATTCCCACTGTCCCTCTGCAGAGGAATACTCCTCTCTTTCTCTTGTCTCTGCTTTAGCTCTCTTTACTTCAATGGCAGTGAAAACGACCGAATCTTTCATTACTTTTGGACCCGTCCAAAGCCGATCCCAAGCTTGGTAATCTCCTGAAGTGGAAGAAGCGGTAAAAGAAAGATGTAAGGCATTCGCTGCCCGTTCATAGAAGTAATGAAAGTCGTCAAGCTTACATCTCTGCCTCTCGTCACGCCTCGTTGGTCATCGCAAAGGCTGAGGCATGGCAGGCGACATGCTTGTCTCTCTCTTTCTTAAATCTGGCCTTAAATTGGTCTATTCTGTTCACCGTCTATCGCTGATTCTTCTTCATCATCTTTCATTTCTCCTAATTTCCCTACGGTTCTTCTCCCAGGGGGTCGGCTTCAGTCCCGCTGAATTTCTCGCGACTGTTACAAATCTATTCTCGTCCACTGCCACTAGTCCAGATAGAGTTGCCTAATCGATGCTAAAGCACCTTCCTCGTTCTGGGATGGATTTTCATCTTCACATCTTTATATTTTCCTGGTGTTCACATCCTTTTCTCTCCATTGGGAAGACATCTTCTAGTATTTCCATCCATAAGATGGCCAAGCCTCTCGACTCCCCTGCTTCCTCCCAACAAATCTCTCTCACTCCTGCCTCCCAAAATTTTGAAACGCATTGTTCTATCAGCTCTACTCTTCTACCTGGGATCCAACTTCTTTTTCTCTCCCCGCCAGGTCGGTATCCGCGCTGGACACTCTGCTCTCAATCAAATTCTTTATATTTCTCAGTCCATTTGGCATGGGTTTGATGAATCCAAGATGGGCTCTCAGACAATTCTTGCTGCTTTTGACTTCTTTAGGGCTTACAACTCTGTCTGGCATCCTGCTATTTTTTACAAACTTGTTCCAGCTGGCCTCCATTCCTGCTTTGCTGGTTGGATTCAATTTTTCTTTTCTGATAGGCGCGCTGGCGTGGTATTTCAACATCACAAAAGTCGCTTCTTTCGAGTCCGCTGAAATGTTCTGCAATGATCCGTTCTTGGCTCTGTGCTTTTCTTTTTTTCATCAATGATCTTCCTGCTTCTCTTTTTTCTTCCTTCAGTTGCTCTCTCATTGATAACCTGGCCATCTGGTCCTTCAATCCCTCGGTTGCTGTTGCGATGTAGACTACACAATGAGCTCTGTTTCAGCTGGATCGCTGGTCTGAGTACTTGCGTCTTCCTCTCGATCCGAGCAAATGTGAAGCCTCTTTCTTCTCAGTAGATCCACACCAAGTTAACCTCCATCACCAGGTTTTCTTATTTAACTTCTTCTTCCGCTTCAATCCCACTACAAGTTTTTTTTGGGTCACTTTCGACTGCATTCTTTTTTTTTAAAACCCGTGTCTTCACTTAAAGCCAAGTTTTTACCTGGTTTGAGGGCCTTGCGCTGTATCTCTGCATCCTTGATTGCATACACGTGAATGCAATTATGGAAAAACCGAGGTCAAGTCTTTTCATAACTACTTAAATACTGTATCTACATCAATCATTTTCACTAAAGTTTGGAAAAATAAGGACAATTAGCCATTTTGGACGTCAACATGCTACAGTTGAAAGATGAATCCCTTGCAACAAGTGTGTATAGGTAATCAATCTTTAGTATTCATCTCATCACCCAGATAATCAAAAAGTTAGTGTAGCTCGTGCATTATACTCCAGAGCTAATAAAATCACATAAAACAATGAAAAACAGATACAAGAATTTCATTGGATAACAAAGACTTTAAAGAACAACCGATTTTCTGGTAACAAGTGTAGATTCAAAAAGCACTTGAAAAACCACACTACCAAAAACACAGAATATCTGAAACGTTTTATTTCGATTTCCTACGTACGAGGTGTCTACAAACCAATTAGCCGATTTTCGGCTCAACTTGTTATCGGTGTGGCTTTAAATCCACATCACACGTTACCTTTGTTGTTTCTCAAACCTTAAAGATGTAATTAGTTTGAGCAAAAATGCAAATATTGTTACTACATCTGGCAACATCTAATGCTTTAAATCCATAGTTTCGCGTAGCCAATCTGTGATTTTAACCCGCGTTGTGTCGTCGTTATGTTTGTTTCACTTGAGGTATCGTTTTTATTGATTAGTGGTTGAATTTGGCAAAGTTGACCGTAAAGCGACGCTGTGAAAACTGTCTTCTTATCACACTTTACATCATTCTCAAGAAGACACGTAGCAGGAAGAATTACGTTGTTTTGTAAACCTGTACGTTTGAGCAAAAGACAAAAACTGTCGAAAGAACTTGTAAGAAATCCAAGTAGATAAAGTTGGATAAGTTGTTCTTTTGTTGATCGTCTTTGTGGAGCTGTAGTAAAGAAGGTACTTGGGGGTCAAACTAGCTTGAAACCGCTACACCGCTAACACCGGTAACAACGTCAACGTCGCCAACGCCAACGACGCCACCACCATTCCATTGTGATTTTCTGTCACTTGCAATATCTTAATTTCAAGTTTCAGTTCTTTATCGTCAATATACTGTAAGTTTATCAAAGAATTAGTGCACGAAAATTTAGGCGACAAAAGAAAGGAAGTTCAAAAAGGGGCGTGTTTCATCTATTTTGTTAAACAGCTTTACAACAATCTGTCTCGGGTTCGGAGACTACCCTAAGGGTCTCTGTCCCACGAACCCGTAAGAAAAAACGTGATTCGGTGTATCAAATTTTTTTCTGGGATTGCAATGCTGTGTATGTAACGGAAACAGGAAGTAGTGTTAGAGCCAGAAAACGGGAACATGTTGATGCGGCTAAGATTTTTAACACCAGAAAAGATAGCACTGAGTCAACATGTTGTGGATTTCGATCATAAAATAGATTGGGATGATGTCAAAATACCGAAGTCAGAGTCACATGCATACAGTCGTAATTAATTGTAATGATGGTGCAAATTTTCCTGCTGTTTATAGTGTGTTTATGTGCCAATAAATGATGTCTTATGCACTTTATAGTACTTTGAACTTGTGTCTACCCCTGGTTTTATGATGTAATAATGCTTTTGTTGTTACGTAATTGCCTTGCTGGTAATAATTTTGGTGCTATATGAAACAGGTTATCTTGATATTTTTTATGTTTAACAGTTTATATGATACATTGGTAATATTTTCTTTATTTTACTTCACTCTCCTTCTTTGATTTACTTCACTCTCCTTCTTGAAGCTCGCCTTCTTTCAGAGTAGTGCTCATTCTTTCCATTCCATGCTCCAGCACTGATCCACCTCTTTCTCGCTAAGATGTAGCTATCACTCACTTTGATTGTCTCCCATCTCATAATCTGGTAATGTGGTCTGTTGACTTCATTCATTTTCTTTTTAAAAAATGCTGCTCTGGCATCCTTGCCAACTGCTTACATTGTGGCACTGAGGTCACTCTTTCTTTGCGGCAGGTCCAGTTTGTTCAAGTTCTTCCGCAAAAGCCTGCGCCACACTGCAAGCTCCACCGGTCTCGGCAACACCAACAAGTTTGCCGTTTCTTTTTTCTCCTCCTCCTATTAGGCTTTTACCCTGTTCTTGCCACACTGTCCTCTCCTTTGTTTTTTCTTTTATCTTAAATTTCTGGCACATCTGGCAGGAAACATCTTCTCTTTCCCCTGTACTACCAGGCTACAATGGGTCCTGGGACACTCATTCCCCCCTGGAAACGACGCGGCTAATGATTTAGCCAGGCGGGGTGCGCTACTACTGCCTTCTTCAGTTCTTTGTATTCTCGTTCCTCTGACCTCTCGTATCCAATTTTTTCTTTTCCCTACGCGGCTATTACAGAACTATTGCCCCAGTAATATGCTAGACGTAGTGAGCCAGCAACCACCGCTGCTTATTACGATTTATTTGGCTTCGCAGAGTAATGACAAAACTTTACTATCTTGGAACTAGCTTAGGCGACGTATCTATTACCAACTGCACTGACGGGACTTGATTGGGCAAAATGATGTCGCTGTCTGCAGTTTGCTCAGAGCACATTGCAGGCTTCTTGTATGTAATTATGCATTGGCTAAATTGTAATAACTCATAAACAAGGATTTGAAAAACGCATGCAACTTACCTAGATTGCGATCTTCATAATTGAAAACTTGATTTTGAAAACTCCGATGATCTTCATTTATTTGCTGAACATTCATTGTTCCTGAACACAAACATTGGATTATGAGTTTAATGTCCGCATGGGTTTTGTGTTGGTGTGCACTTGAAAATACCATTCTGCAGCAATTTTCCTTGCTTGGTGACAGGCTTATGGGTGAAACGCACTGTCCCAGCAGCAATGGTAACTCCGAAGCGGGTCTGTACCCAAGTACTTCATGGGCATTTGGAAAGCGAAAGGATAACAAAAGCAATATGCCACTACATTTAAATTGATAAGTTTGAATATCAAGCGTTGTTCTTTTTCATTTCGCAGCAATAAGAAATCGTATCGAGTTAGTGGCAAACTTCATTAGAGCAAAACCTGAAAGAAGAAGCAACGTCTGCAAGATTTAACCAACAATGCAAGCCTCAGCTTTGCTGAAAACAGAGCAGTGCTAGTCCAGTCAGAAACGTTTCTTAAAGAAGTCATTCTTTGATGTTCCTTGTCGCTTCTTCCAACCACACTTTTCGTTACGTCTGTGACAGCATTGTGAGAAACAAGTTCTCAAATTTTTCTTTTTAATGAAGTGGTCCAAACACTCAAGCTGCTGCCTTCTTATTTTCTTGATCAACGTTTGTTGACAACCAGCAAGCAGCAAAATTCTTTATTAGTGGTGTTGCTGGTTCAAGGAATTCTGAACATTTTTCTTTGAAACCTGATCTCGGTCGCTTTCAATTGATTGAACGTTGTCTGTGACATCGCTTGGATCCCGCCCGCCAAGCAAAATCATCCCGCCCTCGGATCCAAATTTACTTTTGAGGCTAAGTTACATTAATTATTATGCATTTTAATTTCCTGTTTATTTTTGATCTGTTGACTAGAAATTGTATGTAGTTATCTAATTCAAATAGTTGTCTATTTATTTTACGGGTATTTTAAACATTACTACTATCAGGTAAATTTGAAGTTATGAGGAGGCTCATAAAAATATACCTGCTACTGAAAAGACAGAAAGGCGGTAGTGGCATCACTGAAACAAACGGTTGCATAAATTGCGGCTGCGCTTTGCAGGTTTAAAAAATCAGCTGTGCGATTTGCGTTTGTGCATTAATTGATTGAAAAATCAATTGCGAAATTTGCGTCTACTTCATCGCTTTTTTTGTGTGCCCAGCTCTGTCTTTGGCAACAAAACAAAGTTTGCTCGTAATTAAACCCTCTAGCAATGCAGCCCGCCGGCCGCAGACCAAGTCTTAAGAAACAATTATCCTAGAGATATTATTTGAAGGAAAAACAATTAGGTTTTTCTCGGCACTCAGACCAGTTCTCAACATGACTCTGATGATGTGGTACAATGTAGTCATCACGAGCACCTGCCTTTAGTGACGTACCTCCGCAAAAAAGATCCCTCCAGAGTTTCTGTATGCAGAGAATACCTTGGCCGTACTAATCGCTAGTACAATAGATTTGCAGCTCTGAGTAGCCCGTGATCGCAACTTGGTGCCTAATAACTTCTTTTAATATCAAAAACTATGTATTATATTGAGCAAAAAATCCATATTTTTCAAAGATAATTGTTTTACTTTTTCGAACTGAATTGTTGACAGTTGAATTGTTGACTGTTTGAAACTAAGCTTTGGCTACGTACTCTTGTACTGAACCTAGATGGGTGGCGTACCCTAAAAAAGAAGGAGTTTTTGTTCCTTCTCAAGGTGAAGGTCTTTTTGTTCTAGATCAAGCTTTTGCAAGCAATTGCTTTGCCAATTTTGAGCTATTTTTTGAGAATTCTTTACAAATCTAATGAGGTAATCATTGTTTCTGCCTTTTCTTGAATGGAATAATTTTTTTTGTCAAAATCTTTGAAATGCTTCTACGAGAAACAACCTTGCGTTTACCCATAAAATCTCTTGCGTACCCCTGGAGGAAAGCCTACCCCAATGTAAGAATCTCTACTCTACCTATGCAATAACTTATCTTTTAAATTGTTTAATTGAAATGAATCAAAACTGCAGCTTACCAACGTTAAAAGAAACGTTAATTGATCCAGAAGTTGAAGCCAAGCTGCCAACTGCAACTTGATTTTGCAAGTTTTCTGCGATAGAACTTGGGACAATCGTTTGCTGATCCGTTTCTTCGATTCTTGATATCTGCAGCTGTTGTTCGTTGTCATCATCAGTTTCAAACTCACGATTAATTTTATGCGACATTTTGTATTTACAATACGTTGGATTTTCAGAAAGGTTATGAAAAACTATCTGAAATATAGAAAACTATCAGCTTGATGTATGTTATTGTTTTGCAGTTTTTGTCCATTACTCTTTCTTTGCACTTCTATTTTAATCATAACCGAGCGAACTCAGTGTCGTAAAGTAAGATGATTAACAAATTATTGCAAAGCATCTCATGAATGATCCCTCTCTCCATTCTTCTGTCCTTAAGTAAAGCTGAGCAACCACGACGGATGAGCTGGCTGTTTGGCTCTAGTCCCTGTCTGCCACATAAAGATAAAAACATCCCGTTAAGCGCCTTCTCTAAGTACACAGCAAGGGAACTTGCTGGCTATCTCTACACACTATTCCTTTTGCGCTGTTCGCCAAGCAGGAAAGCTGTAGATATCATTGTTTAAAGTCGTTTGCTATGAAAAGAAAATGAACCCTAAGTCCATCGACTGCGAGGCGGACGCGCTAATCGCTACGCCATTGCGTTGTGAGTTTATCAAAAGCTTCTGCTTAGTTGATGTCAGAAGCTGGGGTACAGTAGGAACATCTAGCAATATTTGCAGTGACTAAATCTTAAGTATTGGCAGCTTTCAAGGTGCCACAACTATCAAAAGTGTTATCGGCAGTATGATGCAAAGAACTGAGTGCGGGATTTGCCATCGATAGACTACGGGATGAGCACTCATAGTGTTTCGTGAATGCGGCATGCCCAAGTGGAGCTGACATGTTCATTAAAGCTCACGTGTCTGCTTCAAACTACGAGTCTTGCCGACTGCAACAACATGTAGCTTATGGGTTGACCCAAAGTGTGAAAGGTCATTTTTTGCTCTCCCTAACTCTTCTTTACCTTTGCGTTTGATGTAAAATAAATTCTTATCATTACTCAAAGCGGTATTAATTTTCTAAAGAATTCAAATATTTCTAGAATATAAAATCTGCAAATTGCTTTTTTGTAGCTTTAGTTAATTTTAAACCTTAGGTAAAGTAAGTAGTGAACGCACGTAAGGTATAAAACAATTGCACAGAGTCTTCAACTTAAAATAGTGTCACCTGAACCGACGCTTCCACTTGTGATGCCAACGGCTTGAAGCCAGTTGCACGTATTTAAAATTTTTTCTGGTGGTATTTTGAACCTGTTACAATAATATTAAAACTTTTTATTACAAAATACTTTTGATCCCTCAAAATATTTAAAAAAATTTAATGCAAGAATCTAGTGGCAAATCTTTGTTTCATAAAGTCACTAAAAGTTATAGTGAATTTATAGTTTTTGTTCTTTGCAATAGACCAGTTTAAACAAATGGCTTTCTTAGTTTCTAATTTTTATTACCCTTTTTCTGCAAGTACCTTCACAGTTTGTGTCTTTATGATTTTAACCTACGACTACAACAATTTGTCTTTTTACAAAACTACTATTTTGCTATCATCAACATGCTTGTGGCTGTCTTTCCTTAAATGCATCAAAATTTGGAATGGTATCTCCCAATAAAATGGCTTTGTTTAAACCATGAAGTTTTGCATTTTCCAATTCCAATCGAGCACAGCTAGAGCTGCAGGAAGTAGGTCGACAAGTAGTATGCTGGTGTATTAGGAAATATCCGTGGTACAGCATTGGGTTTTAAACGTTGCCTTTGTAAAATTTGGCTGTCACGTGAGTTGCACTACCCATTTGAGTGTCACTGCAGGAAGTAGGTCGAGAAGTAGTGGGTGTTTATGACAAGTATGCTGGTGTATTAGGAAATATCCGTGGTACAGTATTAGGTTTTAAACGCTGTCTTTGAAAAATTTGGCTGTCACGTGAGTTGCACTACCCATTCGAGGGTCACTTTTGAAGTCATCAACATTAAAATGTTTGGCGCAAACTCTATGACTATCTCCTGGAAGCAATTTTTGCGAGGAATAGCTTTTATCCATTTCTGGCGGAGTTTATCATTTTTTGAAAATCTAAAAACTGCTACTTTTTCAGTGGCTTGACCAGAGCGATACAGTGGCAACAATCTATAGTTTACGTACGATCGCCAGTTATCAAAACTGGCAATCGCTACAACTGGTGACCCCGACAAGAAGCTATGTCAGCCCTATGTAGCCAAAGAAGAACCACGCATTCGGTGTTGTTGCTGTCTTCAACGTTGGACAAATTTTGTTTTTGTGGAGCGCACAATCATTGAAACTTCGTCTGCCGGCATTTTCTCGTCTTTCCTCAACGTCTGCAGATGAATCTCACATCTCAGAAAACAATGGAATTGATGGCATTTTTCGGGACGATGCTTTTGTACAACCCTCCCATTTTTTTCTTCGAATTTTTGGTTTGAGGTTTGATAGTTTGTATATTTAAACTAATATTTTAGGAGACCTGCCAGGTTTTCTGTAATTTTGTCATGTTTTTACCTTTTTACCTCTATTGGACTACATTTTATTTATTTCAGGCATTGGGAAAACTTTTCCGTGCACTGGTCCGTGACTATATGTGACACTGGCCATGTCGCACAGTATTGCGTAGTTTGCGAATTCATTTTTTGATATAACTTTACCACGGTTACCCTCTATGGTATCTTATGCCATATTGCAGGTCGTTGGGATAAATTTCGGGTATTTTATCTTGCCGAACCTATTTTGACAATAGCATTGCTATTCTCTGGAGGCTTCTATGTAGCGGTTTCGAACCCGGATTTTGTATTAACAGTGTTTTTGAACTAAATTGTTTTCTATCACCTTATCTTTTCAGCGCTTTTGGCTAATTTTTTTGTTTGCACAGATTAGTTAATTAGGGCACATTTCAAGTTTCTGATTTTGCTTTAAGCATATTTTGAATTGGTTAAAACTATTTGACTTTGCTTTAACTGTGTTCAGTTGATTCAGTTCAGTTCGGTTGGTTCCAATTTGTTTTGTTTTACTTAGTTCGGTATGTTACGTTTAATCTGTTCAATAAATGGATCCATTTCTTGTTAAACATCTTGGTCAATGAGAAGCAGTAGCAACGATCTATAGTTTACGTACAATCGCCAGTTATTCAAACTGATGATCGCTACATGACCATAAAAGACGTCCGCAAAAAATTAACGACCTTTATCCTCATTCCATAAAATGTTTCGACACAGTCAACACCGCCTACCCTTGTCCGCGCAAACAATATCATTTAGAGGAAGTGGTCACGACATCGGGGTTCTGTTGACTGATCTGAGTCATTGAAAGCCTGGCTTTCCTTCCTTGTAATGCTTAATAGTACTGGCTGCCAGGGGCGGCTCGTAGCTAAAATGAATGGGGGGCTGCTTCAGAAAATCACCTTATAGGCCTAATTTTGTCACTATCTATCAGCTTTACACACACACACACACACACACACACACACACAGCTCGCCAGTTGTCCGTCAAAAAGAAACCCTTATTGCACCAGCACACAAGGGTCGCTACTGCATGAGCGACAGTTCTTTTTCTACAGCTGCATTGCAATCTACTGCTAATTTCAAATACCATATCACAGGAGCTTTGAAGCAAAAAGATTTATATATTTTTTTCATAAACTTAGGATGGTTGTTGAGATTAACCTAGTGATTTCATCATACTTGTACTTTTTTAACATTGCTTGCAAGAAGTGAAGAAATCAACTTTAGAGTTGTGCTGGATATCTAGTGACTAATATGCGATATCCAGCGCTTTTGACGTTCTTTCAACTCTGCTTTATCACGCCTTCAACGTAAAGTAGGGGTGTGCAACCCACGGCCCGCGGGCCACAATCCGGCCTTCCAGGCCAGTCAATGTGGCCCTCGATGATGGCAGGACAAAAAAAATTTTTTTTTTAAAAATCGATTTATTTAGCTATTTGTACCGTCTATGACTTTACGCAAAAATCCGATTCTTTTCATAGCCGAATCGACCACCGAAGAGGTCAAGGACGTTGTGTTGTAACTTTCTAGCCTCAAAACCAACATTAACTGTATGTGATGCTATATAATAATTTATAACATAATACACGGGTTGTGTTTTGCATTTTATAATTTTATACATATTTGGCGGTGACTGGCCCTCGACGTTGTTAAAATTTTCGAAAGTGGCCCCCAGTGAAAAAGGTTGCACACCCCTGACGTAAAGCAATTATAAATTATCCGACCAGATACGCGTTACAGCAACCAGCAAAAGTATTGTTTGCACTGGTAGGCTGTCTTACATTTTGTACTTTATTAGTGCTCTAAGCAAGAGCGGTTCGTTCAAGACCAAGACTAGTATCTTTCAAAACCTTAACCGACAGAGACCAAGATCGGAAAATTTTTCGCAATGTATTAAAAACCAAACCTGCACAAATTTTTTAATTTTAAGTCACATATACCCAAAGAGAAAATTACCTCGCTTGGTTTTGCTTTTGCATATTTGCATAGCATTTTAAATACACGCTGATCGCAAGCAGCTCAGAAGATATTATCTACTTCATGTGGTCACATAACCAGACTTCTTTTGACTAGAAAAATTCTTCACTGACGCCGACGAAGCAAGTGCGTCATAACTTCATTATAGTTGGTGCCAACGCCGTTATTGGTTATACTGGTCAACACAAGTTTTGCTGAATGCGAATAAATAGCTCTCGCTTATATTTTTATAAACACCTAATAACTGGCTGCTTCAAAATTTTGATAAAACCGTCTTTGTGTTTCATGCAACTATTGTAATAGATGTAGTTACCAGCTGTGGTGGATTAAAGATTTTAGGGGCTTGAGGCAAGAATTCATGAGTGGATCTCAGTTGCCCGAATTCTGAATAAAAATTCCTCGGAGAAGTTCTACTCGGAGACTAGTGAGAGCTGTTTTTTGAACAGAAACTTAGGTGAAGACCATTTTTTTTTGAGATCACTAAACAGTGATCAGATTTTTCTACATAAAACAATTTCACGACGAAATTTTGGATATGTCTGGAAAAGGGGGCCCTTACTTCTTCATAGAAGGGCCTTTAAAAAGTGGGGAGCAGTGGCAGCTGCCTCAATTGCTTTATCCAATATTCACCACTAGTCACTAGATTTCGGTAACTTTGGACTTCCATGATAACTTCGACTTCCGATCTCCAGGTTTTGATTATGGCTACTAAACTTTCGCAAAACGTGCAGCATTGTTCATAAACAGCCAAATTTATGATACCGTATTTTTCCTAATTGTCGCCAACTAGGTTCTTGCAAGATAGGAGAGCTTATTCGAAACAAATGAAAGCAGAAGTGTAACATTTTGTTATTTGTATGGGGGGAGGATAGAGGCAGAGAGGGGAGCTTTTCTTTGAAGATTAATTCTTTGAGGGTGTTGACAATTTTCCTATGGCAAACGTTTTTCATCAAATATTTGAAATTTATGGCGTTGGTGAAGTCTGACAATATTCTGGGGGGCCTTCAACCCAAATCCCTCCTACAATTTCATTTATTAATAAAAGGCCACTAATATCGAATTTTTTACGTGTTTTTCTATCACATCAAGATTTCAAGTAAATTGCAATTTTAATGTTGCTAAATAAGTTATTATTACGCTACAAGCACATTTGTTAATGCACAATACAATGCTTGCGCTTGTGCCAATTAAATTTCAGTGGCTCATAAAAGTGTTGTTACTTTACAATTGCAATAAGTACGAATGTTTTAGTGCAAGTTTTAGATGTGCAACCGGTATAATGCATAAATCAGCGCATTGGACTAGCTAACACTTTTTGACAAGACCAAGTTACTAATCCAAGTCTGATCTTATTGCACTATAGCAGGGGTGTTAAAATGGTGGCTCGCGCAAGAATTTTGTGGCACAATGCAAATGCCTGGCCTCCGAATTTGGTCTTCAGCACCATTTGAGTCTACATCACACGATTTCCGGACATCGCTTCCCGGAGAAATGGTAATCTTTAAATAATTCCGTCGCTGGTGTGCCTTGTAATTTGATCAACTGGTTTCCTGTGTCGGGAGACAAAAAGTTTGGAGACCATTGATATACAGTCTTGCCTGATTAAATTTTTTTTCAACAGAGTTAGACCCGTACAAAATCAGAGCATGTAAGTGTGACCCACAACACTGAATGAGTTTGACACCCCTGCACTAGAGCAAGCCCAAGTCCAACGTAATATTTTATTGAAAGCAAGATTTATTGCCAACAAAACAACTGATCAAGCGATGCGAAAATTGAAACGAGGCATAGTTCGTGAACCAATGGATTAAAGGATTTCAGTTGTAAATGATAAAATCAGCTTGTAGCGTAGTAAGTCAGGTAAACAACAAGTACCGTTTCTCACTACATTTAACTAAATTAAACTGGTACCAATTTTTAAAAACTTCCAGTTCAAGTCCGTGACAAAAATCCACAAGTTCAAGTCGCTGACGCAAACTATAACAAGTCGCTTCATTTTTCGATACTCGCAGTCAAGTTTGCACTCCTCCACATACTTACTGAGGAGAAGTGCTAACGGCTGAAAATAAAAGAGGTGGATTTCAAATCTCAACCACTTTAGTATCTGTAACATTTGTGTATTTGCACACGATCAAACATAAGACCGGTGCAACAGTGGATGCCTTCATCAGGTTTATTTTTACTGCAAGCACGCATGCAAAAGCGTTGCATTTACACACATACTTGATTCCTATATAAAGTTTGATGTAAATTGCTACGCATTTATATTTACTCATCTTTCAGACGCACGCGCATCTATTGAATGTCAAATGCGTTTCAAGAAAGATTATTTTCTCATACACTTCCACGCCGTAGCGTGAGTGTTGCATAGAACATGGTTCCACTACTTCCCAACTGCATGTTGAGAGAGTGTAACGAGGAAACTTTGGCGAACAACCTGCTGGTAAAACAGGATAGAAATCGCTTGGGTTGTACAAATTTTACAGCGAAGCAACAATAATCTGCGGTTTCGGTTAAAATGCCGACTTAACGTCAATGTAGTCAGTAAAGGAGACTCGGGTGATTTAAGCCAGGGCCTGAGTTTAGCTGTTCAGCATATCTTGAGCTACAGTGATGTCAAAAAGCATGGTATTACCGCCAAAATGTTCTTTCAATTCTTTCCGGTTAGGCAGCAATAAGCACTTTGGCATCGAGCAAAGTTCCTAAAAATGTGCTTTTCTCCTGTTTAGGGAAAGTCAGAAGACAGCACAACGTACGTAAATTGTAATAGATTGTTCAGTGAGTAGCGATTAGTCGCAAGATAGTAGTGGAGAGCATGAGCGCTTAGCTAAACGTAAAAAAGCGCGCAGGTAATAAAAGTAGCTAATTCACAAAAGCACAAAATTTTTATAGAAAATGGTGGATTGGAGTGAGTTGAGCCATTTGTGATGGTCAAGGCTGAACCGTAGGTTCAACTTACACCTAGAGTTGATTTCATTTTTGTATCAGCTTTAAATTGTGGTTAATTATCATGTGCAGAAATTAACTCGCAGGTTACCACATATTTACCATCACCAGCTGTCTTTCGTCTCCTCTTTTTACTCATTCTATGTCAGATGCATTTCTGCAACTGCTCAGGGGTCTCTTTGTCCTATTCGTTTATTGCCCACATCATTATTTCAGTATTGGCTAATGGCTAGATTCCAAGTGAAATTATTCTTTGCCGGGAGCCACTGGAAATACTTTGCGCCAACTCACCTAATTGTGCTCTCTTTATTTTTGTGAAAGGTTGCGCCTTTTCCTCTTTGAAATATTTTTTTTCAGTTTGGAGCTTATTTTTCCTGTCCATGCTCTCGCTTTGATCAAGAATCAAGGTGAAGTTCTATAATATTGCTTACTTGGACACTTCACCAACTCGCGATCTCATAATTTGTACTGATTACATTGTTCCTGCGCTTTCGGCAATAAAGGTTTTTATATCCTTGCCGATTACTTACTCAGTGACACTGAAGTTACTCTTTCTTTTCGGCTGGCCTGGTTTGCTCCAGATTTCCTGCTGAAAATTGCGCCATTCTGCAAGCTTTTTTGCTAATTTTAGCAGTGCTGGGTAAGTCTGTCACCCCTCTGCTTCTTCTATCAGACTCTCGCTTTGCCCTTGCACGTTTTCATTTTTTCCATCTTAATTTTTCAAGCCCCATGTTTTGGCTGATACCATGTCATCTCTCATTTTCCGATATTTTAGGTTCCAATGCAGTCACGGTCGTCTAATTCTTCCAGTTAATGGCCTGGCAGATGTATGCGCTGCTTCACCCTTACACGGTTCCTCGTAGCCTTATACATTTGTAGTCTCTATGTTGGTATACACCAGAGCTGTAGTGCTTCGATACACGTCTCGGTCTTGAAACACTATTTTTCGAAGTCTCAATCTCGGCTCGGTCTCAAAGGTCTCAAGTCTCGATCTCGATCTCGGTCTCGGTCTCGTCTAGACACCTTGAAGTCTCGGAAAATGGGCGTGTCTCGGCCATATTTAAAGGTTCGTTTCAAAATTGAATAAAGTAAGCCAAATTTCCGACAGTTTTGCTTTACAGTAAAACCCACATGAATTTAAACTCATACTGAAAACAACAGCTTTACATACAAGTAGCATTATGGTGAATGCGTGTGTCACGATATAAAATTATTTTCAGCATTCCTTATTCAATATCTTGTTCCTTATTAAGTAGCTCATAGCCTGGTATATTGCAACGTGTTTGGAAATTCATCGAAATGTGCAAAATTTAGTGTTAAAAATACTCGCGACATTTTGTAAAGATTTGGTTCAAAAGTCTCGTGTCTCATCTCGGCCTCGGCACGTTCAAGTCTCGGTCTCGGTCTAGAAGATTTTGGCCGACACTCCAGTTCTGGTATCTCTTTCAGATTGAAAGGCATTATTTTATCAAAACTTTCAAACACACTGGTTCTCTCAGTCTCCACTGAGAAAGTTGTGCTTCCTTGTTATTTTTGCTGTGTCCGCTTTTGCTTTTTCTGCAGCAATGAACTCAAGTTCAATTCAGTGCTTATCTACCTAAACTTGAGGATGATTGTATAGCACCTGCGTTCACACGATAAAGGACAAAAATAAAACATTTTAATGATGGTTGTTAAAACGTTATTTAGCTCATCAAACACACACATAAGGGAGGGTGAGCTTCAACGTAAACGTCACTTCCGCTGGACAATAGACACTCCTCATTTTTTTCTTGACCTGATACGAACTTTTTGCGCCGTGATCACTTTGGCTACTACTTCTCTTTATTCAATATTTGGTCCAGGGCATGGGGAGCTGCACTGCTCCTGTGATTTCATGGTCTTCCATTATGCCTCCATCTATAGGTGATCAGTTAACAAAAACAACGGGACGGAGATAAGCTCAGTCTCGAAATGTAGATGACTTCGTTTCGGTAAAGTTCAAGGGTAATAATAGTTCGAAAATTAATATTAGATACCAGCCGGCTCTGACGGAGTTGCCCAGCAGAGTCCTCTAACAGTCATATGGAGGTTAACACCATCGGTTCAGCCGGCCAAGTGGGCTTCATCCAATCAACAATTATAAAAGCAGCAACAAAACGTGAGTGTCTTGTGGTATAGCTAAATCTCGTCCGGAAACAAAACTATCGATTTTTGAAATGCAATTGATAAAAAACATTATGGAGGTTGTGCATAGTCACTACACGTTTTCCAAATTTCTCAAACCTCTTGCAACGACTTACAAGTATTAACATTGTTTTGAGCATGGTCGTTCTTGAACCTAACAAACTTTTATCGGTTCAATTCAACAAGTGCTTGAATTAAAAGCATATTAAAGTTGTGCAAGGGCGCCATAGTAATTGATATGCATTTACGGGATCAAGTTATTAAGTATTAGCCCCACTGCTTACGACTTCTTTGTAGCTGTAAGGGTATTTGTTTGAGCTAACGCCTCTGGCTGGGTGCATGTTGCTTGGTTCTGGCATAAAAGTTTTTTATAAAAAGGTTCAAAATGGGATCCAATTCAAAATGTTCCATCTTATATCAAATTGCAAAATAAACTTGAGCTGCAACCAACAGAATCTTTTATAGCTCCGGCTTGAGTTTCTGCTCTGTTTAATTTGATAGACTAACTCTGGCTTCTTCAAAACACTCTACCTACCTGGCTTTCCATCCCTAGCTACACTTTCACCTTTACTCAAAAATCTTATTTCCGCAGCTTGCATTCGAGATTGCACTATTTCTGTCGTTATTTTTTACCATAGTCTTAAGCCGGTTTGCTGGTGAAATGCCTAGAGAGTCCGTTTCGCATTCGGTAGACATGGATGTAATTTTTTTGATACAAAGCTTTTCAAACTCTATACGTAGCTTGCTTGCTTATGGAGTTGTCGCAACTCAAAGTGAGGGCTTTTCTGAGAGTTAAGACCAGGGGTTCTTAACCATTTTTCTCTCATTACCCATTTCTGTTACGACCAAACTTACATTACCCACTTTTAAAATCTAGTTTGTTTTTTCTTGTTCAAAATTTTACTTATTTGCTACACTTGATATAAAACAGTGGTATTTGCTAGAAGAACAATTCAATATGAGTCAACACAATTAACCTCATTGGCGAGGTGTTGGCTCTTGTTTTTTGTCACCAAGCGATGAAATACGATTTTGCATTTGGGGAAAATGCGATTTTGAAAAGAGCACAACGTAAATCGGAGTTCAGATGTAACAATGTGTTTCGAGCTTTTGTTTTAACAGCAGTACAGCTTGAAAATGCTGACTCACAAAGATATGTAGAGGGGAACACTGTCAACAATGTTAGCAATTTCTTTGAAACTTTTGGACATGCTTTATCCATCTTTCCTCAGAATTTTTCCAAGCTTTCATCTTTAAAGTAATCCTTGGCAGTTGAATGATGAATCATGTCCAAAAACTCTTTTTGCATGCCTTGCCCTTTCTCTTCATTGTGTTCATTTGATAAATCTTCAACAGTTGGCAGCTATCAAGGCGGCACAACTATCAAAAGTGCTATCGGCAAAGTAGCGCTATGGATTGATTGTGAGACTTGCCATCCGAAGACTACGGGCTAAGCTCTCAGAGTGTTTTGCAAATGCGGCATGACTGCGAGGAACCGACAGTTGCATTAAAGCTCACGTTTCTGGTTTAAACTATAGATTTTGCTGACTACAATGACATTTAGCTGATGGGTTGACTCAAAGACAATATGATCGTTTTCTGGTCCCACAAACTCTTTACTTTTGTGTTCGATGTTAAACAAATTTTTATCGTTACTTAATAGCAGTTTCAATTTTCTCAAGAATTTAGATATTTGTGCGATATAAAAGTTGCATATTGTTTTGTTTATAGCTTTACTTAATCACAAACAGCAGGCAAAGTAGCTAGTATAGGCATAAAAATCATAGCAGGCATTGTGAATATCGATGAAGTATACTTGCTTGTATCGTCAAACGCCAGTAGCACCAAGCGATCAACTGTACGCAAGACTTGACATCGCATAATACTGGTCAAGTTTTCTTGCATGCTGCATTGCTGAGTTGAACTAGAGTTTGCAATAAACCTCACATTGTGGACTCAAACTGTGCACGTAACTCATCTGGTCAAAAAAATTTCCTCTTATTTAGAAGTGTTTTTTTTTAATAGATCTTTGACATAAAATAGTATAACCTGGGCCAACGCTTCCATTTGGGATGCCACCGGCTTGAAATCAGTTGCATGTATGTAAAATTTTTTCTGGTAGTATTTCGAAGCTGTTGCAATTATAAATTTGCATTGCAAAACACTTTTTGTGCTTTAAACGGTTTTGAAATTTGATGCAAGAAAACCGACTTTCTCCAACGGCGAAGTCTTTGTTTCACAAAATAGCTCAAAGTTGTAGTGAACTTACTGTTCTCGTTCTTAGCAATACATTGGCTTAAATAAATGGTTGTCATAGTTTCTAATTTCTATTACCATTTTCTCTGCAAGTATCTTTACTGTTTATGTCCGTATTATTTTAACTTATAGCTATTACAATTTGCGATTCAACGAAACTGTTTTGCTAACACCGACATATCTGTTGGTAACGTTTTGTATCACAGGCATTGGTTTTGCGACACATCTTTTTAGACGTTTGTACGAGTCTCATATCTGCGACGTCTGGTAAATGAGATGCTCAAAACTGAAATTTTGCTGGGAAAATTTAGATTGATCATAACTTATTAAAGCAGCCGGTTTTTTTTCCCCAAAAAAGGTTAGTGCTGAGAAGCGTTGTGCAGTAATAAGTAGTTTGTGAGATTTTGAATTGGTTGAAGGGTAATGTTCATTCGTGGACTGACTGGCAAGTGCACCTCGCAACACTAATGCTTAGAATTATCTCTACTTATCGCTTACCCCGCTGATGTTTGATTCTCGAAGACTCCTGTAGAACTCCGAGTAGGTGTAATTGTTATTTATAAAACTTCAAATGTTTTCGGAATGGTGTGAATTCTGGGGCCGCAATAAGGACATCAAGCGCCTGTGTAGCCAAAATATTGGTAGAGGAGACTTTGAATAACAGTAAATATCCTTTAGACCAGGGATGTAGAAATGGCTATTTCGTCAACCGCTTCCGCTTTCGCCTTTACACCTATCGCTTCCGCTTCCACTAACAAAAACGAGAAAACGACCGTTGAGAATATTTTTAAATTTTGTGGATCTGTAGCCTGCTTCTTCTACAATTTATCGTTTCGAGGAGACAAAAACCTATCCATATATTGCTACTACTTTACGTACTTCGCTTAAGCTTATTGTTCCAAAATACTCTGTGTTTTTTTTCAGATATTAGAACTTGCGTTGAATGTAGAACAGTGCTTTTCAACTTTTTTGTCATCGCGGAAGTGATGTACTTTGGCATTTGTCACAGAACCCCCACTAACAAAAATTTAGAAATCACGAATTGCTTGTAAAAAAATCAAAGATTTCGTTATTATACTTTAAAAAAATAATTAAACACTTCAACAAATAAACATCTATTACAAGTTCCTTCACTACTTACAACCACTTTTATAACAGTTGACTTAATGCTTCTCAGATCTAAATCGTACGACCACATATTACAGCTCTCGAGAATAACCTGCTTTCACAACAAAAAATTACAACAATATAGCGCGGATTTTCACTCTCTATCCTCAGCTAACTCTGAGTTTGAGTTAACTTTAACTCTAATTGTCAATACGGACCTTCTGTTCATCCCCAAAACACATATGGACTCCGATCTTATTGAATAGTAAAGTGCGAAATTTCTGTCGTATATACAGCATATAAAGCGAGCAAAATTAAACTTCACCAAACAGCAGCCGCCTCAATGTGGTGGTGCGGTTCCCAACCCCGTTTGGGTTGGATTAAAATGGCTGTTGGTCTTCTCGAGGATCCCAGTTACCCCGGGAACTCCCTCCACACAAACCATTGCTGCCCCCTGAACTTCCGTAAAAGGGCATCACGCAGCCTCTTTAAAATCTGTCTCTTTTCTCTTGCCTTTCTCTTGCCCGTCTTCTCATTCTTATTCTTCTCCTGATAAGCGGAAACGTTCTTCCTAACCCCTGCCCCGTCTTTCTCTGTTCAATGTGCGCTGGAAATGTGACCTGGCGGGGTAGGTCAGTGCAATGCTGCACCTTCTCCAAATGGGTCCATTTAAAGTGCTCACTACTCTTCTTTCCTAGATTCAGAACTCTTGGCAGCTCTCACTCCTGGAGCTGCCTTCTCTGTTGCCTTCCTGGTTCTTCTGGAGATCCCATACCTACCAACACTGTGGCTTTCTCCTCCGACTCCTCCAGCTTGCATACCTCCACTGCTCAATCTGGCCCATTTGGCCTTTTCTGCTAATGCAGCACTCCTACCCATCCTCGCCTTCAAATCCCTAATCACCCTTCCGCCCACTTTGTATCTTCTTCTTATGCACCTTCACCACCGCCTCATGCTCCTGGATGTTTCTCTACGCCTCCTGATTCCTGTTCTTCCTTGATTTTCTCAGGGTTCGTCAATGGAATGCTTGGGGTCTCCGATCCAGGAGCACTGAACTTCTACACTTTATTTCGTCTCATCCCGTTGACCATATTTGTATTCAAGAATCTAACCTTGATTTATCTTCCTCTTTCCGGATCCCTGGATTCTCTGCTCTGCAATCTGATTGCACCTACTCCTGGTCTGGAATTTTTTCTACTGATGCCACACACGCTAGCGGCGACATCATCATTTTTGCCAGGCAGGGCTTATCCTTCTCTGAACTTTCAAACCTCCTGATTATATTGAAAACTGAAACATATCATTGGTATTTTGCTTTATAATAACTTTATAGAGCTACCGTGGTCAAACTAAACGTTTGAGGAAAAACAAGGACTCTTTTCACGCCCCAGGGCACGTCAAGTAGGGAAAAAGAACATGCTACATAATGCGAAGCCAGCGAGGATTTGAGAAAGTTTAAGGGGAAATCAAAAGAAACCAGCGTCACTGTGTGAAATCGCACCACACGAAAGACATTTTTGTTCTTTTTGCTTTAGAATCGCTTAATATCAAAAATGTGTTCCCTTTTTCCAAACTACGGGAAACGCAAAGCTCTTTGGGTTCGTGTCAGCAGGGCACACAGACCTAAGGCATAGCCAAATAAGATATTGTATTAGGAAAAGGAGCACGAAAAGTGGTGAAGATCTTATGTGCAGAAAACATATAAACTTTTGGTAACTGTTCTCACCAGAGCCTGATAGGTGAAGCCGGCTTGGCCAGCTAAACCGACACTCTCAAACCCGACGTTACTGACGGTGGCTCTTCAGGTGACGCTGTTGTATATACCATAAAGCAAAGATTTTTTCTTATGCTGATATGCTGCGTGTTAAGGTATTTATGTCTATACTCTACAGCAGGCCTGCACAACATACGGCCCGCGAAGCCTTTTATTGTGGCCCTCGAAATAGTTTCATGCGAGCACGTGATCTACCGGCGCGATGGTGTAGTGGTTAGAGCGTCCGCATCGCAATCGGTAGACCTGGGGTTCATTCCCTAAGTCGAGTCATACCAAAAGACTTTAAAAAATGGTATTCACAGCTTCCCTGCTTGGCGCTCAGCATAAAAAAGGGATAGTATGGAGAACAAGCCGACAAGCTTGCTTGTTGTGTCCTTGGGCAAGGCACTTAACAGGACGCCTCCACCTTTATGTGGCAGACAGGTGGCCCACCCGTACTTCATCGGATTACAATTGTGAAGTTGCTAACCCAGCATGTCAGACGACTCTTGGGTACCCACTAGTGGCAGTCCGCCTTGTTGGTGGTGGGGCTACCAGTCACTGAAGACTGGTTCGAAATGAGCTGCCATCTTTCCCCTAGCCTAATTTCAATTAGATTGACGGCATGAGCGTCAATTGCCGTTCATGCCGTACCTCCATCCCAAGGAAGAGGAGGGGTAACCAACCAAACAAACAAACAAACAAAAAGCACGTGATCTTGAATCAAATCACTTTTAAACAATCCATTTGTGTGTATTGTTTCTGCATATCGTGCACAGTTAGTTGATGCCATTTCAGTGATTCTCTGATGCTATTGTCAATTGTGAGTGTTCTTAAAACAGTGCTTGCGTGTTTACGGTGCGTGCGTGTTTGACGAGCATTTTCTGTTTATTTGTCAGCAATGAGCGTGTTGTAGGCAATGAGCATACTGCAGTGACTGAAAACAAGAAGAAAAAGATCAAAAGTGAGGAAGAGTGTTTAATTCAGAATGGACAAATAAATACTAATTTACAGTAGCAAACTTAAAAATGCTGTGCTTTGTTTGCCGAAACGTGAATCCAGTTTCAAAAGAATATAATCTGAGACGCCATTTTGAAACCAATCACCCGAATCTCGCTGATTTAGATATAAATTAAAAGAGCCTTAAAGCAGGAAGTTTACTTGCCAATCTTTGCTCCGAACAAAACTTTTTTAAACTTCCGGGCAATGAAAGTGCTACTGCCACCAGAAATAGCTTTGAAATTTCAAGGGAAATTGCTGATGCCGTAAAGAGTTAAAGGAGGGAGAGATCATTAGAAATGCATGTTACGAGTAGTTTCTTTAATCTGCCCAAGTGAGATTAAAAAATTTCAAAACGTAAGCCTTTCACACACAACGGTACAACGAAGATTTGAAGATATTGCGGAGAATGTCACTGAACAGTTATGTCACAAAACAATAGAATTTTCTTATTATTTTTTGACTATTGATAAAAGTACAGATTCTACGGATATGGCACAGCTTTTAGTGTTTGTAAGAGGTATTGGTCATAATTTTAACGTATCTGAGGAGCTTGCTGGTATGCAGTCTATGCAAGGTCGGACTACTGGAAAAGACATGTGCAGCGCTATAACAGATTGTGTTACTAAAAAGCTATCCAGTGATTTTAAAAATTTGGTTGGATTGTGAACTGACGGTGCTCCAGCTATATGTGCAAAAACAAACAAAGCGATGGCTTTGCTACAAGAGCACATTGGAAGAAAGATTATCATTAACCACTGCATTATACGCCGGCAAGTTTTATGCAGCAAGGTTTTAAAATTTGATCATGTGATGCTGGTTGTTGTTTCCATTGTTAACTACCTCCGGACTAGGAAACTAAAGCACGGCATATTTACATTATTTCTTGAAAAAGCTAATTCAGAATATGGTAACGTGGTGTACCACACCGATCTGAGATGGCTTAGCCGTGCAAATGTACTACAGCGGTTCATTGCTTTGAAACCTGAGATATCCAAATTTTTGGAAACGGAACCCAAAGAATTTTCCGAGCAAAACGATTCTTCTGGGAATTGAAGATTTATTTTTCCTTGGTGATATTACTTCCCAGTTAAACGACCTAAATATTAAGCTTCAAAGAAAAGAAAAATTGATCTTTGATCTTCATGCTGGAGTAAACGCTTTCAAAGTAAAGTTAAGACTTTTCAAAAGTCAACTTTCAAAAGAAATTTTAACCCATTTTGCTATGTGCTTAAAGCATATTTTGTCAGAGAGGCATTTAGCTGTAGGAATAAAATACGCTGAACAAATCGAACTCCTCATTGAAGAATTCAACAATAGACTCACTCTTTCCAGCGAAGAAAAACTGCATCTAAAAATTATTGAAAACCCATTTTCAATTGATCCTGAAGAAGTACCTTCACATTTACAAATGAAACTTATGAAATTGCAGGCTTCATCTCTATACAAAAGTTAACATGGAGAAAGCAGTTTGCAAGACTTTTACAAGTGTTTGAACATAGAAAGGTTCAAAAATTTACTTAATTTGGCAAAGCAAATGCTCAGTTTATTTGGCAGCACTTACATATGGGAACAAACGTTCTTAGTGATAAGCTTCAATAAAAACAAACAACGTTCCTCGCTTATTGATGGGCATTTAGAAAACATATTAAAAATATGATTATAATAGTTCCAGCATCGTACCTGATTATAATGTGCTTGTTGCCAACAAAAGATGTAACATTTCACATTAAACTCCTTTTTTGAGATTTATGCTTACTATTGATTTATTGTCAATGCTTGCAATCAGCCTTACATTTCGATAATTTGCTATTAATTGTTTGTCCCTTTCGTGAGAAGGTTACTATTTCAAAAAATAGCTGGAAAACGGTAACTAGCCCAAATAGAAAATAAATGGAACAAAGTAATGATAAGTTTTTCCTGCAAATAAGTATTAAAAACAACAATGAGATGTTGTAGTACGATGGTAGTGAGTTAATGATTGTTTTGTTATGTTTTATACGTTTTCGACAATCACAAGATGTTTACGCCGCAACGGTGGCATTTACGTTACAACAGCGATAGCATGCGGCCCGCAACAAGTAGTTTTTTGTGGATATGGGCCCAGTACTGTTTTGAGTTGTGCAGGCTTGCTCTACAGCATTGTAATAAAATCCCAAGTTTAAAAAAAAACAACATAAAACCGTGACCACAACAATTTGTAAAACTGAATATAGAAACAGCAATAGCCGCTTTTGTCGCCATACCGGAAACAAGATCAATAGTGCAGCTAAATTAGGAACTTAATGTCACTAATATAAATAGGAAAGGAGCAACACCACATCGCAAAACAGGCTTACCATTAAATAGTTTTTTTCTTCAATTGTGAAAGTAATCACTGTTTCGCTGCTGCAATCAGTTTTGATTATGTTTCAATCACTGCTCCTTCACAAGTATTAATAATAATTTGTGGCAAGATTTTTTGTGAGCATTGCCAGTCATGATTAAGAAAATATGATGACCACAATTTCGTGTAGATGAATTGTGAAAGTGCCTAAAATTTGTTAACTTTTCGCTATTGCTCACTCAAGAGCCCAATGGGGGAAGCCAGTGTAGCGAACGCCATGCCTTCGCTCCCCATATTTGTATTGTGACGTCATAACGCCGACTAACTATATAAGCGCTGTACAGTATTATTCGCTCTTTTTTTCCGACAACACGTGCTGTTCAAGAAACACCTACTGTGTGCTGTATTGCCAGCTAAAGGAAAGACCGTTGCGCTACACCAGCTTGGCCGGATGAACCAAAATACTAAACCTCGACATTACTGATTTAGGGCACCTGCAGGGCAACGCCGGCAAAGCCGGCTGGTTTAACTAATAAGAACGACTGAAAAAATTTGTATTTGTATTTTTAGGCCGCTCTACAGACATCTAAATTTCATTTTATTCTACTTATTTTATTCTACCCATTTATTTTATTCTACCCATTAACTCATTTTATTCTACCCATCCTCGCCTTCAAATTTCTAATCACCTTTCCGCCCACTCTGTATCTTCTTTTTATGCACCTTCACCACCGCCTTATGCTCCTGGCTGTTTCTTTACGCCTCCTGATTCCTCTTCTTCCTTGATTTTTTCAGGGTTCGTCAATGGAATGCTTGGGGTCTCCGATCCATGAGCACTGAACTTCTACACTTTATTTCGTCTCATCCCGTTGACCATATTTGTATTCAGGAATCTAACCTTGATTTATCTTCCTTTTTCCGGATCCCTGGATTCTCTGCTCTGCGATCTGATTGCACCTACTGTTGGTCTGGAATTTTTCTACTGATGCCACACACGCTAGCGGCGGAATTATCATTGTTGTCAGGCAGGGCTCATCCTTCTCTAAACTTTCAAATCTTCTGATTATATTGGTAATTGAACATATTATTGGTATTTTGCTTTATAATAGCTTTATAGAACTACCGGGGTCAAAATAAACGTTTGGGGAAAAACAAGGACTCTTTTCACGCCCCAGGGCACGTCAAGTAGGAAAAAAGAACATGCTACATAATGCGAAGTCAGCGAGAATTTGAGAAAGTTTAAGGGGAAATCAAAAGAAACCAGCGTCACTGTGTCAAATCGCACCACACGAAAGACATTTTTGTTCTTTTTGCTTTAGAATAGCTTAATATCAAAAATGTGTTCCCTTTTTCCAAACTACGGGAAACGCAAAGCTCTTTGGGTTCGTGTTAGCAGGGCACACAGACCTAAGGCATAGCCAAATAAGATATTGTGGTAGGAAAAGAGCACGAAAAGTCGTGAAGATCTTATGTGCAGAAAACACATAAACTTTTGGTAACTGTTCTCACCAGAGCCTGATAGGTGAAGCCGGCTTGGCCAGCTAAACCGACACTCTCAATCCCGACGTTACTGACGGTAGCTCTTCGTGTGACGCCGTTGTATATACCGTAAAGCAAAGATTTTTTCTTATGCTGATATGCTGCGTGTTAAGGTATTTATGTCTATACTCTACAGCAGGCCTGCACAACATACGGCCCGCGAGGTCTTTTATTGTGGCCCTCGAAATGGTTTCATGCGAGCACGTGATCTTGAGTCAAATCACTTTTTAACATTCCATTTGTGTGTATTGTTTTTGCATATCGCGCACAGTTAGTTGATGTCATTTCAGTGATTGTCTGATGCTATTGTCAATTGTGAGTGTTCGTAAAACAGTGCCTGCGTGTTTACGGTGCGTGCGTGTTAGACAAGCATTTTCAGCTTAATTGTCAGCAATGAGCATGTTGTTGGCAATGAGCATACTGCAATGACTGAAAACAAGAAGAAAAAGATCAAAAGTGAGGAAGAGTGTTTAATTCAGAATGGACAAATAAATACTTATTTACAGTAGCAAACTTGAAAATGCTGTGCTTGGTTTGCCAAAACGTGGTTCCAGTTTCAAAAGAATATAATCTGAGACGCCATTTTGAAACCAATCACCCGAATCTCGCTAATTTAGATATAAATGAAAAGAGCCTTAAAGCAGGAAGTTTACTTGCCAATCTTTGCTCCGAACAAAACTTTTTTTTACTTCCGGGCAATGAAAATGCTACTGCCACCAGAAATAGCTTTGAAATTTCAAGGGAAATTGCTGATGCCGTAAAGAGTTAAAGGAGGGAGAGTTCATTAAAAATGCATGTTACGAGTAGTTTCTTTAATCTGCCCAAGTGAGATTAAAAAATTTCAAAACGTAAGCCTTTCACGCACAACTGTAAAACGAAGATTTGAAGATATTGCGGAGAATATCACTGAACAGTTATGTCACAAAACAATAGAATTTTCTTATTATTTTTTGACTATTGATAAAAGTACAGATTCTACGGATATGGCACAGCTTTTAGTGTTTGTAAGAGGTATTGATCATAATTTTAACGTATCTGAGGAGCTTTCTGGTATGCAGTCTATGCAAGGTCGGACTACTGGAAAAGACGTACGCAGCGCTATAACAGATTGTGTTACTAAAAAGCTATCCAGTGATTTTAAAAATTTGGTTGGATTGTGCACTGACGGTGCTCCAGCTATATGTGCAAAAACGAACGAAGCGATGGCTTTGCTACAAGAGCACATTGGAAGAAAGATTATCATTAACCACTGCATTATACACCGGCAAGTTTTATGCAGCAAGGTTTTAAAATTTGATCGTGTGATGTAGGTTGTTGTTTCCATTGTTAACTACCTCCGGACTAGGAAACTAAAGCACCGCTTATTTACATTATTTCTTGAAAAAGCTAATTCAGAATATGGTAACGTGGTGTACCACACCGATCTGAGATGGCTTAGCCGTGCAAATGTACTACAGCGGTTTATTGCTTTGAAACCTGAGATATCAAAATTTTTGGAAATGGAACCCAAAGAATTTTCCGAGCAAAACGATTCTTCTGGGAATGAAGATTTATTTTTCCTTGGTGATATTACTTCCCAGTTAAACGACCTAAATATTAAGCTTCAAAGAAAAGAAAAATTGATCTTTGATCTTCATGCTGGAGTAAACGCTTTCAAAGTAAAGTTAAGACTTTTCAAAAGTCAACTTTCAAAAGAAATTTTAACCCATTTTGCTATGTGCTTAAAGCATATTTTGTCAGAGAGGCATTTAGCTGTAGGAATAAAATACGCTGAACAAATCGAACTCCTCATTGAAGAATTCAACAATAGACTCACTCTTTCCAGCGAAGAAAAACTGCATCTAAAAATTATTGAAAACCCATTTTCAATTGATCCGGAAGAAGTACCTTCACATTTACAAATGAAACTTATGAAATTGCAGGCTTCATCTCTATACAAAAGTTAACATGGAGAAAGCAGTTTGCAAGACTTTTACAAGTGTTTGAACATAGAAAGGTTCAAAAATTTACTTAATTTGGCAAAGCAAATGCTCAGTTTATTTGGCAGCACTTACATATGGGAACAAACGTTCTTAGTGATAAGCTTCAACAAAAACAAGCAACGTTCCTCGCTTATCGATGGGCATTTAGAAAACATATTAAAAATATCAAGTTCCAGCATCGTACCTGATTATAATGTGCTTGTTGCCAACAAAAGATGTAACATTTCACATTAAACTCCTTTTTTGAGATTTATACTTACTATTGATTTATTGTCAATGCTTGCAATCAGCCTTACATTTCGATAATTTGCTATTAATTGTTTGTCCCTTCCGTGAGAAGGTTACTATTTCAAAAAATAGCTGGAAAACGGTAACTAGCCCAAATAGAAAATAAATGGAACAAAGTAATGATAAGTTTTTCCTGCAAATAAGTATTAAAAACAACAATGAGATGTTGTAGTACGATGGTAGTGAGTTAATGATTGTTTTGTTTTGTTTTATACGTTTTCGACAATCACAAGATGTTTACGCCGCAACGGTGGCATTTACGTTACAACAGCGATAGCATGCGGCCCGCAACAAGTAGTTTTTTGTGGATATGGGCCCAGTACTGTTTTGAGTTGTGCAGGCTTGCTCTACAGCATTGTAATAAAATCCCAAGTTTAAAAAAAAACAACATAAAACCGTGACCACAACAATTTGTAAAACTGAATATAGAAACAGCAATAGCCGCTTTTGTTGCCATACCGGAAACAAGATCAATAGTGCAGCTAAATTAGGAACTTAATGTCACTAATATAAATAGGAAAGGAGCAACACCACATCGCAAAACAGGCTTACCACTAAATAGTTTTTTCTTCAATTGTGAAAGTAATCACTGTTTCGCTGCTACAATCAGTTTTGATTATGTTTCAATCACTGCTCCTTCACAAGTATTAATAATAATTTGTGGCAAGATTTTGTGTGAGCATTGCCAGTCATGATTAAGAAAATATGATGACCTCAGTTTCGTGTAGAAGAATTGTGAAAGTGCCTAAAATTTGTTAACTTTTCGCTATTGCTCACTCAAGAGCCCGATGGGGGAAGCCAGCTTGGCCGGATGAACCAAAATACTAAACCTCGACATTACTGATACAGGGCACCTGCAGGGCAACGCCGGCAAAGCCGGCTGGTTTAACTAATAAGAACGACTGAAAAAATTTGTATTTGTATTTTTAGGCCGCTCTACAGACATCCAAATTTCATTTTATTCTACTTTGGCGACGCAAATTATTTCAAATTATATTTGCGTTCTTCTGTAAGCTGATCATCTTACCAGGGACATCTCGACGTGGATAATCTAACGGTTTTTTGATGTTCCTTACCTAGATCACAATTGCTATTTATAATTTTGCTTCCATTTTTTTAGTTTGTAATATAGCTTTGTTTTACAGAGGAGAAAAATAAACTTTACTTACTGCACTTACCTACTGGGCGTGAAAATAGCAGGGTGTCGAACCGTTTCAAATATTGCTCCTGTTCTGTTCAGCAAAATTTATTTTTGGCGGTTCAGTTCCGGTTCAGATTCGTTGCTTTACCAAAATTCCGGTTCAGATTCACCTGTGCCATATTTTAGAGGTTCGAGTTTGGTTTGGATTCAAATTTTAAAGGTTTGGGCTCAAGAATAGCAACAATTTAAATTTGGTTTTCGATTCGATTTTTTGCGTGTTCTTATTGCACGTTTCAGCGTTTTTTTGCATTTCCTTTTTTTCGTGCATTGTGCAGTTTTGATAAACGAATTTTGCTATAAACTTAGTTGGCAAAAATATTAAAAAACGAGCTCTCAACAGAAGTTTGACTGGGTTGATAACCGTCAAAAATAGAACAATAATTAATTGCCTCACAACACAGTAGATTTAAACATATGGCACTACTTCAAAATCTTTATATTCAAATTACAGTGAATTTCTCAACACGTAACCGGTTTGGCCAACAAACAAGAAATTTATTGCACAGACTTGTATAAAAGCCCGTATTTTACCATGACTTACGAAACTTAAGTTACATATAAAAACGCGACGATACGGAGAGAGTAGGGCAACATAAATGGACTCGCCCCCGATTTCAATAATCAGCCTTAAGATTTAAGGGAATAAATTATATTGTAGTATAAAAGCACTTATGTGTAAATAACAAAAAATCTCAACAGTAAAACTTCAATTTTTTGTTCCAACCCGAAAGATAATTTTGGTTACTTATCCTATTTTTGAAATCCTACTTTTCGATATTTTTTCTTTCAACTTCTTTGATTTTTTTATGTGACTGATCACTGAAAAATATCGGTGCGCAGTATCGCTGCGTCTGCTTTGCGCGCGTAAAACTAAATAGAGAATTTTTCAAACAAACGAGAATTTAGGCAAAGAATTTTTCATGCTACGCCTGCAATTTACGCTTAATCGAAACTAGCCTTTACTCACAACATAATTACAATCTAGACGCAATCATGTAAAGTACGCACAACTACATAATATGCCATTTGGGTTGCCAGTTTTCTGAGTAATCTTTGTAACTATGTATTTGAACCATTTAAATAATATCATTCAGGTTCGGGTTTAGCAAAATTAATTTTTAATGGTGCAGTTTCGGTTCAAGTTCACTGCTTTATAGAAGTTGTGATTTAGGTTCGCCAGTGTTAAATTTTGGAGGTTCGGGTTCAACATAAATAAACGGTTAACTTTGGTTTTCGGTTCCGGTTCCGGTCCGGTTTGGTAATAGCACAGTGCCTAACAAAATTTTAATACCACCTTATAATTTTTTCAAAAACTGAATAATTTTGTTTTCAGACATTTTTATCACAAACAATCAACCATAATTAACCACCACATTACAGGCAATTTCAGAACAAAAAATATGTAGAAATTTTGTTGACTATTGGTATTTGGTATGTCCTGCTTTGTTCTAAATGACAGCCTGTAGCTGTGTGTCAGGGTTTGACAATACTCGACCGCTATTTTAATAAACCAAACTTCTTTTATCACATCCACAAGTTGTTTAGCAGATTACGGTTGCTTTTCATCGAATTATCTTTAAAAATTTTCCACAGATTTTCTATAGGGTTTAAGTCGGGACCGTTTCCAGGCCATTGCAAAACCTCTACTTTCTGGTTTTTCAAAAAATCAGATACAATTCTTAACCTGTGGCGTGGGGCACCGCCATGCATAAAGATCCCACGATGATGAATGTCCATATGATTTTTCAGCTTATCTTTTGGTAGTTCCAGATACTTTTTGCCGTTCGTGGTGGTATCAGGGAGCAAAAAGTACATACCAGCTGAACCATGGCTTGACATGGCTACCCAGATCATTTATTGGGTGTTTCTTAGTTAAAATTGTGTGCTTCTCATTGTATCTCTTTCCTTTTGGTCTACGAACGTTTTGCTTCCTTACCGTAAACAGCTGAATGGTTGATTCATCACTGAAAAATGCTTTGCTCCAATGTTCAATAGTTCAATGTTGATGTGCTTTAGCAAATGCTAATATACACTAGGCCTTCATGAATTTATTTAGTAGTGGTTTTCTAGCGAGTTTTTGCAATTTTAATCTGAAATCGTATGTCAATCGGCTAGAAACAGTCAAGTTACTCACTTTGACGCCCTTTGCCAACAATGGAGACTGTTTTTTCCTTATCGAACTAGTTGGGGATCAAACAACTATCCTTTTCATTAAATGATCATCTCTCACAGTAGTTTTCTTTGGCCTACCACTTCTCTTTAAGTCACTGTAACTCCTCTTCCGTCTCCAATTAACTATTGCTATGAGAACTGCTGTTTTGCTGACATTATATTTTGCATTATTTTGTATTTTGAGTGGCCATCTCTATGTAATGTTACAATTTGAGTACTTTGAACTTGCCTGAGAAACGTTTTTGCCCAAATTTGCAGTCAAAACCTATCACAAAAATAACTCAAGCCTGTTTCCCTAAGTAACAAAAAGGAAATAAAATTGCATTTACATATTTTAAAGGGCTCCAAGGTGCCACAGTCACACTAGAGAATACTAGAATAGGTGCTAAGATGTAAAAACTGGATTAATATGACGCAGTCATAAAAAACATATTTTTTCAGTAGTGGTCTTAAACTTTTGTTGGGATCTGTAAACCTTTCGCTTTAATGACTCGGACAAGATTGATACGTGATTCATATATCACGGTTCTGTAGCAATTAGAAAGACCGCTTTGCAGTCGGTAGATGGATGGTCTTTTTTCTTATCAAGTCATAAAGATTTCAAATATAAAATGCAAAGATCTGCTGATTAGCACTTGTCAATGGGAGAAGAGTGAAAAATGAAACATGAAGCTGCACAACAATTTTATGTATTTTAGTCGTGATTGAAATACATTCTGTTTACAGGATAAAGTTTAGTCAAAACCCGTTCCAGTTAAAAAGCGCAACCATAAAGCAAAATAATATTTTATGTTAAATATACTTGGTTGCTGCGCGTAGAGTTATTTACTTTGGAAGATTTTGCTTTAACTCTGCGAAAAAATCTTCGATAAATTTTTATGCTCTTATTTTGCTCTGATTTATATTTTAACTGAGTTTTTAGTTGTATTCTTGTAACTCACTGCGCCATATCAAACGTGTTGACTTTTTTCTGTTGTGTTTGAAAGAGAGAAAGCCTTGGAGTATTTTCCGAGCTTGCATGAGACATATTTTGTGCTTTGCATCTCAAAATACTTTTTGTGCTTTACAATATTTTTGAAAATTTAAAGCAAGAAAACTGACTTTCTCCAACGGCGAAGTCTTTGCTTCAAAAAATCGATCAAAGTTATAGTAAATTCATAGTTATAGTTCTTAACAATAAACAAATGGTTTTCTTAGTTCCTAATTTTTCTTATCGTTTTTTCTAATTTTTATTATCTTTACTGTTTATGTCTGTATGATTTTAATCTATGGCTACTACAATTTGCGATTTTACCAAACCGTGTTGCCAATGTCAGCATATTTGTGGGTAACGTTTCGTATCAGAGGCATTTTATTTGACGCTTGCACGATTGATATATTTGCGACGTCTGGTAAATGGGATGCTCAAAATGAGTTTTTATTGGGAATATTCTAGATTGATCATAACTTGTTAAAGTAGCTCGGGTCATTTTCCGCAAAGAATGGTACGTTGCTGAGATGTGCTGCGCAATAGTGTGTGGTTTGGGAAATTTTGCATCTGTTAGGTGTAATGTTCATTTGTAGACCGACTAACAAATGCTTTTTGCAACGCTAATATCTTCGTGCATCGCTCAACCCCGCTGATGTTTGATTCGCGAAAACGCGTATGGAAGTCGGAGTAGGTGCAATTGTTAGTAAAAAAACTCGAATTATTTTTTGGAATTGAGTAGATTCGGGGGCCGTAACAAGAACATTAAGTGTTTGTGTAACCAAGATTGCGTTTCTGGATAAAAATGAGCAAGTTTAGACAAACTCATTGCGTACCTCTCGACGCTAAGCAGTAAAAAATGCTTCGCTTATTTTAGTATAATTGTGGCAAACGCCATTGGTGAGGCTGAAGCAGACGAATTTCTTTTACCTACGTTAAGTTCTACTTTATCTATCCGATACAAAACCGTAGTGAAGCAATTAAATACCTTTAGTTACGTTGCTTTGGAGCTTCCAATGCTTCTTTGTGTCTTAATTCTCCAAGTGATTTTAAAGCCGTTTTGTATAAATGAAAAAGCAAGTAATTGATACGACCCAAAAATGCGTCAATAAACTAAAAGCTTTGAAATGTTTACAATTTTGCTTTGACTTAGATCAGTACTTCTTAATTTTGCGCATTTGATTACCCCACGGCTCTTCGCTACCGCTAACATTACAGCAAAATGCAAGCCATGGGAACTTTTATTTTCATGTTGGTGTTGGGGTGCACGAGTATAATATTATCGAATGAATGTTTTCGTGGTTAGCGATCAACCGCATCGGCTAGCCAGTTGCTTCCAATGTGTGTTATTGACACACAAATTATCACAATTGATTACTAGCTTTTTGTTTGCAGCTTGCAGCCGACGCTACACGTATTCGTTGAAGGCGTAGACCAACTAATTTAAACGTGAGCAGTTTTCCGTCTTATTTACCTCGCTTCCGTTCACTGGTTTGATACCTTCGCTGCCACATCATGGAAACATCCGTTTTGACAGTTTTGCATTTAGGTGCCTCATCACAGACCAATCCGGTTTTAAAGTTTTTCCAAGCTTACCGTTTTGACCTGCAAACTTTGCAGCAAAAAATTTCCATTTGTATGAGACAACGCTTGACGCTTGATTGTAGCAATGGCTGCTTTAAGTCTAACTGTTTATTCACGTTGTTAACAGCGGTCAGGTTTGGCAAATTTTCAGTTTTTTGTGAGGAGTAATTCAGGAAATTTACTGATATGTTTAAGGTAATAGATTCTTGCAGACAGGCCAGTTGGTACTTTGTTCATTTTTATGAATCATGTGGAACTCTTACAGGTATTCTTAATTTAAAATCAATCATATTGTCTTTAAATTCGGTTTATAATATAGAATAAGCGTTGAAAAGTAATTCTTTGTGCTCTTGTGTATAGTGTAAAAAGGTGGTTGAGAAGGATTGTTGAAGGTAGGTTACGTTTGAACAAAAAATTTCAGAGAAGCAAGTAAGTGGCCGTTCAACTTTGAGCGTTATGGGTTAGCCATAATATCGACCCTTAATCATCAAAATACGAATTTAAAGACTTCAAAAAAATTGCTTTATTGTGGCACGCTGTGGATTTTAGTTTAGACTTTAGTCACTTACATGTATTACTGTATTACTATAAATTCAATGATACTGTCCTTAAATTTGGTTTAGATCATAGAATAAGTGTTGAAAAGTAATTTTTTGTACTCTTGTGTGTTGTGTAATGTGTAGCGTAATTCTTTATGGTTGAGAAGAATGTTCTTATTTTTTTGGTGGTAGTTGAAGGCAGGTTACGTTTGAACAAAATAATTTCAGAGAAGCCAGTGAGTGACCGCTCTACGGTGAGCCTTATGAGTTAGCCATAACAAAAGACCGTAACCCTTCAAATACGGATTTAGAAATCTCAAAAAAAATTGTTCCATTATGACATGCTGTTGAGTTTAGTTTTGCATATTTTGTGATTGTTTTGCCAACTGAAATAGGAGTTTGCTGTTGAAAAAGTTTACCAACTTTTAGAGATTCTTTTTCAACAGTGGCTCGATTTTGCTTTCCCAAAACACATGGTTTGCTCATTGATAGAGTTCTGAAAAGAGATAACTTCTAAGGAGCATCAAAATTTTATAATATGGCTGTCATGTTTTCACTCGCCCCAGCTAACTTGATGTTATGACTTGTGGTTTACTAGCTGAAACCTACGTTTGTTGCTTAAAGTAACTTTGCTTTTTTAAATTTCTATCTTTTTTAGACATCAGTTAATCAAGCTGATGGGTTTGAAAGCAATTTAATTTATGGCAATCTAATTATTTTGGGAATTTTTCTTCGGGTTTTTTCACAAACGCTGTTTGATAATCATAGCTAAAACCGGAAAATTCTGAACATGGCTCTGGAACTGAATTATTTCCAGCAGGTTCAACTTGTTTTTTATTAAATTATTGCTTATGTCACCAGCACTTACTCTTTCGGAGACTAGTAAACTCTCATTACTGCATTCTAATGTGCTACTCATAGACTGTTTTTCACAAATTCTTTCCTGGATTTTAGTTTAACTAGGTCACCTTGATGACTAAACGCACATTGAATGACATGACGCTCAATCATAGTTGTTATTTGTGATATCTTTTTACCCATTGTAGTGTCAGCCATTGTTAAATTATATCAAGAAACTTCGTGAAAGCAAAACCTCAATCAATGAATAGATCGGTTGTTTTGTTTTTATTTAACAAGATTTCTGAAAACAATAAAACAAGAGTTAAAGAACAACTGATGAAAGGATTCCACTGGTTACAACAATTACACTTTGCAACAACAAAAAATCAAAAATTTAAGAGGCCTCTCTGAATAATTTCGGTGCGCTAAGAGCGAATATGAATTCCATTTTTCTTACCACCCTTCGATTTTTTGTAATTTTGGTCATTAACTTTCGCAGTTCGCGTATTTGCCTTACCGCAGGTGCAACGTTGTAGCCTTCAAAGCATTAATTTTGGATCATTTTGCTTTTATCTTTTGTTTTTTGGTACCAAGTGATTGCTGCAGTTTTGGTCCACTGTCACGACGTAGCTTCTCAAATTGTCAACCTCATTTACTGCAGGAATAACTGTATAAATTCATCTTGAATATGTCTAAGCAGCGACCTTCATGCAAAACAAATCTGATGCTTTTTGCTGTATCTGCACTGAGTTAACTTTGAGTAAATACAGAAGAAATTTGATCATGAACAATTGTTATCACACCAACACCCTTTTGAAAACAAGTGTTTTTCAACCGAATTCGCCCCTGAGTCGAACTGCCGCCCTGGGACCAACAGTCTTTTTTTCACGTTTTGTTTATCGCACTTCACCACGTTAACTATTTCTTACACTCTAAACTAAACACAAAAAACGCTTGGCTTCAGGCTTTTAGTAATTATCTATATAAGAAAAAAGAAGTGACATTTGGATTGTTTATTTTTTAATTTGATTTTGCTGCTGTTCAATCGTTCCGATGATAAAGTTTAGTCAATTTTTCCGTGCTGGTCTGTTCAAAGTTTTTATCGTTTTGCTTTCAATATAGTGATTTGGATTTTGTTTCTAATTTTATTCGTTGGATAGACAGTGCGGGGAAAGTCCTGGCCGTCCGCCTGCGACAAATATTCTAGGAAATTCATCGACGTCGTCAGGTGAATCCTTACCAACAATAACCGTTTGTATTATCCAAACTTTGGATTAGTAATTAGTGGCAAAGACAAAAACTGGGCTTTGAGCTTTGGTTGCCTATACTGCGGCAACAGACCTCGTTATGCTTTGCAGGAAAAACGTATTTTGTGGATTTGCTGTACCAATGGTATGGAGAGAACAGAAAGACCACATTACAGATTGTTATTTCTGCTTCACCAAAAGAGCGTGTGTTACTACAAAACTAAACACAGCATTACATACTCAAGTCTCCCCACTGCTATTTGTCCGGTTTCATATTCTACGGAATCGGTAATATCAAGGCCTCCATCTAATCTCTCAGTAACAAATGATAAAACTGACCAATAATCTAAGGATTCAAGCTCAAATTTTGACCATTGTATGAGTGAAAGAAAATCACATCTTATCACTCAAAAAGATTTGAATGACTTAATTCTGTCTTAAAGATATTGATGAACTATCGACATCGCGCTTACAGAAATGGAATGACAGGATTACTTTGTTAGCTTTGTTTTAACTAAAGTTAAGTTATTAACTGTATTAACTAAAGTTAACAAAACAATTAACCAAAATAACAATCATTTTGTTTCAATTTTAGTTTACTTTGTGTAGGTTTGTTAAGTTTGTTTTACTACAGGAATGGAATAACAGGATTACTTTCACAAAGGTTACTTTTTGCCCACAGAAATCTACAAATTTATTAAATCTGTTTTCTGCTGATGGTTAGTTTAGTTAGTGCAACACCATTTCTGGACTGTTTGAAAGTGTTGAAATATACCTTATTTTTCCGGAGATAATTCGTATTTTTATGACTCAGTATTTTTCTTTTTACGACTGATATCCGTATTTTTATGACTGATATGGATTCTAAATTCCTGGTACGGATTATCCGAGGATATAGTAAGATAAGCGTTGAGATAAGGATTTTTACCATAATTTCATGTCTGAAAACGGAATGTAGATTATCTCCGGAAAAATACGGTAGTATAAAGCGCAATACTTTCTGTGTGTGTTCTGTGACAAAAAAATTAGTTTTTTATTCGAACAAAAGTCTACCTACAATTTACTAACTTTCAAAAAACTTCATTCTTTTGCAATATAAAATGACTTTACAGCTAACGCTTGATTACAGATTTTGTTATCTGCATTTTTTCAAAAGCTATTTCCCAAAGAAACGCGATTAAAAGCTTTTCGGGAGATATTGACAATGTGCTTTCGATAGAAACAACTCTACAACAATTCAAGCTCAATTGACGAAGCAACAACAGATTCTTTTTTAAGCATTTTAAACCTTCTGAGCATGCTTCTTGACTTGATTCCTGCACGCATCAAACTTGCTCTACGATGTCATGCATGCTGTTAGATATGATTAACACTTTTGCTACCAGAGATCCATCATATGATGACTTTTTTCCAAAATTGACCCACTATTGCAAAATCTTTTTATTAAAAAACTGATTTGTGACCTCAATTCTTAACCAATTTTCACACAAATTTAAGGTTATTTTATAGAAATTCCGATAACATATGACTTTTATCTTTACTATTTGCTTACATACTAAACTAATTCAACTTTAACACTTCTGTAACTTTTTACCCCTCTCCGAAAAAAAGTGATAAGCTGAGTAAAATCAGGTCAGTTTAATGTATAAAGATTGTAATAACGTACTCACAAACAGCACTATTTGAAAGCTTAGGAAACTTGCTTTTAGCAATTTGTTACTCTAATTAGTAAAGGCTAAGAATTAATTTGCAATGGCTCATCAAAAATTGCTCACTATGCATCATTTTTCATTTTTATTTAAAAAAAGCTTCCTACCAGACCTAAGCAACTCGCACTTTTTAGAAAAACTAACTTCTTTTGCCCATTTTGACTGTTTTTCTCCGCAAGTATGTTTCTGTGGCATTATCTATCTGAACTTTCAAAAAGATTTATCGTAAATTAAAATCTTCAAACATTTTGAAATGCTTCTTCTACCAGTCATAAACACTCAAACTTTTGGTGATTTGGTTTCACAACATTGCAGTTTCTAAAAAATATGTTCTATAATTCTTTTGATTATTCTGCCTCATAAGCTTGGTTCCATGGCAAAACCTATCAAAATATTCCAAAAGAATTATCAAAAAATTAAGTCTCTAAAAATTTTTTGAAATGTAGCCTACTCCTTGCGAAAAATTGTTCCCCTACAAAAGAAGCGAGTAAAGATGGTACCGTTTTATCTTTTGCAACAAATATTAATGCCGAGCTATGTACCATCTAAATCACTGTTTCTTAACCTTTTTGGCGCTCGTATCCCTTAAAATTTTGTAAAATGTTTTTATACCTCTAGACCTATCGAACAAACACCTACAAAATTACCGGTAAATATACCATCTAACAATGAAATAAAACACAATGTATTGTGTTACCGGTGTATATTTATTAACCATAATATTGTTCACAACAATTTAGTGCAAAATCAATTCTGTCTGGCTTCGTTTATGCCAGGACCACGCAACATGCACGCAGCCAGAGACTTTAGATCGTACAAATAGACACACAAATGCAAAAAGTCGTAAATAGCGGTCGGTTATTTATAGCGATTTTGAACCGGCGCGATGGCGTAGTGGTTAGAGCGTCCGCTTCGCAGTCAGTAGACCTGGGGCTCATTTTCCAAGTCCAGTCATACCGAAAGACGTGATAAAATGATATTCACAGCTTCCCTGCTTGGCGCTTTGCGAAATAAGGATAGTGCGGAGAACAAGCCGGCAAGCTTGCTTGTGTCCTTGGGCAAGGCACTTAACGGGATGTCTCTGTCTTTTGCGGCAGACAGGTGGTGGGGCCAAGCAGTCTACCCATCGTGGTGGACCCAATCTAACTGATGACTGGCAAACTGAGCGTTAGTGCTAACGCAGTGTAACCTATACATACATCTTCTTGCATAATGCTCACAACAAATAGTTCAAAGACGAAGAAGCTCCCGTGCTTCACCGGGTTAGAATAGTGAAGCTGCTCACCCAGCATGTCGTAAGAGGAGACTTTTGGGTACCCACCAATGGCAGTCCGCCTTGTTGTTAGTGGGGCTACCAGTGTGTAATTTGCATTTACGATTGGTTCTAAATGGGCTGCTACTTTTCCCCTAGCCTAATTCAATTAGGTTGATGGCGTGAACCTGGATTGCTGTTCGCGCCATACCTCCATCCCAAGGAAGAGGAGGGGTAAACCAGCAACAACAAAAACAACGAAGAAGAAGCGATTTTGAAAATTTGATGCAAGAAAACTGGTTTTACCTCAACCCTGAAAATAGATATCAATGAAGGTGGCGCCCTTTCACAACTTAGATCGTATTCTTTAGATTCAAGCACTTGCTAAATTTAAGGGGTTTAAGTTTATTAAGTTTAAGGCCGTCTACAGTGAAAGCAGGGCAGATAAGACGTGGCCAGGGATTCGAGAAACTTGGGAGACATGTAGTGGCTCTTCGCAACCCCCCATAATGTTCTTTTAACCAAGTTCGCTTTAAAAACACCTTAGTTTTGTTTCGGAACGATATTTTGTTATGTCAAAAAGGTTAACTTTTTATGATTGCTTTCACAACTGTCCATAGGGTGAAGCTGGCGCAGCCGGGTGAACCGATATTTTTAATTTTGACATTATTGATGGTTGGGGGGACGCTGGGCGACGTCGGCAGAACCAGCTAGTAAACTATAACCCGAAGCAATAGAGACTCTTTGTAGACAGTTCAAGGGAAAGCATGAAAGCTGTGCTTCCTCATAATGAAAACAATCTAACATCCGTGCCAGAGGCATATTCAACAACAACCTATTCATGAACAAAAAAAAGAATTATATTACTATTCAGTTTATATTGGACAAAATAACGTACAACATTAACAAATGTTAGATTTTTGCAGATTTGAAAGTAGCTGCTAAACTGGGCAACACAAAGTATTATTAATTATCTATATGTGCTTGTGGGACCCAAGAGTTCGTAGCGAACATTACAAGAAGAAACACTAGTTCTTGCGAAGATATATTAGGCAGAGTCAGAATAATGCTACTAATTTAACATTAGTTCAACTGGAAAGAATAATCCTTTCCCAATCTCACCTCAAACTAAGGCTTTTCAAACAATTTGTCAAAGCTTTAGATAGAGAGTCCCAGTTTTTAACTTGTTACAAGCTGCTTTTTTGAGCTTGTAAAATGCTAAAATTAAAAAAAGGTGTTTTCTTCGGACCACAGGAACACTTTAACTCACCATTCTACGAATGTGATGAGTTTGATAAAATGTTAAAAAAGATATGTGAATTACGTGGTGCTGTTTCAAAGAAATATGCCAAAAGTTCTTAGGTTCGCATTAAGCTGAAAATTATGATACAGCTGTGAGCAGCTTATTGCACAGATATGAAGTGTAAGGAGAGAAATCTCACTAAAAGTACACTTTTTAGTCGCTCATTTGCATACATTTCATGAAAATTTAGAAGCTGTTTCCAATGATCTCTGTTTTACTACTAGGGATCTGTTTTTTATGATCAAATTGAGCTCCCGTGTTAAGATGTACATCAAGTCGCAGCATTTTTTAGCTTGTCAAACAGAGACTGCCAAATTTGTGTGGCTCTATGATTTATTCGGACGCAGTTAACTCAAACCTAGTTTAGATGCATCATCATTGTTACCAAAATTTAAGCGACAGCGTAGCGCAATGAGATGATGATCTCACGATTCACAGTTTAATGCCTACGTGGGTTTCACAATGTTGTGCGCGTAGAAAAGATACTCAGCTACTGTTTCCCTGATTGTTTGCAGGGCTTGTAATGAAAATGCACTTTGCCAGCATTACTGGTAACTTGGAAGCGAGTCTTTGGATAGTTTTATAAATAAATGCTCTGTGAACTGTAAAGCTGTTTCTTGATTGGAAAATGGAAATGCAGAATTAAACGACACTTTAACTGCTGGTTATCGCAAACTGCCGCAAACAGCTGCTGGAATAATTCACATCGTGACTCCGATAGATCGCCGAGTTGTGTCAAGTTGAACCCCCTATCTGGTATTTAGTCACTTTGTCCAAGCTGCAAACTCCGAGGCATTCGGTAAGCGACCTGACGCTAAGCGAAAGTCACGCATCTTGCGGTCACCTCACCCCACTCATAGACAAGGTGTGCTCCTTCCACTGCAAAGTAGACAGCCTTTGTTATATACGATAGAGACATGCTGGTCAAGATATCGACCAACAACAATCCGGTCAAAATTCGAAGAATTTGGAAGTTAGAACAGGGGCGCTGATATCAGAAAATATGGTTCGATTCTCAGTCCGGTCGTATCGACCATCATCAAAAACTAATTACCAACTTTGCTGCGGCACCTGAAAACAAAGAAGCAACGAGGGGCTGAAATTTTAGCACAGTGCTGTCTGGAGCTCGCTAAGTCGGTGTGTATCTAACCACATTCAACAAAATACCCTGCTGTTAGATCATAAATCGTAACTGTTAGATCATAAATCGTAACTGCTAGATCATTAATCATACTACTTTAGAGAGAATAAATTGTTTTTTTATATTTATGTGCCAACGCCTCTCAAGTTTGCCTCCCTTCATGTATCGCTGTTCTGCTGGTTGTACGCGTCTATAAAACTCCGTTATTTCGAAATAAACGCGACGGTCACGCTGGCGACACAGAGCGTACTCGAAAACGGTTTCTGTTAACCTAAGAAACAAAGCATAAATAATCGTGAAAAGCGCTAACTTGCCTACAACAGAATAATACTGATTTAAATATTTACCTAACTGTAAGGGCCAAACAAACTTATCTAAACTTTTGAATTTGATACACTTGAAATTCGAACCAACTTCATTTAATCTTACCTCAAAATTCTACATAGTTAACGCCTGGCCCACAATTATTCAAATGCACTGCCTGCTAACAAACGCGTCTTTCTTTTTCCATTACGAAATCAGCAATGCCTTGAGAATCCGCTTTGGTGTCCTTTGTTCATATAGTTTTTTGGTGTATTGAGTTGAGCAACGTTCAATTGGAAGTAGTGCGAATTCAAGTTATGTGGTTGTTAGTTGACGCTGGTGTGTCGAAATAAAAGCGAATTTCCCCAAGTGACTGCCGGAACTGCCGGTAAGTGAATTCAACGTTATATCCTTCGTAATTGTATGGTATTTATTTAATTGTGCTGAAAATTGTGTATTTTATTTTTAGAAAATGGTGCAAGTTCAGACAAAACTAAAAATTAAAACAACAATAAATTCGTGTGAGGCTCCACAAGTCACATCGAATTCCTATAGCCGCAACAATAATCAAACGGCGGCTATATTAGTTTTCGGCAAGGCTTACAACGAAGAAACATTTTACAACAATCTTACGATGAATTCTCAGAAAATCGGCGTTACAACTAGATCAATGTCAAAAGGCAATGAATTTATTACTTCAAAACCTGCTAGCGAATCAGATAAAGGTGTATCTCTCGCTAGTGGGCGATCTACATCAGCAATGAAGCATAAACCAAACGAAACAGCTTCAGAGAAATTGGCTGTTAGATCGAACAAAGGTGAATCTCTTCCCGGTTCGCAAACAAAATCTAGCTCAACTGGAAAGTCGAAGAGCTCAACGAAAACAAAATTTAGTGGATCGAGTTCGACTGGTTCCAGTTCATCTTCCTACTCAAGTGCCAAAGCGAAAAAAGCTGTTCTTTTGGCTCGACTGAAACCCAACAACGAAATTGAATCGCTAAAACAACAACAAAGCAAAGAGAGATTCGATTTTGAAGAAGAGCAGTTGAAATACAAGCTTCTCCAAAAGGAAGAAGAACTGAAACAAAAACGAATTCAAGAAGAAGAAAAACTAAAACAAAAACGAATTCAAGAAGAAGAAAAACTGAAACAAAAACGAATTCAAGAAGAAGAAGACCTTCGTTTCTCACGTTTGAGAGACGAACAAGAAAGAAAGCACCAACAACAACTTGAAGAGGCCAGACTTCGCGTGGAACTTTACGAAGCCCAAGCAATGATAGACGTACATGAAACCAACAAAAAAACTAATCGTTCCGGCGATGTACCGCTTTTTCATGACGACAAACTTATCGTGAGTAACTTGTTTTCTAACAAATATGCGAGCAACGGCATAAAAATTGATGGCTTGTCCGAATTGACGGCCCACCCTACGCTTAACAAATGTAATCCTGGTAGTGATCGTTTAACAAAGTCGATGTTTATTGCCGACACCAAGATTGCGAGCAGTGCTTCCCAAAACCACAACCTCTGGCAAAACGTAAATCCTGAGCCAAGTGTTACTAAGGAGCCAATTAAAACTGAAACGTTAAGCCGCCCGATCCTCCAACCTTTTAAACATAGCGTAACGCAGGTTCCCGCCACTTTAAAAGAATCGTGTTACCATCAATCTGGTCAGTTGCGAGACGTTTCGAACCGACCATCTTTCGATTACTCCCGGGCTAACGCTTCCACGTGCGAAACCCGTTTTGCGCAGTCGACAAGGGGTTCAAACTTGGAACCTGTCGACTACAACCAAACTACCATGGTTCCAACTCAGTTTCTCAGTGGTTACTCAAGAAGTAACGTAGACCGGCCTGAACCGTCTAATAAGGAATTGTCTACAAGCTCTCGGAATTTTCCTATCCCGAATGCTGCTTACCAATCGCCTGTAATTTTGTCGGCCTCGGTCACTCCTTTACTAGAACCCGACATTACCAACAGTTTGATTGGGGTTCTGCTGCGCTTCCGCAGAGAATCGATCGCGATCCAAGATGACGTGCAAAGCATGTTCCATCAAGTCCAAATTCCTACCAGCGATCGAGACCTGCTGCGTTTTCTGTGGTGGGAAAATGGATCTTTAGACAATGACTTACAATCGTATAGAATGTGTGTCTATCTTTTCGGAACGATCAGCTCGCCTAGCTGTGCTAATTTCGCTCTCAGGCAAACAGCCCTAGACCACGAACATGAATTTAGTCCCGGTGCAATTGACACCGTAAAAAACTGTTTTTACGTCGATGACTGCTTGACATCCGCACCGAATGCAAACTCGGCTGCCGGACTGCTTCGCGAAATCTGCCAACTTCTAGACAAAGGTGGCTTTAGAATCACTAAATGGACTAGCAACACTCGGGAGGTCATCAAAACAGTCCCACCTTCCGACCGATCCAACGAGCTCAAGAATTTAGATCTGACAAAAGATTCTCTTCCCAAAAAGCGATCGCTCGGCTTGTGTTGGGACGCAGAAACAGACACTCTTTGCTTCAAGGTGCAAATAAAAGGATATCCAAATCAATGCACCCGTAGAGTAATTTTATCAGTCGTAAACTCAGTTTACGATCCCTTGGGGTTTGGGGCACCCGCCATTCAACCGATGAAAGCGTTGCTTCAAGATCTCTGCAGAGAGAAGCTGGATTGGGACCAAGAAATTCCACCCGAAAACAAAAGGGTGTGGATGGAATGGCTCCAACAACTACCTCGATTGGCGTTCTTCCAGCTTCCTCGCTGCTATAAGCCAAGCACCTTTGGCAATGTTATCAAAGCGCAGCTTCATCACTTCTCCGACGCATCCGAAAGATCATTTGGCTACGTATCGTATCTACGCTTAGTCAACGACAACAATCAAAGTCACTGTGCGTTACTAATTGGTAAAACCAAACTTACCCCCCTCAAACCCTTGACAACACCGCGACTGGAGTTATGCGCAGCCACCATCTCTGTTAAGTTTGATAACGTTCTCCGGAAAAAACTCCACCTACCCCATGAACTGCAACCATCGATATTTTGGACGGATAGTACTACCGTACTCTGTTATATTAACAATGAAACTAAAGTCTTCCATACTTTCGTATCTAATCGCATTCAGCAGATTCGAAATTCGTCCAACCCATCACAATGGCGTTACGTAAGCTCCGAGCAAAATCCAGCCGATGATCCCAGTCGTGGTCTCAGCATTGACGAGTTCCTTCGTCGTGATCGGTGGAAACTTGGCCCTGACTTTTTATGGAAAACAGAAGACAAGTGGCCCAATCAACCAGCCTTGCTTCAAGAAAATCTTCCAGAGCAAAAAATCGACATACAAGGGCACTCCTGTCGGGCTGTACTTTGCGAATCGCCTCACTTTCTGGACGATCTGATATCACGGTACTCTAGTTGGCAAAGATTACTACGGGTATGCGCGTGGATTTTGCGCTTCAAAGACCTAACTTCACCCACAAAATCCGAGTATACCGCCACTGTAACCAAACCCAAAGTTCATGTGTCACAAAAACTTATAACCTGTCTATTGTTAGAAGAAATATCAAAGGCCGAAATGCTGATAATTTCTTATCTTCAACACAAATACTATAAAGAAGAAATGGATGATCTCAGTAAAGGAAAGCTTGTTCGAACCTCTAGCTCATTGATCAAACTCAGTCCCTTTATAAAAAACGGCCTTATGCACGTTGGAGGACGTTTGAAGTTAGCGGCATCTTTACCCTTTCTCCAAAAACACCAGATCATTCTTCCTCATTCAAATCACGTTACTAATCTTATCATAAGAGATATTCACATTAAGTTAGGTCACGCCGGTCGGCAGCATGTACTAGCGGAAATTCGGAAAAAATTCTGGCTCATCGGGGCAAATGCAGCCATTCGCAAAATTCTTAATTCATGCGTTGTGTGTCGCAAGCGTTCTAATATTTCATGTACACAACAAATGGCAGACTTACCCCCACGAAGATTAACACCCAATAAACCCCCATTTTCGTCTGTTGGGGTTGATTTCTTCGGACCCTTCCTTACACGCAAGGGTAGAAGTAACTCAAAACGCTATGGAGTAATTTTTACTTGCCTCACAACAAGAGCTATCCATTTGGAAGTAGCCTATAACTTAGATACTTTTTCCTTTATACAAACCCTTCGGAGATTCGTTGCTAGAAGAGGACAAGTAACAGAAATAGTGTCCGATAACGGCAACAATTTCATTGGAGGAGAGCGCGAACTAAGAGAGGCCATTCAGGCTTGGAATAATGAACAAATTAATGATTTTCTTCTGCAGAAGTGTATATCCTGGTCCTTTAACCCGCCAGGGGCGTCGCACCATGGAGGCACATGGGAAAGGCTAATTAGATCAATTCGCAGGCATTTAAAATCGGTGTGAAATAGAAAGTATTCTTAACAGTAGACCACTCACAACAGTCTCCAATGACCCCTATGACTTGGAACCACTAACCCCTAATCACCTTCTGCTACTCAAGCCTAACGGATCACTTCCCCCAGGAGTGTTCGATAAACGGGATTCCTACTCCCGAAAACAATGGCGACAAGTCCAATATTTAGCCAACGTGTTCTGGTCCCGTTGGATAAAAGAGTATCTACCCACGCTACAACATTGACAAAAATGGACCCGGCCTGTGCGCAACCTGACCGTTAACGACGTAGTTTTGGTACACGATAAGGGTTTACCCCGTAACACCTGGCTATTAGGACGCATTGTAGAAGTCTACCCTGACCCATCTGGTTTCGTACGTACTGTTAAGCTGCAAACGAAACAATCGTACATTACACGACCAATTACTAAGCTGACTCTTTTGCACGCCGCAGAAAGCTAAAACTCAATGAAGTATTGCACTGTATGTTACTTACGCACTAGGCCTAATGTTTTGTGATCGTATTTCCTTGTTTATAATTGTAACCGTAATTGCATTTGTGTGTCTTTGTAACCGTAACTGTAACTGCATTTGCGTGTTTATGTAAACTATTGTATCACTGCCATTTATTAATATTCAATGTGCGTTTTTAATCATTAGTTATAGAAATTTGTGTTAAGCATACGTTGGAAGCTTAAAGGGCCGGGTATGTAAGCGCCAAACAAACTTATCTAAACTTTTGAATTTGATACACTTGGAATTCGAACCAACTTCATTTAATCTTACCTCAAAATTCTACATAGTTAACGCCTGGCCCACAATTATTCAAATGCACTGCCTGCTAACAAACGCGTCTTTCTTTTTCCATTACGAAATCAGCAATGCCTTGAGAATCCGCTTTGGTGTCCTTTGTTCATATAGTTTTTTGGTGTATTGAGTTGAGCAACGTTCAATTGGAAGTAGTGCGAATTCAAGTTATGTGGTTGTTAGTTGACGCTGGTGTGTCGAAATAAAAGCGAATTTCCCCAAGTGACTGCCGGAACTGCCGGTAAGTGAATTCAACGTTATATCCTTCGTAATTGTATGGTATTTATTTAATTGTGCTGAAAATTGTGTATTTTATTTTTAGAAAATGGTGCAAGTTCAGACAAAACTAAAAATTAGAACATCATTGCCTTTTGACATTGATCTAGTTGTAACGCCGATTTTCTGAGAATTCATCGTAAGATTGTTGTAAAATGTTTCTTCGTTGTAAGCCTTGCCGAAAACTAATATAGCCGCCGTTTGATTATTGTTGCGGCTATAGGAATTCGATGTGACTTGTGGAGCCTCACACGAATTTATTGTTGTTTTAATTTTTAGTTTTGTCTGAACTTGCACCATTTTCTAAAAATAAAATACACAATTTTCAGCACAATTAAATAAATACCATACAATTACGAAGGATATAACGTTGAATTCACTTACCGGCAGTTCCGGCAGTCACTTGGGGAAATTCGCTTTTATTTCGACACACCAGCGTCAACTAACAACCACATAACTTGAATTCGCACTACTTCCAATTGAACGTTGCTCAACTCAATACACCAAAAAACTATATGAACAAAGGACACCAAAGCGGATTCTCAAGGCATTGCTGATTTCGTAATGGAAAAAGAAAGACGCGTTTGTTAGCAGGCAGTGCATTTGAATAATTGTGGGCCAGGCGTTAACTATGTAGAATTTTGAGGTAAGATTAAATGAAGTTGGTTCGAATTCCAAGTGTATCAAATTCAAAAGTTTAGATAAGTTTGTTTGGCGCTTACATACCCGGCCCTTTAAGCTTCCAACGTATGCTTAACACAAATTTCTATAACTAATGATTAAAAACGCACATTGAATATTAATAAATGGCAGTGATACAATATTTAAGCTTTCAAAGAACTTGACGCAAGCAGTAGAGACGACGCAAGCTTCTTAAGATTCTATCGAGGGCAAGTAGCAAATCTTTTTCTTTCAACTTCTATTTCAAAGATATTTTTTCTTTCAACTTCTTTAATTTTTTTATGTGACTAATTACTGAAATACGCAATGGCAGAACTTCGCAAAATATTAAAAGTAGAAGGAAAAAAGGTTTATTTTTCGCAAAATGTTATAGAGCACGTCTTTTTGCCATAGGGGACCATATTAGCAGCTAGGCATGTAATACAAATCCTTTGATAAAAAGATTTTATTACCGCCCGCGTTGATAAATTTATGTGTCGATATTTGCATGATAGAAAGTCTATAATGTACGGTGATTGACAATGCAGCCTAATGATAATTTGATTTTACACTAAGCAACCTAGGCTTTTTTCATTAGGGGTAGGCTATACATTACCCGCTTTTACTCCAAAACTTATTAAACGGCATAAATTTAAGTCCAAATGCTTAGTGTCACAACCTATTTCAATTACAATACCAGCGCGATGAAATGAAGGTTATAAGGTCTGCTTTGTAGTCGTTGGACCTGGCTTCAATTCCTATGTCGAGTCTTACCATAGACTGTAAAAACGGTATTCACAACTTGTTGAACTTGTTGAACTTGTTGAACGCTCAGCACGAAAGGGATAGTTAGGAGAAAAAGCCGGTAAGTGTGCTTTTTGTGTCATTGGGTGAGAGATTTAACGAAATGCCTTTATCTGTATGTGGCAGACAGGTGATGGGGTCAAGCAATCTATTGCCAAGGTGGCCCAGTCTGTCAAAAGACTCGCTCACACAGCACAACCTCATACGCATAAAAGGGCAATTACAATACATACTTAAACAGCTATTGATGTGGCTTACCATCAAAATTATAACTTCAGCTGGCAATATGCACTAGACCAATCGTTCCCAACCTTTCGTTAAAGCGGCCCAAATTTTCAAAAAATTAATTTTTATAAAATCTTGCGACAAAAGAATAACCTGAAATACTACAAAGTAGGATGTGAAAATTTTTTCTGACACCAAAAAATGGATGCTGCCAAGTTTTCACTTCCTGATGTTACCCGCTTACAACAATTATTACGCAACAGCAAAGGCATGGTTGAACAAAATTAGTAGAAGTAATTTTCAGAGAAAACTAAATACTTCAAAATAGAAGCGTGACTTTTATGATTTTCCGATCCATGTTTGTGTTGATTTTTTTGGTAAGTTTATGGGGTCAAGCGAAGAGAAAGAGAGGAAATAACGAGTTCCAAGAAGGATAAGCCCTGCATGACGAAAGTGATGGCACCGCCGCTGACGTGCGTGGCATCAGAAGAAAAAAATGCCAGACTGGGAGTAAGAGCGATCAGATCGCAGAGCAGCGGATCCAGGAATGCGGGAAGAAAACGACGAGTTAAAGTTGGATTTCTGGACACAGATTAGGTCAACAGGATGGGATGAGATAAAGAGTAGCAGTTCTGTGTTTCTGGCCCAGAGACCCCAGCATTTCATTGAAGTGCCCTGAGCGAGTCAAAGGGAAAAGGAAGCAGGAGGTTTAAACAAACAGCAAGAAACATGATGCGGTAAAGAGGGTGCAGAGGAAAAAAATACGAAATGGACGAAAGAAGGACAAGATGTCTGAAGGCAAGAGTGGGTCGGGAGTGCTGCATTACAAAAGGAAGCCAGGTGGGTCAGGTTGAACAGTGGAGGTACACAAGCTAGAGAAGTCCGAGGAGGAAGACATAGTGCTGGCAAGTGTGGGACCTCCAGAAGAAGCAGGGACGCAGCAGGGAGGACAGCTCCAGAAGTGAGAGCTGCCTAGAGTTTTGAATCTAGAAAGGAAGAGTAGTGAGCAACTTAAACGTACCTACTGGAGCAGATGCAGCATTGCACCGACTATCCCTTTAGATCACATTCATTGTCAGCACACACTGAACAAGAAAAACGGGACCAGGGTTAGAATGATTGTTGCCGCTCAGCAAGAACAGGAGAAGAATGAGAAGATGGGCAAGAGAGATGCAGGAAAAGAGAGAAAACAGTCGAACGATTTCGATGAGGCTGCCCTTCTGCGGTCGTTCAGGGGGCAGCACGGCGAAAAAATGGTTCGTGTGAGGGGAGCACCCGGGGTAACTGGGACCCTTGGAAGGGCCAACAACCATTTCGGCCCAACTAAAACGGGGTCAGGGACCGCACCACCACGCTGAGGCGGTTGTTGATTGGTGCCGATTGAATCCCTCGTTACATATTTCAACCGAAAAATTTGTATGCAGTCCTAAAATTTTTCAATGGCAGCTGAAAATGGTGTGGAAAAATTTTTTGAATTGATAGAAGCTATGCCTTTCTTTTTTCGGCCGCTTTCGTAATTCGTGCAAACTCTTAAAGTTTTGTTGTAGGATTTGTGTAAGCTCCTATAGTTTCGACAACTTCTATCAGTTTAATAGACAAGGGCCAATAAGTTGCAACTTTGTGGGGGCATAAATACCATGTTTACAATTACATTCTCGCAGCAAAGATATTCCAAAATACACAACCTCATTTTAAAGACTAGTTGCATCCTATGGCATCTCATATATTAAGCTTGTGTTTTTGTTACTAGTATTTAAAAGTTTTTTTACATTCGTATCCTGCTTGGTATCCACCTGGCAATGCAATGCTGAGGCGGTTTAAGATCAGATGATTTACAGTTTTTGATGATTTTGATAGCATTTTGAGGAATTTGTTTTTATGGGTTTCTTTTGTGAAGGCAGGAAGATGTTTTCGTGTGTCGAGATAATATCCTGCAAAAGCTGGTTCATTGTTTCCTGTTGCGTGGAAATCAAGAAGAAAGGATTTTGAATCTTGAATCATTTCTCCGCCAGTGAAAGATTGTTTATCAATTTTAAGAACTGCTGGCACTTTGTCATGATTCCAATCTCTTATATTTCTCGAGCTGTTTTATTGCATCTTATTCGTTATAGCAATGCTATCGTTTTCATTCGAAATAAAAATAATGATATTTTCATGAGACGAGGCACTTACTTCAGTAAATCTCGTGCAACTTGGGTCGTTTTCAACAAGTGTGATCTCAACATCGAGAAGCGTTTTCTGGGTAAAAATAATAGTCTTCAATTGAAATTTTCTCTTTTTTTGAAGTGCTTTCTCCAAAAACTTATAATAATTTTGAATAGAAGATGTGATCTCACTAAACATGCCAGCAGATATGAAGATAAATGATATTTAATTTCGCGTACACGCCATTAAACAAAGAGCACAAAAATATACAAGATTATACAATCCAATCTGCAAATAATTACCCCATTAACAATATTAACCATACAAGAAAATATTGACCAGATCCTATTTTTTCCTATCTCCAAACAAATCATGTCTCTTCAACCTTCTAATTGTAGCAGCAACGCTACAGGTTAAAACCATCCCCATCCACGCTTGACATCAACCTTCTTCAGCTTGTCTTCACAACCCAGCAGCAATTCTTCAACTTCCTTCTTCATGTTTCCACAATTTCCAATTTCAAGATTTTCCATCTAAATATAATAACATCTTCATACAATGCAACTATATTCTATATGATTGTTCCTCGCAGTAACCAAATAAAAGAACTCGTGTTCACTTCTTTCATAAGCCCCAATTTTGAATCAAACTTAATAAGTTATATTACAACGGAGTTCGGCCTATAACTTTGAACAGCAACCATGGGCAAGGCTTTGTCACATAGCTTCGATTTGTGGAGAAAGTGGAAAAAACTCTTCACTGCCATAACCCGCGAGCCAGGGTAGATATGCGCTGACATATCAGAACAGAGTTTTAGCTTCAGGGTTAAGAAAATGAATTTATTACAGGAGGAGATGGATCTACAGAACAGCAACAGCATAATTGTTGAACAACTAGACCCTCTTTATTTGGCATTGCAGCACACACTACTCTAGTACAGTTTTCCAAACATTTCCGCCACAAGGTCTGATAGATCTTGAGCTAGAAAATGGAAAGAAAATCTGCAATGTTCCCCCTACTTAACTAAAACGGAGGCAAGACACAAAAGCGACAAATGTTCTTGCAATATCAGAAAATGTTAGATATTGTGACCTGGTAGTAAGAACTACAACTCTGCCCGCATACAAGTGACCCAGCTCAGGCATTACATGAATATCAAATGAATAAGCAAACTGTCTAATGCAAAGGCGACTTATTCGCTCATTAAAAGTGTTGCCAAAAACGGCATAATTAGCAGTATGGAGAGTTGAGAAAGAAAACGTTATATTGGTATTTCGATGAAATAAAAATATTTTGTCATTGGAAATAAGCAACAATAAAAGCGAACGGAATTAATTGAATGCAAAATGATCAGAGAGTTATGAGACTGTAAAATGACCTCGCAATATCAAACTAGTAGCCATTTATGTTGATGCAAACATAAGTTGTAGTTTAAACCAGAAGCGTAAATTTGAAACGCGTTGAGATTTTTTAAGACTGATCATAGCTCGTAGCAAAATGTTTTCAATTACTACAAAATGTTGAAAAATTGTATTATAATAAAATGAGTAAATAAAGTAAACAATTTCTTAAAAATTCAACTCAAAATTTAAACGCAAATTACGTAAGCCTTCGATGACCTGAAAAATCTCGGTTAAAATTGAATTATTGGCTAGAGGATACATTAATATTGCTTTGCCGACAGATTTATTTTTTAAGAAAAACGCATTTGTAATGTACCTGACTATTGTCCCACAAAGCACGTATTTAAACACAACTCGACTCTGAGCGTTAAACCGACAGCCACCAGTTTCAATGCAGTTGGACGATCAGGAACTTTCAGAGACTGGCCGTGCTTAGCACTAAATTTTTTTGAAATCAGGTTTATAACCACTTTTTAGAGGTTGTTTAGATCGTTGTTAAAAAGTGTGCTTTGAAGCAATTTATTGGATAAATAGTGCCAAAAATGTTTCTGCACGGCAACAGTGCTGCACGGCAACAGTGCTCAAAACACCGGAATGGATGAAAAGGTATTTGTCCTTCGAAAAAGTGGGCCATAATTTTTCCGAATTGTTTGAATGATCAAAATTCAAGCCCAAAAACGAAATTTAAATTAACACATATTCTGCCAGCGTCTGCTTAAGCTGACACGTTATCTCATCCAGTTTAGGTTTTTTTTAAGTGATTAGTAAGTTTCACACTGTCTTGGAATGTACTCAAAAAAAATTGGTAAAATAATTTACGTTTAGCAATTTTTTTCGAGATAAAAAATTTTGTTTGTTTACTGATGCCCGTAAAATGCAAACACAACTTGCATTGCCAATAGCACGAATGCACTCACTACAAGCTAAAGAGTATGATTTACGATTAAACCACTAACCTATAATCTGACTATGTGTTATTGTCAAATTAATTCTTTTTCTATTTGTCAAGATAACAAATGATGTATGGCAACCAATTTTTGATCAGCCATTATAAACTAATCGTTAGCCCTAAGCAATTGGAGTTACATATTGTTGAAAAGCAAATTTCTTAAGTTTTCAAAGAACAGTAATTGTTAGTACTTTATTATAACGTTTTTGTATTGAAATTACCTGTTTTTATTCAGCTTACCTTTTTGGGAGAGGTAGAAAGTTACACCACTGATAATAAGGTTCAGTTTTTTCAGTTTAAAAACAAGTATTGTTTGTACATATTATACACTATCGGAATCGCCTTGAAATAACCTTTAATATGCTGAATAAACTTTGAAAATCAGTTGAGAAATGAGATTACAAATCAGTTTTTAATAAACTGATTTGTAAAAAGAGCGCAATTTTTGAAAGCATTTTCATGTTATGACCCGTGGTAGCGAAAGTCTTTGTGTTTATCGTATTATGACGCCATATAGCGAGTTTTAAGCGAGCAAGCAAAAAAAAAGAAGCATGCATAGAAGGCTTAAAGTGCTTAAACAAAGAATTGTTCGTAGCATTGTCAAATAAGCTTTAATTGCTTTTTTATCGAAAGCAGCTCTTGAAACAGCGTTTAATCGCGTTTCTGCCATCAGTACTTTTTGAGAAAGCACAAAAAATAAATTATGCAATGAAGCGTTGATTGTGACGTCATTTTAGACCCCAAGCAAATGAAAGTTTTGGTAAAGTGGTAAGTTAGAACCTGGTTTTTGTTTGAATAAAGAGCGATTGTCCTCTGTCAAGTAAAGAAAATTTTTTAAAATATAATTTTAATCATGACGTCACAAACACCCGTATAATACTCACGAAGGGGTTGGTGATCAATCGTGCAAAGTTTAATGCTTGTACCTCTAGCAGTTTCAGAGGAGTTAAAACAAACACACAGACAGAATTGCTTTTTATATATTAGATGTGAATACAGTGAAGCTGCAGTGCACCACTCAAAGAGTTTATAGTAAGCGAGATCTATTTAAAACCATTACCTCTATGAACATAGCACGTGATCACCACAACCGTATCATATTAATACATCAATTTATTGAGTTATAATGGTGATCTACGCGGTTTGTATGCATGTTCACAGGAAAGACATGGTTATTTCACAAAGTAATAGTGTTGCAAATAATAAAAGCCCCCTCCCACACTTTGACGAGACCATCCCTGGACGCTTTTCATTGTTTTGGACTCATCAGCAGGGCCTGTACCGTCATCACCAAAAACCAAAACCCCATATTTACAATAATATGAAAAATGTGGTATCTTCCTAATTACAAATTCCTTAAAACTCTTCAAGTGGTACACTGCATCTTCAATACGGATGAGATCCCCGTACCAAAGTGAAAGCATGCATCGCGCGCGTGATGTGTGCGAAGGAATTTGTAATTAGGAAGATACCACATTTTTCATATTATTGCAAATATGGGGTTTTGGTTTTTGGTGATGACGGTACAGGCCCTGCTAATGAGTCCAAAACGACGAAACGCGTCCAGGAATGGTCTCGTCAAATTATGGGAGGGGGCTTTTATTATTTGCAATATATTACTTTGTGAAAAAACCGTGTTTTTTTGTGTAAACATGCATATAAAGCGCGTAGATCACCATTATAACTCAAGAAATCGATAAATACAGTGAAGATATGCCCACTGCAATTATTTCCAGTCTCATGTCAAAAAACAGATTTAACATGTCATAAAAAGAATAAAGCCAAAATGCTGATCAACATTATCATTAAAGCTTTTCACTTTTACACTAACGGTATCATGCTTTCAATGTAAAAGTGCAGGAATCTTGGTCCAACGTTTTAATAGAAAAAATCTTGCAAATAGTTATTTACTATAAGTAAAAATTAATATTGTGTAGCCGAAGAAGCATAAAGACTTATCATGCTTTCAAAATTATTAACCTCTATCTCAGTAAAATGTTTTTGAGCAAAGTAGAAAAAAATGGTTGCTCTGTTGGAGCATTTTTCTTTAGGGTAGTTTTCTTTTGTACTTTCCACCCAACTTTTGATTTTATTTACTCTAATTAAATTAAAGGTGTAATCAAATTACGAGTATGATCAAATTATAAGTTGAAATCAATGTGATTCCATCAAACTCAAGACAAAAAATTTACCTAATTGACATAAAATAGAGCATGCCTAACCAAAGAGTAAGTATTGTAATTTTAAACTAAAAACAAACTTTTTCAGTTCAAAATTAGTCATTAAAACAACTAACGAAACTAAGATAATAAAACTGGAAATTTTTATTTGTTTGTTTGGATTAGGTATTTTTATTTATTTTTTGCATACATTTACTTGGATCTGTAACTGAACATATTTGTCTTTCATTGTTGTAAGCATATGCAAATTGAAAATCAACTATTTACGAAAATATGATTAAAAAACACTGTAATTTTATTTAATAACTAGCAGATTTCCACCCGTCGTTGATCGGGTAAAATGTAAAGAGAAGGAAAATAAATATAGGCTCGTAGCCCCCCATAGACGATTCTGATCGAAATCAAAATAACGCAGATTTACCCGTCGTTGATCGGGTAAAATGTAAAGACTGATTAAATTTTTACATTGAACAACCATATTTTAATATAGGTTGAATAAATGTAGGCTCGTAGCTCTCCATAGACGATTCTGATCGAAATCAAAATACCGTACTTGGATTTACCCCGTCGTTGATCGGGTAAAATGTAAAGACTGATTAAATTACCCGTTGTTGATCGGGTAAAATGTAAAGAGTGATTACATTTTTACATTGAATAACCATATTTTAATATAGGTTGAATAAATATAGGCTCGTAGCCCCCCAGACGATTCTGATCGAAATCAAAATACCGTACTTGGCTTCCCTGGAAAAAGTTATATAAGATTCATATGTTTGTTTGTATCTAAATGTGTCCAGTTTTACTTCTATAGCGGACAGACAGACAGACACACATTGAGTTTAATATATATAGATACAAATAGGCCTCTAGTACAGCCCCATACGCTGGTAGCCCCCCATAGACGATTTTGATCGAAATCAAAATACTGTACTTGGCTTCCCTGTAAAAAGTTACATTTACCGATCAACGACGGATAAATCTGCTAGATAAAAATACGGTCTTGCTCAGAACAATCAAATTTGGATTTTTATTTGTCACAAATTTTTTTCTGTTTGTGGTACCTAACAAAACCTTTAGAGAACTCTATACAGGTAGTGTTCGACTTACGATTTGCTCGACTTACGACTGCTCGACTTTACGACCGCTTCCCTGGCAAGGCTATTATACATCATACAGAACATACGATAATTTTTGCCCTCATATATACATACATGTATACATGAGATTCGACTTACGACCACTCCGACTTACGACCGGATGGTCGGAACCGAACGCGGTCGTAAGTCGAACACTATCTGTATTTATAGGCTCGTAGCCCCCCATAGACGATTCTGATCGAAATCAAAATACCATTTTGACTTCTTTGTGGTCACTCCATAAAACGTGTAATTGTATCAAAAATAAAATCTATGTTTCAGCCCGGGCTCGAACCGTGCACCTCTCGCGTGTGAGGCGAGCGTGATAACCACTATACTACTGAAACGCGATAACAATCGAGGCAAAATTTACGAAGTTATTTTGTGGCAACTGTTTGTAGCGCATTTGGCAACAGTTGAATAAATATAGGCTCGTAGCCCCCCAAAGACTATTCTGATCGAAATCAAAATACCGTACTTGGCTTCCATGGAAAAAGTTATATAAGATTCATATGTTTGTTTGTATCTAAATGTCTCCAGTTTTATTTCTATAGCGGACAGACAGACAGACAGACAAACTTTGAGTTTTATATATATAGATAATTTAATTTTTCGTCAACTCACCTGTGTTGGTCGATTGTTAATGGCGCTTGATAAAAGTTTCCAGCTATGTATTGTGATGTCACCAGCTTCAAATTTCAGTTCCTCTATTTTATCAACACACGACGCAATCTCAACCATTGCTTTATTGTTTAATGGAAACCAACCAAAATTCAACAACTTTATCTAACCATAACAATGAAAACATGAAAGACGTCAAACAATTTATGAATAAGATTTGAGTTCGATAAATGTATCAACATAATCAAATTTTAAAACCCAGTCATGACGTTGTTTAAACCCATAATCATTCGTTTACAGTCGTTGTTACATCAACGCTTAAGCCTATTGTTGTAGTTGTTACTACCCAACCCCTTCCGAGGGATGGAGGCATGGCGGAGGATCATGGAGCCCAAGAAGCTAAGCAACTCCCCATGGCTTCGACCAGTGGTCGTAGAGAGACAGAAAGTCGCCAAAGAGCGAGCGGCGCACAGAGTCCGTAGCTGGACGGTGCAGAATAAGAGGAGAGGTGTCCTGAGAAGAATTTCCTCAGGCGTTGCACCAAGGATTCTCGATTCAGTACACTGGATGAGACTTTTAAAAAGAATTTAGATGAGACAGTACACCTCCAGTCCGAGATAAGACAAGATTCGATACGAGAGGTCAGAGAAGCGAGACTACAAGGGATTGTAGAGAGCATGAGTTGCGCACCCCGCCTAGCCAACTCTTCAGCCGCGTCGTTGCTCAGAAGAAATGAGTTTCTGTGGACCCGTTGTAGCCTGATAGTATAGGAGAAGAGAGAAGTTCCTACCAAATGTGCTAGAGAGTTTGGGGTAAAAGGAAAGACGGAAGAGAGGCAGAGTTGCAAGGAGAGATCAAGAGTTGGAAAGGAAGAGAAGACAAGAGAAATGACAGGCTTGTTGATGCTGCCGAAACCAACGGAGAACTTTCAGTATGGCGCAGGTTTCAGCGAAAAAAATGGACTACACTGGGCCTGACGAGAAGAAAAGGGTGGCCTCAACGCCACAAAGTGAGCAGTTGGCAAGGACGCCAGAATTGCCTTTGCCAAAAGCAAAAGGAACAGAGCCTTCTGTCCAGATCACTAGATCTTGAGATAGATGAGAGTCAAGTTGAGCGAGAGTCGCCCTTTTGCAAGAAAGAGAGGGGTGTGGGAAGGAAAAAGTAAGCTTAACACTGAAGAAAGGCAGGTTCCAAGGAGGAGTAGATAAGGGCAAGCAAAAAAACATCTTAGGAGAAGTATGAAAAAGCAATGAGCCGGTGACTAAATACAAAAGCTCTCCAGGAGGATCTGAAAAGTCTTGGTTTCACTCCAAATTTGACAAAACTTGAAATGGAAAGCTGGTGGGAAGACAAAGGGCCTGCTTATAAGATGACAAAGCTAAATGAGTCAGGGTGTCTCGTAGGGGAAGTAGATGCGCATTAGAGAGGAGAAGAGGATAGAGGAGTACAGTAGGGAGCCAGTAATGGCGCGACTAGCCACCTGATGAAGGCTTTCTAACTTGGTAACGTTATCATGACTAAGAAAAGGAAATCAGCCGGGTGAAGAATAAGTGAACAGGGGCCAAAGAAAAGTTATAAACAAACGAAAGAGGAACACCTTAGAGGGACAAGAGGAATAGGGACACCTTAAAGGGATCCCATGAAGAGGCAGAGGTGCAGCGTAAGGCCTTTGGACGAGGGAAGAACTTTGCCTTCAGCAAATACACGTGTTTAAGAAACGAAAGAGTGCGGTCGAAGAAGACCCCAAGGAAAGTTCGAGTCGGATTGTAGAGGAGAGTTGAATAAGAGAGAACTGAGTTGGAGGTTAGCTTTGTGGGGATCCTCCGAGAAGAAGGAGATCTTACATTTGATCGGATTGAGAGGAAAACACCAGTTTTTAGATCATCGCTACAGTCGAATTATAGCTTTTTTTATGGAGCCTCCACAGCAGCAAGGAGCGAGAAAGAGGAGGACTAAATGCCCAGATCGTCAGCATAAAGAAAACAGCTGACGAAAAAAGACAAAGAAGCAAGAAAATTATTGATGAAAAAAAGAAAGGTACAGGACCAAGAATGAATCCTTGCGGAACACCTCGACAAACTCGAAAAGAGCAACTTTCGTGATTTTGAAAAACCACTCAAGTGCGCCTGTCAAAAAGGAAAGATTGAGTCCAACGTGCAAAGCAAGGAGAGAGGCCAGCCGAAATAAGTTTGTGGAAAAGGGCGGGGTCCCAGACAGAGTTGTAGACTTTGGAGAAGTCGATAGTAGCAAGGATCTTCCGAGAACCTTTCTTGTTTGTTTGTGGTTACCCCTCCTCTTCCTTAGGATGGAGGTACGGCATAAACGGCAATTCAGGTTCATGCCGTCAACCTAATTGAAATTAGGCTAGGGGAAAGATGGCAGCCCATTTCGGACCAGTCTTGAGTGACTGGTAGCCCTACCACCAACAAGGCGGACTGCCACTGGTGGGTACCCAAGAGTCGTCTGACATGCTGGGTTAGAACCTTTCTTCGTCGTCGTCGTTGTCGTCGTTTGGTCAGGCACCCAAACTCAATCCAGGCCAGCACAAATCAAACACAGGGCCGAGGGTCTATCCTTTTACCGCCCCGGGTTGCTGTGCTGCCCAGATTAGATGGTGGCAGTGGTGGTGTTAAGCCAACATCGAGTTGCATCATCCAAAACCTGCAGACCTCGTGTTCCTCTTGGTACATGATGTATGAGACAAGAAGATATGACGTGATCTGCAGTTTGCTCAATGGCGCCACATTTGCAATTCGGTGATGGAGCGAGACCCCATTTGTACTTGAACGAGTAAAAACGTCCTACACAAGTCCGCAGGCGATTGAGCCTTACCCAAGATTTCTGGGCAGACTCATTCCAAGTGGCCTTGAACTGATCCTGGGAATGAAAGCACGGACCCTTAAAGTACTCTTCAAGTAGTCCGCGTTCCATTTATGTTTCGTCCACTGATTCACGCGGATGTCCAATTTAGAAAAACTATCTAATAGTTTCCACGCAGCAGGTACAAATGGGCGTCTTGTTCTAAGTATCCCCTGGCGCGCATCCTGCTGCCCAACCCACTGTCCGTGCAGTACATGGTCAGGATCATGGATAGCACGATTCGCCAAGGAGAGTGTCGCTCCTAATCAGTGGAGCTTAGCTGGCTGGATGCCTGCTAGGACAGACAAGTCCTCCGTTGGTGAGGGACGAAAGCATCCAGTGACAATGCGCAAAGTATCATTGAGAATCCTGTCAATGAGGCAAGTAAGCAAAAATGAGAGCAGAGATGCTCTGTTACTTCGGTTGAACCATGAATTTGACGGTATTTGGACTTCTTGTGGCTTAAGGCCTCGATTCAGGTGCGGTTATGGCGACTTCGGTTTTTACCACCTTTCGTATATTATGACCAAAATGGTCCGGTCCCAAGGTGGTCATATTAAGTGGCTTCAACTGTATTTTCAAGGACAGTGCTTTCAGCAATGTCATTTTCTATACAGTAGACGCCGCTTGATATGACCACCTTGGGACCAGACCATTTTGGTCATAATATCCGAATGGTTGTAAAAACCGAAGTCGCCATAACCGCACCTGAATCGAGGCCTTAAGCCACAAGAAGTCCAAATACCGTCAAATTCATTGTTCAACCGAAGTAACAG